>OY977959.1:1444666-2167000 GCA_963854355.1 Epinotia brunnichana | reverse complement strand
ATTAAATTCTGTAGGGTGCGGTAAGGTAGTTCGAGAACCCCGTATCGTGACGTCAAACTGGGCGTGAATAATAAAAAGCGGGCTGTTTAAAATGCGATTACACACAGTGCTACCGCCAAAATAATCATTGTCAATGATTGCAGCTTTGGAAATCAAAAGTTAGGATGAGAGAAAAAACTAATTAGATACGTGATCTAACATAATTTCGATCAAATTTCCTACAAAATCTCGGTTTCGATTGTGTACTATATTACGCTCCGTTCTACGCAATCACCGTGGTCTTACTTATTGCACGGTTGATTAAAGTTGTTTCAAGATTTCCTTATACTAGTATTTAACAAAGTAAGGGACTTTTTAAACATTCACGTTACTTTCTTACGTAACTAAAAAAGTTACAAAAATAAAATTGGTGTTTTCTTTCCATCAATTTCCGGACGTAAACTTACTGTCAAGCATGAAACCAAATGTCAATCAGTGCCCTTTGTCATGTTTGCGTGATAGACGTATAGTGTGTTGCGGTCTGTTTGTTCCGTGAAGATTTATTTGGAAATGAACAATTAAATTAATTCACGCATGTACCAGCCGTGGACTAGAAAGTGTTGGAATTTTATGTAGGCTCCCTTTAAATCCTAGTTCGTGTAGGACTTTATTGGAGATTTGTATTGCGAGTTCCACAATAATAACAGGCTGAGTACTTCTAATATACGTAAGTATTAGTCTTATTTTAGATATAATTTCCATGACAACGTTTCTGTAGCCTTGAGAAGCGTCGTGACTGACTAGTTTTTAACGATTCGCATAATTAGGTTCTAAGATTTTCAACTAGATTATGATTTGCGGGTTGAGTCCTTGATACCGTCTTTTGTTGCTCACAAGCTGGCGCATTGCGCAAAAACGTTGCAGTATAATAAATATCCTTGTGTCGATAATATTTCTACACTGTTTGAATGTTAATCTCGGCTGGTATGGTAAAGCTAAATAGTAAATATAGGTAGGTACTTAAATTTTTGACCAAATAAAATTTTACTTAAATACCTATATGCTAAATACCCTAGACTTGGCAATAATTACTGGTCATCACGAAAATCCTCTTACCAGGATTCAAAGTGCAAACCCTTCATAGGCAGGGGTACTACCAGCAAAGCTGAAGTTGTTGTCATAATCACTACATGCCGGGTTTGTTATTTTAGCATTTGATAGAACTCTATCAGTACAAAAAAAGGTATTTTATTTTGTTGTTCAAAAAAGTATGGTATAAAAGCCAATAAACTATTAAAAAGACTCTAGTTTGTCCGGTAACACAGGAGACCAAACTACACTTGAAAAAAAAAGGGTAATGTTTGTATTGAATGTCCATACAGTATATGTTAATATTATTATCAACATATGTGTTGATATTAACCAATATTAAATACATTACATTTATAGCTAATCTAGTAATCACTTATTTTCTAAAGTATAAACCAGATGATAATTAACATTAACTAAATTAAAGTAAAACCAAGTTAAATCTAAAATAAGTTTCTGTCAAAAATTAATTTTGTATACCATCATCAGCTTCTCATTGAGACGATTCTAACAAGCCCAAACTCAACGGGGTTACGTCGGTTAAATACTGAATTCCCATGGCCACCTTCTGTCTCCATCATCAGATCTGCTCGATGGTACCATAATATTGAATTGTCATCCAAACTATACTCATACCCAAAATTTCAGCTCAATCGGATAACGGCAAGTGACTGAAAAATGGATTGCAAATTTTGACGGACAACTTACATACATACAAACAGGTCAAGTTAATATGAAGCTTGTAAAAAAGGCCCTCGAGGTATGTACCGAGGATGCTGGCGGCATTTCCTCGCTGAATTGCAATGCTGTAGTAATCTGTAGACATTGTTGTTGGTCTCACATTAAAGGCACACCGGTCGCCAACGCGGGCCCGCGTTCGATGTGTGTTTGAAGTGTAGATTCAATGTTTTACAACTTGCGAGGGCCCGCGCCCGACCCGCGCCCGCGACCGGTGTGTGGAGGCCTTTATATACGCAAGCCCGTGGCCTCCCTGATGCGCCGCATTCGTGTCAGTCCCAACAGCCTTCTTAGAGCCATTGCTGAAAATATTAACAACCCACTATGGAGGCACTGGAACTCCATCCACATGGAGTCCAGAAATAATATATATCAATCAATTAATTAAATTTCAAGTTTCATTTATAATTTAATTTATTGTTTATTTATCATTCATTATTAATTATTATTATTTGACATTTCTATTTTTATTTTCTATGTAATTTAATTTTATGAATTAATGTAAATTTAAAGCTGTGATTGTTTGAAATTGATATTTAAGTTATAATGCTAATTAATGATTATGATTATGTTGTATATGTTTGTGTTGTGATATGGGCAATGCCTGAAATAAATTAATTATTTATAAATAGTTTTTTTTGTATTTTTTTTAAGCCTGAAACCATGTGTTTAACTGTTGTACAAGAGTACAGTCAGAGTCACTTTCTCTGCAATACACAGACTGTATACACAGTTCGCGGGAGTCCGCTGGATGCGGGTGGCGCAGGACCGGTCATTTTGGCACTCTTTGGTCCCCCAAATTCTCTTTGGCCTCCCGGCCTATGTCCAGCAGTGGACGTCTTTCGGCTGATATGATGACGATGATGATGATGATGATACACAGTTTGCCTATTGGACATATTCTAATGAAATAATATGTGTACCTATACTACCTATACACATTCATATAGCAATCTTATTGGATTAATATGAAGTCTTAATTGCATTCTTGTATGGTCAGAAAAAAACATAATATTTCACACATCCAAAACAGTTAGAAAGATATGTGATATGTGTATAAGTCACGAACTTATTTTTTTCTAAATAGTTTTGTTTTAAATTTGACTTGAGACGATTTACGTTTCAGACAACATACAGGGTGACTGGTAATTCGACCTATTCCTTGAAAGAGGTTATACTAGAGCTAATTTGCAACAATTTATGTCCAGTCAACCAGGGGTCAAAACACGATTTTTTTTAATTTTTCGAGTTTTTAGTTTGTTTGAAAAAAAATCGCCTTGCAGCCTTAAAGTGCTGATTGTGACAAAAATGTTTTTTTACCAACCAAATGGAAGTACTTTTGTCACAATCACCAGCTTAAGGCTGCAAGGAGATTTTTTTTCATACAAACTAAAAACTCGAATATCTCGGAAACCAGCGAGTTTCGACCCCTGGTTGACTGGACATAAATTGTTGCAAATTAGCTCTAGTATAACCCCTTTTAAGGAATAGGTCGAATTACCAGTCACCCTATAGAATACTTTTTATCACGGAAAATAGCACTCCAGTCCAGTGTATGTATAATATGGAAATGTGAATTAAGTTCTGTTGAGGCAGAGCCGCAGGGACGGAAACTATACTATATTTGTTATTCACCCCAAAAAAAAATGCATGTAGAACCGATGGCCGTTGAATATAAGCCATAAGAAGGCTCAAAGTCACTCAATGGGCAATGGAGAGGGCTGTGCTGGGAGTTTCTCTGCGCGATCGCATCAGAAATGAGGCTATCCGCAGCAGAACCAAGATTCCTCCTCCTTCTGCCGCTATATCGAAGTACTGAAGTGTTTGTACGAGAACGCCACTATGTCAGTCCGACTTCAGGATCAGAGCTCGAAGCCTATTCCGCTGCAGCGGGGTGTCAGACAAGGGGATGTTATTTCCCCAAAACTGTTCAGCGCTGCACTGGAAGACGTTTTCAAGACTCTGGACTGGAGAAGGTTAGGCATCAACATCAACGGCGAGTACATCACTCACCTTCGGTTTGCTGATGATATAGTAGTCTTGGCTGAGACCATGGAGGACTTGAGTACTATGCTCGATGACGTCAGTAAACAACAAATACTAAAAACAAAATATTTTTTTTTTTTAAGGGGGGCTCCCATACAACAAACGTGATTTTTTTGCCGTTTTTATAGATAATGGTACGGAATCCTTCGTGCGCGAGTCTAACTCGCACTTGGCCGGTTTTTATTCACTTGTTGCGTCGCGGTATTCGAATTTCCTCATCCATCATAGATAAACAATTATCATATTTGTGAATTCCGTCAAATAAAAATTATCCGCATTAATGTATTATTATCGTAAGATAATTTCAATAGCTGCTGGTGCTGATAAACAGATTCACGTGAGTAATAAATGAAGTCGGGTTTAAGCAGCTAATTGACAACATTTCATTCTTTCAAGTGGGCCATTTTGTGATTTATTTCGCTGGAAAATATTTTTTTAAGCGGCTTGTGTTTTTTTATTTTTCCCTAAATTGTAATTTTCATTCAAAAATATCAAATTGAAAAGTAGCAAATTCCAGAAGGTAGTAACTAAATGATGACGTCAACGTTACGTTACGGCTCTGTATGGCAGCTTGCACACCTTTCATATGACAGTCGTAGTATTGACGTGACACACACGGCTTAAACCACATTTATACATATTTCGCGATTTTTTTTAAAAACGGGTGAGAAATGAAATCTGTAAACTACTTTATTACGTTCAGGTAACTCAATTACCAAAATGGTTTTCGAATAAGATAAGATAGGCATCATTAATTTAATTACATAGTTTGAAATGTTGTCAATTATTACTTCATAATTTAAAGGTACTTACCGTTTTCATTCTGAAAGAGCTGCGAATACATCGTCGACTATCTACAATATGCCACCCATCACTAACCCAGCGGTCGGCAACAGGCGGCCCGCGGGCCGCATGCGGCCCGCGAGACCCTTGCTTGCGGCCCGCGAGCCTCCCTGGCTGTTCTGTATGTAAACGTCGTTGAATTCAGAATTTTGGAATTAGCTGCTAAAGTCACAAATAATTAAGAAGTGCGGCCCGCGTATTTTTTTTAGCTCCTATATGGCCCTTGGTTGCCAAAAGATTGCTGAACTGAGTAACCAAATAGCACGGGCAAGTACAACAATAATGTCAATAATATTAACGAATTTGTCACGAAAAATGACAAATTTAAGTAGGTACCTAGGATCAGTACTGCATGAGTCCGGGACCATTGATCACGACATCCGAGCCCGAATTAGCGCGGCTTGGTCTAAATGGCGAGAGGTCACAGGAGTCATCTGCCATCGCTGAATACCACTTCGACTCAAAGGGCTAGTGTACAAGTGCATCATCCGACCAGTACCTATACGCCTGAACTTGAGTCCCTTTGGCCAAAATTCTTCCTCAGTGAAGGTCGATTGATGGTCTGTTGGAACTCTGACCACAAAGCAATTGAAATTCACGTTATGGCGAGACTCTAACCTCACGATCCTCCGATGAATCCGGTCTTCACCAGCACATACTACTTCCCCTGCCTTCCTAGAATAGTGCATAAATGCATTATATCAATAATTGACTTTCAAAACAAAGTTTTAACCGACTTCAAATCAGTAGCCAATAAATAGCTTCAAGTTTGCCTATAAAATTTGAAGAGTTCCCTCGATCTCTCCAGGATCCCATCATCAGAACTGAATTTTAATGACAACGGGGCCAATCTGGAAGTATATGCTTTCAAATAAAAAAAAATATTTTTTCAAATCGGTTCATAAATTACGGAGTTATTGCGTAACATACACACATAATAAAATAAAAAAAACACAGACAAATTGAGAACCTCCTCCTTTTTTGAAGTCGGTTATAAATGTCGTATCTAAATAGTTATTTTGTCAGTATATATATATATATATATATATAATAAACGTCTCTGAGCGAAAAAATCCTGTTTTGTTAAAATAATGGCATCATTATTGTATTGATATTTGTCTCTATTTATAGTCATTACATTAATGTAACACCAATATTTGAGTACTAATTTGTTACATTGTTATTCTACGCATTTGGTTATCTGATTGACGATCAGTAGCTTAATGATAGTCTATCATTTGGAAACCAATTATGTAGGTAGATTAAATTAATTTGGTAATAGTTTTACTGAACGTATGCTATTTACAGCGATTTTGTTCTGTTAAAAGTCGTCGAGAATTATATATAGTATATAATAGTGTAGTAGTGAGATCCCATCGCCTTGCGTGGTATGGGCATATTATGCGGAAGGATGACAGCCATGTGTCCAAAAGAGTGTTAGGTATGAACGTGGAGTGATGGAAGAAACGAGGTAGGCCAAAGAAAAGGTGGATGGACTGTGTGAGAGAGGCTATATGAAGAGGAAGGTAGTAAGTGACGAGATGACGAGTGACAGGAGGTACTTATGGAAGAAAAGGACATGCTGCGCCGACCCCAAGTAAATAGGATAAGGGCAAGAAAATAAATGATGATATATAAATATAGTGAAGTACTTAAAGTTGCAATAACAAAACACATTTTTCAAATATTAACCTATGACACTCACATCATCATCATCGGAACACCTTCTTTTCGCAACTAACGGTTGGCATACTGATACATTTCGCAACTTTTCATTTCCCAAACTCTGAAACTGTAAATATTTAAGGATTTATTTCAGGGCCATCGTGTAGAACCCTATAGGTTAGGTTAGGTTAGTTTATAAACCCCCCCGAGGGTGCTGGCCTTGTCGGGGCGGGGGGGCTTAGTAACCGTGGACTGGTCACCCACGGCGAAGTTAAGAGGCACCCAGGGCTGGCCTGTTTGGGCTGCCGGCTGGCCTGAGGAGGGCGCTCCTAGCGGGCTTGCCTAAGCCCGCTTAGGATGCGTTGGGGAGGGACCGCAGAAGAAGTACTCACGCGCTATATCTTCTGCGGCCGAGGTGGGATCGCAGGGGGAGAGGCGTGTTGGTATAACGGTGCGCCACTCTCCCTACCCCCTGCGAACTTGGCGGGGCCGTTCCGCTGAAGCGGCATTGGTGGGACCGCATCAGAGGAAGAGGAATGCCGGTATTACGGTGCGCCGCTTTCCCTATCCTCTGCGGCCGAGTCGTGGTAGGTGGCGGAACCACAGACCTGATCCGCCACCAGGTGCTGGATTTTCCGCACCCATGATCTCCTCGTAGCGGACTCAGGGGGGTCCGCTACTGAACAGGTGGAGATCGAGGAGGCAGGCGCGCCAAAACATCTGGCGTGCCTCACGTGGAGGGCCCCCGGGCATCCGCGAAGGAGCCGCTTGTGGGCGGCTGCCGCCGGCGGGGTCGCGGATGTGTGCGCAAGCGTTCCCGTGACCTCGCCACGAGGCGGCGAGGTGGCAAGTGGGGGGGGTTTTAGTGGGTACACCGTGGGTCTCATTAGCCCATACGGGAGTCCCACATAACTATATGGAACACCATTAAAAAGGGTGGCCACCTTTAGATACTTGGGACATGTGGTAACCTCTGACCTGAGGGACGATGCAGACATTGAGCGAGAACGGAGGGCGTTGTCTGTTAGAGCGAACATGGTGGCCCGCAGATTTGCTCGTTGTTCTGCTGAGGTAAAAGTAACTCTATTCAGAGCCTTCTGTACGACCCTCTACACGAGCAGTCTGTGGGTCTCTTATACGCAAAAACAGTACAACGCCCTACGTGTACAGTACAACAATGCCTTCAGGGTGCTACTGGGGCTGCCCCGTTTCTGTAGTGCGTCCGGGATGTTCGCGGATGCCAGAGTTGACTGTTTCTATACAACTATGAGGAAACGCTGCACATCCCTGGCGCGCAAGGTGCGGACTAGCTCTAGTGGTATCCTGAGGGCATTTGCGGAGAGGTTTGACTGTGAGTATGTGAATCACTGCCATATGATCCACGTACTGACAGTCAAGCCCTAATAAGTACTGTCCTTATTTTATATGTATTAGGTTATAGTACTTACTAACTTTAGGCTAAGAAACTGTAACTAACTTTATCTATGATCCCAGTTGGTCGAAATAAATGTCTTGAATTGAATTGAATAACCACTCGGGTCACCCCCTGCACCCGGGTGGTATGCGTAACGCATTTCCCCCCCTAAACAAAAAAAAAAAAAGGTTAGTTTATAAAAATCCTGAAATATTTAACAGTTTCAGAAATATTAAGAGGTTGGGGAAATGAAAAGACGCGAAATGAATCATGTAGCCAAACGTAAGTTGGGAAACATTAGGGACCCATCATCATCATATCAGCCGAAAGACGTCCACTGCTGGACATAGGCCTCCCCCAGAGAGTGCCACAATGTGCGGTCTTGCGCCACCCGCGTCCAGCGGACTCCCGCGACGTAATAAATAAATTAATGTCTATTATTTCATTTTACTGATCGGTGTAGGTAAATACCTAAGTAACATCACAGTAAACATCTCTTGAACTTATGCCACTTTGGTATTCAGCTACAAATTCGCCAACAACAGCTGATTCTTATATATAATTAACTACTCGTTTACTCCTAAAACATAATAGTTTCGTCGCACATTCGATTTTGGAGCTTAACTCATCGCAATGAGGTCCAATTGGGAATGCACACGGAACAAAGACTCTTTGTATTACTCATACCTACATAATGTTTGGTATGATAAACCGAATCATCGTTTTCCAGCCATTTTGTACAGATCCGACACTTGATTTTGAACTTTATATATTTGTGGTTAAGGGTCATAGTGGGCATAGTAGTGTATTTTGTTTACACATGCATTGTTCGTGGTTTTCTCTTTGCGGTATTATTATATTATTACCTATGTATGAATATTGATTATATCCGGACTTATGGGTGATTGGATGGGTGTGAATACATTCGGTATCTTTATGAAACTTTGTATTGATAAATAAATAAATATTAGGGGACAATCCTATCCATCCATGCCTAAACTAAACTAACCCACACATGGAGGGAGGGTCCACGGAAAATGTCTAGTTTTTCTTTTTTTTTTTTTTTTTTCTTTATTTATTTATTAAAGGGGTTTCGTCACGCAGTGACTATGCCACCCCCATCAGCGAGATCAATATACATAATAATTTTAATATAATTTGTCTTAGAGGTAATGAAATTCGTACGTTTATTACAATACCTTAGAGTATAGTTTGCATAACATTCTGGCCTCGTCTGACAACGGCGAAGCCAGAATGCTATTACAACTACCTACATTTGTTAACATTAGGTACGTCATCTCATGCCGTTGAGCCTCGTTGCGGACACACTCCATCAAAACATGTTGGACGTCTTCTACTACATCGCACTCAGGGCAGTTGGGAGAGTCCGAGATGCCCATCAAAAATTTAAATTTGTTTGACGGAATGTGTCCAGACCGTAGCCTAACAAGTGATACTACCTCTTTTCTACTAAGTTGTTTATTAAACCATGGGAATCGAGGAGGCTGACACTGAATAGTTCGATACCATATTCCTTTTGTACGGGACCGCTCATCAAAATATTCCTTCCAAGTATCTCTGCACCAAAATGAAATTTTAATTTCTCGTAATAGTTCATAACGAGCTCAACATTCTGACATTATAATCTCATTTTGAAAAAAAAACCGGCCAAGTGCGAGTCGTACTCGCGCACGAAGGGTTCCGTACCATTAGCTATAAAAAACTATTTTATTCTGTGTTTTTAGTATTTGTTGTTATAGCGGCAACAGAAATACATCATCTATGAACATTTCAGCTTGATAGTTCCATGGAACTATCACGGTATCACTGAGATACAGCCTGGTGACAGACGGACGGACGAAGAGCGGAGTCTTAGTAATAGGGTCCCGTTTTACTCTTTGAGTACGGAACCCTAAAAAGTGACTAGACATGTTCTTTCCGTGTACCCTATTTAAGCTCTGTCGTCGGCGTGTATCCTCAACATAAGCCCTCTTAGGCTGTGGGTACAAGACGACGAAATATTAACGATATGTTGTATAAAATATTGCAATATTTGTCCAATGACTGATGAATAAGGGACTATAAACTTCATAGACATTTTTTTCGTCCCCGCGTTACTTTTTACGAACTATCGAATTCTTTAGTTAAGTGTCCACCAAACCAATTAAAAACAAACATCCGAAAGCTGCGAATGTGAACCATCGTTATAAGCACGTGACTTAATTTAGAGCAGTTTCACTGACATGAAAGTTTTATCTACTGCGTTACCGGACGAAATCATGTCGATTGCATCAAACACTCTCACTCTATAAATATATTTTTTGAGCATTGTTGTCATAAATAAGTTTCTGTCAAAAATTTCATTTTTGGTACAAGCTTTTATTGCCGACTGTACTTTTCTGTATAATCATCAACAACTCATGAGACGATTCTAACGAGCCCAAACTCAACGGGGTTACGTCGGTTAAGTACTGAATTCCCACGGCCACCTTCTGTCTCCATCATCAGATCTGCTCGATGGTACCATAATATTAAATTGTCATTCAAACTATACTAGTACCTACCCAAAATTTCAGCTCAATCGAATAACGGCAAGTGACTGAATAATGGATTGCAAATTTTAACGGACAACTTACAGTCGAGTTCTCCAATATCTGTACAGACAACCGTTCAAAAATATCTATAAGTACACAGTCTTTATTGTTACTGAAATAAGACTCGTGTGTAGATATTTTTGAAAGGCTGTCTGTATAGATATTGGAGAACTCGCCTGTACATACTTACATACTTATATATTTAGATTTACATACATGTATACATAGGAACAGTCAAGTCAAGTCAGGTCAAGTTAATATAAAGCTTGTACAAACTGGAGACAGTCCGCACCTTTTTAAGAGTAACTTCACAACGCCATAGATGATAGACTGATAAGTACAATCAAGTGCAAAAATATGTAACGATTTAATCATCTCATAAATATGTACTTAGGTAAGTACCGAAACCTTAATCAACATAAGATTAAGAGCTATGGGGCATATTTACGAGTAAGTTGTAGCACCCATATTAACACTTGATTGTTACCTCCTTAACTGTTCATGAGATGACATTTTTGTTCCATGTCATATCGGTACGACCGTTATACTATAACCGCTCCACATTAAACTGGTTAAGACCTGATTAAGATATGCTCTGTTTACAGAATGATGGATTGACATTGAGCGTTTGACGCAACTCTTTTCGGATTAACCTTAATTTGTGTATTACTTATTTTTTACATGTACTTCGGCCTTAGCATGGTCGTGTTTATGTCTTATGTCCGACATAAAGAGCCAGTCTCGCACTTATAGTTAAAATAATTTGAACTGAGCTCATGAATGTTTGTGGTCGGCGCGTGCCATATTTGGCAAAAAAACTCATAGTCAAATCAGAAAATTTTAATGAAACGTTTAAAACGCTCTACTACTTATAAATATAATAAGTTTGTAGGGAAATAGGAACACGATTGTCTATGGTCAAACAGAATCCAATTTAAATTTTTATGTATTTAAAAATCTAGCAAAACTAGTTGAAGCGTCACGTTTTCCGAGTTATTTCGTGAGTTTTGTTTATGATGGTAATATTATAAGAATAATTTGCTTACCGTAATGCATATGAAATCACCAAGGATGCATCAAATGAAACGGTATTTCGATATTACTGGCCCGAAATGTGTGCAACTAAGGACTGTTACAGACGGGCTGCATCGGCAGACGGGCCTATGTGCAGTTTGAAAGCAGTTCTTTTGCAGCTTATCTACTGCATTCAAACTGCAATTTCGCAGCTAGATACTATAGGTGAAATGCAGTTCGTCGATAACGGCTAAATACCTGCGATCTGAGTCATTCTTTGTTTTACCACCCTAGGTAAGTAATGTACTATAACGAAATCTCTAGTACAGTAAAACCGCCATTACCTAGTAAAGTAAAATGACCTGTAATTCCTCTGCCATGGTTGGACGGTTCGACGCCGGATGGACGTGATTGGCACTTTTCTAACGGCCTTTGGTAATTAGATCTGACTTGGAAATAAAAAGTGGAGTAATTTCCCGTTATGCTTTTAATGTGAGTGGCAACAGTTGATTGATAGTGCAGTTGGAGTGCGGAAAATGTTGGCACTTTAATTTGGTTTGGTTTACTTAAATAATAGTGAAAATGATATCTTACGACCTTACTCACCACCAGGAACACAACACCACATACTTCAAAGCATGCAATAATATAGCAACACTACAAAGCAGTGGTGCTATGCTATTATGGCTGCGGTCTTCTGTATTAAGGTGGAGGTACTTCCCCAGTTGGGCTGCTCCACATACGAGCGAGATGACATTCCGCTGTGCCCTACCTCTCTAAAAACCTCCATGCCTGTTGTCATAGATATAAACACATCATAATACATAAAATACGCCCAAAACTAAGAAGCAAATACTCTTGATTATAACACAAATATCTGGCTTTACCGTGATTTGAACCCAGGACCGTCAGATTCGCAGGCACGGTACTGCAAGCTAAGCTAAACGCACAAATAACAGCAACTGCAATACCTACAACTTAGAAAGGTTGAAAAACCCCCGACTTTTTCATTTCAAAGTTCAATATCTCAAAAACGGCTGAACCGATTTTGTTGAGACGTAGCTAAGAACCATCTCGATCACGTCAGCTTTCGGACAAAAAAAACCCGCATTCGCTCTTTTTTCGTCGGGGGTTATAAACGTAATTTAAATACCTATGCGTGCAAAGCGCGAGAGTTCAAAGTGTTATTTTAAACTGGTCGTCAATTTGTCGATGACTATGAATCGGATCAAATGAGCACCGAGATTAAGGTCTAGTGACATATAAATTGTCTGATAACTGTCAATACATGTTACATACATTAGTACACACCACTAACACACGAGCGACTCGTGGGCGCATTTTATGCCCTTTGGTCCATTGATATCTGCCTATCTATTAAAGCTACACAGCGCGTTGTAAAAACTATGAATTCACATAATAGCCTATAATAACATATAATGAACCTATTGTCGCGCTCATTTATTTTCTGTATTGTGTTGTTTTATATAAGTAAGTAACCTACATCAGTGTTCGATTTTGTGTTTTTTGTTATTTTTTGCGACAATATTTTTCTTTTTTTATTAACTTTTAGGGTTCCGTACTCAAAGAGTACAACGGTACCCTATTACTAAGACTCCGCCGTCCGTCCGACCGTCCGACCGTCCGTCTGTCTGTCACCAGGCTGTATCTCACTGATACCGTGATAGTTCCAGCTGAAATTTTCACAGATGATGTATTTCTGTTGCCGCTATAACAACAAATACTAAAAACACAGAATAAAATAGTTTTTTTATAGATAATGGTACGGAACCCTTCGTGCGCGAGTCCGACTCGCACTTGGCCGGTTTTTTTATTTACTTTATGTCAACTAGCGTGGGGTATCGTATTATCTAATCAGATTCGTTTTACATTTAATTTGTATTTCGTCTCATTCTGTATTCGTCTTGTTCGCTAGAATTTGACGAAAGGATAATAGTGATCGTCTAGCGGCTAGACGATCACTGTATTCTTTCGTCAAATTCTGTAACTTATTTTCAAAGAACAGAGACATGAAAATCACATTTTGTTATATCGGAATGTATCGATGGCACCCTTTGCTGTTCGTACGGGACCCTAAAAATCAAGTAAAGTGAGTAGAAAGTATCGTCCTTACCGTATCACTTTCCAGTCTCGAGTGAAGCGGCCATTATTGCATTGACCTGCTTCCAATGGCGATATTTTGCCAGGGAATGTTATCAAATTCATATGAAAGATGCGCCGGCGAACGCCGCATTGTCACAACATAATTGACGTCTCAACATTTTACGAGGTATGTACAGTAGATATAGCATTTTTGGCCTGGCCAGCCATATACAATTCGGCAAATACATAAATCAGTCGCCGTCATATATCTGGGTCATTATCGGATGAGTAAGACCAAATTTATTAAATTTAATCTAGTCAGAACGGCGTTTCAAAGCACGCGATAATTTCCAACGCACCTCCTCCTTTCATTATAAATCTCTAACACGGTCTATAGTTACCATAACAAGGCGTAGATAATGATATATCTTAAACACAATATTATCGTACCTTGTCATATCAATAAATATCAGTGGCGACGCGTCATAATTTTCACTGGACAACCCGAAGCAAAAGAAGAAATAAAAAAAAACAAAATCAATTATTTATTCTGCAAATAGGCCACAAGGGCACTTTTACATGTCAAATGGTATTCTACAATATAATATTAATGATCTTACACAATAATCATTTTAAAATTGCAGATTTTAACCAATTAGTACCTAAATGGTTAACAAACTAAATGTCTCTAAATGAAAACTAAAAAATCCAAAATTGTATATAAGGTCTGTATCAGAATTAACAATAAGTTTATGATATTAATTTAGTACCCCAGAGATGTATAATGTCTCTGAGCATCCAAATACAATTAATAATTATTCTAATGTTCTTATAGAGATGTATACTGTCTCTAAGCGTTAAAACAGAAAAAAAGGATCATTAATGTAATATTGTCAGAGATGTACAGGGTCAATAACAATAAAACGTGTCAAGAACAGAATGATGTCTCTCGTCAAAATAATGATAATAACACTAGTATTTAGGTAGTTACTATGCCCTTGCAAGCATGAACAGACCGGACTCCACAAACAGCACCCGATCACGAGTATGACGCATATCTCAGCCATCTTTCAGAGCTTATTTTTGATGATTTACTAGTTTGATAATATATAGCGAGAAATTTTAGGCAAGTCGGTGGGAATCGGCTTGTATGGGCGCTCCGCCACTGATAAATATACATCCATCCGGATGTATAAATATTCATACGCTTCTAGTAGACTATTATAGTACAAATGGCAGCATGTGGCCAACCGGCCTAACATCGCTTTCAAAAGATAACGGAAAATGTCAGTTGAATATAGAATAGCTATAAATACAAATAACTTAAAACAAGTCAAAGGTTCTACATAAGTTACTAACAATTAATTGTAAACCAAATCTGTGATCCTTATTGCGTTTCTTTTAGGGTGCATTTTTGAATAAACCTCTCGGGTTTAGTAAACTGGTAATGGTAACCGAATAATAACTGGTTCTTCTTCCGTATCTCAGCTGATGTTTGTCAATGATCAATGACTCATGATGGTCTAAAATTATTCACAATAATCAGTCAGACAGATTTTTTTTTTTATACAGCGTCGGTGGCAAACAAGCTTACGGCCTGCCTGATATTAAGCTGGTACCGTCGCCTATGGACACTTGTGACTCCAGAAGAATCAAAAGCGCGTTGCCGACCCTTTATGCACTTGAGGATTCGCTGTGTTGGCAGATAGAGACGTGCAGGTCCCTCACTCCCAACACAGCGCATCCTAGAGAGCTCTGGCGACCTTACTCACCACCAGGAACACAACACCACATGCTTCATAGCATGCAATAATATAGCAACACTACAAAGCAGTGGCGCTATTATGGCTGCGGTCTTCTGTAAGGTGGAGGTACTTCCCCAGTTGGGCTGCTCCACATACGAGCGAGATGACATTCCGCTGTGCCCTACCTCT
Source organism: Epinotia brunnichana (assembly GCA_963854355.1). Classification (NCBI taxonomy): domain Eukaryota; kingdom Metazoa; phylum Arthropoda; class Insecta; order Lepidoptera; family Tortricidae; genus Epinotia; species Epinotia brunnichana. Next base: position 2,151,581 of record OY977959.1, on the reverse strand, counting down.
CTTAGAAGAAACCTTCTCTCTTCATCTCGATCGGTTCTGCGGTTTAAGCGTGAGTGAAGACGTAACAGACAGACATACAGAGTTGCTTTCGCATTTATAACATTAGTGGCTCGGTGAGCTTGTAGCTGCAGAAAACGCGACATTTTTTTTTTTTTATAAATTTTTGGAAAGTGACTACCTACAAAAAAAATGTATATAATTAACGAACCTGCTCACAAAATTTCACGAGAACCGGTTGAGAAATGCGACCTGTACGTCTAGCACAACTTGCTGCTAAGTCGTGTCGCGCGCGACTCAGCGACTCCTGTCTCACTCGTATTGTGCAAATTAGAAAGAGGCGGGTGGATTCTCTCGACTCGCGTCGCGCTTGTTGTGTCAGTTGTGCTAGCCCCGCTGTAGAGGAGAACAGACGGACAGACGGACATCTGGACAGACACCGGACATACGAACGACTTTCGGCCCAAGCATAGAACTTTGTTCTCTTCGCTCTCTCGTTCGATTAAGTATGGATACTATGGATAGTATGGAATGGATATAAGAATAATTTATATTTACTGTTGTCACCTACGCGTCAACATCCCAATTCACCATATTTCAATAAGTGAAGTTTCCGCTTGTTATGCGCGGCAACTCCCGCCGCTTACGTTACGTAACCTTTCCACTTGCACTCTTAGTTAACTTTCACTTAGGTTTTCCAGTGGAGTTCGTTCGGTGTTTTTCCTACTGTTTGTACATGATTATACATGATTTCAATAAGATGATGACGTTTGAGTGTTTGAGGGCATTTTCATTTGGGTTTGTCGGTTATACACGGTTGTTCCCGGGAATTTCCGTTAACTTCGGCATATTGCAGAGTACATTCACAGAAACAGATTAGCATAATTATTAATTGAGGAAAAAATTTTTTTTTTGTTTTGATTTTTGTACAAGTAAATTTAATTTAGTATAACGGTTATGGTCTTATTGTACAAGGGTCTTGAAACACATGAAATAAAAAATATGTAATATCGAACGAACTCACTTTGTAAACCTTCTTGTAGTGTATAGGAACCTTACAAAACTTAAAAAGCTGTTAATGACGATGACGTCACATTTAAGAGCCATTTACACTGGTTAAATCTGCAAAACTGATTAAATTAAACATTGAATATCTTGATAACAGGAAGAGTTAAGATACTACTGTCTTGGAGAAATCAACTTTATTTGATCTAAAATATCTAAACTATGCCTCCTTGCAAATAACGGAAATTGTCATGAACATGTTGTATAAGTATATATGTACATATGTACCTACCTACTAATTATATATGAGATTTTATCATCACACTTGCTCGTAAAAGCCTTCATAACGCGCAGGCATACAGAGCTAGAATAGGCTTTATTACATCCATGGACGTAATGGTTTTTTTTTCTTAAATTGCGTCTGTTAGTCATTAGATTAAAAAAATAATTTAGTACCTACCTACTCAATTTAGTGCCCGTGTAAAATATTTTTAACAGTGATTTAAATGCTTGTCCAGTCAGTAATTATGACGTCATCGATTTTTGAGGTTTTTTTAATAAAATGACTACCGTCATCCAATGGTCAGACCCTTGCGCGCCTCACGACAAATTCAACCAAATGAACTAGTGACATTTCGTATTTTTGATTGCGATTGGTATTCATTTTGTTTCAAATGTATTTGTTTCCTCGCAAATGTGATGAAAAACATATTGTGCGACACGGGTGATGGTATAGATACCTAACATTTTTAACAAACTCGATCCACCACAGTCAGTCCACACACGCTGCCCTTTACCGGTACGTGCAGGTCACCCCTCGAGAACCTTTCCGCCCCAACAAAATTCATTTCAAAACTATTATCATAACTACAACATAGAAAAGTTGAAAACCCCGACATTTTCATTTCAAAGTTCAATATTTCCAAAACGGCTGAACCGATTTTGTTGAAACTTGAAACGAAGCTAAGAACCATCTCGATCACGTCAGCTTTCAAACGAAAAATCCCCATTCCAATCGGTCCATTCGTTTAGGAGCTACGATGCCACAGACAGACACACACACAGACACGTCAAACTTATAACACCCCTCTTTTTTCGTCGGGGGTTAAAAATTTATTCAAAGATCCAACTAGATTTGTTGTATAGGTCTGGTAACAATACTTACGCTAATACCAAGCTATACAATATACAAAGTGCCTACCGCGAAAGGCATTCGAAGTTTTCCCTCTCTGTCATACCTGTGAGTTCGTACGTAAGTGCGACCGAGAGGTAAAACTTCGAATGCCGTTCGCGGTAGGCCCTCAGGGTGGGCAGGAGTATACCGACAGATTTTAACCATGGATTCCCGAGGTCATTAGGAGCATAAAATGTTAGATTAACCCCAGTCAAATCCGGCGTAGTTTTGAAGATATTATCAATTTTCATGTAAACTATTTTTTGTGATTACTAAAGTGCATTAAGCTCTTTTGATTGCGACGTTGCCACCGATGTTGCCAAGTTTGGCGTCGCTATTCACAGACATCAAAGTGACAGCTATTACCACTCACTAAATTCATCCTTTTTTGGAAAAATAATCTTTACGATTTTATTAAAAGGGATAATTTCCACGGAGAAGCGATAGTTATCCAGTTTTTATTTACAAAAACCGACATAACTAGTATTTTTTTTTTTGCTGAATTTGACTTGAGTTTATTTAACATTTTTTACTCCTAATAACCTCAAGATGTCATGGTTAAAATCTGTCGGTATACTCCTACCCACCCTGTACATATAGTTATTTGACTAAAACACTCAATAGCTATACATGTATGTTTGTATAACCCGTCTAGCTAGTCTAGTCGTGAAAATTACTTTCGAACCAAGGTTTTACTTATACGAGTACAAGTACAGTTCGGTTCATTTCTTCTGGCTGGATTAGTATGGCAAAATTGAAAACTAAAAGCGATATTTGTTCTAGTGGCTTTATTGTTTAACCAGCTTCTTACCGCGACTCCGTCGTTTATATCGTAAGCTCCATACAAACTTTCACCCCCCCATTTCACTCCCTTAGAGGATGATTTCCGGAATAAAAACTATCCGATGTCCTTCTCCGGGACTCAAACTATCTCTTTACCAAAATTCATCTAAACCGGTTCACCGGTTTAAGCGTCAAGCGGTAACAGAGACGGAAACGGGAATCGAATCCGGTTAAATGTGCCTAAAATAACTGGAAGCTGTTTTACTGCCCACGTTTTATACCTACTAGTAGTGTTATGTTAATGTGGTTATTATAATTTTTCACCTCACTAGCTCGGAAAGGCCTTTTTGTATGTTTGTTAACTATTGAGAAAATTGCTTTTTATCCACATGTGAAGAAAGTAGACGTAGAACGTTAAAAGTACTATGACGTAGAACGTTAAATGTTTTTTTAGGTATATTTTATGATATATTTTTGTTTAACTTTTATTTTATGCTACTGAACTAAAGACCGAAGACCGATTTAGATCGTGATTGAGGAACTAGTTCGTTTCGTTCTGAGATGGGAATTCATTCCTAATCGTTCCTAGTTCCTGACCGACACAAGCCTACAGCGGAGTCTTAGTAATAGGGTCCCGTTTTACTCTTTGAGTGCGGAACCCTAAAAACGGCCCACCCGATGTTAAGCAGACGCCGCAGCTTATTAACACTTGTGACTCGATGAGAATCACACCTTATTCACCAGTCTCTCATTATCTAAAGCTCGCTGCGCGCGGGGCCATACAATGTGAGAACGGGACACCTCTATTGCGGTCTACATTGCACCTGCCATGATTGGTGCGAGGTGATATAATTAGATTAATATTTCATAGCTGATGAAAAAAAAAATCCTTCCGACTCCACTTTGTAACTGAGACTCTTCTCGCGAAAATGCCCCTATACATAGTATAAAACAAAGTCGCTTTCCGCTGTCTGTCTGTACTACACAAACGGATTTTGATGCGGTTTTTTTAAATAGATAGTGATTCAAGAGTAATGTTTATATGTATAATAGTATGCATGTATTATATACAGAGTGGGCCCTGTAACACGAGCAAATATTCAAAATGGCGCTTCCTTAGAGCATTTGCAGTAACCCCTTGTGTATCATTCACTTTCAAAATTTTTGGTTACGGAGAAATTTTGATCTAAAGTTATGACCTCCAAGTAATGTATCTTGGCACCACGAGATCATATCACGGCAGTCAATGCAGATTTTGAGGTAACATCATGTAATGAGTCATAATAGTTTTTGCATTTTTGTGTTCAACAGATAGTTTTGTGATTTTATCATTTTTTTTTCTTTTTTTTTGTGTTTTTAAAATAAAAAGTTACTCATAGCACTCCAGAAGAGTAAAAAAATACAAGTAAACTTATTTTAAAGAATTTTTTTTAAAAAAAAAATATTTTTTTTTCGCATAAAACCACTTCGAAATAATTGTTCACAAGCTTAATAATCTACCGTTTAATTTTTTGCTCCAGTTACAGGGCCCACCCTGTATATGAACCCGTGCGAAGCCGGCGCGGGTCGCTAGTTTGATAATAAGTAGTTGTAGCAGCAATCTATAGGTAGGTACTACCTACCTATAGATTGCTGCTACAAATTACATTGATAAATAAATACCCTTTATACCTACCCTGATAACCTTCATTATCCGATGTTGACACCCAAACTGGCTCGAATTGGGATCATGGCCGGTACGAGCTTACCAGCTTGGAAGTACTCGTTCAAATCACTTGACTATACCGGGCGAGAATCACGCAATTATTCGTCCTTAGATATTAAGTGATATAAACTCTATCTTTGCTTTCGATATTACGTCAAAAACCACTTTTATCAGAGGGCCTACCGCAAAAGGCATTCGAAGTTTCCCCTCTCTGTCATACTTACGAGTTCGTACATAAGTGCGACAGAGAGGGAAAACTTCGAATGCCGTTCGCGGTAGGCCCTCTGGTTAGTGACCCTGCGAAGCATCAGCCGTTCCCAGCGCAGGGCGACCCGCAAGCTGTGTCGCGGCGTCAAAGACTATCCGTATCCGTCTCATTCTAAGCGTTCTAAATTAGAACTTCTAATTAGAAAAAGCGACCAAGTGCGAGTCGGACTCGCACATGAAGGGTTCCGTTAAATAAATAGCTTTTTACGATTTATGACGTATTAAAAAAAAACTACTTACTAGATCTCGTTCAAACCAATTTTCGTTGAAAGTTTGCATGGTAATGTGCATCATATATTTTTTTTGGATTTATCATTCTCTTATTTTAGAAGTTACTGGGGGGGGACGGACACATTTTACCACTTTGCAAGTGTCTCTCGCGCAAACTCTTCAGTTTAGAAAAAAATGATGTTAGAAACCTCAATATCATTTTTGAAGACCTATCGATAGATACCCCCCACGTATGGGTTTGATGAAAAAAAATTTTTTGAGTTTCAGTTCTTAGTATGGGGAACCCCAAAATTTATCGTTTTTTTTTCTATTTTGGTGTGAAAATCTAAATGCGGTTTACAAAATACATCTACTTACTAAGTTTCATCAGTATAGCTCTTATAGTTTCGGAAAAAAGTGGCTGTGACATACGGACGGACAGACAGACAGACAGACATGACGAATCTATAAGGGTTCCGTTTTTTTGCCATTTTGCTACGGAACCCTAAAAACGGATAATCTATCTCGCCGCGACACAAGTTCAAATGTTTTATTCCAGACCATACATATATTGTTAGTAACAATTTGCCTTAAAATCTATGTTAGTACTACTAGCAGCTACTTTATACTATAAACTACATGACATACGTCAACGTTGTCGTCGTTGTTAAAACTATAATGTCGTAACGTATTTATATCGTAGCTCCATAGGAGATGATTTCGGGGATACAAACTATCCTCCGTTGTTTTCCCCGGAACTCTATACTAAATTTCATCACAATCGGTCCAGCGGTTTAAGCGTGAAGAAATAACAGACAGACAGACACACTTTCGCATTTATAATATTAGTATGGATTTGTAATATCTATCAACTACTTGACTAGCTTTCTGCCTTTAGCTACTTAGAACCAGTTTTCTAGAAAATTACACTAATGATTGGGTTGATATGTATAATATTGGGTGTGGGTTGGGTTTTGGTGTAAAAGGCGGTTGTGAGGCTGCAGTGCACGCAGCGCGGACCTTTCTGAGTCGCCCGGAATATGATTTTTTTGTAAAAATCGACGTAAAAAATGCTTTTAATTCGGTTGACCGTGGTGCCCTCTTAACGGAAGTTAAAAAAGAACTTCCTGAAGCGTAGGGTTATTTATCACAATGTTACGGGGCATCTTCAAAATTACTATTCGGCGAAAATATTATTTTATCAAGCACGGGTTGCCAGCAGGGAGACCCGCTCGGGCCTGCCATTTTCAGGTTAGCTATCCATCCAATCATAACGAATCTAAATTCTCAATTCAACCTATGGTATCTGGACGACGGCTCTCTCGGTGGAGACGCTGATGCAGTGTTACACGATTTGCAGTTAATAATCGACAAAATTGCTGATATAGGTCTCTCCCTAAATTATACTAAGTGCGAAATTTTTCTGCCCAATCACCTCTCCACAGACAGAAAAATTTAAATACTCACTAATTTCAACGCGGTTTTACTTAACATCTCTGTCCATGCCAATAGCTCGCTTAGGCTTTTAGGATCACCTATCTTCGATGAAGCCATTTGTCCAGTAATTGACTGCAAATTAAACCTTTTCAATTCTACCTCTAACCGACTTTTTTTAAATAAATCCCCATATGGCCCTTTTTATTATCCGTTTCTGTCTTTTCACACCCAAATTTATGTATTTGCTTCGCAGTTGTCCAATTTGGAAATTTCCATCCATCGATAGCTCTCTGCAGGTAACTCTATCCAAAATTCTTAACGTAAATTGTGACTCACGGCAATGGACCCAAGCGGTTCTTCCAATTATATTCGGTGGTCTGGGTGTTCGTTCTGCTCACAGCGTCGCACTACCGGCGTTCCTCTCCTCCATCTACGGCTCGCTATCTCTTGTCAGTATTATTCTCAAGCTACCACAGATACCTGATGACGAGTAAGAGAGCCTGAAGGAGGCCAGGGAGGTCTGGTGTGACTCGTGCCCTGGAGCCGAAATCCCAGCATCGACACATCTACAGAGAGCATGGGACACGCCTCATCTCAAGGCAACCCACGCCACAAAAAGAAGCCGAAAAAACCTCGCGTGATTTGTGCACAAGCCCTAAGATTGTCCGCAAATATTTATTTATTTATATAATTATATTAAAACCTGAAGGTTCAATAAATAGTATTCAAAAAATAGTCTCTGTTCTGTATTTCATATGAAATGGATATTATAAACCACTAGATACAGTCAGCATCGTATTGTTCGTAGCAGTCAAAGTAGCCAAATATATCGTAACACATCCTTACTCTTACAGTAATAAAGACGTGTACCGAAATATTTGACTGCTTTGGCTGCTACTAACTATATGATGCTGACTGTACATGCAGTTTTTATTCTTATTTCACGTGTTGAAATAGTAGTTTATGTGACTGTACATAATGAAGGGCATTAAATACGAGTGTGGGTTTATGAAACGAGCCGATGGCGAGTTTCATAATAACATCACACGAGTATCTTAATGCCTAATTATGTACAGTTACATACACTACTTTATCTATCCACATATCATAAGCCTCCATGATGCATTCAGGAGCCGCATATTATGACCGGCATCGCGGCGTTGATTTCTGGCAGCTGTCATAGTTCTTTTTTAATTCAGAGACAAACTAGAGTCTGATCCAAATATTCGGTTCGTTCGATATCTTACTTAACATTTGTCAAATTTGTTTGCAAATTGACAATTCATTTCTAACTAAACGTCATCTCGACTGATATTAGAATAGAGGTCAAATCAAATTTATTTTGTTTTTGATACGTTCGAAACTTGAATGAAATAATATTATCGAAATCGATGTTATTATTTAGCAATAATAACATTTTCACAGATAAGAAATTTGCTCTAACAAAACAGTCTATTTTTATGGTGGTCATAATGTGCGGTTCTTGAACGCATCCTGGTGGGTTTATTTACGCCATATAGTATGCCATTTAATGATTTATCTATAAATCATTAAATGGCATGCTATATGGCGTATTTGCAATATCTCGAAAGATTTCGAGATTTACGAAATCTCGCGAGATGGCATTGCCTAGTCCTGATAAACATATTTATTTATCACTCAAGTCGGTAAAATCACACTATTTCTCTCAACTGTGAAGTGACTATTCATGTCACTATAATTAAGTTTCCATCTGACATATAAACTTTATGGCGGTTCGCAAGTTTCTAACATAGTCAACGCTATCATGTGGATTGTAGAGAGTTTATTGCGTTCTACTATTATCTAGCAGCGATCGGAATGGGAATCGAGGTGATAGTTCTATCGTATACTTACATCGAAATGTAGGTATATTAATTGACAGCTATTAGTCTATATAGTATGGAAAAAATTACAAATTTGGAAATAATGCTAATAATTACACGGTTCAACTCCCGTATTAAATGTCACTACGGGCGACATAATTTGGAAATACTTTATAATATGTTGCTCTTTTCAGTTTAACGGATATAACCTAATTAGCTCCTGAGAAGTTAGAAAAAAATATTAATGAATACCGATATACCTAGTTTAAATTAATTTTTTGATTAATTTACTTACTTATTACTACTAATCTGGCGTAATGACCCGAAGTGTGTCTTGGCCTCCAATACGTGTGCACGCCATCCTATATCTCCTATATCTAGGCAGGCACCCAAAACTCTGTTCCGCAGAAAAAAAATCTTGATCGAGGTAAACAGGTATCCTTGAATGAAGAAATGAATAAGGAAGTAGGTACTTAAATTATCTCCAATGAAGCGAAATTATCTGAGCCAAGTTTTTTTTCTCTTAGTTCGAGAGAATCATCTTATGAGTCCGCAGTAAGCTCGATTCTCCATACAAACGTAGTTACGCTCTCATTTTAAAACGACTAGCTAGTTTGCTCTGAAACTTTGTACTTAGAATAAGTTAGGTATATCCAGGTCTGTAATTAGTTTATGTAGCTTCAGATACCATAGAAAAAAAATTACAGCGAATTTAAGTTTTTTATAAAAAACTTGTTATTGCTGTATTTCGTATGTTTTATAAACTGGAGCCATATGAACTAATTGTTAAACCTAGATATACCAATTGTCATTTTATGTGCAAAGTTTCGTTACAATCCAAAACGTAGTTTAAAAATGAGAACGAGACTCCGTTTGTATCATCATCATCATCATCATATCAGCCGAAAGACGTCCACTGCTGGACATAGGCCTCCCCCAAAGAGTGCCAAAGTGACCGGTCCTGCGCCACCCGCGTCCAGCGGACTCCCGCGACCTTTACCAGGTCATCAGTCCACCTTGTGAGAGGCCTACCAACGCCGCGCCTTCCGGTACGTGGTCGCCACTCGACAACCTTTCCGCCTCAACGGCCATCAGTTCTACGTGCAATGTGCCACTGCCACTTAAGTTTAGAGATTCGGAGGGCTATATCGGTAACCTTGGTTCTGCTGCGGATAGCCTCATTTCTGATGCGATCACGCAGAGAAACTCCCAACATAGCCCTCTCCATTGCCTTCTTATGAGGCCCATTGTAAGCGACCACGTTTCAGTGCCATATGTTTCAGTGCCATCCGTTTGTATGGGAAGGTGAAATTCGGCCGAGCTTGCCGGGGACTCTTAATTCAAATGTCTTTTCTGTCTCCCAGCCACTCCCAGGTTCTTGACATAATTGAACAGATTACATGTTCCATCGCCATGCATTATTAACATGCTGATTGACCAATTTCAGAATTGAACAATCTAACGATGTGACATGCGTGTTGTGTTGTATAGGTACATGTGTGCAATCAAAATCGCATGATAGCGTTAAATTTTTGTGTCGCAAATGCCGCAATACTGTTTCGTCGTGTGGTATTACTTATTCTGTGGTATGGTGCGATTGGCGTAATGTGAAACATTTCGCCGTTATAATGTCGTAGGTATGTGCGTAATGTTTTCGCAAAAACATAAATATTGAAATTTATTTTATTATTTATTTATTTTGGTTCACCAACAATTGTTTACACTGAAGTTTACAGTAATCCAATTACTTGCTAAGTGTAACAATCACTTAAAGGTAAACACCGCATGCATTATATAAAAAAAGCCTTAATATGAACTTATCAAAATTATACATAGTTTTTGCTTAACTTATTATTGCGACGTAACTAAATAATTTAAAACTTTTTTAACAACTTTCTGCGCGTCACTCTTATAGAAAATGGATGTCACCAACTTTAGTATTATTGCAAAACCAAGCAGTTACCAGACCTTATTTTAAATTTCACGACCGAGTCAAAGAAAACATCAGTGACTGCAGCTGTTAATTGCTTTACACATCCTTGGGATAGGCGAGCTACTGCCGAGGACAGTCCTTCTGAGCGGTGGGCAGAATGGCGTGATAGGTTTGCGAGGAGTTCGGGAAGGAGCTCGAAAAGACAGAAGGGCTAATAGTTGCGGACAATCTATTTGATTATTTACGAGCTTATATGAATAAATTGCGTCCGCAACTTTCCTCCGTACTTCTAGTGATTTTAACCCGAAATCCTTGTCTTGACTAGTTATGTTTTTGGATTAAAATGATGAGTTTAGCGGTCATGTTCGACAGCAAAACAGCAATGAACTCGTTTGTGTCCAGTTTTGACGATCAGTTAGCCTAGTATCCACTATAACCCAGTGACGCTGCCTACGAAGCTTGAAGATTATATAATCTGTGGCTGAAGGCCCCGGGTTCGAATCCCGGTAAGGGCAAATATCTGTGTGATGAATGAATATTTGTGTCTGAGTCTTGAATGTTTTCTATGTATTTAAGTATTTATATCCATAACCCAAATAGAAGATGTAGCTCGGAAGGCAGCCAAGTTAAAGTGGGACTGGGCTGGTCACGTCTACCGCATGCCGAATGAGCTGTGGGCCAAAGCGACCACGGAGTGGAAGCCCCAACACTCAAAACGGAGACGCGGCAGACCTCGTCGGCGATGGCGGGATAACTTGGACTCCTTTTTAAAAGACTGGCCAGTTATTGCTCAAGACCGCGATGAATGGAAGGGGAGAGGGGAGGCCTTTGCTCAGCAGTGGGACATAACGGGCTCGATATAATAATAATATCCATTACACACAAACCTTATTGAGCCTTGGCCACGACTTTGGTCTTAAGACTCTTAAGAGGATTGTGAAGTGTCCATACGCGGCGCGAGTAGGTATATATATTGATAGGTACATAGGTTAGGTACATACGTATTTATAATGTTAGTTTTTTAATGCGGTCGAAAAGATGCAAATGCGGATAGTTGAATTGGGCGATATTTGGAATAGTCGTGCAAATATTGTGAAAGAGACTGTCCCATTTAATATCACGAAGCCTTGTCGTAATGGCACACTGACATTTGCCCTACTGCACCCCTGTGTTTACAGTTCCAAGTGTTTACGGATATTTCATTTCACCACAATATTCGCTAAAATGCACTCTAATTTCTCAGGAATAAGCACTCTATTGCTTCTCAAGTCTACTCGTCTCAAGTACAAGTCATCGATGCTCAATTGTTTGCTCTCTTGACTTGAAATGTTAGTAAATACGCGACAATTTTGCAAACTATGCCTCAGGCTGTGAACTGAAGTGACGTAAGTTATCATCATCATCATTTTCAGCCTGTAATCGCCCACTGCTGAGCATAAAGCCTCTCTTCGCGTTACCATATAAATGTAAAATATGTTATAAGTTACCATGTAGATGTAAAAGTAGGGTGGATTCGGAAATTGCTTTTACTAAAAAACTTGAGTTAACTAAAGTTCTTGTATGTAGTTGTGACATGTTTGAGCTTTGAGGTGGTTGTGAGGAAACCGGTCTAATCCCAATAAGGTCTAGTTTTCCCTCTCGGTTGGAAGGTCAGATGGCAGTCGTTTTCGTAAAACTAGTGCCTACCTATGCCAAATCTTGGGATTAGGTGTCAAAGCGGAACCCGGGCTGCTTTAGGCCACAACCGGGAATAATGCTTGGAGAACCCTCAAAATGTTGTCTATCTACGAGTAATAGAAATTCTAACGTTCAGATTAATAATGAAATGTCGAAGAACCTGATTATTTTTTTAGGTTTTTTCTCGGTTTATTTAAGGGCTCTAGCACTTCGTGACTTTTTGACGTGATAACGTCTTACAAAAGGTTATTTGAGGACGCGTGAGAGCGTCACGTCAGACATTTTTTTAACGAGAGTAGAGTGAATGGAAAAGTCGAAAGTGACCGAATGTAATTGTCGATTAAGGACATGGAAATGAACTAAAGAGTGAAAAGGGTTGTTCCTTAATGTTGCTTGATTACAATAAGATAATTCTTAAACAATATAGGTATCTAAATAGAAATCTACGGCTAGTGTACCGATAACTTATAAAACTAGTAACTCTGTGAGGGATAGAACCTGCGAGCCTGTGTCTTTTCTGCAAAAAATTGCATAAAAAGATCTATAGATATAATTATTGAACCTGCTTACAAACTTTCACGAGAATCGGTTGAGAAATGCGACCTCAGACCTGTAGAGGAGAACAGCAGAATACGTAAGAATCTTTGTCCAAACTGAAACTATGTCCAAGCTGAAACTTTGTTCAAGGTGAATCTTTGTCCAAGCTGAAACTTTGTCCAAGCTGAAACTTTGTCCAAGCTGAATCTTTGTCCAAGCTGAAACTTTGTCCATTCTGAATCTTTGTCCAAGCTGAAACTTTGTCCAAGCTAAAAGTTTGTCCAAGCTGAATCTTTGTCCAAGTTGAATTTTTGTCCAAGCTAAATCTTTGTCCAAGCTAAATCTTTGTCCAAGCTGAAACTTTGTCCAAGCTGAAACTTTGTCCAAGCTGAAACTTTGTCCAAGCTGAATCTTTGTCCAATCTGAATCTTTGTCCAAGCTAAAACATTGTCCAAGCTGAAAGTTTGTCCAAGCTGAATTTTTGTCCAAGCTGAATTTTTGTCCAAGCTGAATCTTTGTCCAAGCTGAATCTTTGTCCAAGTTAAATCTTTGTACAAGCTGAAACTTTGTCCAAGCTGTAAGTTTGTCCAAGCTGAATCTTTGTCCATGCTGAATTTTTGTCCAAGCTAAATCTTTGTCCAAGCTGAATCTTTGTCCAAGCTGAAACTTTGTCCAAGCTGAAACTTTGTCCAAGCTGAATTTTTGTCCAAGCTGAATCTTTGTCCAAGCTGAAACGAAGAACTTCGCTTCGCTCGCTCGTTCAAAAATCCATTGACGTATTTTATGGATGCCTAACCATGATGTCAATAAACTGATGAAGATTTATTTTCCTGCTATCCGTTATTTTTTTACACTGTTTGTGTTTCTTTTAGTGTCGTGAAATGGTTGATGACGTCAATGTTTGGATCTTATTTATTTTCGGAAACGGGGGTTTATGTTCTGCGAACGTCAGCATTATGTCAATAAAATGTCATTCGTTGAACGGGAACTTCAATTGAACACATTTCGAAATATGATAATATTGCGAAATAAAGAAATATAATAATGACTCATTTCTGATTTAATAAGGTTCCAAGGTAGCAAAAACCTACCGTTTTGCTACCTTAGAAACCTATAAAAGGGCTAAAGTTCAGAAAACTTTCTGAAATAAGTTTCTGTCAAAAATTAAATTTTTGGGTATAAGCTTTTATTGCGGGCTGTATACTTTTCTGTAAACCGTCATCCATCAACTAGTAATTGAGTCGTTTCTACAGGGTGACTGGTAATTCGACCTATTCCTTGAAAGGGGTTATACTAGAGCTAATTTTCAACAATTTATGTCCAGTCAACCAGGGGTCGAAACTCGCTGGTTTTCGAGATATTCTTAGTTTTTAGTTTGTATGAAAAAAATTCTCCTTGCAGCCTTAAGCTGGAGATTGTGACAAAAGTACTCCCATTTCGATGGTAAAATTTTTTTTTGTCACAATCAGCACTTTAAGGCTGCAAGGCGATTTTTTTTCAAACAAACTAAAAACTCGAAAAATTAAAAAAAAATCGTGTTTTGACCCCTGGTTGACTGGACATAAATTGTTGCAAATTAACTCTAGTATAACCCCTTTCAAGGAATAGGTCGAATTACCAGTCAACCTGTATAACGAGCCCAAACTCAACGGGGTTACGTCGGTTACGTATTGGATTCCAATTACGTATTGAATCTGTCTCCATCATCAGATCAGCTCGATGGGACTATTATATTGAATTGTCATCCAAACAATACCTTTACCCAAAATTTCAGGTCAATCGGTTGAAGATATCTGCTTCAAAATTGAGTTGCAATACCCGAACAAACATAGTTACGTAGGTACAGCCAGGATTATTAATATGCGTACATAAATAAGGACTTAAATATCTGTACAGGACTCCATTGTCAGTGTCATAAAGGCATGTAGAGATATTTATGTACGTATATTACCCTTATGTACATAGTTAGTTAGTTACCAACATTGCAACTTAATACAAAGCTTGTAAAAACAATTAATTTTTCGTACAAAAGGTCGTAGCCTTTGTCACCCGGAGCATAATCTCAAATAGATTGATTGACCTCATTCATCAAAATCGGTGCAGTATATTAAAAGCTACGGTGGAACACACGTAAATACAAACATACATAAAAGGGGTAGGCAGAGCACATGAAACTTGTGTTCCAGTGCCACTTTTAGCATAAATCTGGGTATAAAAGATCGACAAAATGTGATATCGAAGTGATAGGTTGCTAGCCCATCGCCCACAACACACTTCAACCCTGCACACATCCTCACATTTACAAATACAAACATATAACAAAAGCGTGCCGTACGTATTATCTCATTTGTCCCTCCACGCACTTCAGCTCAAAATCTCTTCAGAGAAAACCATATACTCACCCTGCCCTCGCAGTACATATATGACGTTGCTAAATTCGTCAAAGAAAACATTGACACGTTTCCCCGCAAAAAGATAACTCGCACAAGACAGGGGTCCCTGAACCAGCTCCTCACACAAACCACTCGACTGACCAAGTCAAGTAAAATCATCTCTCACGTGGGGCCAAAAGTATTTAACAAACTACCAGTAAATGTTAAATGCGCGGGTAGTAACTCAACCTTTTTAAGAAAATTAAAATCGTGGCTCCTAACCCACTCTTTTTATGACATCAAAGATTTTTATGAGTTACCACAATAATAATGTAGGTAATATGTTAACACACCTAGTTTATAAATTTAATTTGATCTACTTAAACAAACAATGACATGTAATATTTATAATATTATAAATAAATGACTTATGACTTATACTGTTAAAATCATATCCATTCCTTTCAGCTCAGCCGTAGTCGGGCAAAAAAGCGTTAGATTAGTAATTTCATTGCTTTCTGGATTATCAAATCTATTGATTATCTATGAAGTTAAGTAGGTATGCCTATTGTTTTCTTGATGCGTACATCGTTGTTATAAGGACTTGTACACACTGGCTCGTAAGGAGGATTTGATAGTCAACGTCATCATAAGCATGGCGCTATTGACCCAAATGACCCAATGTACACTCGCCATAACATAACCCACTCATGAATGACAAACATACTTAATTAACATATACTTGATAGATATATTATGTCTGCTAGTTTTACTACTATTGAATACCAATTTATATGTTCACAACGACGCTAGATTTATGGCATGCCAATAAAGAGACAATGGAATTTATTTGTCTGTATTTTTAAAGGCCTCCACACACCGGTCACGGGCGCAGGTCGGGCGCGAGCCCGCGCAAGTTGTAAAACATTGAAAATAAACTTCAAACACACATCGAACGCGAGCCCGCGGGCCCGCGTTCGATGTGAGTTTGACTGAAGTGTAGTTTCAATGTTTTACAACTTGCGCGGGCCCGCACGCGACCGGTGTGTGGAGGCCTTAATTGTTGACTGTCTGTTGAGTATTTAGGTACCTACTTAAGGTATCTAACTGGTAGGTTAAGTAGGTACTTGTTGTCAATTATTGTTATATTAATTATACAAATAAGTAAGTATTAGTGCCGATCGCATGAGCGCTTTTTCAAGGGCGTAAAAAAACGTTTCATCATCATATCAGCCGAAAGACGTCCACTGCTGGACATAGGCCTCCCCCAAAGAGTGCCACAATGGCCGGTCCTGCGCCACCCGCATCCAGCGGACTCCCGCGTCCTTTACCAGGTCATCAGTCGCTTACTATGGGCCTCATAAGAAGGCTCAAAGTCACTCAAAGGGCGATGGAGAGGGCTATGCTGGGTGTTTCTCTGCGCGATCGCATCAGAAAAAAGCCGGCCAAGTGCGAGTTGGACTCGCGCACGAAGAGTTCCGTACCATTATCTATAAAAAAATATTTTATTCTGTGTTTTTAGTATTTGTTGTTATAGCGGCAACAGAAATACATCATCTGTGAGAATTTCAGCTGGAACTATCACGGTATCAGTGAGATGCAGCCTGGTGACAGGACAGACAGACGGACGGACGGACAGCGGAGTCTTAGTAATAGGGTCCCGTTTTACTCTTTGAGTACGGAACCCTAAAAAACGTTTTAATGACATAAATTGATAAAATCAATTTAACATCCAACGCTCAACTTCTACAAGCAAACCGATAATAGTTAAGCGCCGCGCTTTAAAACCGCTTTCGTGTTAATAAATATGCACAACGCAGTGCGCTCTTGGCAACAATAGTTTTATGATCTTATGCATGCTGTTAATGAACTCTTAACTTTAGTCTACCCGTTTTATAACAATTTATTTTTATTTTGTGTTAATTTTGTAGGTACCTAATGCGCGGCGCGAATAGATGATACATTTTGTACGTCTTATGAGTACCAAAACTTAACAATTCGGTTCAGCGACATACTTTCTAATTATTTCAAGATAGTGGTTTTTATTAAAAACTTTTTAACGGTCTGCGTAATCGAGAGTTATCTCAGCATTAGTATCATCATAACTGGTGATCGAAGAGCTGGCGGCTTTCTCGTGCAACGCATATATATACATTACAGTTCAACGAGGAAATACCGCCAGCATCCTCGGTACAATGCCTCGAGGGCCTTTTTCGGATTCCGTAGCCAAAATGGCAAAAACGAAACATTTATAGTTTCGTCATGTCTGTCCGTCTGTCTGTCCAACCGTATGTCACAGGCATTACTTTGAACACCCTGAAGCTTTGAACCTCTACTGACTGGCGTATAAAGGGTATTTTTCTGAAGGAAGAGAGGTATGGATTTTTTTCAAACTGTTTTAACTTGGAAAGTAAAAACTTTTTTGGTAAGCTTTGAAAATTTATATTTTTTTCACTCGAATCTGACCACTTTGCATTTGTCCCCAAACTTTTTACTAAGGAGCTCAATGTTAGATCAATTTAAAAAAAAAAAATCTCGAAAACTATACACCGTGTTTTTTTTTATTTCCGTTAACTTTAAGGGAAGAATCCTAAGGTTAAATGGAACTAATTTCTCTAAGAAACTAGTGTCTTAACTCTTACTATTTTTCAGATATTCAATAAATCAATTTAATGACCGAATCAGTGTGAAGGGTCCTTTATTTTATTTACGTTTTAATTTTCGTTAAACGAAAAAGGGAATTATTGGGATTTGAACCTGGGACCTGTTGTAGTGTAGCCTCTTTAATAAATGTCAATGCTTTTGACGCACGACATGGTGTCAGGTGTGAAAAAATGTTATTCAAAATATAATTAATTAAAATTGAGTGAATTTAATATAAAAATGCCGGATCAAGTAGATGATACTAAAAAAATGCAAGCGCAAAATAGTAATAGTGTGTATGCTGCAATACAGCAACCCGGTCCATTGCAAGACCACGGGAACATGGCGGTCAACTGGAAAGAATGGAAATCCGCTTTTGATTTCTTTCTTATCGCTTCGGGCAGAGATACGGCTACGTCGAAGGAAAAGTGCGCATTATTCCTACACGTCATCGGAAAATTCGGTCGAGAAACTTTAGAGGAATTTGAACTCAGTGTTAAAACGGATGACTATGACAAGTTAGTAAAAGCATTTTCAGAGCGTTTTGACCCGAAAAAAAACGTGAACTATGAACGTCATACGTTTTTTGAAACTTATCAAGACGATTCTTTTGATAAGTTCCTTAGCGACTTGAAAATTAAAAGCAAAAGTTGCGAGTTTGGTCAGTTGAAAGAAAGCTTAATCTTAACCCAGATAATAAGAGGTCTAAAAGACGGACATATGCGTGAACGATTACTTTCGAAGTCATCACTAGACCTGGAGCAGGCTGTGACCTACTGTCGCGCGGCGGAGCGAGCCAGCGTGCAAGCGGCAACGTGTCGGAGTATGAAATTTGATCACGCCGCGCCAGTTGCGTTAGAGGAACTAGCGCGAGGGCGTGGTGCGCCTGGCGGTAGCGGCTACGGCGCCGGGATGAGGTCGCGTAGTGCAGGAGCACGAGGACGCACAGGCCGTGGAGGCTTCGCTCGTGCTGCTCGTTCAGGCCGAGCACCACGTTATGGCGCCGAGTGCGACAAGTGCGGTGGAGGACACTCCGCCGATGACAGATGTCCAGCATTTAATGTTCGCTGTTTCAGGTGTGAGCGCGTAGGACATTTTGCTAAAACCTGTCGTGAGAAGCTTATAAGAGAGGTTGAGATTAATGAAACACAAGGTGAGGACTATACAGAGAACAATGGTGAGTTTTTTCTTCATAATATTATTGTCAACGCGTTGGACTGCACTGGCACCTTTTGGTCAGAGGAAATATTAGTCAACAATGTGTCAATAAGGTTTAAATTAGATAGCGGTGCTGAGACGTCTGTAATGTCATTGAGGTGTTTTACACAGGCAGGTTTTGATACTAGTATATTACGTAAAACAAATACAGTGCTTAAAGAAATCAGTCGAAACAACTTGCCTGTTGTAGGATACTTCATGGCAAATATGAAGTACAAAACTATAATTTCATTGCAAAAGGTGTTTGTTCTCGATATAGAGTGTAACAACTTATTGGGACTGAAGGCATGCACCGAATTGCAACTTATCTCGCGAATTAATGAATTACAAAAAAGTGACGAGTCCGTTTATGAGGGTATAGGTTGCTTGCCTTCAGTTATTAAAATATCTATTGATGAGACCGTACCACCTGTGATTTCGGCTTCTAGGAGGGTACCGATGTGTTTACAACCTCGTCTGAAGGAAGAATTAGATGAGATGGAAAGTTTGAACATTATTAAACGTGAGGAGGGCCCTACGGATTGGGTGTCTCCTATAGTTATTGTGGAGAAACCAGACAAGAAGTTGCGTATTTGTCTAGATCCTTTGCATTTAAATAAGGCTGTACGCAGGAGCCACTTTCAATTGCCGACGCTCGACGAAGTCGCGAGTGAAATGAGTGGTGCAAAGTACTTTTCGAAACTTGATGCTTGTAAAGGGTTTTGGATGTTAAAACTCGATGAAGCTAGCTCCAAGTTTTGCACATTTGCGTCTCCTTTTGGCAGGTATCGCTTCCTCAGGATGCCTTTTGGAATAAACTGCGCGCCAGAGATTTTTCACAGTGAAATGGTAAAGATTTTCAAGACAGAAGGAGTTGCTGTCTATATTGATGATTTGATAGTGTTCGGTCGCACTAAAAATGAACATGATGCGAGAGTACTAAAGGTGTTTGAGAAAGCCAAGGTCAATGGTGTTAAATTTAATAAAGCAAAGTGTGTCTTTAACACTAAGGAAGTACAATACCTTGGTCATCTGTTTAATGCTGAAGGGATGCGTGCCGATCCAAAACGAGTGAAGGCAATAAATGACATGCCTGCCCCTAAAAATAGGAAAGAGCTGGAGAGATTTTTAGGTGTGATCAACTATGTATCCCGTTTCATACCTAATCACTCAAACATAGTTGCACCATTGCGTGATTTGTTGAAAATAGATTGTGATTTCAAATGGTGTGGTGAACATCAACGGATTTTTGATGAGTTGAAGAGAAGAATTTGTTCCGCACCAGTGCTGCGGTACTATTCTCCACACGAGGAGGTGACTGTGTCGGTGGATGCGAGTTCACGGGGACTTGGTGCTGTTTTACTACAAGACGGGCGGCCTGTGGCTTACGCGGCTCGAACACTCACACCAGCTGAATCGCGGTGGGCGCAGATAGAAAAAGAACTTCTAGCGATTGTGTTCGGTTGCACGCGTTTTCATCAATACATTTACGGTCATAAGAAAGTTATTGTTGAGACAGACCATAAACCACTGGAATCAATATTTAAAAAACCACTGAACAGCACTCCGGTGAGATTACAGCGCATGCTTATGATGTTGCACAGTTATGCGTTTAAAACAAAGTACAGGCCTGGGAAACTCATGTACTTGGCAGACACATTATCGCGTGCCCCTTCAGAACAGGGTTCGGACGATGACGTGCATGCAGATGTCACAATACATGTGAATAATTTAATAGAGTGTCTTAATGTGTCCAAGGATAAACTTACCAAAATTAGGGAAGAAACAAATAAAGATGAGATCCTACAGCATGTAAAAGAGTACTATTTGAGTGGCTGGCCTATAAATAAAAACCAAAGTCAAGATATTACGGGGCCATACTGGACAATTCAAAATGAGATACACGTGATCGACGGCATAGTATTTCGCAATCACCAAGTTGTAATTCCTACTTCGTTACGGAAGGAAATTATTTCAATAATCCATGAGGGGCATTTAGGAATCGAGAAAAGCAAGCGGCGTGCTAAGGAGCTGGTGTGGTGGCCTGGAATGGGAGTCGACATCGAACAAGCCGTACAAAGCTGCGAGCCTTGCCAGCGACACCGCGCGGCGCAGACACGCGAACCGCTGAGCCCATATCCCATACCAAATTTGCCATGGGAAGTAATCGCTGCTGACCTCTTCGAATTTCAACAAAAACATTATCTAATTGTCGTAGACTACTACTCGAAGTTTTTTGAAGTAGCGTCGTTAAACAGTTTGACGAGCGGTGTTGTAATTATGCACCTTAAAAACTTTTTTGGTCGATTAGGAATACCACAGAAAGTAGTATCTGATAATGGACCTCAATTCTCTTCGCAAGAGTTTAAGCAGTTTGCTGCATATTACGGTGTTGAACACGTCACGAGTTCACCTATGTATCCCCGTTCTAATGGGTTAGTTGAGCGCAATGTACAGACAGTTAAGAGATTGTTTATTAAGGCTCAAGAAGACAACACTGATTGGCAATTAGCTCTGCTTAATTTTAGGAATACCCCCATTTCAGGAGAGAAGTATTCGCCAGCACAACTACTGATGGGTCGCAAACTGAGAACAAGGCTCCCTGCTACTGATGAAAGTCTAAGACCGGAATCAGTTGACCCTGCTATGGTTCAAAAAACTCGTACAGAAAAAACTTTGAAAGTTAAAGAATATTACGATAGAAGTGCCAAAAAGCTGCCGCAGCTCACACCCGATGAGCCGGTTCGCATGCGAGACAATAACGTCTGGGTGCCCGCAAGGGTAGCAGGCGTCGCACGTGGAGAGCGCTCATACTGGATCACTACGGACAATGGCCGGTCGTACCGGAGAAATCGTGTTCAGATTCTAAAAGGTAACAAAAAAGCGTCTTCGCCTTCGTTACGTTCCACAACAGCGCCACTAGTCGCGAACAGATACAGCGATCTCGATTTTATTCTTCCAGACACAGACGAGGAAGTGACACCTGTATTTTCCACTCCAATTTCAAGTCCTGGGTCTCCGCAAGGGTCACGCAACGCAGGTGCGGCAGGTGGTAGTGGTCTCGTCACTAGGAGCGGAAGGCTAGTTCGTCCGCCAAAAAGATTCAGCTTTGACTAAATATAAACTTGGCTTGTAACGTAACTTAGATTTTCTTTTTGTTTCTTTTTTCTTGTTTTGTTTTATTTACGGAAGATGTAAAGTTAGTTAACATATTTTTATATCTTTCTGAAATTGTTAATTGTTCTAATTGTATAAGAAGGAAGATGTTGTAGTGTAGCCTCTTTAATAAATGTCAATGCTTTTGACGCACGACAGGACCCCTCACTCCATAAGCAAACTATTTACCACTGAGCCATGTGTTGACATTGACAAGTGCTGTCGTAGGTGAAAATTAACTTTGTGTTAATTGAGATTAAGGGTTAGAGCCCTCCCACATTGTAATATTGATTTAGTTTGTATGAAAAATGAAAAAAATATTTTTTTTCGAATTTAACAAAAAGCAACATACCAGGTAGCTTCTGTTAATGAACCGAACATCGTGTCGAAAATAGTAAGAGTTAAGACACTAGTTTCTTAGAGAAATTAGTTCCATTTAACCTGAGGATTCTTCCCTTAAAGTTAACGGAAATCAAAAAATACACGGTGTATACCTAGGTACATATAAAGTAAAAATATTGAAGTGGAAAAACTTGACTATTTTTAATGTAAATACAGTCAGCATCAAAAATAGCTAAACCAAATAACACGCTTAAAATGACGTACACAGATCCTTATTCCCTTGAAATTAGAGTTCGTGTGTAGATCATTTTGAGCTCTAGGACCGCTTAGCAATTTCTGCTGCTGACTGTACCTACACTTATTTATATTTTTTTTTTTTTAAGATAATTCACCGAACTTTTTTACCATACTAGGTGTGCGGTGTCCTTTCATAGGCATGTATTGTATGTACGATGCATGTGTTTGAAAATTGGTTGGTTTCCTTAGACAGAATAAGCTTTAATGTGGCAAAAAGTGAATGTGGCCTTATAAAATATTCGCTAAGGTCTTGATATAGGTACTCGTAGCCTAGACTATTGCAATCGACGCCGAAAGGGCTTGAGCAATATCTACATTCTACAGGACTGGATGTAGGCATCAATGTACTTTATTGATGTTAAGGACTGAGGGCCCGATTCGACTTGTTAGCCAGCTTGTGACATCGCGCTTTTTGAAAAATTCTTTTTAAAAAGTTGATGGCCTATGTCGAGTATTTGATCTGTGCCGATGCCTATGTCTGATTTTGGTACATCAAAGTTTATGTACTAAGCATAAGATTTGGGCGAAAACACGACGTATGAAAAAATTGTTTAATTGCGCTCCATGATATGTACCTACTTACATTATATCTCAGAGCATAGAATAACTAGAGAGAGGACAAGCCGCCGGCGCGGCGGCCGCGTCGCAGCTGTTAGCTCAATGGGCATACTCTGCCATACTGTGCACGCGTGCTGATCGCAGAGAATATTACTTTTCTTCCCAAAATGCCTGATATGATGCGCGTGTATTGTCCAATAAGAGCGTAGGTATACAAGTGTATGTGTTTTAGATGTGTGCGTGCTTTTTCGTATCAATTACTTGCATTATATCATATGAAACATCCTACTTACTATACCGGGAACTCAACTCAGGGATGCATTGGTACCTAGATAGTTAGTAAAAGTTAGTGTACCTATTATTGCTTTACAGTAGGTAATATTGTCCTCTTTAACACAGATTACGTTAAGCTATATAAATAAGGTAAACTTCCGAGTGCTCGACGCTGTAGGTAATATAGGTGTAGCTTTATATTAACATGCACTGTTCGTATGTATGTAAATATGTACATAAGTATGTAAATATATAAGTACATATGTAAGTATGTAAGTTGTCCGTCAAAATTTGCAATCCATTTTCAGCTCTATATTAACTTGCACTGTTCGTATGTATGTAAATATGTAAGTATGTAAATAAATATGTAAGTATGTAAGTTGTCCGTCAAAATTTGCAATCCATTTTTCAGTCACTTTTCGTTATCCAATAGAGCTGAAATTATGCAAGCATATGTAAATCGCATGACAATGCAATATTATGATGACTTGGAGCTGATCTGATGCTGGAGCCGGAAGGTGGCCATAGGAACTCCGCAATAAAACGACACAACCCCATCGAGTTTGGGCTCGTTAGAATCGTCTCAATGTGTACTTGATGATGGTATGCAGAAAAGTACAGTCGGCAGTAAAAGCTTGTACCAAAAATTTAATTTTTGACAGAAACTAGTATATGGCATGGGCGCTCTATGTCAAAGTAATATGGGTTAAATTCAAACTTAGAGGATTTTTCTTCATTCGTATTTCAGCCATGTGACTTATTTGACATAGAGTGCCCATGCCACATACTAGTACAGCGTTGAGCACTCAGACGTTTACCTTATAACTTATAACGATCCAAAAAACGATTTCTAAACAGTAAAAGAATTGGATATCGGTTACTGAAATAATGCCACATGGGACACGATGTAGATTATACCTATAGGCTATTATTAACAAGATACCACTGACAAATAAAAAATAAAAAAGTATATTCATCCACAATTGTTACACTTTTTAAATAACAGGATTGATGCGTCTTTTTAAGTAAATAATGTAGGTACAGTCACCGGCATAAATATAAATGATGGAACAAAGGACGCAAAAATATCTGATGAAAACTCTATTCCTAGAGTTGTAAGAGCGTGTCAGATATTTTTGCGGCCTTTCATTCATCATACAGGGTGGAATTTCATAAACTGTACAAAATAAAAGGAGAAAAATTTTAGCCAATTTCATCGGTGAAACGGTGTTTTTTTTTTTTTCTAGTCATTAGTTTTTTTTTTACAGAATTATGATTTTTTTTGTAAAAACTCGGGTAATACACCTAATTCAGACGGTATAACTTTTGATCCAATGGTCCTAAAATGAAAATAAAAAATGCAGAGTATTACCAAGGGACAGGTTAATAATTCTTAATAACAATAAAAAACCAACTAAAAGAGAAAATCCGCAAAAAAAATTATTGTTTTTGAAAAATGGCTACAAAAATTGCGAATTTTAAAAGAAAAACACAATTTTCTGAAAAAAACGCAGATTTAGTTACCATTTTTTTTGCTTAGTATTAAACCTCACTTAATGCCGATTCTAAAACCGTTTTTAAACTGTCTCAGACTTTAAAAATACCACGCTAATGGGTACGTAAATCAAACCATAATTTTATTAATTTTAATCCTCTTAAAATCCTTAATGACCGCTTGTTCCCAGGTGTTTTTGGGTTGAAGGTGGAGATAACATGAGGGGTATAAAGGCATTGGGCAATAGGTCAACTATTCAGTCGCTCGCAAATCGCAATTGCTTGTCTTTGCTCGCCACTTCTTTGATTACTCCAGTACTTGTTCAGTTTGAATCATCATGCCCCGCTTACGAGAGTTTTCGCCGTTACAAATAGCCAACATGCACTATTATTATGTATTGTGCCATGGATCTGCAAGAGCTGCGTGTATCGCCTATTTGGAGCAGTATCCTAATGACGTTCCAAGACCTGCTGCTCGCCACTTTCAAGAAGTTCATCGCTGGTTGTGCAATATTGGCCTGGGATACGGTGGCCGAGATCGCCGAGAGCCAGGAAACATAATTGATGTTGCCATAGAAGAAGCAGTTCTCAGAGACTTGTACGCGGACCCAACCACGAGTCTAAGACGCTTGGCATTGAGGCACGGAATCTCAAAATTCTCTGTCTGGAAAATTTTGAAGAAGGAAGGATCCATTTGCCAGCTTGAATTTGTTGCGTAGCCCGTCGAATCATTCCCGGATTATTTTTTATTTATTGTGCTGCATTTAAAATTATGTCGTGCAATTCTGCTTCGGTATTGACGATTCTGTGATATACCCGTTGCTTCATATCACCCCAAAGAAAATAATCCAACGGCGTCATATCAGGCGATCTTGCAGGCCATCCAACGGGGCCGTCTCGGCCGATCCACCTATTGGGATATTGCTCATTTAAAAAATGTCGAACTCTTAATGCCCAATGAGCTGGGCATCCATCCATTTGGAGAAACAGGCGTTGTCTCACATCTAACATCACATCTTCCAAAAGCTCTGGGAGCTCGTCTCTCAGTAACAGTAAAAATCTGTCGGCGTTCAAAGTATTCGGTAAGAAGACTGGTCCAATCAATTGATCGTCGAGTACCGCTGCCCAAACGTTTATGGAGAATTGGTCTTGAAAATTAGATGGTCTTACTAGGTTTGGATTATCGTGAGCCCATGTGTGTAAATTTCTGAAGTTAGTTATTCCCGTATGAGTAAATCTTGCTTCGTCCATCCATAAAATTCTTCTAGTAAATTCCGGATCCCTTCTGATATTGCCAAGTATCCAAGTCGACATAACACACCTAACGCGGGCATCGCCAATTTGCAAATTTTGTACCCGTTGATAATGAAATGGATGCAGTCCTTCCTTCTTCAAAATTTTCCAGACAGAGAATTTTGAGATTCCGTGCCTCAATGCCAAGCGTCTTAGACTCGTGGTTGGGTCCGCGTACAAGTCTCTGAGAACTGCTTCTTCTATGGCAACATCAATTATGTTTCCTGGCTCTCGGCGATCTCGGCCACCGTATCCCAGGCCAATATTGCACAACCGGCGATGAACTTCTTGAAAGTGGCGAGCAGCAGGTCTTGGAACGTCATTAGGATACTGCTCCAAATAGGCGATACACGCAGCTCTTGCAGATCCATGGCACAATCCATAATAATAGTGCATGTTGGCTATTTGTAACGGCGAAAACTCTCGTAAGCGGGGCATGATGATTCAAACTGAACAAGTACTGGAGTAATTAAAGAAGTGGCGAGCAAAGACAAGCAATTGCGATTTGCGAGCGACTGAATAGTTGACCTATTGCCCAATGCCTTTATACTCCTCATGTTATCTCCACCTTCAACCCAAAAACACCCTTCAACTACCTGGGAACAAGCGGTCATTAAGAATTTTAAGAGGATTAAAATTAATAAAATTATGGTTTGATTTACGTACCCATTAGCGTGGTATTTTTCAAAGTCTGAGACAGTTTAAAAACGGTTTTAGAATCGGCATTAAGTGAGGTTTAATACTAAGCAAAAAAAATGGTAACTAAACCTGCGTTTTTTTCAGAAAATTGTGTTTTTCTTTTAAAATTCGTAATTTTTGTAGCCATTTTTCAAAAACAATAATTTTTTTTGCGGATTTTCTCTTCTAGTTGGTTTTCTATTGTTATTAAGAATTATAAACCTGTCTCTTGGTAATACTCTGCATTTTTTATTTTCATTTTAGGACCATTGGATCAAAAGTTATACCGTCTGAATTAGGTGTATTACCCGAGTTTTTACAAAAAATTTCAAAATTCTGTAAAAAAAAAACTAATGACTAGAAAAAAAAAAAAACACCGTTTCACCGATGAAATTGGCTGAAATTTTTCTCCTTTTATTTTGTACAGTTTATGAAATTCCACCCTGTATATTGATGCCGGTGACTGTACTAGGTACAATACAATTGTAAATAAAAATAATTGACAGAATAAGACATTAAGTTTATACAGAATCAAGAGTAATAAATGAACAATGTATCTATAGATGTCCCCTGACCCACGGAAAACTTTCTAATCGTAAAGATATTTATGTCAGTCACAGAACTCACAGACCTTATCATATGTAGGTCATCTACCCAGACAAGAGAGCTAACTAAGACAAAGTAGCTTTCCATACGACCTGTAGTGAAAACACCGCAGATCTGATATTATCTTTGTTAATAGGTTTATTTATATTCACGTCAAAATTGTACTTGGAATTTTGCGCATAATTTGGCAAAAATGGTATGCTTAAAACGTGACGTTTTTAAAATTAGATCAAGAAACCATAGTTTATTAATAAAATAAGGAAGTGTCACTCTGTAGTAAAATAATTCCGTCGTGGTCGTAAACACTTGAATCCCTCGTTACTCTCAAGATTCTACTTTAGAATCGTTCGCTTCATTCAGAATTCAATAAACCGCCCTCTCCGTAAATACATCATTTTGCTCCCTTGAGACACAATCTACTATTTCAACCTCAGAGCATAGAATACTAGAGAGAGGACAAGCCGCCGGCGGCCGTGTCACAGCTGTATGCTCAATGGGCATACACTGCCATACTGTGCACGCGTGCTGATCGCAGAGAATATTACGTTTTTTCCCAAAATGCCTGATATGATGCGCGTGTATTATCCAATAAGCGCGTAATAGGTATACAAGTGTATGTGTTTTAGATGTCTGCGTGCTTTGTCTTGTCAATTACTTGGGCGTTATGTGGGTTAATGAACTTGAGACAGGCGTTCTCAATACAAATCAGCTGGCATGTCCGATCTCCTTATATTCATACATCTGTGATTTTAACCTTTCCGGCCACCTTTTACGCGTAATGGGCAGTGTTCTCTGACCGGTGCGGTGGCCGGAAGAATTGCAACGCGTTACGGCTGTTGCAAGTCAGGAACTAGCGAGGCCCAGGTTAGCCAACCGGCAGGGGGATTGCGTAACGTTTTAAATGAGCGTTGACATATCAACTGGCTTTTTGACCTTCAAAACTGACGGATGTGCACAGTATGGGGGCCTGCAGTACAGGTTTTATTATTTATTTATTTAAACTTTATTGCACAGTAACAAGTTACAAATACAAAGGCGAACTTAAGCTGAAGCGCTTCCCACTGGACACGCTTTTTTTTTTTAATATTTGAGGACAATCTTACACAAATCAACCTAGTCCCAAACTAAGCAAAGCTTGTACTATGGGTACGAGACGACGATATACATACTTATATAGAGAAATAAATACTTAAATACATAGAAAACATCCATGACTCGGGGACAAATATTCGTGCTCATCACACAAATAAATGCCCTTACCGGGATTCGATCCCAGGACCTCTTGCTTCGTAGGCAGGGTCACTACCAACTATAGCCTAAAGCGGTCGTAAAGCTTCATGCAATCATAATAATATATATATTTAATAGGTTAACTAACCTAAGTTTTTAGTTCTTTATAATACGGAAGTGATCAATAAGATCTTGACTCAGAAATAAGCACAAATTACATTGTGTCATACTAACACACAGCCAAGTTGCATTCAAGGGGTCAGTCACAGGCCCTTCCATAGTGCACGCCACAGTTCACATTTAGCTGAAACAGTAGTCTACTTTCGTAAATTTTAGCCCTTAATTTGACAGTAAAATAGCTCAAGCCTCCGCAGAATAGTCCCAAAGATTCTATAGAGTCAGTAAAAAAAGACAAAAATACAGTCTTGACCAGCCGGCTGGACGCTGACAAATTAAGTCTTAAAACATATAGTAAAGGCCGTTTTATTTTCATACTAGCCTGTATGGGTGACCTACTTACTGCTGGGACCTGCCCCAAATCAGGCAGAAAAAATATATTGTCGGGTGAAATAACCCGCCCCATATTTCCGTGGAATCTTTCCTCTCTTTTGTATCCGGATTCTCGGTAATGCGTCGTCAGTCAACAAAGTCGACTATGTCGCCAAGAAAAGCCTAGGTCAGACACACGGCGCGACGCAGCGCCGCGGTCGCGCCGCGTGATGCCGACGCGATGCCTGTTCAAACAGGGCGCGCGCGGATCGCGCCGGCCTCGCGCTCTCAAGACGCCCTAATCGCGCGCGCGAACGCGGCGCGACCGCGGCGCGATGCGGGCGTGATGCGCGGCGCGATACGGGTGTGATTCGCGCCCGGATACAGGATACCGGAAACATTAATTTTTCTATATCCATACCTAATCACAAAATAACTAATAATTATGCTACGCTCGCACTACGCACTGCGCGCTGCCTAACGTCCGACTGATGTGTGTGACCCAGCGCGGCGCAGCGTGCCGCCGCGTCCGCGCCGCGCAGCGCTGCGCCCGCGCCGCGAGAACGCAAGGGGCCGCGCGGTGCGGGGCGCGACAGAAGCGGGGCGCGATGCCGGCGGGACGCAGTCTGTTTGACGTCGGTAACCTGTTAACATGTGTCGCGGTCGCGCCGTGTGTCTGACCAAGGCTTAATAAAAACACCCGAAAAGGCTGAAAATGCAGAATGTGAATCTCGTTTAAAACTTTTTTCTCTGAAGCCATTAACTTTTTTGTGTCATTGTAAAACAAAAATTTTCGCCTTCGAAGAACTTCTTCCAAATCATTATAGAAGGAAATATACTCGTATAAGGAAAAAGAGGCGGGAAAGACCATGTCGCAGTTATTGAAAAAGCTGGTGTCG
This sequence comes from Epinotia brunnichana, assembly GCA_963854355.1. NCBI lineage: Eukaryota > Metazoa > Arthropoda > Insecta > Lepidoptera > Tortricidae > Epinotia > Epinotia brunnichana. Next base: position 2,121,485 of record OY977959.1, on the reverse strand, counting down.
CGTCATATCAAAGAATCGAAAGGGTGGCGTACGATAGAGATGCATGGAAAATACTCCACCGAAAAGAGGATAACGCTTAACTTTGTGATGATAAAATAACAGGTTAATAAAAAGTTTAGTAGAAACTAAAAATTCTGCAAAACGATTTTTTTACGACGTGAAATATGGAAACATAATATTTCCCTCCGAATGGATTGGATGGTTATTCTTGGATTTTAAAGCGCACCTAATTGAAACTTGAAATACTGCAAGCTATCAATCTACTGTGACAATGCTTTCGTTCCGAGTTAGCCTAGCTAAGACTCTTAACTAGTGATGGGAAAGGGATCATAACAGCATCTATCGATAAGTACAAGAATATCGACAAATCTATGTTTTTTTTATTTTATATATTTATTTATGTATATAATTATTTTACAATACATGGCCAGGCAGCGGACAAAACCCAGCAGGGTTTAACTGCCACTGCATTCACTCAATTAATATTTAGTTTATACATAGGATAACAAGCTTATAAAAATAAAGCGCACACGGCGATTGCCTACACAAAATGGGACATTATGACGTGATATGCTGTGAAGCACTTGGGAGCACGCTGGAGATGTGCATACCGTTTCTTATCCTATTGCCGCGGCTTAGGGTCCAAAAACTGCATGCACGTCTACGGCTCGGCGGCAACAGTAATTTAGATTAGCTATTTCATTAATTATTACTATCAGGTTTGGGATATACAAGCTGATTTCATTATACGTTTACAATGTTGCGGTTTATCACATATATTTGTGAGTACATCAGATGGTAAGTCATTCAGGATACTAGGTAACAAATATTCCCATCTTCGTTTACCATAGACATTGGTACATTTTGGTAAAACATATAGTGGTAGGTATACAAATTTTCTGAGTATTAGTGGTCTAATAGTTTTAGTTAATTTCTCTAAATTATCGAGTTCTTCAGCAATAATTAAAATTTTGAATCTATTGTATATATATACTAATGACGTTGCAGTATCTCAATATTTCCTTATCTTGTTGGCTAAACTTTTTTCTAACTGACTTTGGTACTATTGCTTTCAATAGGCTTAATTGTAATTTGTAAATTTTATCAATATATGTGTGATAATTTCTGCCGTAGCTAGTTAGTCCATAGTCAATAACAGACTGTGCTAGGGATAAATGTAAGATGTACCTAAAACAATACCTGGTTACAAATTTTATATGGCGCTAGCTGCCCACGTGGCTCCGCCTGCGTATTACAAAGACCACAAGCGAAGCCACAGGATCAAATATAACTTACTAGTTTCTGCCCGTGACTCCGTCCGCGTGGAACTCGTTTATATCGTAGTTCCATACAATATTTCACCCCCCGTTTCACCCTCCTAGGGGATGATTTTCGGGATAAAAACTATCCTACTCGTATGTCCTCCCCCGAGACTCAAGCTATCTCTACATCGTGTATTTTTAATATTACCTCAAATTGTAACCAGATGGAGGTGTTAGGGCTATGAACCGATATTGCAAGATTTTTTTTCTTGACTACTAACTTTGTTTTTCCTTATAAAATAATTCAGCACGCAATGTATACCACTACATTGTATTACCGATGTGACGTCACAACTGTCACAAGTAACCCGCTTCTTCCATGTGTCAAATGAGTGTAAGCATTACATTGCAGCTCGATACATTTTCAAAAAATTACGCTTTGGTAGTTAAGACTAACTTACAATTACAATATCGGTTCAAAGTACTAAAAGCTATGTATGGTTATAATTTGAGGTAATATTAAACTACAGGCTGTATACCAAATTTTATCTCAATCGGTTTAGCTGTTTAAGCGTGAAGAGGTAACAGATAGACAGACAGGCAGATGAAGGTCCATTTTACATACTGTTGATGAAATGATTTAGTAAACATTTTTTTTTAATTGGATGAGTAGGTTTTGTTTGAGATTACCTTCATGACGGTCTCTTCAGACGGTCTTTTTCAGACATTCTCTTCTTCAGACGGTCAAACTTATAGTTCACAGACATTACTCCTTTATAAGTAGGTAGTACAATACGATTAAAATCAGTTAACGATTCTGATGTTAGCTACTAGTAGCGCCGCAAAGGTGTCAGAGGGGTCGGACGGGTATGCGGGAGGCGACTCGAGGCTAACTTCGGACACGCAAACTTTTGTGCCGCGTACTGTACGTGTACACATCGATCTATAGATACATTTGTATGTATCCTGTATTTCATGTGATACAGCAAAACGCAGAAGATAAGTTAAGCGTAGATTGTGAATGAAGGTAATCGGTATTGGCCCCAAGTTCCGGTTTTTAAGTATAATTAAGTTTCACATATAACATTAATCTTCAGTATGATATGATAAGAATAACCTTTGGATAGATCATATCATTTGCAAGGGGCGGGCTTAGATATGATTGTGATTTTGTGATATCTCGATGTCCTTAGGCGAAAATGATAAAAAGTTGAGTCTCATTCCCTTATTCATAAAGGTCCAGCAAATATATTTAAGCTGGTATAACTAACATTCCGTTTGTCTTTTTCTGACACTTTGAGATTTGTCTACAAAACACATTTAGTTAACAAACGTCTGTTAAGTTATATGATAACGTCTAGCCCGTTGTCCCTTGTTAGACCTGAATTCTTCATTTGATCGAATGTTTCATTGGACCTCAAGCATTTTTTTCTTAAATAGTGAACTTTATACGATCATTTGCCTAAGCACTAAACCAATGCACTAAGCTCCATTCTATATCATAATGTTTAAGTACTAACACTAGATGTAAAATAATGTTACTAACACCTATATAATATGATTTTCGATGGTAAATTATTCAAATTGACATGTTTTTTTTATTGATTATATTTTAATGAACATTACTATATATTTAAAGGTGTAAAATATGGATGATAATCTGAAATAAATGACTACCTACTTAATTCAATTTAATTTTGATTGCAAAACAAACCTGTCCTAACCTAATGACTTCTGTTTGATAATATTGGAAGAAAACCCGAAATGTTCAGAAGAAAATTGCATTAGGTCTGGTGGAACATTAGTTCTAGTGAAATATTAGGGCAAAAGTTAGTAGGTCAAGTGACAGGCTAGCCGGCATGCACCAAAAATTAAAAATGGCAATAAAAGAATGAACTGTAATAAGAAAAATAATATTAGACATTTATTTGTTTTTAGGTCGAACGAAACAACACAAATGAAACCCTTGGAGAGGATACCTTTTAAAAGTGATTTAGGCGGCTAGACGTTCAAGGGGTCAAGTGCAAAAAAATTATCAATTTTATCCTCTCATAAATATGTACCGAATCTTTAATCCGCTGACATAAGAGCGATGGGACATATCTATGCACCCATATTTTTACACTTGACTGTACATGTACCGATGTACCGAACGAGGGATTTATTTGTATCGATATAACTAGCGGTACATCACTAGCGATCCAGAGTTATGACACGACTCTTACTTTCTGCGTTACCTAATACGACGCGACGCAGTCCTCACACAGTTTCGTTTTCGATTGTGGTCCTATCTATTAAGGCGACTTTACGAGATTTTTTCTCGCTCGCTCACTAATGGGAAGATTAATAATGAAATAGATCAGAGTAATAAATAAGATTGGAATATATTTATGTCAGATGCTGATTTAAGAGCCTTAGGTCTTCAAAAACCAATATTTTATATAACTACTCGCCTTAATCTCCGAAGTCATATGACAATGCATTCTGTATGTACTTATGTACAGACTACAGAGTAGGACCTGCTATCGGAACACGTGATTCACATATCATTAATACTTCAAAACCCGAATTTGAAGTATTAATAATAAGTATGTGAATCATCTTGGTCCAACGACACCAAAAAGTTGATTAGCACAATTACGTCGAGGTATACTTACGAGTGATGTTTTTTGTTGCAGATCACACGAAACATATACCTACCGTGCAGACTTGCCAAGTGAGTATTTACTTAATGATAAAAAGTTATGACCATGTTATAAATCGCTTTGGGAAAGACTCGAAAAGGGACACATCTTGTGTAGGTACAAAAATTCCGTAAACCCATTTTGAGAAAAGCTCTTGGTGCATTGCAAACTACTTTTTTTGCACAGTCGTCAACTGTTCACCAGGCATTCTAACGAGCGCTGACACGTCAGCTTTTTTGTATGTGGTTCTTATGGCCACCTTCCTTGTGCAGGGCTTGTCCACGTCTGATGCGAGTGGCGGCGGCAGCTGATCTCCGAAACGAATTATATATATTATATTATATTACAATATTATAAATGCGAAAGCGTGTGTCTGTCTGTCTTTTACCTATTCACGCTTAAACCGCTGAACCGATTTGGATAAACATGATATTTATTTTTTATTTAATACAGTTATTCGTTAAATATAAAAGTGTCGCTAGTACAGCATTCGTGAACAGTTATTAGCTTCAATTCTAAGGTTAACTAAATAATTAATTTATACAGGGAGCTAGCACTAGCACTAAATATGAAATTTGGTTTCGAGATAGTTTGAGTCCCGGGGAAGGACATAGGATAGTTTTTATCCCGGAAATAACCCCCTAAGGGGTGATAGTTTGTATGGAGCTACGATATATACGAGTTCCACGCGAACGGAGTCGCGGGCAAAACCTGGTTTCATATAAGATTAGAAAAATCGTGCGTTAATCGTCAAGCGATTTCAAGGAAAACCAATTTTAAACGCAAGAGAAATTGTATTGCTATGTTTGAGAAGCACTTAATAATCGCAATAATACCTACTCGTAAGTAAAACTATTACAATGTTTCCCTTTGATATGTATCCTAGATATCCTAGGTAAACGAAGAAAAGCAGACGAATTCGTCAGTAAACAATCGAATATTATCTGGAATGAGGTATTATAGTAACCTAAAAAAAAAATACAGCCGAATTGAGAACCTCCTTTTTATGAAGTCTGTTGAAAATGATGCGCTCAGTAAGCGTTCAGAATAACAACTCGGTAACCGGTAACAGACTCGATAAAAAAGAACAATAGTTCTCCGACTGAATGGGTTTGCGTCACTGAATGCTACCGATAAGCAGTCAACTTTGTACTCGTCACTTGTTCCGTAGTCCAAACATACTTATGGTTGAGATAATAGGCATGATGCCTAGGGTTGCCAACTTATTATGGGGGAGATATAGTATTTTCCAGAAAAAAGCGACCAAAATATAGTATACTCTGTAAAAAAATATAGTACATGGCTGGCCAATGTTGCTATTTAGTGTCGGCGCTTGAAAATTTTCTATGGGCAACCCGAAACAAAAAAGTTATGAAATAGTTAAGAATATATAACTATAAGGCTAACCTAAAAATACATTTTTGCCAATCGGCTCCGCCACTGCTATTTAGTAAAACCTCGGCAATTTGAAGCCCTTCGTAAGGTCCCTCAAAATATAGTATTTTCGCGTACTATATATTTCTTCAACAGTATAGAAAGAAAGAAAGAAAAAGAAAGAAGACATTTATTTACTACACAAAAGACACAGAGACAAAGGGAGTAGGCATACATTACAATTTAACACATATTGTGTGTGTCTTCGCGGCAGTAAATAGGTCGCTGTCTCAGCATTATGCCGAGGTGTCAGACAGACACCTAGGTACAGCGCTGATTTTCAGACAGCACCGTACGTGACTCACGGAACGCAACACAACATAAGACCATTGATAAACACATAATTATATAGTACAAAGAGTCAAAATATAGTACAATACTATATAATATAGTACGGTTGGCAACCCTATTGATGCCTCATGTTAAAATTGATAACGTAGTGTTGCTTAATGGATAGTAAACCGTCATATTATTGTAATTTATAAAGTATAAATGTCGGACGTCGAGGACATAGAGCGCGAGCGCCGCGCGCTGTGCGTCCGCTGTAACATGTTGGCCCGCAGATTCGCACGCTGTGATGGAGAAGTCAAGTTAACTTTATTTAAGGCTTTTTGCCAAACCTTCTACACGTGCGGTCTGTGGACTAACTTTACACAACGGGCGTACAGCGCGTTGCGCGTCCAATATAATGACGCGTTCAGGATGATGTTCGGGCTGCCACGGTATTGCAGTGCGTCGACAATGTTCGCGGAGGCGCACATGGATTGCTTTTTTATTATCATGAGGAAACGATGTGCGTCTCTCCTCAATCGCAGTCGTGGCAGCTCAAATAGTATCCTGAGCATGCTAGCCCACCGCTGGGACTCGCCACTGCTCCAGCGTTATGTGCAACTGCACGCGCCTGTAATACCAGTGCCTAGGCGTCTTTAATTTTAGTTTAGCATAATTATAAAACACTAACCATAGCTCTAAGTTTGTAAACACTAACACTATGGATTTTATAGTCCGAAATAAATAATTTGTATTTGTATAAATTATAAAATATAATTAAAACCATAAAAAGATATGGACCTTAAAAGTTTAGAAAAATATGCATTTTTTATAGTCCAAAAGTTAATTTAAAGCTACCAATAGAATCCTTACGCTTTTACGTATAGAAACAATTTTTTTTAACAACTATGTGCCTAAACGCAGTATTTCGCGAGCAATATATTTGATTTACCACACAACGGTTAGTACAAATAACAGGTGTGACGTCATACCGGTGTGTAAATTAGTATGAAGCGTTTATGGCTCCCGCTAGCGAGGTCAATCTTTGTGTAAATTTTTTGGACATTTGTGTTCTTTAACTGTAGTTGGTCCCATACAAACATTTGTTCCTCTCCAAAAACTGGTAGGTACAGTCGCCATCACATACATGGGAGCAAACAAGCACGTCACAAACATCGGAACACACCTCTATTTTCAAGGTATTAGGGTGCATGTGCCGATATTTTTGAACACCTATGGTGTACCTATGTATGTGATGGCGACTGTACGAAACATAAATAATAAGAGAGAATAAATATTTTACTCTATGAGCTGTAGAACTCCCAAGCCTGTCTTTATTTTCCATTTGTTAGGGTTCCGTAGCCAAATGGCAAAAAACGGAACCTTTATAGATTCGTCATGTCTGTCCGTCTGTCTGTCTGTCTGTCTGTCCGTCCGTATGCCACAGCCATTTTTTTCCGAAACCATAGGAGCTATACTGTTGAAACTTGGTATGTAGATGAATTCTGTGAACCGCATTAAGATTTTCACACAAAAATCGAAAAAAAACATTAAGTTTTAGGGGTATACTCAGAACTGAAACTCAAAATTTTTTTTTTCGTCAAACCCATACGTGTGGGTTATCAATGGATAGGTCTTCAAAAATGATATTAAGGTTTCTAATATCGTTTTTTTCTAAACTGAATAGTTTGCGCAAGAGACACTTCCAAAGTGGTAAAATGTGTGTGTCCCCCCCCCCTGTAACTTCTAAAATAAGAGAATGATAAAACTAAAAAAAATATATGATGTACATTACCATGCAAACTTCCACCGAAAATTGGTTTGAACGAGATCTAGTAAGTAGTTTTTTTTAATACGTCATAAATCGTAAACCGCAATTTATTTTACGGAACCCTTCATGTGCGAGTCCGACTCGCACTTGGCCGCTTTTTTTTTTATTTGAAGTGACAAAAAATTCTATACATAGAGATTGAACCTGCTCATAAAATTTTACGAAATGCGACCCTGTAGAGGAGAACGCTGGAAAAACGCACATAAGAAAGAATTTTGCCCCAAGCTCAATCACGCGTTCAAGAATTAGTGTCTAACAATAAAACGGCCATAACTCCGTAATTTGACGTTTTCGAATTGAAACAACATGTCAAAATTTGAGTCACTATGGTGCAGTCGGATCTGCGTCGTCTTCAGGGCTGTTATTCGCTACGCGTTAATGCGGCTCACCCCGCCGGTCACCCGTTACGAAACTAGACCTCTACCCACGCTTAATTACTACGCATCGCGGTGTCGAGGTATAATTGTGGGTGAGCGTTGAGGTGAGCCTCTTTTTTTTTTTTTTTTTTTTTTTTTTCGTGGGGAAAATGCATTTACACATTCCGCCTGGCTGGGGAACCAGGACGGGTATGACGGACTCCCAGGAACCGCCCGGACTACCGTCTAAAACCCCACGGTGCTCTGCGCACTGCTTTATGGCGGAGCCACGGGAACGCTCACGCACACTTCCGCGACTCCGCCAGCAGCTGTCCCCATGTGAGACCCGTCGCGAGAGGGGAGGAGATAGATACATGTTACAATAACATTTTAAGGGGCGTGCCCGAACACCCGACACGCCCTTCAGCTCGAGGACCTCTTCTCTATGGGTGGCAGTCGCCCCCGTGACTGCCACCCGGAGGTCTTCGTTAAGGCGGCAATCGCTGGTTGTGCGCGGCGCGCCTGCGTCCGATCCTGCGGCGGCGCATTGGGTCAGCCTCAGCCCGGGCTTCCCGCTCGCACTCTGCCGCCTCCTTCTCGGCCATAACGTGCTCGCTAAAGTCCAGCATCGCCTTCCAGGCTGCTTTGCTGGACACCATAGCCCGCACTACGGCTGGCAGCGACAGATCTTGCCCTATTCGGGCGACCAACTCCTGTCTTTCTGCACTCCAAACCAGACACTCGGCCAACGTGTGTTGCACCGAGTCTATGCCGGCTCCGCACTGGTGGCATTCCGGGGTCGGCTAAAACAAGTTACAGAATAGGGGACACGAGGAAAAAAAACTTGAAAATTATACCTTTGTAATTTTGTACGGAATCCTCGGTGGGCGACTCCAACTCGCACTTGTCCGATTTTTTTGCTTGTTTCACGTTCCGTTTCCCATATTTATTTATTATCTTATTGTTAAAGAGTAAACGCACACTTCCTGCACAACGTGCGTCAGTTCAGCCTCGAGCGGTCTTCGGCTTTAACCGGTATTTCGGGCCTTGCTGTTTAACCCCTCATTTTACGTGACGTCACGTCACCCTTTGTACGTCATAACGTCATTTACATAAAAATAGTATTTTTTTCAATGAAAGCCTGATGTCGACGATTTTGTCGTTTTCTTTATTCAGAAGTAAGTCTTTCTTTAGTTAGGTGGACATGGGCCTCATAAGAAGGCTCCAAGTCACCCAAAGGACAATGGAGAGGGATATGTTGGGAGTTTCTCTGCGTGATCGCATCAGAAATGAGGCTATCCGCAGCAGAACCAAGGTAACCGATATAGCCCTCCGAATCGCTAAACTTAAGTGGCAGGGAGCGGGGCACATTGCACGTAGAACTGATGGCCGTTGGGGCGGAAAGGTTCTCGAGTGGCGACCACGTACCGGAAGGCGTGGCGCAAGGTGGACTGATGACCTGGTAAAGGTCGCGGGAGTCCGCTGGATACGGGTGGCGCAGGACCGGTCACTTTGGAACTCTTTGGGGGAGGCCTATGTCCAGCAGTGCTTTTTAAACTGTTTAAGCTTTTTAAACAATGGTAGTCTCCTCAAAATGGAAGCTCGAAGGAAACTACACTTCGCTACTTTGCTCACTTTGCTGTTTGGGATAATACTGAGTAAATAAACAACCATCGTACCTGTACGAAAGATTAATATTTTCCCGTAGACATGTAAGACAAGCCCCCCGCCTTATCTGCCCGCGACACAAGTCGGCTAGCTTCCGTGGTAGCTTCAAGTACGCTGCCACGCGATGCTGGAACAATCTTCCACCGCCAATAAAAAATGCAAGTTCACTGGCCACTTTTAAGAACAAATTAAAACTCCACCTGCTAAAGTAACAGACGTCTTCCGTCTAGCTTGACCGTGATTTTTTTCTATCGAGCGAAAGTCAAAAACTCAGAATTTAAATAGCTATAGTCCCTCGAGAAAGGCCTCAAGATTGCTTATTAAATTTAGGGCAGCCGTATTATGATCCAAACAAGCGCTACGACTTTTTGAAAAACTTTTTTCTGAACCTACGTCGTCTTTTCGAATGCCGTTTGCGGTAGGCCCTCTGGCGACCTTGCCAAGGAACACACCACATGTTTGCTAAATCTAAACCTGTTGCCACAGTGCTGCCAGCTGGTGGCTGCATTCTAAAATACCCTCATTTTTATTGCCCACTTTTTACCGATTGTAAATTTCAACATAATTTCCAGTAGCGATGAAAGTGTTTACCGCCGAGGCCACACGTAAATCAATGTGCTTGTTGATGGCTGTTATTAAATCGTGATGACGTCACAGTGCGCGGGCGCACGCTTCCTATACCTGACATGATTCCAGTTTTAGTACTGATTATGGATGTTTCGAAAAATGCAACATATTTCATCAGTCGTTCCCTCAATGCTGAGTTTCGTAGCATGGATATCACGCGATGAGTGACAAGATAGAGCATCCGTCCTTGGCTGACACCGTTCGAACGCGACGACGCGCTTATCCTGTCAATTATGCTACGGGGCCTGACTTCTCCATAGGCTCCTATCACCTGCTTTATCTATGGCCTCGGGCTGATGTAGTTGCAAGAGTGCAGTTATCTGTGTGGCATGTGGCGGGTCCGCCGAGAAATCTGGCCCTCGACTTTTCCCTTCATAATAATCTTCTCCAGGCTATCCGAAGAACGTCGTGAGAGCTGTCCAAAGTTTTTTTTCAATAATTCTTCTAATTCATAATTCATTTTACTCCTCACTGCCTCAGAAAGCCGTATTTTATCCTTTTAAAACCAGTGAGCAAAATCGCATTTTATCCACTAGTGGGGAAAGTAATTTGACCTTGGAGCGCGTAACTGTGTTTTTTACCTTAATATTCCATAAGAAACATTTACTTTTTTATAATGAGCTTGATGATTTGATGGATGATGGATGACGGATGACGGATGAAGGTTAACGGATGACGAATGATGGATAAAGGATGAAGGATGACGGATGATGGTGATGGTGATGATGATGATGGAATGAGTACAAATAAAGACTTATTTTTTATGAGCTGTTGTTTTGCATGATGCACTTTCCTCGCTACAGTGAGGTGAAATTAATTTATTAATTCTATCAGTATTAGTAGTCCCGAAGGGACGCGTCGGCGTCCATGCAAACATAGTGGAGTATATCTCCAAAAAAGTTTGGGAAAACGAAAAAAAAAAAAAAGTATTCTTCGGAAAGGAGATAGGTAATATAGGCATCAGTGGCGGCGCGTAAGTATTTTCACTGGACAACCCGGAGCCAAATAAAAGGGCTGTTTTTTGATGATTTACGAGTTTGGTAATATATAGCATGACATTTTTGGGAAGCCGGTGGGAATCGGCTTGTATGGGCGCTCCGCCACTGATAGGCATATATATTACCCCGCAGCTTTTTCACCTAATCTGTAAAATACACGGGTAGAGGGCGGGTTGTCATTTACAATTAGAACTATGGATACATTCAGATTATTATAGCCTACTAAATACCGATTTAGCCATGTGAAAACACAGGTGGTGAGAACGAACACCTGTGGCCCCACACGAAACGAAACGATCGATATCACTACCATGACCATGAGTAGCGTCCTAGGGCGCGATTCCACAGGAAGTTATATATAGCAACAATTAACAACGTAGAAAAGTTGAAAATACCCCCGACATTTTCATTTCAAAGTTCAATATCTCAAATAAATCAATCAATTTTCAAGTGGTCAGAAAAAGGTGTTTGTATACCTAGTATTTTTAACCTAACTAGTATTTGTACTACCGCAATGGGGAATGGATGAAAATTTTAGAAGTGTCTGATTTTTTTGGTGTTAGGAATAACCTTCCTTAACACCAGAAAAAAATTGCAGTCTTTTAAGGTGCGTCAATTATTTTTGAAAAATATAAACAGTTTCCTCACTTACGTTTTAGGTTTAGGACGGCGAATGAGACATTTTCCTTGATTCGTCTCATATTACAAAAAATATCTTAATATCCGTGGTAAACTGACACTGGCAATGATATTGACAGCTGCAGCAGCTATATTTGTCATTGCCAGGGTCAGATATTTAAAATATTTTTTGAAATATGAGACGGTTCAAGGAAAGTGTCTCATTCGCCGTCCTAAAACGTAAGTGAGGAAACTGTTTATATTTTTTTTAAATAATTGACGCAGCTGAAAAGTCTGTAATTTTTTTCTGGTGTTAAGGAAGGTTATTCCTAACACCAAAAAAAAATCAGGCACTTCTAAAATGTTCATCCATTCCCCATTCCGAGTACTTACCTAGTAATTAATACTGTACGTTACCCAACGTACAGTGGTAGCAGAGTGTACTGAATCCATTCTATTTTAAATAAAACGAGTGATACAATATTAAATAGTATATAATAATTGAATGTATCCACATTATGCGAATATATACCTACCTATATTTATATTTTTTCAAAAAATTTGGCAGGCAAGTTTCTTCGTCTACTAGTAAATCCATTTCAAATTGGAGAACGTCCTCTCAACAATAACTGAAGAATATGGCGAATTTACAGCGCTCAAAATGCTGCAGTGTCTTTTTATTCACGTTATTTGTGGTTAGGTGGGAGGTTTTTACACGTTATGTAGGCAATTTAAGATCCATTGAATTTTTATGCTTTGTTATTACGATATAACGGGAATAAATACTAGGTAAGTTACAAATACTAAGTACGTGTACTCGTAAATTTAGATGTATTTTTTGTAAACCTTACCAACTGCCATGCCCGCAAAATGCCTGCTGCAGACGCTGCAGTGCGATGTACCTATAAAACACTGTATATATAGTATGTTTTTATCACAGAATTATAGAAGAGAGGCGACGCCGTTTATGTGGATTCAGAGTTCAACCAAAAATTAGGCTTTATTATAGCCCTTAACTTTGGCAATGTCCACAGAAGAAACGCGCACCTATATCTGACAATGACCCAAAAAGGAAAAGTCTGATGATGATCTACGGTCTCCCCCGCCTGTCGAAAGGCGACTTAAGGGGGTCAACGGGGTCGCCAGTGATTTTTGAGGCGGGGGCCACAGCACTCGGCCATGTACCCCAGAGAAGACGGCGAAAATGCCCAGAACGAGCCAGCAGGGGCAAAGCGCGAGGAGGGCTCTAGTGCGTTCAACCTGAGATCCTAGAGTCCTCCGAATAACTTAGAGCAGATGGCGGTTGACGTGGAGTTTTTAGTGGGTAGAAATACCACATAACCCAGACCTCCTCCGAGAGCTAGGTACCTCGTTCGCAGGTTTTCTCCACGAAAAAAAAAAGGTCTGGTAGTGTATATGACCCGTAAGAGTTAACTTACAGCTACTGCTATTTAGTAGCATGCTTGTTTGAGCATGCTCAATTATTTTGTATGAAAATAGCATGATACGTGCTAGCAACTTTCCAGATACACATGCTATTTTCTCGAAATTAGCATGCTTCCGTGCTACTGAAGAGCATAGTGTAACGTAGCTTAAGACTCGAGCGTGTACTTACGTCATAAATACGAGCGAGGTCTCAAGTCAACTATTGCGGGTTATAAGTTTGTATGTTTCGGGTAAACTCCACTACCGCTTATCCGATTTCTATAATTATTTCACATGCATATAGAATGGACTTTTTAGATGGTTATAGGCTATATTTTATCCCGCAGGTTTACCTGTGTTCTTTGCAATACGCGAGCAAAACCGCACGGGCAGCTTGTAGGGTAGACTGGGTACGATTGAATTGTTTTATATCGTCCGTAACTTTGCTTTTTATCATCTGACAGATGAAGAAAATATATCAAATGAAAGAGCGTGTTTTTAGCTACTAAACGACGATAAAATTTTGAACCCAGGTGTGTCAGTTTTAGTAGTAGATCAAAGTGGAAAAAAAAACCGATTTGTTTCAACTGTCCCCATCCCAGTGGCGGTCGAAACAGTGACAAAATATAATAATTATATGTGTTTTATTCGTAATTTTTATGAAATTACGTATAATTTAGGAACTGTTTTTAATTAGCTAGCCTTTTTGCGCATACAAGTTTAACTCTACTGTATATTAATATCAGTCATTTGTCACCTTATAAATTACTAAAAAATAACCGTTAATTAACTTAAAAAGGTAAACTGTTTGTACTTTAAACGTAACAAGAATAATTAAAAACACATGAAAATATACAAAAGAAAACTTTCTTTGACTTTCGTAATTCAATGTCAAACAAATACAAGCAAATCACTCTGTTTCAACCGTCCCGTTTCAACCGTCCGCACTTCCCACTTTTGGATAAAAGCCGTTGTAGTAATAATGCGAATAATGATACAGTAAAACTAGATACGCTGACATGATCCACAAGCTTCACTTCAAACATAAACACACACTCAATACTGTAGAAAGAGAAACCAGAATAATTAAAATACTCAACGAGTGAAAATACTTACTTTTGGGGATCAAAACACAATATGGTCTTCTACAAACAAACTACGCGCGCGGGAAGCAACGTCACGATGTTTTTCGTGTACAATGGGTCCGCGTCTTGGACTCCTCGCCGTCCCGCTAATGGTTTGCGAGATATTTGCGTTGTTTCAACCGACCTGTGTTTCAACCGTACCCAGCCTACCCTATTAGGTATATATACAGAGTGGGCCAAAAATTCTTGCACTTTTGAAACTTTGATGAAAATAAAACCCTGAAAGTTAATTTCCTGATCATTTAATTTTTGTGACTAACATCTAACGCCCTTATTAACACCCCTATTTCGTCGCTGGCACTCCTGCAAACGACTACGCAGATTTTGGGAAACTCGCTGACACATGCTGCTAGGGATCTCGACTATCTCATCGCGGATGTTTTGCATGATTTTGGATATTGCCTTCGGTTTTTTAACTTAGAACTCGACTTTATATAAATATCCCCGCACGAAAAAATCGGCGGGAGTGAGATCCGGGCTTCCTATGAAAATGTTGCTTTTATAAAACAGTTTTACACAAAAAACTCGTCATTGATCAGTAAAACGCTTTATTGCAAATAAAACTGCATAAAGTAATGTCAGATTTCCCTCCACTCAAAAACGATATAATTTATTATTATACAAGATACCTATTCAGTGTTGCCATTTGCAAAAATGTATGACCCAACCTGTATAATCATGTTATTAATTAGTTGTTTAGCTGTTCTTCTAAAGATAAATAACACTTTAACGATGTTAAATAAATCTTATCTCAGCATTAAACAAGCGTTTACGGTGTTCGTATGACACCTTCATTGTTTTTTATTATACTTTAAGTTATTACCTAAAACGTGTTTAAATGACGACAAAAACTTGAACTATGCCCTTCTTATCTCTATGCCTTCCATACACACAGAATGGCAACGTCTGAGACAACTTCGCGGCTTTGAAGGTAAATATTTTGCACAAAAATACTGAAATGATCGGAGATGATCAGATAGGTTCGTCTTACTTTTTTTTTCTTAGCCTGTTTGGGTGTACCACTGCTGGGCAAAGGTCTCCCCCATTTTCCTCCACTCGGCCCTATTGCTGGCATGCTCTCGCCAACCCAAGCAGAACGCGTCCAAATCGCCCCGCCATCTCCTTTTTGGTCTGCCTCTGCTCCGGTGGCCGTCTGTCGGGGCCCATTCTGTACTTATTGTGGCCCATCTTTCCGGGTGCATACGGCAGACATGTCCAGCCCAGTCCCACTTCAGTTTGGCGGTCTTGGCACCCACATCTACAATTTGAGTTTTGGACCGCAGTTCCGTGTTTCTGATTCGATCAGTTCTGCGAACACCTGGTATGCTGCGATCCATCGCCCGCTGGCAAATCTTGAGTTTGGACTTCTGAGCCTCAGTCAATGACCAGGTTTGAGCACCGTAAGTTAGGACAGGCAGGATACACATGTCAACGAGTTTGCATGTCAACGAGGTTACCCTTTATATAATAGCGCCTTCAAAGACCAGAAGCTCTTCCAGGCGTTCTCAATACGTCTATTGATTTCTACGAACTGCCTGTTTTCGAAGGAAGACCAAGGTAAGCGTATTCATCGACAAATTACTTTACACTTTGCTCCGTTGGTCAAACAGTTTTTTTTTTTTTTTTTTTTTTCATTGTTATGTCATGCATACATAATAAGGTGTTAAGTACATTTTTGTTATAAGTCACTTCATGACACCCTGTAAGGGCACACAATAAATTAAAACATGAATTCTAGCTAGATTAACAAACCGAAACTTAACCTACTTGATTATTTACATTTAGGGTATATAATATGTCAGATAAGTTAGGTATATAACATGTCATCAAATTAAGTTAGTTACTATTATTTTATGTCTTAGATCTAAAACTAACTTAAATATCCTATTTTTATTGTGGTTTGTATAATACTAAACTTTTATCGTCAAGAAATTCGTGTACCGACTAATAACAATGTTCTACACTCAAGAGCAAAAGTCTTTTTCGAGAAAATGCAATATTATTGATTATTTTATTTAGTGTCTACACCCCTATTATTCCGAACACATGTTCCGAAAAACTCATTGGTACGAGCCGGGATTCGAGCTTGACAGCCGCTTCGTAGATTAGGTATATATTAGTTTAGATGACGGAATCACGGACCAAGAAAAACCAGCGCCTGTATAATATTTAAAAATGAACTTTGACGTTTGTTGTCTTGGATGACACTGTAGGTATGACAGACTATGACGGTTGTATTATGCGGAAATTCCACAAATATTACCACAAAAATCATGTATTTCCAAATTGACTGACCTTCCCGGTGTACAACCTCTGCAAAGCGTGTCTCTAGTTGAATATGTTTGTTCTACAAGGCGTATTAGAACCGTCACTCCTTGCTTGCCGCTTTTAGGGAAAAATCCCCGCGTCATTAGTTGAACCTATTTCGAACCTGCCGATTGAAGAAGTAGCGTATAATGCCATCAGAAGAAAATAAATAAAATAAAAACAATTTATCAATTAAAAAATGTGTTGACAATAATTAGTGATAGTGATAGCGGTAAGGGCATTTATTTGTGTGTTCGTGACTCATGGAGGTTTTCTATGTATTTAAGTATACCAATACTCCAGGCAAAATACGGTTTTGAAAAACATTAATTTATAATAGCGTTTATTTGTTTATTTCATTTTAAAACATTATTCTAAGATGCTTTATTCAAGAATCCAACAAACTTTCTATCCGGAAGTATTTAATATAGATTTAAATAAAGCATATGAATTGTTTTTTTTATTATTATTTATATTGAATATTATAGAGCAAATGTAAATGAACCAAAATAAAGATAATTCTATTTATTTATATTTTTGCTGACTTTTCAGAAGTAATTTAAGTTATCATTTTTTTGATGTCTGAAATTTTGTTGGATTTTGACGCTAGGTAACTATTTAATTGATAATAATATATCCATTTTACATAGAAAAAATCTGCTATTATAAATTATTTCCAAATTTGAAATTTTTTCCATACAAGCTGTCAGTTCATTGCCTAGACTACAACCTTCACAGCTAATTCTCCAAGCAGCAGTATACGCACATGAGCAGGCTGAAAACAGACCTCTCGTCGCGGCCCCCCGCCGGTACCCGATGCGGTCGACCCGTAGGTACTTGTAACAGGCTTCCCATTGTAATTGTGACAGCCCAAAATAACTCCATATTCAACGCTGCCAGTGTCATGGGAACTTTTGGGCCACCAACGATCCGGGGCGGTCCTTTTTGTTAGTTGATAGTTTGATACTTTAATTCTAATGTAAGTGAATTGTAAATATTTTTAGATATTAAAAGTTATACAAAGAAGACTGAAAAGTTGGTTAGTCGAGCAGGCCTTCTAAAACCACAAGGAGTTCTTTGAGTTAGAAATGTCTTGAGATGTGTAACATAAACGACTTAGGTATAACCATTGACATGTTATCTGAATTATTAATAGACGATTAGACATATTGATTATTTAATTTAATTTTATTATTATTGTAAAAGTTGTCCTGATATTGTGAATTAATTTAAGTAAACCTGACCTGTAATTTATATTACCAATAAAATGAATATGAATATATATTTATCTATATAAGTATGTATACCATCGTCTAGTACCCATAGTACAAGCTTTGCTTAGTTTGGGACTAGGTCGATTTGTGTAAGATTGTCCCCAAATATAAATATATTGCAGTCGAGCGTCAAGATGAGTTGAATCATGTCTATAAGAAATCTTCAGAAGCAAGTAATTATAATTACTTACATGCACACCTCATTACTTTAACCTTGTCCGAAGCTATTTTAACTGGTAGATTAAAATTTTAGTTCCGAGTTCTGAACAATTTGCGGCTTCAACACATTATATTTAATAGCCTTCCCATATCTAATCTTTTCTCATGGGTCAGAGAAGATTACCTGTTTGAGTTTTGCTTGGCCTCCTCATCTTATAATTATTCCGGTTGCTTCCTAAAGGCGCATGGATCCATTCAGCTTCCCGCTTCATAAATTTCATAATTCTGAGATTAGTTAGGATAGGAGACCCAAATTCTATTACCTACTAAATACTACAAACGCACTCACATACATTAGTGCATGTAATTAAATGTTCCTTTTATCACTTAAATAAATAAATAAATATTTGGTGGCAATCGTGGGGGTATTCATTATTTGTGCACCCTTAAACGGAGAGTTAAGGATAGTAACAAAACCGACAGTCAATGTCAATCGCGTACGTTTAGTAACAAAACCGACAGGTTAAACGTGACTTAAACATCACTTTAGTTAACCTTAATCTGCCATTTTTTTTTAAATTCCCCTCGTACACATCTAGTCCCAAACTAAGCAAATCTTTGATCTGTGACTATGGGTACTAGGTGACGATATACATACTTATATGTATAGATAAATAAATACTTAATAAATACATAGAAAACATCCATGACTCAGGAACAAAAAAATATTCGTGCCTCATCTTTCAAATAAATGCCCTTAGCGGGATTCGAACCCGAGACCTCCGGCTTCGTAGGCAGGGTCACTACCAACTAGGCTACAGAGGTCGTCAAACTTAAGTTGGCTTATTGATTGATTGTATTTTTGTGGACATGTGTTATTGGCTACAGTATAAGTTTTTTAAGATTTGTATTTTTATATGTTTTTCTGGTGATGCCACAAATAAACCAAAATAAATACATAAAACAAATAAAAAATTCAAATGTACAATGGCTGCAAGGCTGCAAGGCTATACTTAATCACTTCTTTGACTTAGAATGATGCAATTAAAAAAGAAATAAGTACAACCTAAATAACGAATTATATTATTCTTCGGCATGTCATTCACCCTAATTTAGTCCAAACCACCGCAAGCGAACTCAAATTATATCTTTGCGGATAAAATTGTAGTAATGACTGCTCAGAAGTAGAACGGTGCGATTACGGGACCAGACCAGTGTTTACAATGGAAATATAACGGAGACATAAATATGTGACAAAGACGAGATAAAGTTTTCGTTAATTTCAGACAGCTCGGTTGTTTCAAACAGTCTGTAATCGTAAATAAGTACTTTAAAATCTGATTATATGAGAAGTTGGTCAGCTTTCTACGAAACGACAATTGCCAGCGCCATATTTGACGTTTACCGGTCCGATCTGTAAAGTCGTTAATGCAGCCCCCTTAGTAGTCAGAAAGTATCGGATGGTTCACCTCATGAATCCAATTATCATCTGCCGTAATAAGTACCTACGCTGATTGTGGCGTCGTGTATGCCTTAAAATATGCACTTATCAGTGACTATAAAATAAGGTGCTCTTACACGGGCGATAAAAATTGCCAAATTGCCGGTGATTCGGGGCAATTTTGACGTCACGGCCATTTCAAACAATTCGAATATTGCTCAAAATGGAGCAATCATTGCTCCAGTATGTAAATCTAGCTGCGGCAGCTTGCTGTGCATTTATAATAATGACTTTAAAAAAAAGAAGAAAAAGAGAAATAGACGAGTACCTAGGTACTTACCTATGGATGCGTTCATATCTTTTTTTTTTTTTTATTTTTTTTTTACGGGACAATCTTACACAAATCAACCTAGGCCCACGGTAAGCTCAATAAGGATTGTGTTGTGGGTACTAGGCGACGATATATATAATAGATAAATACATATAGATACATATATACATATATAACATCCATAACTCAGGAACAAATATTCGTGATAAACACACAAATAAATGCCCTGACCGGGATTCGAACCCGGGACCTCCAGCTTCGTAGGCAGAGTCACTACCAACTGGGCTACGGAGGCCGTTGAAATAATGATGTAGGTATAAGGAATTAGACGTCTTATTCAAAATCTTCACGAGGATGTTCCGAAGTGATTTTGAATTACTTTTAAATCAATTGATTAATTTATACGAAAGCAGCAAAAAGCGGCCAAGTGCGAGTCGGACTCGCACATGAAGGGTTCCGTAAAATAAATTGCGGCTTACGATTTATGACGTATTAAAAAAAACTACTTACTAGATAGCACTTATATAGCCCACATCTTCACTATGCGTGAATCAATATGATCAATATGATGCTAAATTACTGCAAAGCCAAGCTGGCATCCAAAAAGCTCGGTGTGCTTAACAGAGCAAAGCGGTACTTCTCCCCGGGACAAAGACTTTTATTATATAAGTCTCGAGTCCGTCCCCACATGGAGTATTGCTGTCATCTCTGGGCGGGAGCGCCTGGATACCAGCTTGGGCCTTTCTACTCGCTTCAAAGACGTGCTTTGCGAATCGTGGACGATCCCAAACTTACAAGCGGTATCGCACCGTTGAGTCTAAGGAGAGACTTCGCCTCCTTGTGCGTGTTCTATCGCTTGTATAACGGGTTGTGCTCCGAAGACCTGTTCGACATGATGCCTACGGCTGCTTTTCACCACCGCACCGCTCGCCATCGGCAGGGTATTCATCCTCACACCCAGGAACCTAAATGGTCGCGTACCGTACGGTTTCAGAGAAATTTCCTCCCTCGGACGCTCAGGTTGTGGAATGAGCTCCCTGCCGAGGTTTTCCCAAGGGACTACAGTATGGGGTTCTTCAAAAAAGGAGTGTATACATTCTTAAAGGGTCGGCAATGCGCATGTAACACCCCTGGAGTTGCAAGCGTCCATATAGGCTACGGTAATCACTTACCATCAGGTGGGCCGTAAGCTTGTTTGCCCCCGACGTGGTATAAAAAAAAACTGCTATAATATAACTATGAAACTATGATTTTTAAGGCTGGTAATAAATGTCCTTTGAGTTTTCCTGCAATATTATTAAATGGGGTGCCCTTGAAAAGGGTGTCTGTTTTTAAGTATCTTGGACATATTATATGTGATGATCTCAAGGATGATGAGGATGTAAAAAGGGAGCGGAGGGCCCTGGCAACCAGAGCCAACATGCTGGCACATAGGTTTAGGCGATGTACACTACCTGTTAAATTAACTTTATTTCGAGCTTTTTGCACAACATTTCATACATGTGCCCTATGGACCAGCTGTTCGCAAAGGGCTCTCCGCGTCCAGTATAATAACGCGTTCAGGGCGCTGTTGCGGCTGCCACGCTGGTGTAGCGCGTCCGGTATGTTCGCGCACGCGCGCGTGGATGGTTTCCCGTCCATCATGCGTGCGCGATGCGCAGCCGCGCTCCGGCGCCTGCGGGACAGCCGCAACAGCCTCCTGGCCGTTATAGCTGACAGGATAGACAGTCAGCTTGTCATACATTGGACCAGAGTACACTCTATAGTCACCTCGTACACGTGAGTGTCCTGGTTCTTTTACTTTGAAATAACTAACACTAGTAATTGAGTAGGTAAACCTAGATAATAATTTTAACATGTATGGACCCGTGGTTGTCTGAATTAAACGAATTTTATTTTATTTATTATAAATTAGGTTACATGTTACCCATGATCCCCGTTAAAGCTGAATACTTATACTAGCGTCGGCAATAAATCTACTAATGCAGTTTAATAAGATCATGAAGACTCATTTTCTCAGCGCCTCGTAGGTTTATGTACTCGTACCACAAGTGGATTCTTATACAGCCCATACCATTTAATTGTGAATAGTCCAGTGCACATTGAATTGCAGCCATTTTGTGGAGTCTTATTTAACCGTAATAAAATATCAATAATTTATGTTTCTTTAGCCAACCAAACTAACAACTGGATTTGAAGAGAAAATCGAATGATTTTATAAGTAAACAGGTTTTTGCCAAATTACAAGTTCGAAATAAAAATATTCCTATTTTTCATTATTATCATCAACCTATTTTTTGCTATAATTTTTAAGTAAACAGTAATATTTTGAGAGCGCGTGAAAATTTTCATCTATACTCATATACTATTTGACAATAAACTCTCATTCCCATTCGAATTTTATGCACATGGTGAAAAAATTGAGTAGTTTTATAATAAATAATAAATAAATAAATATTACGGGACAATCTTACACAAATCAACTTAGGCCCACGGTAAGCTCAATAAGGCTTGTGTTGTGGGTACTAGGCGATGATATATATAATAGATACATACATATAGATACTTATATACATATATAACATCCATAACTCAGGAACAAATATTCGTGATAAACACACAAATAAATGCCCTGACCGGGATGCGAACCCGGGACCTCCAGCTTCGTAGGCAGAGTCACTACCCACTGGGCTATGGAGGCCGTTAAAATATGGAGGCCGTTTTATATTTACGAACTATCACGAAATGTGGTTCACGCAAACGGTTACGACATTTATGAAAATAATGGAGTTGTAGAGGAGTGAAAAATTTTCACAATGCTGCCACTTGTGATTCCTCAACTCCATAGAAGCGTTAAAAAGATCCTGGCCGGTAGTTTGTGCTGTAAAATGGGTAACACACACTCTGTTAATCAGCCATTGTGCTGTATAATGGGTAACACATACTCTCATAATCAGTCAATGTTCAGCTCTTGGGGTGCCTGTTACCTTTAATAATGCTCAAATAATGCTGTTATAATGCCATTTGTTACAGTTCTTCAGCTAATAGCTGTTTAATTTGTGCCCAAATCAGAGTTATACGTATCAGCATTAGGAGCGCCTCTAATGCTCTTATTCAGCAGGCTTGTACAGCTTAAGATTCTATTGTGGACAGGTTTTCAGACCATATACAGCGCTTCTGTGTTACTTGGGGTCGGGCAATAATTGCCCGAAAAATCGCCCGTGTAAGAGCACATTATTAGCACAGACAGGGTATAAATCCATACTCCATACTATACCTGCTATATATATTAGTATATATTTATATATTATAACCCGTTGACCCGTGTGGAGTCGGGTTAGAATAGCACCACCCCCTTTCTTCCCGTGGGTGTCGTAAGAGTCGACTAAGGGAACAGGGTTGAAGTGTATTGTGGGCGATGGACTGGCAACCTATCACTGCAACATCACATTTTGTCGATATTTCATGCTAAAAGTGGCACTGGAACACAAGTTTCATGTGCTCTGCTTACCCCTTTTAGGGATAAAGGCGTGATTGTATGTATGTATGTATTAATATTATAAATGCGAAAGTGTGTCTATCTACTCGTATCTGTCTGTCTGTCTGTCTGTTACCTCTTCTCGCTTAAACCGCTGAACCAATTTAGATGAAATTTAGTATACATATATGTAGTATGTCTAAGTCCCGGGGAAAACCATAGGATAGTTTTTATCCCGGAAATCATCCGATATAAACGAGTTCCACGTGGACGGAGTCACGCGCAGAATCTTGTATATTTATTGGAGCAGTATCCATTGAACAATACCCGTGCTCCATTGGAGCGATTACAACAAATTTTTGTAAAAGTTCAATAAAGCTCGTCTAAAGTGACTCCTGCTCCTACGATGTTTAAACTCAAATTTCTACCACAACCATTCTTACCTGTTATTCGGTACTTTTTGAAGGCGTTCCGAACATTTTAACCACATCATCGTCATCATATCGGCCAAAAGACGTCCACTGCTGGACATAGGCCTCCCCCAAAGCGTGCCACAATGACCAATCCTGCGCCAATCGCATCCAGCTTAACCTATAAAAGCGTATTTGCATCCGATTGTTGTGCAGTCTCTGTGGCCATCACACGCTTGCCAACTCACGGAAAGTCAAACAAAAAAAAAAAAAAAAAATTGTGCAGTTTTTCTAAATTCTCAAACCCGGTAGTCGCTCGCCTTGTATTTTTATAGACCAAACCACAGACATTTAACTCCCACGCACCGAACAAAAGACAAAAAGCTCTTTCAATCCGCTAGATTTGTCGATCGACTTCGGGCTAAAGATGTAACCTTGACGATAAAAAAATCATGATTACGACGTATCACGTATCATTATCTCTGGCAGTAGTGGCATGGCATGCCAGTAGTTTCCCGACCGCCAAGGTGTGCGCACGCGTCGATTTCGACACCAAATGTGATAGTGTTGTGAACTTGTGCAGTTGTCCCTGTGATATCTAGATAGTGCCTGAGGTTTTTGGTGCTTGGATTCCAGCTGGATCACCTTGGCAGTTTTTCGGTCAGTGTCAGCGGTTATATGCAATTTATCTTCTTTTTTTTTTGATTGAAGTTAAAGCGGCTGGAAATAGGATTTAATAGCTGTGAGTTAGATTCGTTTTGTTCTGCAATCTTGAATTATATATGCGGAAATCTAAATTAATTGCGCTTTTTATAGTTTTCATGACTTTGAAACGTTTGTTCTTTTTAATAGTCGACGTTTACGTTCGTTGATGTAAAATGTTTGGCTCGAACACATCGTGGGTATTAATACTATTAATGTTAATAACAACAATTTGTTTAACAACTTCGCGGTGTTTCTATGAAATAAGTTTCTGTCAAAAAATATTTTTTTGTATTTTTGGTATCTATATGTATGTATTGTATGTATCTATTATATATATCATCGCCTAGTACCCACAACACAAGCCTTACTGAGCTTACCGTGGGCCTGGGTTGATTTGTGTAAGATTGTCCCGTAATATTTTTTTATTTTTATTTAAGCTTTTATTGCTGACTGTACTTTTCTGTATACCGTCATCAACTACTCATTGAGACGATTCTAACGAGCCCAAACTCAACGGGGTTATGTCGGTTAAGTACTGAATTCCCATGGCCACCTTCTGTCTCCATCATCAGATCAGCTCGATGGTACCATAATATTGCATTGTCACCAAACATACATAAGTATTCCAAATTTCAGCTCAATCGGATAACGGCAAGTGACTGAAAAATGCATTGCAAATTTTGACGGACAACTTAGGTACTTACATACATACAAACAGTGCAAGTGAAATAAAAGCTTGTAAAAAAAATTGCTTCTGTGCTTGTACATATTCATATTTAGATATTTTTTATGATTATTCATGCGATCTTTAGTAACTGTATTTTTTTTATTAGAAGAAAAGCTGTGTATTTCGGAAGGTAAATTATCAAGTTCTGATGCACTTTAAACCCTACTTCTCAGAATGATGATCTGCAATTAAGATACCGAAGAAAAAACACATAACCAATAGACACAGTGGTTAATTTAGTTTTCTTACTCGATAACTGTAAAAATCCCAGCTATAGCTATAGCAGTTTTATATTAGTAATTTAAACACTAATGGATGGACTCGAAAGAGTCGAAAGCGTTCTAGGCTTTCTTTCACCCAGCAAATATTAACTTAGTTGAAGTAAACGGTGTTTACACTAAACTCCGCACTTTCATCGGCCGGTGAAAGTCGGTAGCTTTTCGATGATAGTTTTTTTTTTATTTTTTTCCTCATTTACTGTACGGTTACTTGCGGTCAAACTGAATAGACGCCATCATTATCTCATCATCATTTTTCATACATTTTTAAGTGACTGATTGGCGCCATGATTGGTTAGCTTGGGTCAAACATTTTTTTAGTAGACTCTTGGGTCAAACCAATTTAGGTTCGCGTTTTCCTGAGACATTGCTAAAGTTAAGTAGTAACTACTCCAGGCAAAAACGGTTTAAAAAAAATTCATTTATAATAGAGTTTTTTTTGTTTGTTTCATTTTAAAAGGTTATTCTAAGATGCTTTATTCGAATCCTACAAACTTTCCTCCCGGAAGTAATTATATAGATTTAAATGAAGCATGAATTGTCCTTTTTTGTATTATTTATCTTGACTATTATAGAGCAATTGTAAATGAACCAAAATAAAAATAAAACCATGTTTAATATTTTTTCTGACTTTTCAGAAGCTAGTAGTAGTAGTAGTAGTTATAATTTTTTGATGTCTGAAATTTTGTTGGATTTTGTCATTTAACTATTTAATTGATAATATATCCATTACATAGAAAAAATCATCTATTATAAATTACATAAAATTTGTCATTTTTTCCATACAAGCTGTCAGTTCATTGCCTGGACTATTATAGGTACCTATAATGGCTATTTTGGTTGGACTCTTAATCCTCATAAATGGCATGTATTGTTTGTTAATAAAACATTGGTTATATACAATATGCCCTTATCTTAAGAGGGCGCTCGTTTTTTGGTCAGGAATAAGCGAGAATGACGGATTTTTGACGTTGTAATTCTAAGAAACGGAGAGCTTTTTCTAGATCCTGATTACTTATTTGCATAGGTAAACTCCTCATATTGGTCCTAGCCGCCTCCAATTTACGAAGAACTGAATACTTTAACCGAAAATACCCGATTACCGACAGTAGTTTTCTGAAGAGAGCGCAGAGTCATAAGTTTGAGCCCCTAATACTCCATGATGTTATATGAGAACCTACTTGTTTTTTACTATTTTCACTAGCGTAATATGTTGCCATTGCGCCTAGCCGCCTCGAATTTTCCTTATTCTGCACGTATATATATGTAAACTGTTCTCAATTACACCATATTTGTCAAAAAATCGTACTGAAAACTCAAGGATTTTCTCATTATTGTTGAATAATTTTTGTATTGAATCTTACACAACATTAAAGTTCATGCTTGTACCAACAAGATCCAGTCCAAAAAATATAACTTTTGTCAAAATTTATATTTATAAATAATTATTCAAAACTAGTATAAATTTACCGTCGCGTGGGAATATATCTCAGTACCGGCTGAATAGCCCTCTGAGACAGACGTGTACTGTGTTTATTTGTGGCAATTCACGAAGCTAACCGGCCACTCTAGAGATAAAATAATATTATTTTGATCTCCGACTAGGCATAGTTGTTACCAACCTCGGGGTCAAACTATACTGGGGATACATTCGTGAGGCTAATCGAGACAAGTTATGAATTGCATAGCTGCCATATATGACGTAGTGTAGCGAAAAGGCTCAAACCCACCGGATACGTAACATTTAAAATTGAACCTTCTACCTAAAACAAAAGTCATACATTTCAATGGTGATGTCTTGTGGGTTGGATCCTTTTGTCTAAACTACGCGTTCTATAGTCAATTATTATTGTACGAGTGATCGTGATACTTGATAGATTTAATTTATTTACTTGTTACTATCAGTCCACCTTGTTAGTATGTATGGGAGTTCGGGTGAAATCTTCAAATTAGGTACAATTGCGTATCTTCGGTGACATAATATCATAGAGCTGGTCTGATGATGGAGTCGGAAGGTGGCCATAGCAACTCCTAAACTCAACAAGATAAAGCCATCGAATTTGGGCTCATTTATTTGGTCATGGCACGGCAAGACTTTGGTGCTGGATGATTTCCAGAGTCTGATGATGGAGCTATAAGGTGGTCATGGAACTCCTAAACTAAACTAGATAAACCCATCTAGTTTGAGCTCATCTGTTTTGTCTTGGTAAACACTTTGGTGATGGATGATTTCCAGGATCTGATGATGGAAGGTGGTCATGGGAACTCCATAACTAAAATAGATAGACCTATCTTGTTTGGGTTTGTGTGATTTGTCTGTACAAGTACCCACGAACCAGCGACATAATATGCAGGGTTATTGAAAATAACAAGATGAATAAAAGACTTTTTAAAAAACAAGCTTATATGGCGTTTGTTAAGAGGCCGCAGTAAGCTAGGCCGAATTACACCTTCCCATACAAACGGAGTTACGCTCTCATTTTAAAACTACGTGTTGGATTGTAACGAAACTTTGCATATACAATGACATGAGGTACATCTAAGGCTGACATTAGTTTATATGGCTCCACTTTATAAAACAAATGAAATGCAGCAAAAACAAGTTTTGTATGAAAAATTTAAATTCGCTGTATTTTTTTCCCTATGGTATCTGAAGCCATATAAACTAATTTCAGACATAGATATACCTTATTTCATTGTATTTGCAAAGTTTCGTTACAATTCAACACGTAGTTTTAAAATGAGAGCGTAACTACGTTTGTATGGAGAATCGAGCTTACTGCGAACTCTTACGTACAGCACGATCCTACCTTGCATTTAGTAATTATTTTCGTTTATATATAATAATAACACACACCGGGGGTTTACACTGGAAAGGAAGATTTTTACGTGGTTTTATTACATTTCCGAGTCATCATCATCATCATCATCATCATATCAGCCGAAAGACGTTCACTGCTGGACATACGCCTCCCCCAAAGAGTGCCACAATGGCCGGTCCTGCGCCACCCTCATCCAGCGGACTCCCGCGACCTTTACCAGGTCATCAGTCCACCTTGCGGGGGGCCTACCCACGCTGTGCCTTCCGGTACGTGGTTGCCACTCGAGAACCTTTCCGCCCCAACGGCCATCGGTTCTACGTGCAATGTGCCCCGCCCACTGCCACTTAAGTTAAGCAATTCGGAGGGCTTTATCAGTTACCTTGGTTCTGCTGCGGATAGCCTCATTTCTGATGCGATCGCGCAGAGAAACTCCCAGCATAGCATAGCATAGGCTCAAAGTCACTCAAAGGGCAATGGAGAGCCATTGCCCTTTGAGTGACTTTGAGCCTTCTTATGAGGCCTTTAGTAAGCGACCACGTTTCCGTGCCATATGTCATCACTGGCAACACACACTGGTCTTGAGACACTGCGGAATATTGGACGAAAAGATGTGCCGTAGCTTCCCGAATGCTGCCCAGTCGAGTCGGATTCGACGATTGACCTTCCCTTCGACATTTCCGAGTATCACTCTTTATTTCGAAATAAATGTTTAAAAAACCGGCCAAGTGCGAGTCGGACTCGCGCACGAAGGGTACCGTACCATTATCTATATCTTTAAACGGCAAAAAAATTGTTGTATAGGAACCCCCTGTAGCCTAGTTAGTAACTTGGTAGTGACTCTGCCTACGAAGCTGGAGGTCCCGGGTTTGAATCCCGGTAAGGGCATTTATTTGTGTGATGAGCACAAATATTTGTTCCTGAGTCATGGATGTTTTCTATGTATTTAAGTATTTATTTATCTATGTAAGTATGTTTATCGTTGTCTAGTACCCATAGTACAAGCTTTGCTTAGTTTGGGGCAAGGTCGATTTGTGTAAGATTGTAAAAGAAAAAGAAACAGATAAAAACTAAAATAAAAATAAAATTATGTATTCTGTTTTTTAGTATTTTTTGTTATAAATAGCGACAACAGAAATACATCACATTTCAAATCTCTATCTATCACGGTTCATGAGATACAGCCTGGTGACAGACGGACAGACAGACGGACAGCGGAGTCTTAGTAATAGGGTCCCGTTTTACTCTTTGAGTACGGAATCCTAAAAAGTGACATAGGTTTTAGGCTCAGAACATAAAAAAAGGGAGAAGTGCCGTACTGCTTAATTTCAACCAAAACCGATGTCCCCAGTTTTCTCCCACCGCAGCGCCCACAGGCACACACATTGAACCGTGTAAAAACAAAGACTCGGGCGTTGCCAGTGAGTCTACGGCAACATGCAAACAAGGGCTGTGATTGGCTTAAACGCACTACACTAGGGGGGCGACAAACGTTAAAATTATGTTTTATCGACATTGATATTAAAATTAATATTATGTTAAGATATTGATCGGTAACAACTTCAACGACATGGTAAGTTTATGTGGTGGTATTTAAACTTCTAGCTACAAGTTTAAATAACACGGGTTGTTAACTTACCATAAATCGCAAAAGTAAAAAATATTGACGAATACCTACAGAGTAACATAAACGGCTTTTTATAAGTTCGTGTTCACATACATTTAAAACTCTGGTCAGATCGATATTTTTGACCTGTAGGTACCAGGCCGATCCGACTCGCATTTTGGCGCGAAATAATATGTCCATTACTCATATTACGAGATTTAAGGCTAAGGGCGAGTATCCACCAAAGATGTGCGAAGATGTGTTACCATACATTTTACACCTAGGTTTCAAGCAAGCGAGGTGTCAAATATTCAAAAAGTGTACGGCTCTTATTAAGTGGTTGGAAACATTTTTCTTGAAAATGTTACGAACACATTAACTCTTCTCTGTACAGGAAACCAGTTAGGACCTCTGCCAGTAGCATCTATCCATTTTTTTAGTACCTACTCGGATTCTTTGGAAAACTGTAATAAGAAACCGAGATTTCTTCTTCAATTATCACATTTCAAATGAAAGTAAAAAAATACTCATTTAAAATAAATTATTGGTAATAATATCACATTTTAAGTTGTTCTGGAGCCATTTGCAACTAAATTATATACTTGTATATACAATTTTAATATGTCTATTTACCGTTCATACTGCAACTTAGTGAAAATCTTATTAGTAGGTACCGTAAACATTTTGTGCCTTTTAATCTTATTAGTATGTTTTTAGTTACCTTTACCCGTTTTTAGGCATCCATCCAAAACACGTAATGAAATAAAATAAAACAGCGAAAGTAGTCGAAATAAAATAACTAGTATGATATCGTACTTCTATTTTATCGATTACGCGTAAATTGTAACTGCACTTTGGCACCGCTCTAGTTTGCGACGCCAAGCAGCGGCCGTACCACTAAAAAATTCAAGCATCGTCCATATCCATAGTGGTTTAATACATTGCGCCGTGGTTTACTGTATTGAACGTTCAATGTACAACGCAAAGAACAAAAATATAACCGTTTTTCCCCCGAAGGGATAAAAACGAATATTTCGAGTCCAGCCGAAGCTTGACCCACCTTGAGATTACGATCGGCTTTTCCCCAAACAATTTGTCCTACAAGCTCCCTGCAACCTACTTTTCGGCCATTTTGACTGGCAACACTGGCGTGACGTCACTACCGCACAGGCACCAACGTGTGCCGGCTAGCTACTAGCTTCAGTACCTTTATATGCCGGCAAGGCATTTAAATTTGGGTGGGTCAAGCTTCGGCTGGACTCGAAATATTCGTTTTTATCCCTTCGGGGGAAAAACGGTTATATTTAGAGGTCCGAGCCTTCGCTTGACCCACCTTGAGATGTGTTTGGTTTCTGCCGGCATTTTTCGATTGGTGTACTGTGAATGGTACTTTGGTATGCCGATTGATTGAATGATAATGGTAACACATAGTGAAACATTGTTAAACAACTTTATTTAAGTTTCTTATAATAATCAGTAAATAATCATGCTGATTATAGTAGACTAGACCGCATTAAAATGGATTGAAGGTCTATCGTCGGTATCAATCAATTGTGAATGGCTGATTTGCCTATAGTAGTATCTAAAGAATGTGTCTTTTGATCTCCAGTTTCCCTTGGTCAGAACTTCTTCGATGTCTAGACCGCATAGGGCAAAGTTGTCACATGCCGATTTCCTTAAAGTAGTTTTTGATCCAACCGGCTATTATACATCTACTGGCTTCTCGTACTCTACCCCTAGTTGTTATAAAGAGGCTATTTAGAGAGTGTCTGGCTGATCGCCTGGTCATTGATATTTCTAATAACTTTCTGATCCAGTATATACAATTAAGATTTTTAATGTGATTAGCCTTAAGCGCCCATCCTGATTGACTGTATTTTGCACAGTCTGTCTTCGACCCGAAATTCGGGTGAAGAATGATAGAATCTTCACTAATATTGCACTTGTCGGGTGATATGTCCAGTAATGTCAAATCGTGAATGCGTCTTCCTGAATGCAGTAATAATAGAAAGGCTACATGTCTGGATACTTCATATAAGCTTTCTTCTACTATTTCGTTTTGAATCAGCCAGTTTAAGACTTTTTCCAGGTTCCCGATGGGTTTCTTTGCCTTAGGTTTCGAAATCGTTATGGCCTTTAGTATGTTCCTCACTAGCGGGTGACCCGAAATTAACTGTGATCTGGTTGGATTGCCAAAGGTACATACAACTGATTTGTGAACTAAAATGGTTGAAGCGGCTAGATGTTCTCTGTGATGAAGAAAACATAGATATTCTGCCACTTTTTCTGGAGGTGGGTTATTAATGGAGCATGCGTTTTCGGTTGCCCACTTTCTCTATCTAGTCTGGGGAAAAGCCGATCGTAATCTCAAGGTGGGTCAAGCTTCGGCTGGACTCGAAATATTCGTTTTTATCCCTTCGGGGGAAAAACGGTTATATTTAGAGGTCCGAGCCTTCGCTTGACCCACCTTGAGATGTGTTTGGTTTCTGCCGGCATTTTTCGATTGGTGTACTGTGAATGGTACTTTGGTATGCCGATTGATTGAATGATAATGGTAACACATAGTGAAACATTGTTAAACAACTTTATTTAAGTTTCTTATAATAATCAGTAAATAATCATGCTGATTATAGTAGACTAGACCGCATTAAAATGGATTGAAGGTCTATCGTCGGTATCAATCAATTGTGAATGGCTGATTTGCCTATAGTAGTATCTAAAGAATGTGTCTTTTGATCTCCAGTTTCCCTTGGTCAGAACTTCTTCGATGTCTAGACCGCATAGGGCAAAGTTGTCACTTGCTACCGCTGCGCGGGTAGAGCCAGGTGGAGCATTAATGCCGATTTCCTTAAAGTAGTTTTTGATCCAACCGGCTATTATACATCTACTGGCTTCTCGTACTCTACCCCTAGTTGTTATAAAGAGGCTATTTAGAGAGTGTCTGGCTGATCGCCTGGTCATTGATATTTCTAATAACTTTCTGATCCAGTATATACAATTAAGATTTTTAATGTGATTAGCCTTAAGCGCCCATCCTGATTGACTGTATTTTGCACAGTCTGTCTTCGACCCGAAATTCGGGTGAAGAATGATAGAATCTTCACTAATATTGCACTTGTCGGGTGATATGTCCAGTAATGTCAAATCGTGAATGCGTCTTCCTGAATGCAGTAATAATAGAAAGGCTACATGTCTGGATACTTCATATAAGCTTTCTTCTACTATTTCGTTTTGAATCAGCCAGTTTAAGACTTTTTCCAGGTTCCCGATGGGTTTCTTTGCCTTAGGTTTCGAAATCGTTATGGCCTTTAGTATGTTCCTCACTAGCGGGTGACCCGAAATTAACTGTGATCTGGTTGGATTGCCAAAGGTACATACAACTGATTTGTGAACTAAAATGGTTGAAGCGGCTAGATGTTCTCTGTGATGAAGAAAACATAGATATTCTGCCACTTTTTCTGGAGGTGGGTTATTAATGGAGCATGCGTTTTCGGTTGCCCACTTTCTCTATCTAGTCCAAGCTGAATGATAAGTCTTTAGCGAGCTTTTTCTCCAGTACTTTTCGAGGAGGTCTTTGTATTCCTGGGGCCAGGTGTTTATTTCGGGAGCCCACCCTGTACCCTCCAGACTTCCAATATTAAGTCGTTCACCTCTGGCGGAGGTTGGTTGGTCCTGCGATCCACTATGTTCGACTGGGGGTCTCGGATTGTGAATGGAGCTGCTGTGGCTCGTGATTTGATATCGGCTCTCCAATGAACTTTGTGCCACCTGGGGCAGGCAATCAGGTAAGTTCCTCTGGCTTTGTTTAGGTGACAAAGTATTCTCGGCATCAGACACGGTGGAGGGAACACCCATGCAAGGTTCCAGTTCCAGTGTCTCGAGAAAGCGTCCACGAATAGTGCCTTCTGATCTTGGGCATCCTCTGTTGCGTAATCTGGTACCACCTTCGACCGAGCTGACGCAAAAAGGTCGATCTCTGGTATGCCCCGCCCCATCTTTTGAAAATCCTGATCATGACCAAATTTCTTGAGCTTGAGAGAGCTCAAAGGGCACTTCTAAAAGTGATGTTTTTCAAACCGTACAGATTTTCCACAAACAAACTTTATACACTCTGTGACTTATTATCTGTAAGAAAATTATATATATTTAGCCTTATCATAAAGACACACAAGACAACCACATATACACCGGAAACAACAAGTACACGTAGGAAAAGAACTAAAGTTATCCACACTCCCACAGTGAAATCTGCATTTGCAAGGAGACAACAAGCAGCACAATCTGCCAACCTGTATAATCTTATAAATAAGCACATAGATATGTATTCCTCCACCACGCATGAGTGTAAATCTAAGTTAACAGTATGGTTAAAAACCAAAAGCTATTTTGATATTGAAAATTTACTTCAGAGACCTGTATATTAAATGTGATACACACACACACACACACACACACACACACACACACACACACACACACACACACACACACACACACACACACACACACACACACACACACACACACACACACACACACACACACACACACACACACACACACACACACACACACACACACACACACACGCGCGCACACACTTACCACATAGTATAATATAAAATGTTTACTTATTATATACATTATATTTTAAGTTATGCCTACACCTAAGTCACAACATGTGGAAGAGCGGTGATCTTCTTAGCACAAGTATATTATATACTTAAAAAGAGGCACCAGCACAGATACTTGTATACGTATTTATAAGTTACTGAAATAAATTATTTTGATTTTGAATTTGATTTTTTGACTGAGTTCGACAGGGACCATTCCGGGAGTTGTTGGTGTCGAGAGAGACTGTCTGCTGTAGCATTGTATCGACCCGGAATGTATCTCGCTGTGAGCGTGACGTCTAGCTGACCCGCAAGGTGGAACAGTAGTCTCGCCATCCTCAGCAGGGCTAAAGATTTGGTGCCCCCTTGTTTCTGGATGTATGCCACGACAGTTTTGTTGTCCGATTGAACGAGGCATGTTTGTCCTTTTACCCTGTTCTTGTTCTTCTTCAGCACGATAAATACAGTCCACAATTCTTTCCTGTTGCAATGCCAAGCTTTCTGGTGGGTGTTCCAGTACCCTTTTTGATTTTTCCCGTTGATCGACGCCCCCCAGCCGAGGTCTGATGCGTCTGTCGTAATGAAAAGCGTCGTTGGTTTCAGGAA
The DNA here is from genome assembly GCA_963854355.1 of Epinotia brunnichana. Lineage (NCBI taxonomy): Eukaryota > Metazoa > Arthropoda > Insecta > Lepidoptera > Tortricidae > Epinotia > Epinotia brunnichana. The sequence goes on along the minus strand of OY977959.1, from coordinate 2,086,413 downwards.
GATTGGGGATTTGTCGGACACATGTTTCAGCCACCACTTGCAATCGGTTATTGTCTCTGTGGACAAGAGGTACTTCTTGCCTCTCGGGAATCTTTTCATTTTGTTGTTGTCCCTTTGCAGATAGCGGCAGTGTAGCCGTCCGTAAGGCACGACAAATGACGTGAAAGTTAAGCGTCCTAGCAGACGTTTTGCCTCCAACCAAGTGCATTTTTGTCCCGCAATCATTTTTCGCAGTTGATTTTTCGTTAGAGAGTTTTTCTCTTGGTCGATGCTCTTTGTATCTGCCTCCGTATCCCAAAGTATCCCGAGGTATTCTCTTTTTCGGGATGGTATTTGGCTGGTCTTGTCTAGGTTCAGTTGCCACCCCAGGTACCTTAGGATTTGGCAGGCTTGTAATCCTTGCTTCTCTATCCGTGACTGGTCCTGCCCCGCTATGAGGAAATCGTCGAGGTATACCACAACCCGGATTCCTTCGCTTCTTAGGACACTTGCAATCTAGTTGGTCAGCTTGGCGAATACCTGGGGCGCTGTTGCGAGGCAAAAAGGTAGACACGTCATTTGGAAGAAGCTGTTTGCTATTTTGAGCATTAGAAACCTTCTGTGTTGCTCTATTATAGGCACGTGAAAATATGCTTTTGAGATATCTATTTTTAGTAGGAGATCTCCTGGCTGTAGGAAGTTCTGAACTTTTTGGGTGTTTATCAGTCTGAACTTTTTGGGTTTTAGAAATTTGTTCAGTGCCTTCAGATTGAAAATCTGCCGATAGGTGCCGTCGGGTTTCTTTTTCAGGAAAAGAGGAGACAGGAACCCCGTTCGAGCTGACGCCGGCTCGATCGCCCCCATTGTTTGTAGGCCCCGAATTTCTGCATCCATTGACAGGCTGGACTTAGTTTCCAGGGATTTGGTGTCTCGACTGGAGAGGAACATTAAGGGGGGTTTTTTGATCAAGGGGATCCTGTATCCTTTTATCACGTCTAGTAAAGACTGATCTGCACCCATTTTCGCCCATTGCTCTACCCTTAGGCGAAGCACCCCGGCTTGAAAACACTAGAACGCTTTCTGGAATCCTGTTTGGTATTGGGTGCAACTTTCCCACGGGTCTTTCGATGGCCGGAAGACTTTCCTGGGCCTTGCACTCGTCTAGGTTGATTCGAGCGATTGGGATTAAAGGCGGTGGTCGTTTTGGGTTGAACCTTGTTTCGGGAGATGTGTTTTTTCGGAGGAAAAAATTTGTCGTATCCACCATATTGCTTAAAAGCTTCAGTCAGCATGCCCTCATCGAACAGATGTGTCGTCGACGGCGGGATGTTCTGCATGACGGTATAACATGCTTTATCTGAGGACGAATAAAAGGCCCTTCTGGCAGAAATGATTTCCGCACGTCGGCCGCAGACGTATTGCAGCGCCTGGTCTGAGATGCGTGAATATTTGGACTCTTTTGAGAGCACGTTCTGGTGAATGGACGTTATAACTAGTGGGTCGCTCACTTCTTTAGCTACTTGCCGGAGGCCCTCCTCTAGCGCTTGTCTTTCTAGTAGAAAAGTATGTGTGAGGACTCCCAGAGTTTTGTCAATTTTCAGAAGTATCTCCGGGTTACACCATTTGGGGACAATGTTGCCCAGTTGTGGGTTAACCTTTAGTGCAGTGAATACCGGTGTTCCATGCAGTGTTCTTTCCGCTTCTTTATAGCGTAAATTATTCCACGCGTCAGACCCCAGGCGCTGGCATTTGGCCCCTTTTGTTACCATGTCCGCAGAAGCCGCTGGAACAGGAGGCTCAGCTTCCGTTGTAATTGTGTCGAAGCAAAGGCTCGCAATGGCTTCTTCTCTGTCATCTTGTGCCAGTGTCGGTGAGTTCCTTATTTCTACGACCTGCTCCTCTATGCTCTCGTTCTCCGACTCTATCTCTATGTCCGAGTACGATGAGTCTGCCTCTGCTACACTATAATTTGTATCTTGATCAATGGTTCCCTGAATAGGGTTCTCTTTCATTGAATTTACTGCCTGTATCACACGTTCGGCAGTATTGTTGGAGGCAGCCAACACATGTCGCATTAAATTACCAAACATCTCTGTTTGCTTCTCGAGTGCTGCCGCTAAAGGGTCCCGTTGCGTACCCTGATCTGTAGATACAGATGTATTATCTGGACCCTTTGGTTTCTTTGGCCCGCTTGGGGCACGGCCCGCAGAACTTGCCGATCTTTTTGAGGCTTGGGACGGAGAGCGCCCTCTCAAGAGCCTATCTGTTTCCTCTCTGCCCCGAAGATGTGGTTTCATTGTTCTGACAGCATTCAAAACGTTTTCCACGTTACTACCGTGAATTTTGACCGCCACTGAGAATGGGGCATAGATCAAGGCTTTGGTCACTCAAGCATTTTCAACTTTATATTTTTGTAGGTATTTTCTGCCAGGTCCTTTAAATCGAAGGCTGCTGCTATATCTGCCGTTGGGATGGCAAAGCGCAGCTCCCCTATAATCTCTTGGACGCTAACTTCTTTTATTTGCCAGTCTTTCCAGTCAGGCGGCATAAACGGCAGAACGGCATCGTGCATCTTGTCGATCACGTCCTTTGAGGATGACGCCGTGGTGGCCGTGAGCAGAAGGATCTCTCGAATGGTCGGCATATCCTAAAAAAAGGAATGTGCGGTTTGATAACTGCTTGTAATTGGTCAGCCAATTACGACGGCCTCTAGCTGATGAGCTATTGGCCCGATCGAGTTAAGGAAAAGGTGGCCGCGCGGAGCGTCGGGCCATCCTTGTATTTACTGCCTCATGTGGGCCGTCGGGGCATTGATCTGACGTGTTCGATTGGCCCGTCGGTCCGATTTGGTCCGTCGGCTCGATTGGCCCGTCGGCCCGACGATTCGGCCCGTCGGCCCGATTTGGCCCGTCGGCCCGACGATTCGGCCCGTCGGCCCGATTTGGCCCGTCGGCCCGACGATTCGGCCCGTCGGCCCGATTTGACCCGTCGGTTCGATCGGCCCGTCGGCTCGATTTGGACCGTCGGCTCGATTTGGACCGTCGGCCCGATTCGGCCCGTCGGCCCGATTTGGCCCGTCGGCTCGATTTGGCCCGTCGGCCCGATTTGGCCCGTCGGCCCGATTCGGCCCGTCGGCCCGATTTGGCCCGTCGGCCCGCTTTGGCCCGTCGGCTCGATCGGCCCGTCGGCTCGATCGGCCCGTCGGCTCGATTGGCCCCTCGGCCCCATTGGGCGGTGTTGTAATGCACCGTCCGTCTGTCGTGAAAGCTGTTCACTTACACGTTTACGTTTTAATAACGTAATGTTACTCATTTGTTCCCGGGAGAGGAGCCGTTCCTCCGGGGAACAATTTCAAAGACGGATCTCTGATCCGTCTAGTTTCTGTTTTTCGTAGGTCCTAAAAGAGAAATAGACTTACCTTAGTCTTCCACTTGTAGAACTAAAACGTTATTTCACTCATTCAATACAACTCGCTTTGCGAACGAACGCACGTCGTTGTTTGGGGAAAAGTCAAAGCGTACTGTAGCTAGTAGCTAGCCGGCACACGTTGGTGCCTGTGCGGTAGTGACGTCACGCCAGTGTTGCCAGTCAAAATGGCCGAAAAGTAGGTTGCAGGGAGCTTGTAGGACAAATTGTTTGGGGAAAAGCCGATCGTAATCTCAAGGTGGGTCAAGCGAAGGCTCGGACCTCTAAATATGCTTTTTCGTTCGATATGTTAGTTCGATCCCGAGAAATGATGCGGCGTTGCGTTTATTTGTTAAAATATTAGTTTTTACTGACTTAAGTGAAAATACTAATACTAACATGTGGTGCGTGACTCCACCATTCATGTAGGTTTTAGTTTCATTACTATTTTTGCATGTAACCACGCTACGTTTCGGCATTTTGAGTAAACGTGGAAGAACATTTCAGATTCACGGCGAATTGCGACTAACATGCGGTGGGCAGTGACATGCCCATTTGGCCATGTCGCACCGACACGCGCCAAGCCCCCGTTTCATATCTTTTCCTTTTTATGATCTGAGGTTTTAGGCTTTTGAATAAAGTCAAGCATTAATTAATTGTATTCTAGATAAAAAGCTGTGTTTGTATAATTTATAATTTTCAGTTCCTTTGGTAAGTAACGGACATTAGCAATTTCTATGAAGGGCAGTTTTTTTTTACTGTCCATAACAAAAAAAATATTGTTCAAGAAATGAATACGTAAGTACCCAGTAATTTCCTAGTGGTGGGTCTACTGGTATAATTTCATTACATAACTATATATAAATAAGACTCAGATAACATGCAAACTATTAATATCCGTAAAACAAATTATTATTCTTATTACTGACAACTTTAAAACTCGTTAGTTTATTTTATACTAATTAAACGAAACTAAATATTATACTTTGTCATATCATAGTATTTTAATACAAATAGAAAACCTGTGCTCAAAAATCAAATACTTACTTCATTCAAGTTATCTAACTTCGCTAACATGATGTTCTAGAACATCATGTTAGCGAAGTAATACTTACCATTTTTTAGTGCAAGTATCAATATCGGTCACGGAGTTAATTCAAACGGTGCGCTATACAGCTATTTGCATCGGCAAGCTCCGCGGTTAGTTCTATCCCGATCGCACTTACATATAGCTAGAAAGGGACGGCACCCGCGGCTGGTGCGATCGCGCTGTGCATGTGGGTGTTAGGTACGTTTGTGTGGGTGGTAGTAGTATTTACACACACAAACGCACTACGCGTGTCAAAATACCGAATTCTGAGCGAGCGCTTTTTTGTAGAGCACTCTTAACTATCGACAACAGGAAAGACGACTTTAGTGTTTTTCTTATTCGGCGCGTTTTCGATTGAAGAATTGTACTAAACCGTTTCTTTTTATACTGTCATTTCTTGACTGTTTGGCATAGTGAGTGGTTTTTAAAAGTCTTTTACGTTTTATTATTCACGTTAAAATGAGGGTTATATATGCACGTCAATCTATTTACCTCGGTCAGTTATCTAAATGGACTTCTATCTAACGTAAAACAAAGGGTTTTATCGTTGACGTAAATTCGTTGTTCTCTAGCACGTATCCGATAAACGATAAATGTAGGTATTAGGCACTGGTCCCACCGCGAGCGAGTAAGCTTTGAGCTATCGGCTATTTTCTAGCTCAAGAAACGAACAAAAGATAATCGCTTTCGTGTAAATAAAAGAGAGAGTTATATATTTATAGTTTATAGCTGGCTGTTCACACCGCCGGTGATGAACTATAAATTTATTTACACTTGAGCTATTATCTTTTGTTCGTTTCTTGGGCGAGTAATCGCCGATATATAGCCTGCCTAGCCGCTTATAGTCCGTAGCCGGCGGTGGGACCAGTGCCTTATGCTAGCGACGCAGAATATCATTTACATTGTATTTACGTGTATATACCACCGTAGCGTACTGAACCCTTTTCCCCTTTTGATAAATGAGGTGTCAATCGATTAGGGGCAAAATTTTGAAAGTATAAAACATTTTTATTCCGTTTTTTTAACTGTTTATGCTTGTACTAGATACAAATAGTTGATTAACACATGTTTTTATTTGTTAACGAAGAACTATCTATAAATTGAGGTTGGGAGGTCGGCTATAAGTACCTAAACATTTGTTATTTAATTATGTATGAAAAGTTAAATAAGGTCAATACTCGTATTATTGATATAATAGGCTCGATTTGTATCTTAATACGAGTGTTTATCTCGGTTTTTACAAGCTTTATATTAACATGACATGTTCGTATGTATGTAAGTATATAAGTAGGTAGGATGTTCGAGTAAGTAGTCCGTCAAGCAATCCATTTTTCAGTAACTTGTTGTTATCCGTATGAATTCAGTACTTAACCGACATTACCCCGTTGAGTTTGGGCTCATTAGAATCGTCTCAATGAGAAGTTGATGATGGTATACAGAAAAGTACAGTCGACAATAAAAGCTTGTACCAAAAATTAATTTTTTGACAGTAACTTATTATACTTAAAGGACTAGCTGCCCGCGCATCTTCGCCCGGGTATTGCAAACCCCCCGGATAAAATATGACCCTAAAAAAATAACTTACAATACCTTAATAAGACGAACGTGGAGGTGCTTGAAAGGGTGAAAGAAAAAAGGACGATGTTAAATACCATAGAGAACAGAAGAGGCAAGATGTTTGGACACTTGTTACGACACGATGATTACATGAAAACTATAATAGAAGGAAAGATAGAGGGAAAGAGGAAGAGAGGGAGACCAAGAAGATCTTCTACGGACCAAGTCTAGGAAAATGTAGACAGCGTGTCGTATCAAGATGTCAAGAAGAAAGCTGAGAATAGAGACGAATGGAAATTGCTCCACCGACAAGAGCAGAGCCTGGCTCTTAAATATATGATGATGACCTTAATAATACCGTTATAAAGGTCTTTGGGGGAGGCCTATGTCCAGCAGTGTACATGTATCGGCTGATATGATGATGATGATAGGTATACCTTTTAGAAAGTCGATTCTACAGGGTGACTGGTAATTCGACCTATTCCTTGAAAGGGGTTATACTAGAGCTAATTTGTAACAATTTATGTCCATTCAACCAGGGGTCGAAACTCGCTGGTTTCCGAGATATTCGAGTTTTTAGTTTGTATGAAAAAAATTCTCCTTGCAGCCTTAAGCTGGTGATTGTGACAAAAGTACTTCCATTTGGATGGTAAAAAAACATTTTTGTCACAATCAGCACTTTAAGCCTGCAAGGCGATTTTTTTTCAAACAAACTAAAAACTCGAAAAATTAAAAAATATCGTGTTTTGACCCCTGGTTGACTGGACAAAAATTGTTGCAAATTAGCTCTAGTATAACCCCTTTCAAGGAATAGGTCGAATTACCAGTCACCCTGTATAAGCAGGTGAAAGATTTTTTGAAATCGGATGAGTGGTTCTTGAGATTAAGTACCAAAACATACAAACTTGCAATCTCACAGACTTTTCCTCTTTATAATATTAGTAATTTAGCATAGATAAAAAAATACAAATAATACATATCTGGTAGAAACTTCACTATATACTATAGTAGTATACTATAATAGTACCTATATTATAATATATATAATAAAAATAAAAATAACATATAAAATAAATATTTGCGGACAATATTACACAAAATATAATCCGGCTCCAAGCCTAAATTTTTCAATTTTTCCTTTAATTTGAAGTTAATATTACACAAATCAACCTAGTCCCAAACTAAGCAAAGCTTGTACTATGGGTACCTTACTAGACGACGATATAGATACTTAGATAGAGAAATAAATACTTAAATACATAGAAAACATCCATGACTCAGGAACAAATATTCGTTCTCATCACACAAATAAATGCCCTTACCGGGATTCGAACCCAGGACCTCTTTGCTTCTTAGGCAGGGTCACTACCAACTACTAAAGCGGTCGTCATTGGTCGAATTGTAACAAAGTTATCCATAATGAGATAATCTAAATAAGGATAATTAACTAATATTACTTATTGTGCGTTGTTTGTATTAATATTATTTATTTATTTATTTAATAGCCTTAAGTGTCCCACTGCTGGGCAAAAGCCTCCCTCTTAATTAAGTTTGTAGAATTATTTTTTCAGAAAAGGCCACAGAGGTGTAATCGAGTAACCTCCGTTGAGGTCGTGACGTAACCTAGTTCCAACCTCTACGGAATTTGTGTGTGTCAAGATTAAATTTGTACAGACGCATTCTAAAACCTTCGGCCGATCGAATGGTATTAACATACAGGCTGTAAGTGTGTATGTGTATGATACAAGACAATATATATTTTTTTTTTATCGTCATCACAAAGGATGCAATCTTGCGAGATTTCAGACCTAGCCGAGATGCCCAATCTCGCGAGACTGGCTTTGTGGTCTCGCGAGATTTTGAGATATACAAGAACTTGCTAGATCGCATTTTTCACTGAAAATGCATGCAAATTCTTCTATCAACGCATATCAGTCCGCATCAAGGCGCGCTACGCGGATTCCGCAAAAAAATCTGTATCTAACTTTAAATCTGTACCTAACTTGAACCGTTAATTCAATCGCGTAGTTACCTGCTTTTGATGCTGACTGTACTAATGACTCTGTGACCGGTCGCCTTTATTTTTTTTTTTATTTCGTTATCCTCAATTGACAAAAAACATCGAGTTAACGAGAATCGGTTGAGAAATGCGACCTGTAGAGGAAAACAGCCGGACAGACGCCGGACATACAAAATAACTTTTGCCCAAACTGAAACGGAGAACTTCGTTCGCTTCGCTCGCTCGTTCAATGATAATTTAAACCTTATCATGACGAGATAAGGTCTAATATTAATTTTAAACGCATTCATGTTTGTAACTTATGTCCATAAATATATAATTGACATAATAGCTGGCCGTCGTCGCCCGCGCATCTATGTGTACTTACTTTCTCTAGACTGTTTACTCTAGATCTGATTTGGAAAAAAATGGTGATTCTGCTGTACCGCAGGGATCGACAATGGGAAATATATTATTTCTAATACTTGTTAATGACATCTCATCGGCCAGTCCCGATCTTGAGTTCATGACATATGCTGATGACACATGCATCCTAGTGAGTGCGGATAGCCTTGAAATCTTAAACTCTAAGGTTGAAATTGCTATGCACCAAATATCTCAATGGTTTGCCGCAAACGGAATGCTATTAAATGTGGAAAAAACCAATATTTTACATTTCCAGCTCAGGCAGAACATTCAGAACAAACTAGACATAAAGCTAAATAGCATTGAGGTACCACAAGTAAAAGAGGTAAAATATCTAGGCTTCATCCTTGACTCCGGCCGGACTCACGTGGTCCCCTCATATTGACCGCATGTGCGACAAACTGTCTTCCGCGTGTTATGCACTTTCCAGAATTGCACCGACCTTGTCATATGACAATGTTAAAAAAGCCTACTATGGCTACTTTCACGCTATTCTAATTCTGGGTGCTGACCTGTGGGCAACAGCAGCGGACCGAGATAGACCATTTAAATTACAAAAACGTGCTATTCGTATAATTAGCGGAAAGTCATACGACCATCCTGCTAAAAATCTATTTAAGGAGCTTAAGATACTTACCCTTCCCAGTGTTTACATATTAACCGCTTGCAAGTATGTTAGGGCCAACATGGACCAATACGCTACCCATTCGTCGGCTCGTTGGAACAACCGCTTATTTATCCCGCGGCGCAGGCTCGCAAAGACCCAGAAGTCACTAGGGGTCTTAGGCGCAAAATTGTATAACTTGCTACCAGAGGAGATAAAACTATCAAACACTGAAAAAATGTTCGACAACAAACTTAAAACTATGTTAAACAACATAGCATGCTACAGCGTTGACGAATTTGTTGAGACGTGCACTGGCCCTAAGTATTAGGAGCACCTACATAACCTTACAGTTAAGGCATCACAATTTAGTAACTAATATTTTTGAATTGAAACTTCCTGTATCACTCAAACATTATATAAAGCTATATGCGACCTTATTTGACATCCGATGTAATTAATAAATAATACTACTTATTATGTATACATACCTGACTTGTAAAACATTGACTTTTATGAATAAATATCTTGTATCTTTCATTTATTCAAATTTAACGACCATTTATGAAACATAACTTAATAGTTAATTTATAACAGTTACGAAAACCGTTGAGTCAAGGTTACCTCAAGGTGTTTAGAATATTATTTTAAACCATTAAAGCAAGGTTTCTGGAATAAATTAGTTGGAGTAGCGGTCATATGTTAAAGATTAGTATTTATAAGTAAGGTTACTCGTAGGTTATAATATAAATTTATAAAATAGCATTTTAGCAGACATGTTTTTGGGTTCAACCATTTAAACGCTACGTAAAAATGTCACACAAAAATATTATTTAAACTTAAAACTAAGTAAATGTCTCAACTGATAGCTGTTTGTCTAAATAAAGGTACCTAATTGACGTCTCTAAAATCGAAATCTCGGATTCTCAATACTCATCAGAGTGTACTTTTATATGGTCAGATCTTTCGGCTAACGAATGCTTTCTTAATAAAATTATTTTTAATGTGTGAGGGATCGTCCTTAATACAACGCGACTACGCGATTATCTCAAAAGTTCGCGCGAATTATATTTGCGCAATCGTGCGATTGTCAATTAGTACACCTATTCGAGTCCAATATGTTTGACCGCGCGAACTTGCGATAACCGCGTAGTCGCGTTGTAACAGCACGATCTCTGAAAGCTTTTTTATTATTATTTCTATTTTTCGAAAAATTAAAAAAATAAAAGAGCCATTTTTCTTTTCTACTCAAAACTCAATATCTACCTCTAACGCTCGTCCGTCTATAAGATACTCGTAAACTTCCATAGTATCACAACGCTTACTCACTCGCCTTGGACAAACCAGCATATCTGACCTCCAGTAACGAGATGTTATTACGAAACAAGGGGTCATATAAAATAGGGGTTACAAGGTATACCTACTTGAAATTATTTGCAAACGAATTGCATGAAAGTAGTCAATTCCAAAAGCGACTGTCCAAGGTAGAAGATTAAAATTCTATTTTTAAAAAGTCTGCCATCTTTAATGATCTCAACCATACAACAACTTGAAAATAGCATAGCTAATGATGATTAGATTGTTAATGGGTTTCTATATTCTAAACAATTTGATACAATCCACAAAGGCAGAGGTCAAGGAAGATGTGTTCAGCACGTCTTCCTCTAAGATATGTATAAAATGATGCCTTATCGCAATGGAATACAGTGCAAAACTGATATTTGACGAAGATTGTATGGTGACTTTTTAGAGTTCCGTAGTCAACAAGGAAAGATAGAAGGAAGGAGAGGCAGGGGAAGACCAGCGCGCAGTTATATGGACCAAATAAAGCAAAAAGCTGGTGTCGTGTCGTATCAGCGAGTCAAGGGGCTGGCGTAAGACTGAGAGATGTGGAAAATACTCCACCGACAAGAGGATAATTCTTAAATTTAAAGAGAAAGTCAACAAGGAACCCTTACATATAATCACATGAATTTAGAAGGAAAACTATCACGGATAAGTACTTAACTAAGCATCTTTCGTACAAATTCGGGCGATGCAACCACAGCGTTTAGTCGATGTAAAGTGTCTGATAGACGGTCGCCAACACGCCCCTCCGACCGAGCGACCTTATCTTATCTTATCTAGGTGAGGGCCCTTTCGGATGCACTTCGACCCAGTGGGATCTTTTGTGCATTTGCCCTCTCCTTTATACCTGCTCCCAGGCTTGCTCCATCATTTCCACAAAGCGGATGATGCAGTTCGCCGGGAGCACCTTGAATTCCTTTGGTTGCGGGTAACCGTTACCAAAGTAGTTCATTCTTTGTCTGGCAAGGGCATGACATTCACACAATAAGTGTTCCATAGTCTCATCCTCCTCGCCACACATTCTACAGTCTAAACTATCAGATAGTCCCATCTTGGCCAAGAGATCCTTGACCCCGAAGTGACCTGTGAACACCCCAGATATAATTCTGAGTTGCTTCCTACTGGATTTCCAGAGTTTTCTGGTCCAGCCCGAGTCCACTCCTTCTATGAAGAGCTTAGAGTGCCTTAAGCCAGCCTCATTCCTCCACTCGTGTTGGTGTTTGGTTTTGGCGTAGGCTTTAAAGGCCGATATTATGGTCCCCTGCGAGAGTCCCACGACACCGAGCGACCTTGGTCCGCACCGTCCGTGTAGACAGTTGTTTGTAGCAAAATTTCATACTACAGCGGTCGGTACCGACCAAGGTCGCTCGGTCGGAGGGGCGTGTTGGCGGCCGTCTAGCAGACGTTTAACCAATGACAGGCCAACTACGGAACATTGGGTTTTACGTCGGGTCCCAGGGCATGCAGGTATCGAGGGAAATGAAAATTCTGATGAGCTTGCACGAGCGGGGGCGAAGGGGACACTGCGGACCAGAGCCGTTCTGTGGTATCCCCAAAAGTCTAACCAAGCTCACTCTAAAAGCCTATTGTTTCTACAAGACCATTCAAGCTTGGAGAGCTATCCCAGGACTGAAACATTCCAAGGCACTTATAGAGCCTTTAGCAAAAAGGCGTATTCTGACCCCTTGGCGCTAAGTAGGAAACGCCTACGCATGCTGGTCAGGTCAGGGTGCTTACAGGGCACTGCTGCCTAAATAAGCACATGCAAACGATAGGACTGTGTGACACAAGGCAGTGCAGATTCTGCTTTGAACACATCCTAACCGATTGCCCTTGCCTCATGCGCAGTCGTAACTCCTACCTGGGCAAACAGATCATGTGCCCGGAGGAGATCAAATTTCTTGAGGTCAACAAAATCCTGCAATTCTTTGAGTTTGCACGACTTGACCAAGAATTGTAGTAAGTGGTGATCACAATAGATCAGCGATGGTCGCAGTGATACAAGGGCTTTGACAGCCCGGAAGCCACTACCAGAATAATAATAATAATAAACTACGGAACAACGGAACCCTACCTGCGCGTGGTCCGACACATAATCTTGGCCGGTATTTTTTTATATCTTCATTAATACTAAGGGGCGTAGCATATTGATGTTCGTCGTTAACCGATTCGAGATGCGTGTATAAAAATAATAAAGATTTTTATCGATTCGATCCGCGTAGAATAATGGAAATTTTACTAAGGGTTTGTGCACAAATCACGCGAGGTTCGATAGGGGAGGGGGGGGGGGGGTCAGGAAAAAATCACGAAAGATCACGTTGGGGGAGGGGGGGTATAAGGATACCTCACGTGTATTTTTCTACAGAGAACGAAACTAAGAAAAAATAGCATATATTTTTACACGAGTAGATACTTTTTCTCGGCTTCGTTAAACATAAATCTTTACTTAGCACTTCAAAATAGCGAGTCTTTTTTACTAAGATAGAAAAATAAACAAGATTTACTATGTAAAATACTATTTATCTTACAATTAGGTCGAATGAAAAAAATATACGTGAGGTTATGTGGGGGAGGGGGGGGGGGGGGGTAGCCAAGAACCTCACCAAATATCACCAAGGGGGAGGGGGGGTCAAAAAGTAGCCGAAAAAACCTCGCGTGATTTGTGCACAAGCCCTAACGAGGAACGGCAATTGCAATTGGACTGTTATAAATGTGAATTTGATCATAAGAAAAAAGTGCAGCGCCGTAACAAACAAAAGCCACTCGTCAGATGTTTTTGCCCCCTTTGACAGCTTTTGCAGATTTTAACGCTAGTTGAAACTACGTTTTTAATAGTAAGGTAAACGTCCCGACGTTGCACTAGTGTATGACATGGACACTTTATGTCAAACTTAAGTTAAGCGGCAGCTAATTTAGAAAGAAAGAAAGAAAATAGTTTATTAGTGCAAAAATTATACAACAAAACTTAACTTAATACATATCATTTTTAAGAAATTTGCACCAAAAGGCTTGTACTCGGCTTGATGTTACGTAGCGAGGGAACATTCCGTGACGCTGATTTTCAGTGTAGCCTTTATTTGGGCTAGATGGCATAGCACTGAAATAAAAGTACATATATACCTAATATAAAAGAAAAACGAAATCTTTAAACCAAACAGAACATATAAAAAACATACTATCCATATCCATACTAATATTATAAATGCGAAAGTATGTCCGTCTGTCGGTCTGTCTGTCTTTCTGTCTGTCTGTATGTTACCTCTTCACGCTTAAACCGCAGAACCGATTTACATACAATTTGGTATAGAGATAGTTTGAGTCCCGGCAAAGACGCAGGATAGTTTTTATCCCAGAAATTATCCCCTAAGGGGGTGAAATGGGGGGTGAAAATTTGTATGGAGCTACGATATATACGAGTTCCACGCTGACAGAGTCGCGGGCAGTAACTAGTAAATCTATATTTGAATACGCGAGCGAAGCGACGCCGCGCTGGCCGTTAGTCCGAGTTAAAGTATACCTATACATCATACATAGTATAAAACAAAGTCGCTTCCCACTGTCTGTCTGTCTGTCCCTATGTATGCGTAGATCTTTAGAACTACGTAACGGATTTTGATGCGGTTTTTTCAATCGATAGAGTGATTCAATAGGAAGGTTTATATGTATAATACAAACCATACATGCATGTATTATACACATAAACCCGTGCGAAGCAGGGGCGGGTCGCTAGTATACATATATATTTAGTTTGTAGTTAGGTACTTAGTTGTACTACACAAGTGACATAACAGCGGTTTCTCTCGGCCGATGTGCCAGAAACACACTTATTCTTCCGGTTCTATGGGTTATGTAATACCTACAATAATACCTGTGATGTATGGTTACAGTTATACAGTGAGAGCTTTCACATGGCGAAGTCTTTGCGGCGTTGACATAAGATTGGATTTCGCTTGGGCGGAGTGAAAGGATTTTTTACATTGTACCTACGATTATTATGCGGGCTCGATCAATACGACATATTTTGATAAGTGATAACTGATGGTCTTATCCATAATCGTTCGTCTTAAATGGCACTAAAATTTGTTTGTTTTATCTGTCACTTTGTGATAAAGGACAAAACATATTTTTAGTTAACAGACCTTTGTTAAGTTTTATGAATATACTTATGTTTAGGGACAAAAATGTATAATTTTAAAAATGTATATTTTAGATATACTATTTTCAATACTATTTACAAAATCACGATTTCATCCAAGTCCAACAGCCAAACGTCCAGTTCTAACGAAATATTAAAATCGACACCGATAGAAAACTCGGCCCATCAACGGAAAGCAATATTTTGTAGGAATTCGATACAGGCTGTACCCGAAAATGACTCACCGTCTCCATGCACCGAGACGCTCAGCGCAATGTAACCAACGCCAAAGTAAACAAACATTGCCAGCTATAAACGGAGATATCGCAAGAGGAACTCGTACTGCACGCGAGGCTGTCTCTGTCTCTAGCTAGCTCGAAACTCCTGTCAGGACACGTCAAGAGAGGCGATTAGCGTTTTATCGTTGATATATGCACAGCATTGCTAGCTATAAACGGCGATATCGCAAGAGGAACTTGTGTACACGCGAGGCTGTCTCTAGCTAGCTCGAAACTCCTGTCAGGACATGTCAAGAGAGGCGATTAGCGTTATCGTTGATATATGCACAGCATTGCTAGCTATAAACGGCGATATCGCAAGAGGAACTTGTGTGCACGCGAGGCTGTCTCTATCTAGCTCGAAACTCCTGTCAGGACACGTCAAGAGAGGCGATTAGCGTTTTATGATCGACATATGCACAGCATTGCTAGCTATAAACGGTGATATCGCAAGAGGAACTCGTACTGCACGCGAGGCTGCCTCTAGCTAGCTCGAAACTTCTGTCAGGACACGTCACGAGAAGCGATTAGCGTTTTAAGGTCGATCAGCACTGCCAGCTATAAACGGAGATATCGCAAGAGGAACTTGTGTACAGGCGATGCTGTCTCTAGCGACTCTAGCTAGCTCGAAACTTCTGTCAGGAGTCCTGACAGAACACGTCCTGACTCAGGACACGCCACGAGAGGCGATTAGCGTTTTAAGGTCAAATTAGTTGCGTACAATCGGTGTTGATAACATTGGAATTTATATTAATTTAGAAGTTATGTGATTCCAAAGAATAGGAAATAGGAAAACCTCAGCTGGCATCCTTAAACCCTTGTGTTTGGCTCGTGCGACTATATAATAAAATGATGCCCCATATTTTACTGCAATTCAAATGTTTATTTTAGTTATCAACATTAAAAGGTTTTTGTTGCATTTTGTTTGACCGATCAATTAGAAACTCAGCCTTCTTAACAACGTGTTAATAATACTGTACGTTTTACTGTTTAAGGTGTATTGTTAATTCGATGAACTTGCAATATGGCCATAACCTTTTTTTATAAATTTAATATTTGATTTCCGAACACAAAGGACAAAGTATTCTATGGCGCAAGTCTATCTTCACTAAAGTGGCCGTCATAGAATGTAAAAGCGAGCGTATTACGGCAATAAAAGTAATGCACCTAAGTAGATCGTTTTTAGTTTTTTCTGTGTATCTGCCGACCGACTCGTCGGATAACTTTGTGGATTTTGTTGAGTGCCTAAGTGAAGTTCACGCTATAACGGAAGAGAGCGATGTGGCAGCGGTATTCATTCTAGGCGATTTCAATGCCCACCCGGGGGCTCGATTCGGTGTGGAACTGTTAAGTTTCTGTAGTGAGCATAAGTGGGTTTGTGCTGATATCAACATGCTTGGATTGTCCTCGAATGTATATACCTATGTAAGTGACGTACATGGCACGGGAAGGTGGCTGGATCATTGTGTAGTGTCGGAGGCGGCGAGACAAACTGTAGTGAGCGTAAATGTACTTTACGACGTACTATGGTCCGACCATTTTCCTATGCAGGTACGCTGTAGTCTAGATATATTAAGACCTAACATGTCGATTGGTAACAAGCAATGCAGTAATAATATCATATGGGGTGAAAGAGATGCTAATCAGATAACTATGTATAATGATTATTGTAACAACAGATTAAAAGTCATTGAATTCCCAGCAACGCTAGGCACATGTGGGGACCGGTTATGTAATAATAGCGCTTGCAGGAACGTATTAGATAACCTTTACAAAACGATTATCAGTGTTTTAGTAGATGCCTCCCTTGCTAGCTGTTCTACTCGTAATGCAAACCAGCGTGTTAAGAAACCCTATATTACTGGGTGGAATAAACACGTAAGTAAGTTTCATAGAGAGGCTCGTCTTAGCTTTCAGTTCTGGTTATCTTGCGGTAAACCGAGCTCGGGACCTGCTTACCACAGAATGAGTGAGACCAAAAAAGTTTTTAAAGCCAAGCTCAAGTGGTGTCAAGACAACAAGGAACAGATAAAAATGGATTTACTGGCTTCTCACCACTCAAAAAAGGATTTCGCGAGGTTTTGGAAGCAAACCAACAAACTGAACCCTAAGATGAGCCTACCAGTGAGCGTCGAAGGTGTGAGCGAGCCAGGACGAATAGCCGAGATGTTCAGGGAGCAGTTTAGAGTGAAGTCTCTTCTGGGGCCTGCTGTGAGTCAACCTTACCGATGTCAAACCCACGAGTATGAGCAACACATACGGTTCTCGGCACGCGACGTGGAGAAAGTTATTAAAGGTATGACCCGCGGTAAGTCTCCAGGACATGACTTCCTAAGCATAGAACACCTTCAGTACGCGGGTGTACATTTGCCGAGGTTACTAGCAATGTTCTTTTCTTTATGTATAGGTCACTCATACTTACCTAGTGATTTAATGAAAACGATTGTGGTACCTATCATAAAGAACAGGGGCGGTGACGCCTCTAGTATCGGCAACTATAGACCCATCTCCCTGGGAACTGTAATTGGTAAGGTATTGGACAGTATGCTGGATAAACAATTGAATAGCCACCTTAAATTGCATGAGGCGCAATTTGGTTTCAGGGCAGGTCTATCTACCGAAACTGCAATATTGTGTCTCAAGCATACTGTCCAGTATTATACCACCAGGAATACGCCCGTGTATGGCTGTTTCCTGGATTTGTCAAAAGCTTTCGACCTTGTTTCTTACGATAGGCTATGGGATAAGCTGGAGTGTGTAACAAGTTTTCCCAGGGAGCTGATTAGCATATTTAGGTTCTGGTACGATCACCAAAATAATAGTGTTAGGTGGGCCGGGTCACACTCAAACATGTACAAGTTGGAATGCGGCGTGAGACAGGGCGGGTTAAGCTCTCCTAGCCTTTTCAACTTGTATATGAACAGCTTGATGGATGAGCTAAGCAATGCCATGGTCGGATGCTCA
Source organism: Epinotia brunnichana (assembly GCA_963854355.1). NCBI lineage: Eukaryota > Metazoa > Arthropoda > Insecta > Lepidoptera > Tortricidae > Epinotia > Epinotia brunnichana. The sequence goes on along the minus strand of OY977959.1, from coordinate 2,068,629 downwards.
ATAGACGGAAAAATGGTCAATAATATAAGCTATGCAGACGACATGGCATTGCTGACCCCATCCGTCAGTGCGTTGGACACACTGCTGCGTATCTGTGAAAGGTACGTGGAGACCCATGGCTTAAGGTACAACGTCGCGAAAAGCGAGTTGCTCCTTTTTAAGTCTGGAAAGAAAACGTACACAATACCACCTGTCAAATTAAATGGCACCCCGCTAAAACAGGTTTCAAAATTTAAGTACCTAGGCCATTGGGTCTCCGAGTCCCTCTGTGATGACTTGGACATAGAACGGGAGAGGAGAGCGCTGGCAGTCCGGTGCAACATGGTGGCCCGCAGGTTTGCAAGGTGTTCAGAGCAAGTTAAGTTAACGCTTTTTAAAGCTTTTTGCCAGACTTTCTACACCTGCAGCCTGTGGGTTAACTACACGCAGAAGGCTATCAGTGCTCTAAGAGTACAGTACAACAATGGTTTCAGGATACTGTTGGGGCTGCCTCGTTTCTGTAGCGCGTCGGGGATGTTCGCTGATGCGCATGTTGACGGGTTTGCCGCTATTATGCGCAAAAGGGTAGCATCCGTGGTGCGCAGAATTCGGGGCAGCCCAAACACTCTACTGAGTACCATTGTTGACAGATTTGAAGGCCGTATCCAGAAACACTGGAACGATATTCATTGTTTAGTTTAATACCTAATGTTTATATTTCATGTACCCACTAACACTAGAATTAAGTTTTTCATATGTTTTTGCTTTTACTAACAACTATGGACAATGTTCCGAAATAAATTATTTGAATTGAATTGAATTGTCTCCTGAATAGAGTGCGCGGGAGCAGCAACAGCATCCTGAAAATGATAGCTGGTAAGTTTGATTGTCCCTTGACAAAAATACTTACTGACCGTACCAAATCCCTTTTTACCATTAAGTACTAACCTAGACTAAGAATAAATAACACCAGTGGACCTCATAGTTGTCTTGTAATTAATAATTAAATAAAAAAAAAAAATAAAAAAAAATTGTTAACATTTTATAACTTAAGGTTTTTAACCTTAAAAATGCATAGTGCTAATTGCGTTGCATTTAAGCTTTGTTCCTAATTTATTAATTTTTGAAGATGATAACGAAAAGGTGCGTCATTTGAACGAGCGAGCGAAGCGAACGAAGTTCTCTGTTTCAGCTTGGGTCAAACTTCTTTCGTATCTCCGGCGTCTGTCCGGCTGTTCTCCTCTATAGATCGCATTTCTCGATCGATTCTTGTGAATTTTTGTGAGCAGTAGCTTTAGTTTACGTTTATCGATACATATACGTTTTCGAACGCGTTTGCGTTTAGTTTCAATTTTTATGACAACGCGTAGTTCCTAATAGTTACCACCAGAGGCGCTTAACTAAACGCTAACGCGTTCGAAAACGAATTGTATCGATAAAACTTATACTAGAGCTACACGTTCAATAATTACATAGAACTTTTTGTTCAATTTCTCAAAAAAATATATTTTTTTTAATTTCATCGTATGGCATATATTATTTTTGGCCTTTTTGAGTTTGTCACTCTTTAGTACCACCCAGGGGACATGTGCAGGGTTGTGGTAGGTAGCTCCTGCGGACGCGAGTGACAGTTGTCCCCCCTTTGTCAAGTGAGTGGGCAACTCGACTGTTAGAGGTTCTTAAGCCGCCCCGAACTACTACTGTCATATACATCAACCGGTATCAACTGCTTAGCGTGCCTTCCAAAGCACGGAAGCGCTCATTTATAGTAACCACTCAAACAGGCGGTCACCCATCCAAAGACTGACCCCTGCCGTCTTTGCTTGACCTGCGTTATCGTTTCCGATACGCAGGCGCCGCCGGGCTATGAACGCTTCAATGCTTTTTTTTAATGACAAGCTTGCGCTCAACTAATTTTGCGTGCGGCTGGTTGTATGTGTGATTGCGCTTGTCTTGGGTATCAATTCTCGATCTCGTCTCGATAAATATCTTGTAAATTCCACTCGCTCCGCGTCTAAAAACCCACAGCTTTACCGCACCGTTTTCCTCTAGCAAAGGTCGCGTGGAAGTGCACCATCTTGCGGCGTTGCTTGTACTATTGACCTTCGATGGTTGATTAATGGTCACATTAATTTGTGTCAAATTGTGGTCTTACATCACTTTACAGATCATGGTGTAATGTTGTTATATTAACGTACACTCGTAAATAAATAAAAATAATAGTACATTATTTACCCAGGGCGGTGAAACAAAGAATGTCTCAGCTCGCAGCTATCTAAATATGCGATCTGAGGCTTTCTTTATTACCGCCCGTGGTGAGTACAAACACGCACTTCCATCTCGCTCACGCTTATGCTCAGTGAGAGGGAGAGAAGACCATGGACCTGCCTCGCCTTAAGACATCCTCAACCCGCACTCGGCCAACGTGGGGTACTGCATTCTCATTCATAAGTTACCTAGCATTGAGACGTGCATAGGCTGTTGATGATTAAACGAATACATGTACCTAGGTCAGATCAGCAGCGACCACGAAAACCCAAAGTCGAAACTCGCAATATCTCCCTCCCTTACGCTTGAATATGCAAGTGCGACAGAGATAGATACACACGAATGAACGGACGAAGCGTTTCATAGTAGCCGCTCTTTTTTTTTTATGCTTTACGCACGCGACCCGCACGTGCTGCGAGCGCACGCGTCGATGAGGTTGCGTGAATCACTCGACGATCTACACACAGATGACACAGATATACAGATCAGATACACCACTGTCACCACTTACGAAGCGGCCAAAGTGCTCACAAATATTTGAACGCGTCTCTGTTGTCGAGGGATTAGAGACGTGTCCAGATATTTGTTAGCACTTTGGCCGCTACGATCACATACATAGGTACACTATAGGTGTTCAAAAATATCGGCACATGCACCCTAATGCCTTGAAAATAGAGGTGTGTTCCGATGTTTGTGACGTGCTTGTTTGCTCCGATGTATGTGATGGCGACTGTACCTAACTATGTTTGTTCGGGCGGAATCTTGCAACTCAATTTTGAAACAGATATCTTCAACCGATTGAGCTGAAATTATGAGTAAAGGTATAGTTTGGATGGCAATTCAATAGTATGATACCATCGAGCTGATCTGATGATGGAGACAGAAGGTGGCCACGGCCATGGGAATTCAGTACTTAACCGACGTTAACCCCGTTGAGTTTGGGCTCGTTAGATCGTCTCAATGAGTAGTTGGTGACGGGTATACAGAAAAGTACAGTCGGCAATAAAAGCTTGTACCAAAAATATTTTTTTTGACAGAAACTTAATTTCTAGCTATCAACACCGTTGTGCCACCCTTAAGGCGACGTGAGCTCAGAAAATGGATTTTAAAAAGTCGTAGCTCTTGTTTGGATTATAATACGGCTGCACTAAATTTTATTAGCAATCTTGAGGCCTTTCCCGAGGGACAACAGCTATTCGAATCCTGATTGTTTGACTTTTGCTCAATAGAAAAACATCACGAACATAGGTCTAAAATACACTTAAAAAATTCGGAACAAATTATGCACAACAGCTAAACATATTAAAATTGGTTTTAAAAATCGGCATTATCATGTTTGAGGGAACTTAGCTAGAGTACCGGCCAATAATATATCACCTTTGCGTTTTATTGTATGAACGTGTATAGAGTAAACAATTTAGGTTTGTTGTAACATCTCGTATTTTACTAGTTACTTGTACATATTTAATATAAAATGTTGACGACAACTGCAATGCAATACTGTAAATGTTTGTATGGAAGCAACTACATTTAAACGACATTAATACCCAAAAAATCGAGTTAAAGACGGACCTCGCTGACAGCAGCCGAAACGCTTCATACTGATTGGCTTTAAAGTATGACGTCACACCGTGCAATTTGTACTAACCGTTGCATGGAAAATGAAGTAAATTGCTGTTTTGGTCACGAAATACTGCGTTTAGGTCCATAGTTGTCATACAAATTTGTTTCTATAAAAGCGTAAGGATTCTATTGGTACCTTTAAATTTACTCTTGGACAATGAATAAAAAAACTTTTTTTTCTAAACTTTCAAGGTTCATATCTTTTTATGATTTGAATTAAATTTTGTAATTTATACTTTATTACAATCATTTGATACTATCCATTTAGCAACACGACGTTATCAATTTTAACACCACGCAACAAGCCTATTCCGTAACTTTTAAAACGCTAGGACATATCAGTTGTAATTTTTTGTAGGGTATAACTTTTTATGTGTCCTCACGCTCGTTCGAAAAGTTATACAATTAGCCCGCTGGTATCCTCATAAACGAGAGGAAATTAACTTCATAAAACTTCCCCACGCTAGCTCAACTATGTTTATACTAAAGGATTTGCTTACACTACACAACTTTCTGAGTTAATTGCTTATGTAACTTTGTATTGTTACTGTAAGTGTTAGAGTGGAATTAATATTTACTAACCATGCTCTTGCCTTGGGAGGCTTCCGGTGACTCATGATAATTGTCAATTTGAACAAAGAAGTTTCTATCCGTTGAGTTTTAAGTTCGATAATAGGAAGATTTTAACAAAATGACAGTACTTTGTTTGATAAGGTTTGTTAACTTATCGTGTTTGTTCGGAAAAAACAACGCGGGTTTTTACTTTCATATACTTATATTTAGAGGATTTATATACTTAGATGATAGGGCACCTCATACGACATGACAACTTCGTACTTAACATAATTGAAGGAAAGATAGAGGGGAGGCGAGGAAGAGGAAGACCTAGAATTAGACTACATGGAGCAACTCAAAAAGAGAGTTGATGTTGGGTCATATCGTGAGGTCAAAGAGATTGCGTGGGATCGGAGTAGATGGAGGGCCTACTTTGAGCTACACCGACAAGAGCCTAGCTCTTAAGTAAGAGAAGAAGAATACTTATATTAGCGATGTTCTTCAAACTTCAATGCAGTAATTTATTTGGCGACGGAACTGCCTTCTTGTACCTAAGTTATTTTATCTTACCTGTGAAGCTGACAGTCGTAAACTTAACTGGTTCCATATAACATTGAAATTTCAACGGATACTTAAATAGGCTTATGTTTGTTTGTTTGTCAAGGATATTTAAGAGCAGTATTGTACTTAGTGTCTGAAATAAGTAATATATCAAACTGTTCAAATATAACACCATACATCTTTCGAAAAAAGTGTCCTTAAAGTCGCATGATTTTTAAGGTTCCGTACCAAAAAGATAAAAAAGGCACGGTTATGTTTTATTCTGATTATGGAATGAGGGTAAAATGACGGTGAGAGCAAATATATGTGTGATGAGTACAAGTATTTGTTCCTGATTCTCTGCTTATTGTATGTTTTTAACTATTCATATATCTATGTTAGTAAGTAGGTATAGCCTCGTCTAGCCTACACATAATTGACTTTCAAAACAAAGTTTTAACCGACTTCAAATCAGTAGCCAAATAGCTTCAAGTTTGCCTATAAAATTTGAAGAGTTCCCTCTATTTATCCAGGATCCCATCATCAGAACTGGATTTGGGTGACAACGGGACCAATCTGGAAGTATATGCTTTCAAACAAAAAAAGAATTTTATATCAGTTCATAAATTACGGAGTTATCGCGTAACATACACACACAAAAAAAAAATAAAAAAAAACATACAGACGAATCGAGTCGCTTAATTTCAAACCCATCTGTCAAATCATGCGATTTTGCTATTAAGAAAAGGTGATAAGGTAGATATTTGCTGATAGGGTCGAATGGATTTATCCGATTTTGATTCTTTCTTTCTTCTTTCTTTCTTCTTACTGAGCTACGAGTAACTTGATGTATGGATTGTGTGTTATGAGTTATGACCATTTAGGGTAGGTAATCGTACAGGTATTATACCAACAAGTATCAGGGAAATAGCCACAACATTTGCCATATGAATGATAGTCGTTCTAGAAACAATCTTTAAAACAATGCACCGTCTGTACAGTCAAGGAACTTAATTCCCTACCCATTTCTTTAAAATGTCGTTAGACATTCGCAATGCAATAAGGTCGAAATTTCTATTTTTAATAGTATTGAAATGTCAATACGTATTATTTGTCACTTCACAATACAGATAACCTTTTTGCGAAAAGTTCACGTTAGCTTTTTTTCTACATTTGTCATGTGTCAGTGTCAATCGAAACAATTGTAAAATAAATTTCACGTTATTCATTTGAAAAATAAAATGCTTTCCGCTAACCGCAAACTATTAAGAGCTCAAATAGTGGAGTTACACCAGGAAAGAATAGGGATTCATGAGATAACACGTTCAAAAGTTCAGTTCACCACAGTTCACCATGTCAACGTAGTTAATCTGTTGCCTAGTTACTAACAAAACATAATACATGCGATATGTCAAAGTAACGCCGCCGTGCTCTAGCTAGCTCTTATGGTGACGGTTTGCTATACGATATTGAACCTTAGGTGGGTTGGAAATTAAATTCCTTGACTAACATTCAATGGATTCAATTATGAATAGATGAACATGTAAGAATATACTTTATTACATAATGGGGCTTATTTCATATTATGTGTAATCGCATGCAATTGGACGCACATTGTACATAACAATAGTGTTTCTTTCCGTTGCAATGCACGTAATGTGATCCGCGTGTGTTTATGTTAAGGTATGGCAAACCTTGGCTAATCGGTGATACTTAGGTTTTTTTTAGTTTATTTTTTCTTAATTTTGACAGTTGCGTTCGGATACTTGCTGCACGTAAGTAAGTTGAATGACAGTGCCGCCGCCTACTGCAAATTATTACAAGCCGTAAAGATATCGAGTAACTCCGCTATTAGACATTAAGGCTTATACACCCGCTAACGTCCTTGAATCGTCGTCCGTATGGGCCAGCGCGCGACTGATCGGGCCTGCCGAGCCTCCGCGCTCGCGCATTTTGTAGGTATTTAAACATAGTAATTAAGATAATCATTTTGTCTATTCAAACTCTGCGAATTTGTCTATAAATATTTAATAACTTTATTTGAGTACAAAAATTGAATTTAAAATATCTATAGTTTAGTCATAATATTGAATAAACTTTACAAAAAGAGGTAACTTTGGGATTTTTTTCTATCGAGTGAAGTTCATTAGATCGCGTAACTGAATGCGATTTTGACTAGATTAGATCCTTAAGTAATACGTGTCTTTTTTTTGATTTTTAAACCCTATTTTCTACGTCTGAGATTGTTTTAAAAAACTCGAAAACGCTGCCCCTGTTGACTGTCGAGCCTTAAAGTAGCTATCACCGAATAACTTCATATCACAGATTAGCCAAGGTGTGTCCTACCTCGTCATATATCAAAACGGGTTGGTATTTCTAGAACAATACCTACATTGCCTTTGCTATTCCGTTAAAGAACCGAGCCTAACGGAGCAAGCGAAACAATTCAGTTGACAACTACTATACTTACATGTTTATTGTTCTTTAAGACATGCATGAGCAATCTCCCTCAGGCATATTTTAAATGACAATGACAATAAAGAATGATTTTTATGATTTGTAATCTTCATTGCCGGGCTTTTGTTGGTTCTTGTGGTCCATTCAATCATACATACAATAGGTCTATACTATACCCTTCACACAATGGTTTTAGTTTAACAATTGAGTGGGGTTTTTTTATATTATTGTTCGGTGCAAGGTGTCGGTGTTATTATTATACCTCCGTTGAGTCTGTACGCAAAATTGCAATTCGGAGATTGTTTTTATATCTGTTATAAAGTGGGTTCAATATCATCTGGCGTGATTCCACTTGAACGCAAACAATACAAGCAATAAACCAAATACTCCTAGAAGCCATAAACATCTTAAAGGAGCTGGTTCGGCTTTACCTGTTTTGGTGCAGACCAACAAGTCTTGATACTTTTAAATATTATTAATAGAATTTATTTATTTATTCTGTTTCTGAATTATCTTCGGTACTTTCAGTGTCAGCGTCACTTCCAACATTTATTCTAAAGTTGGAGCATGGGGTTTTTAAAAATCCTTCTTCAATTCTTACAGTGGTTGCAAGAATTCTTCCACAGAATCGGATCGGAAGTATTAATAATGTCACGTATTTTAGTTATAACACTATAGTATGACCATATCTCTCAAATGGTCGTTTTGTTTTGCTGAGCTGTGTTAATTTTGCTAAACGGAAAAGTAACAGGAAAAGTATCAAGATCGTTTGAAGCACCGCCGGCCGCACGAACTGAAAAAACTGGCCAAGAGCGTGTCGGGTCGTGCCACGCTCAGTGTAGGGTTCCGTAGTTTTTCGTCCGTCACAGTAAGTGTGTGAAATTATTTTGTATTTTTTTTCAAAAACTATTCAACCTATCAAGTTCATAATAATTTTCCTAGAAAGTTTTTTATAAAGTTCTACTTTTGAGATTTTATTCATATTTTTAAAACTTATGGTTCAAAAGTTAGAGGCGGGGACACATTATTTTTTACTTCTGGAGCGATTATCTCCGAAAATATTAACATTGTCAAAAAATGATTTTAGCAAACCCCTATTCATTTTTAAATACCTATCCAACAATATATCACACGTTAGGGTTGAAATGAAAAAAAAACACTTCCCACGTTACGTATAGGGGAGGTACCTACCTACCCTAATAAAAAATAAAAAAACACTTTTTATTTTACCACGTGATTGATATACATATTAGTACCAAATTTCAGCTTTCTAGTGCTAACGGTTACTGAGATTATCCGCGGACGGACGGACAGACAAAGCGAAACTATAAGGGTTCCTAGTCGACTACGGAACCCTAAAATGGGCCTTTTGTTATTGCTAATGACGGTCTCAAGTGGAATCACGCCAGATAATATTGAACCCACTATACAATCCAGGGCAAATGCTTGAAAAAAAAGCATACGATAACTACATAATATTTGCAAGGAGATAATTCATTATGATATCTACTAACTGTCTAGTCTAAAAAAAAATATATATTGAAAATTATCTCTATACAAAAAAATCTCCAAACAATATAATAATTTAAACTGTTTCGCCTTACCCTGCTTTTGATATTGCCGAGCAATATTAGTTGCAGTTTTCTAAAATGATTTTTTTGCTCATAAAGTTTAATTTCCCAGAATAGGTATATATTATCCGTCGGGCTCTGGTCAGTGTCAACGTGCCGGCCACATTAGAACCAAATGGCCTAGCACGTGATGACGGCAAGAGACCCGACGGGATGACTCTCGTGCCTTGGAAACAGGGGCGGCCCTTAGTCTGGGATGCCACATGTGTGGATACACTAGCGCCGTCCCACCTGGGCACGACGTCGTTGAGGGCTGGTGGAGCGGCCACCGAGGCTGAGGCAGCAAAGCGTCGCAAATATGCAACTCTTAACGAGAATTACATATTTGCGGCGTTTGCCGTGGAGACCCTGGGTCCTTGGGGACCGGATGCAATTAACTTTTTTAAAAAGCTAAGTTACATGCTCATCCGGTCCTCTGGTGACAACAGGGCTGGCTCGTTCCTCGCACAGCGAATTGGCATTGCCATTCAACGGGGCAACGCAGCCAGCCTTATGGGTACTCTGCCTAGTGGCAGCGATTTGGGGGAAATATGTGTATATAGTAGTTTAGGTTAAATTTAGTTAGTTTTTAACTTTCTGTTTCATGTTTTTTTAATTGTTGTAAATAACTGATACCATAACTAAGTTATAAGTATCAACACCATAGGTACATAACTTTTTTCTGAAAACGCAAAATTTTCACGTATGTTATTTTTTAAATAAAACCCAAGCTCCTCGCTTTTGATGAGTTTTTAAGAAGTACTATGACATTAAATTCCAGAATAGGAGAGAGAAGACTTTAAAAGGAACTGCTTGTTGGCAGAATCATTTTTAAACTGAAAAAAATTGAAGCTGATCCTAAACCAAGACTAACCAATAACTTTTCATTGTTACAGAAAGATGGACAACACGTGACAACAAGACCAAGATAAACTACAACGCAACACTAAATCTCTAATGCATATAGAACAATAACAAAATGCCGGCAATATTAACCAAGATCCGCGAGCAGGCGTCCCGAGTTCAGCCATCTGTGGCGGTTGGCGTCGGCGTCGGCGTCGCGTTGGCTGCGTGTGCGCTGTACGGCACGAGGGAGAGAAAACACACGCCGTGTCCGAACAACAACAATAATTATAAGGTAACAACATTAACATCATCATATCAGCCGAAAGACGTCCACTACTGGACATAGGCCTCCCCCAAAGAGTGCCAAAATGACAGGTCCTGCGCCACCCGCATCCAGCGGACTCCCGCGACCCTTACCAGGTCATCAGTCCACCTTGTGGGGGGCCTAATGACAGGTCCTGCGCCACCCGCATCCAGCGGACTCCCGCGACCCTTACCAGGTCATCAGTCCACCTTGTGGGGGGCCTACCCACGCCTCGCCTTCCGGTACGTGGTCGCCACTCGAGAACCTTTCCACCGCAACGGCCATCGGTTCTACGTGCAATGTGCCCCGCCCAACTGCCACTTAAGTTTAGCGATTCGGAGGGCTATATCGGTTACCTTGGTTCTGCTGCGGATAGCCTCATTTCTGATGCGATCACGCAGAGAAACTCCCAACATAGCCCTCTCCATTGCCCTTTGGGTGACTTTGAGCTCTGTAGTGCCATAACAAAAATATATTATGGTATTTGTAAATATGGCCCATATTTACTTATTGCCAGAGACAAATAAAAATATAATATTGCGTTGCTCAATCGGATATCAACAAATAGCAATTTTTTAGGATAATTTACATAGTTTTCTACATGCGTACAGTCGCCATCACATTCATCGGAGCAAACAAGCACGTCACAAACATCGGAACACACCTCTATTTTCAAGGCATTAGGGTGCGTGTGCCGATATTTTTGAACACCTATAATGTACCTATGTATGTGATGGTGACTGTACATTTAAATAAAAGCTTGTTAAATTTCGTAAAATCTAAATTTAATCTCTATGTACCCGCCTAAGTCTCAGTACTCACTCTCACAACATTTAATTTTCTAGATCGCGAAAAACGGCCAGCTGCATTCAGTCCAGAATGGGTCCAACGGCCAAACATGCGGCGGGCGGTGCGGGGCGGAGCAGTGCGCCCTCTGCCGTGGAGACGTGGACACTGACAACAAACAGAACATCGTAAGAATAACTTATACTGATTTTATTATACCAGGACGGTGGCAAAAACGCATAATGCCATGTATGTTGTGGGAATGAATAAAGTTTTAATCAATCAATCATATCTGATAGTAAGCAGTGCTACAGTCTTGCGACTCCAGAGAAGTCACAAGCCGGTTGTCGGCCATTAATTGCTTTTTTTTTCATCACAACGCTCGTTCAAAAAGTTACGCTACTAACCTGTTGCTCGGATTACATGATGTGGGAATTTATGAGTTAGTGCTAGAGATATCATGGGTGAAATTAATTTAAAAAAATACTGCGGGCCGTATAGCCTATGTCCATTCAGAAAATCCAATCTATACGCAAGTAATATAATTTTTGAAATAGGATTAGTGGTTCTAGAGATTACCCACTACATCCTCGTAGACTTTCCTTATTATAATATTAGCATACATAGTATATATTGATAAGTCTCCGATACGAGCCATATATTTCTATAGTGTGTGACCTTACCCCATCGTTAATTCCAGGAAGATGCAGAAGAACCAGCGCCCGAAGTAAAACACGTGCCTGGTCTAAACTTAGAGTTCCTCCGACAAATGGTCTCCCTAGCTAAGATCATGGTGCCAGGCTTCCGCAGCCACGAGGTGGCGCTGCTGACTGGCCACACGCTGTGTCTGTTCACTAGGACCCTGCTCTCTATATACGTCGCGGCGTTGGAGGGGTCTATAAGTAAGTCAGTGTTTGAGTAACCAGTAACCTACCGACTGCGCCAGTTATAGGAATCATGTCGACTACGATGTGTCCTTGAAGATACATGTGCCTGGCCGGAACTTAGAGTTCCTCCTACAAATGGTCTCCCTAGCTAAGATCATGGTGCCAGGCTGCAGACCCTGCTGTCTATATACGTCGCGTCGTTGGAAGGGTCTATAAGTAAGTAATTTTAAGTGAGCAGTAACGTACCGACTGCGCCAGTTATATTATCATGTTCGTTCCTTCACCGCGCCAGGCGTAGGAAGCGAGTGTATCCTTACGTTGTCAACTTACCATTTATTCGCATGAAGCCATTTGCCTCGTCTTTCCTAATGCGAATTGCTAAGGAATGGAATTCACTCCCGTCATGTGTATTTTCCTGAAATGATCCAGGTGCCTTCAAAACTAGAATTATTAGGCTATTACTGAACCAGTGAGCTTGATCTTAGGCTCTGTCGTCGCTTACCATCAGATGAGACTACAATCACTACTATCACTAGTGAGTCTAATACTTAAAAAAAAATTAGGAAATAGGATTTCTCCAAAGAAACATGTGTCTGGTCTAAACTGAGAGTTCCTTCGTCAAATGGTCTCCCTGGCCAAGATCATGGTGCCAGGCTTCCGCGGTGGCGCTGCTGACTGGCCACAGGTTGTGCCTCTTCACTAGGACCCTACTCTCTTATAAGTCGCGGCACGGCATTGGAGGGGGTCTACAAGTAAGTCTGTATTTGATTAATCCTACCGACTGCGCCAGTTATACGTATCATATAATAGATGCTGGAGATGATAAAATACAATAAAAGTACATATTCTGCTATATGTATTACACAAGATAATACCAGCTGCTTATTCACTAGGACTCTGCTCTGTATATAGGTACGTCGCGGCGTTAGAGGGGTCTATAAGTAAGCTTGTATTCAAGTAGTGAGTTGCCTACCGACTGCGCTAGTTATAGGTAAGTAATATGTCTTAGAGGAATAATCATTGAAGCCATACGCGTATGCGAAGCCATGTGCCGTATGAAACGGAAACGCTTCTATGCAGCTAAATTGAAAAATTGTTTGAAAACGCTGACGGCTTTCCATAAACAATCTACTCAATTTGGGCGGGTAATCGTGTGTGGCACAAACTCATCAAATTAATCGTGTGTTTGCCACAAAAAAGGTGAAACTATGACAAAGTTTATGATATTATGATCTCGTTAGCCAAGATGTTTATAATAATCTTCCTAACCTACCACCCCTTTTCCAGTGAAACACATAGTCCAAAAGGACCTCAAGAAATTCGCCGCTCTCCTTCTCCAGTGGTTCGGCATCGCGATCCCAGCCACTTTCATCAACTCCATGATCAGATACCTGGAGAGTCGGCTAGCCCTAGCCTTCAGGACGCGGCTGGTTAACCACGCTTATGACATGTACTTCAAGAACCAGACGTACTATAGGGTGGCTAACTTGGACGCTAGGATCGAAAACGCTGACCATAGGTGAGAGATTTGTTATATTAATTATTATCTGCATAATGCACATTTGACTGTTCCTTCTAACGCTTTAAAGAGCATCAGTCGACGACAGAGTGACTAATTTTGACTGCCGACAGAAGTGGATGGATAGCGTCGAGGGTATGAGCTTTACGCACTCGAGCAGGAAAAGTTGGGAGTTACTACGAAAACTAGGCGGCGCTTCACAGCCCGATAGAAAGCAGGCAACTATCCATCCAGACGAAGTAGCAGAACGCCTTAAGAACATCACAAAGAGCGCTTCAGTCGACAAAGGATTTGCCAAAGCCATCAAAGGTGCAACCAGGATTTTACTCGGGGATCAAAATCGATGTGAGGCTCTTGATTCTCCTTTTGCCGTGGAAGAGGTTCGCTTAGCCCTCAAACAGATTAAGTGTCGAAAAGCCGCCGGTATAGATAACATTTACCCGGAATTTCTTACACATATGGGTAAGCGAGCCTTACGGTGGCTAACAGATTTCTACAACAACATCTTCGAAACTGGCATACCTCCCACCATGTTCATGAAGTCTAAGGTGATAGCCATACTAAAGCCAGGAAAAACTCCCGATGATCCAGCTAATTTTAGGCCCATATCTTTGCTGAGTGTTACATTTAAACTGCTTGAGCGCCTACTATACAACAGGATTAGGGATATCGTGGACAAGAGGATTCCTGTTGAGCAAGCGGGCTTCCGCGCTGGTAGAAGCTGCAGCGATCAAGTCCTGGCACTCAGTAGTTACATAGAAGCCGGTTTTCAACGAGGTCAGAAGACTTTAGCTGCTTTCGTGGATCTGAGGGCAGCGTATGATACTGTGTGGATAAAAGGCTTGATCTATAAAGCAGGCAAAATTATTCCCTCTGCAAAAATACTCCGTCTCCTGGGCAACATGATGGGACCACGTAAGATAACTGTTCTGCTGGATGACAAAGTTAGCAAATACAGGCTCTTGAAAAACGGACTTCCACAGGGCTCGGTCTTGGCTCCCCTCCTGTTCAATATATACACCAGTGATATGCCCGCTACAGAATGCCGCAAGTTTCTATACGCCGATGACATTGCGCTGACAACCCAGACAAAGAAGTTTGAAGCGGGTGAATCTGTGCTCAAGCAAGACCTCGACATTTTGGACCGGTATTACGTCAAGTGGAGACTCTGCCCGAACCCCTCTAAGACTGAGGTTGCGGCTTTTCACCTTTCTAACAGTCTTGCAAACAGAGAGGTGGATATAACTTTTTGCGGCCAAAAACTGCGTCACAATTCGAAGCCGAAATACCTGGGTGTCATGCTAGACCGGTCACTTACCTATAAGGTACACTTGGAAAACCTGGCCCAAAAAGTGAAAACACGTGTTAATCTCATAAACCGGCTAGCAGGAACATCATGGGGAGCTCGGGCTGACGTCTTGCGCTCTTCCTCCATCGCACTCGTATATTCGCCGGCGGAGTATTGTGCTCCAGCATGGTATAGAAGCGCGCATACGAGTAAGATCGACGTTCAACTGAACCGAGTTATGCGAACTATATCCGGAAGCTTGAAGCCAACTCCCACCAGATGGCTCCCCATGCTGTCGCATATTGCTCCGCCGGATATAAGAAGAACACATGCTGCGGCGCGGGAGTGGACTAAGGCAACAACGCAAGCGCTGCCAATTAGAGAGACACTCCATCACCTGCCTCACCCTCGTCTACCGTCCCGCAAACCCATATGGTCCGACTGCAAGCTACAGGGCTCGGAGCCCTTCAGTATCCATTTGGAGTGGAGGAAGCAGTGGCAGGAACAGGATGGAGCCCCTAACATAGACCCCACTAGAACTCCAACGGGCTTTAACGAACACCGCAAGACCTGGGTCACTCTGAACCGCATCCGGACGGGCGTTGGGTGCTGCAATCACAACCTACACAAGTGGGGCATATCAACAGAAGCTGACTGTGACTGTGGTGCGCCAACACAAACCGTCCTACACATTGTTGAGGAATGCCCCAGAAGACTATTCACGGGAGGTATGGATGAGCTATTGGCGCTGACCCCTGCAGCAAGGGACTGGCTACTCAACTTAGATATTAAATTGTAATCTTTTAAACTTGTACTCATTGTTAGTATTAATTTCAACTGTATAAAAGCCATACGATATATATTTTGACGCTAGGATCGAAATTGCTGATTATAGGTGAGCAGGAAAATGTTAATATTTGTACTGTAACAGGGCTTCAAAAAGCTTTACGTATGACAACTAGTGAGACCTCCAACATAGACATCATGAACATAGGTACTATGGTGTGTGTGTGCGTATGTGTGTGATGTGTATGCATGTAGTTCTGATACCATACAATTGGGATCAAACCATGCTTGGTTTGAGATCTACATAATTGATATTCAACAACTACATTCTGTAAGACCTTTTCTGTAGTGTACGGCATGGTGGCAACACTTAATCAAAATAATAACGACCTTTGCGCTTTGCACGCGACATTGTGTAATGCCCTGTGGTTGCTTTACTTTCATACTTTGCCAGTAAAAATTCAGCGGGCCCGTAAAATGGTTTCATCAAGCAAGTTTTTTGTACCATACCATACCACCACCATACCATACCATACCAGAGTGTTTGTGCGTCGAATGGTACATTTGGTAGATTTTTGTTATTGAATTAGAAATTGAAGTTTCGACAAGGCACGCCTAAGATCCAGTGTGCCTAAACCTAAACTAATATTAAGTAGCATCTGCTGATAATGTTAATATTGTCCACAGATTAACAGAAGACGTGTCAGTGTTCACACAGTCCGTGGCCCACTTATACGGTTCGCTGACGAAGCCTTGCTTCGACCTGCTCCTCATAGTGTTGACCCTCGCCAGCTACTCCAGTAAAATGAAGGGCAACATCTTCCTTGGTGAGTACCCATTAACCCTAATTCTTCCGTGGAAACAATTTCCTAGTACTAAAGACGATCGGTGACTCTTATCTTCTATGTTTCTTGAACCTGACTGTTGCTTTATAGGCTGAGCCCGGTAAAGCAATCGAAATGCATGGTGAGAGTAGTTTGGGGAAAATCCAGCGGTAACCTCCAGGAGTTTTCGCTCCTGTGCGATTCGTTGAGGTTGTTGCAACCGAATCTGGGGTGTTAGTGGAATCGAGCTACTGGGAATTTCATCGCTGATTCACTAAGCCTAGCCTAGCTGAGAAGATTCCATCGTATCTTCAATATTTGATCTTTTTTGGACCTGATGTTTTTGTGCTAAGTATGTGGCGTCACCAGCTCGATGGGTGGACGATATTAGGAAGATCGCGGGTCACTTCTGGATAAGATAAGCTCAGGATAGGGACGGATGGCGTACTTGAAGAGAGGCCTATGCTTAGCAGTGGGCGATTACGGGCTGACAATGATGATGATGATGAAGTGGTGTCATCCGAAAACCCTCACTGAGCCTTTATCTTCTTTTCAGGGCCGGGTTTTGCAACAGTAGTGATCTGCATGACGGGCCAGGTGCTGCGCATGCTGTCGCCTCGCTTCGGCGCGCTGGCCGGGGAAGAGGCGCGCATGAAGGCGAACCTGCGGCAAGTGCACGCGTCCATCATCGCGCATGCGGAGGAGGTCGCGTTCTATGGTGGACACAAGGTATAACCCGTTTTTTACAAGGTTTTATTTAGTTTCACCTGTCCCGTTGTCTGTCTGTCTGTAATCAAATCTTGCAAGTTAAATTTGACCCACTTTCCGGTTTCCGATTGAGCTGAAATTTTGCATGCATATGTACATATATTGCATGACAATGCAATATTATGATGACATGGAGCTGATCTGTTACTGGGGCTGGAAGGTGGCCATAGGAACTCCGCAATAAAACGACACACCATCATCGAGTTTGGGCTCGTTAGAATCGTCTCAATGAGTAGTTGATGATGGTATGCAGAAATGTACAGTGGGCAATAAAAGCTTGTACCAAAAACAAAATTTTTGACAGAAACTTGTTACAAAGCTAACACATAAATATCTGAAAACACATCTTCGCAGATCTCTGGTGGAACTTTCGACGACATAAAGTTACAATGACACCAGTGACATAACAGACAAAATATCTGAGCAAACATTTAACCAGCGATTTATAGTCTCCTACAGATACCTGTTCCCAAATTCCCATCTGTAAAACCGTATCATCATCATCATCATCATATCAGCCGAAAGACGTCTACTGCTGGACATAGGCCTCCCCCAAATAGTTCCAAAGTGACCGGTCCTGCGCCACCCGCATCCAGCGGACTCCCGTTAACAATAAATAAATAAAATCGTATGTCAATAAATAAATAAAAATAACACGTGTCACCGTACCCAAGCTATCTAAAGCACTATAGACGACGATATATTTAATAGATAGGTGGAAATACTTGAATACATAGGAAACATCCCAGATTCAGAATCAAATATTCATGTTCAGCATCTTATCTTATCTTATCTAGGTGAGGGCTCTTTCGGATGCACTTCGACCCAGTGGGATCTTTTGTGCATTTGCCCTCTCCTTTATACCTGCTCCCAGGCTTGCTCCATCATTTCCACAAAGCGGATGATGCAGTTCGCCGGGAGCACCTTGAATTCCTTTGGTTGCGGGTAACCGTTGCCAAAGTAGTTCATTCTTTGTCTGGCAAGGGCATGATACGCATAACTTGCCCTTACCGGGATTCGGACCCAGCACCGTCAGTTTCGTAGGCAAGACTAACCCGTATATGTAAAGAAAGACTGATGATTTTTTCCTGTCTCCAGGTCGAACTAGGCCAACTCCAATCCGCCTACAAACAGCTAGTAGCCCAGATGACCTCAGTGTTCAACAAGAAGCTCTGGTACGTGATGCTGGAGCAGTTCTGCATGAAGTACGTGTGGAGCGGCACTGGCATGGTCATGCTGGCGCTGCCCATCCTCACGGCCACCAGGGGAGATGGTGAGTGATGGATTCAAAGCACTTCATATATGATATTGTTGAATTCAGGGGACTCTGTGTCCTCACAGGGTCCAAGGGAGAGTGAGTGTTGGAGTCAGATCACTTTACATATCATACTGTTGGATTCAGGGGCCGATCAGTCTATAGCAACTAGTGTTCTCACAGGGATGAAGGGACCTCCGTTGGTCTCTGTGAAGAAACCATCTGATGAGTGTTGGATTCAGGCAGTACATTAGATATGACACTGTTGAATTATGGGGCTGTAAGGCTAGCTGGCTAGCCTACAGAGACATAGCCCATGGGGGTGAGTGTTGGAGTCAGAGCATTTTATATATCATCATCATTATGTCAGCCGAAAGACGTCCACTGCTGGACATAAGCCTCCCCAAAGAGTGCCCGCGACCTTTACCAGGTCATCGTGGTCGCTTACAATTGGCCTCATAAGAAGGCTCAACGTCACCCAAAGGGCAATGGGGCTATGTTGGGAGTTTCTCTGCGTGACCGCATCAGAAATGAGGCTATCCGCAGCAGAACCAAGGTAACCGATATAGCCCTCCGAATCGCTAAACTTAAGTGGCAGTGGGCGGCATTGCACGTAAAACCGACGGCCGTTGGGGCGGAAAGGTTCTCGAGTGGCGACCACGTACCGGAAGGCGAGGCGTGGGTAGGCCTCCCACAAGGTGGACTTTATATATGATATTGTTAAATTCAGGGGCAATCTCACTGTCGTGGTCGTACTAGCGATTTTGATCCTCTCAGGGACCAAGGGTAAGTGTTGTTGGATTCATGTAGCATTGTACACATGATCCTATGGGATTCTGGGGCTATAAAACTGGCTGTCTGTCACCCTACAGAAGCTAGTGTCCTCACAGAGACCAGAGACCAGGGGAGATGATGAGTGTTGGATTCAAAGCACTTCATATATGGCTGCTATGGATTCAGAGGCTTGTCCATTTGCCGACAGCAGCTGATGCAAGCCCTGCCCATCCTCTCAGGGACCGCGAGTGTTGTTGGATTCAGGTAGCAATGTACACATGATTCTATTGGATTCTGGGGCTATAAAGGCTGTCAATCACCCTACATAAGCTACTGTCCTCACAGGGACCAAGGGAGGATTTGGGTTGGATTCAGGATGCACTTTACATATGATGCTGTTGGATTCAGGGGCTAATCAGTCGACATCAGCTAGTGTCTTCAAGGGAACCAAGAGATGAGTGTTGGATTCAGAGCATTTTACATTATCATATGTAAAGTGCTGTGTTGGATTCAGGGGCTAATCAGTCGACATCAGCTAGTGTCTTCAAGGGGACCAAGAGATGAGTGTTGGATTCAGAGCATTTTACATTATCATACGTAAAGTGCTCTGTTGGATTCAGGCACCATATATAAGGCTAGCTAATCAGGCGAACCAAACTAAACTCCAAGCGAATAAAACAAATCGGGTGTTAGGTTGGTTGGGGTGGCTTTATAGAACATGGCGGTGACTTTATTACGAACCTTGAAAAAGACGTATTTGTAAAATTCAGACTGCAGATCGGACGTTATTTTTAGGGTTCCGTACCCAAAGGTTAAAACAGGACCCTATTACTAAGACTCCGCTGTCCGTCCGTCTGTCCGTCTGACACCAGACTGTATCTCATGAACCGTGATAGTTAGACTGTTGAAATTTTCACAGATGATGTATTTCTGTTGCCGCTATAACAACACATATTAAAAAACAGAATAAAATAAATATTTAAGGGGGCTCCCATACAACAAACGTGTTTTTTTTTGCCGTTTAATAGATATTGGTACGGAATCCTTCGTGCGTGAGTCCGACTCGCATTTGAACGGTTTTTTTCTTGTATGCACCGTAGCACAGTTGTAATAAAGGCGTTTTTGTCTCAGGCTCTGCGAGCGAAGGCATCAGCGCAAGAACCGAGTACATGACTACCTCGCGGCATCTCCTCAACTCCGCGGCCGACGCCATCGAGAGACTCATGTCCAGCTACAAGGTAAACTTAAAAATATATACACAATACAATGCAACACAAATACACTCCATTAGACCATTACACACCTCAAAAAATTACATACTACACGTACAGAACATACAACTTAAAGTAGAGCAAACAACAGGCGGTATTATTGCTAAGAAGCGACCCCTATACAACCCTTGGGTAGCGAATATAATGCAACATATTTATTTATTTGAGTAGGTGTAGCGTCTCATGCTCGCAAAGTTCGCCTTAGTGCTGGATGTATGATGCACAAAATGCCACTTTTATGCTCTAGTGCACAGAGTAAAATTGTTTTAAAGACTAACATAATCGGGCCTAACAGCCACACACACAATAAAATTTCGTAGAATAAACTTGTCATTTGATTTGATTTGCTTTAATAAATTTCACATCCATGTTTTCCATTACCAAATTATTAAAACCAGATAAAATAGGAGTCAATTATTATTTTAAAACGTATTGAACCATTAAATGGCTTGGCAGTATGAAGTACCTAAGTCTAATATCACGTTTCAAAAATTAAACGCAAAAACTTTAAAAAGTTGAGTGACGGGAATGAGCTATTATTTTATTTTATTTTGCAATTATTTGTTATTTTCTCGCAATCGAAGTGAAAAGCAGTGTGTATAACTCGAGCATAAATTAGCCATTTAACCCTCAATACACTTCCTGAGTCCACTGGAACTTCAATCAAATCAAAATTTCAAACTACTGTAATTCTAACGTTTTAGCGAATAGTTTCCCCTCCGTCCCTGTACCTTCCTTCAGTGACGCGGGCACCGCGTTGGCGAGTGGACTTGCGCCTGCGCTGCGTATTTGGTGGGTTATTGCGTCAAGTGAGTCCCATGGAATCATACAAATGCACGCGAAAATAACGTGCACCCATTGCACGTGCATTTTTCTTATCTTTTTTTTTTAATTTTACTTTGTATACCATTGAGAGGTTAAAAAAGTTACAAACATATCTTTGTTAAAGGTATTTGTTATTTTTGTAGAGGTTTGAGAAAATCTCTTTTTTGAGACTGGTAAAATGAGTTTCTTTAAGTTTTAAGAGGATCGAATATGTCTTTGCAGTTTTGTTATCTTTTTCTAGTGCCTTAATAAAAAAAATATTAAAAAACATTGTGTTATTTCGGAAAACCACACATAAAAAAATATATGAGTCCCAAGGACTCATAGAAAGTGTTTACGTTAGTACATTTCACCTAGTGGATTGAGGGTTAACCCCTCGGGTGGGTATAAACGTCTCGGGTTAAATGGCTCGTTTTATGCGCCTGTTGTACAATCTACTATTTTCTTTGCGGCATTCACTCTACATGATTTTTAACCCCAGACGAAAAACCGGGGGTGCGCCTCTGTGAAATTTGTCCGTGGCATCATATCTCCCAACGGATGAACCGATTTGAGTATGGTTTTTTTTTGTATTATCCGTTCAGCCCACCTAGCACGATACGTTGTATCGTTATGTTTTACGTGACGTTGACGTCTCAGTACATTTTATGTATAAAAAACTTTATTCTCATAAGAATACAATTTTTTTTGTTTAAATTTATTTCTTATTAAACAAAAAATACGATAAACTTAGTCTAAATCTTCGCCAAACTGCATAACAGTTTGTTGGCGAATATACACTCTTTATAATTATGTGTGGCGTCACTCCTGTCAAATCTGACGAGTTCTGCATCGCACTATCGAAGTTTCTTAAATCAGTTGCATAAATACTTATAACATCCAAACAACTCTCATTGGACTTCGGTCCCTGAGAGATCTCTCTATTGTCGTATCTTCTACATTGGTGACCCCGACAATGGACATAAGCGCAACTCTGAATATCCTGACTGACGCCCGACTCTTCTCAGCAAGCCAGACTCTCTCACTCTCTCTCTCTCTCCTCTCTCTCCGCTCGCCACCCTGGCTCTGAGCGCTCGCTCGCCACCCTGGCTCTGAGCGCTCGCTCGCCACCCTGGCTCTGAGCGCTCGCTCGCCACCCTGGCTCTGAGCGCTCGCTCGCCACCCTGGCTCTGAGCGCTCGCTCGCCACCCTGGCTCTGAGCGCTCGCTCGCCACCCTGGCTCTGAGCGCTCGCTCGCCACGCTGGCTCTGAGCACTGGCAAGCTGCACTCTACTCTTCATACATCCTTGACCCCTCCGTCTCAAAGGGGGGCTGATGTGGCGTCACTCCTGTCAAATCTGACGAGTTCTGCATCGCACTATCGAAGTTTCTTAAATCAGTTGCATAAATATAACATCCAAACAACTCTCATTGGACTTCGGTCCCTGAGAGATCTCTCTATTGTCGTATCTTCTACATATGTTTTGGTATCATGTTATATCTACGGTTAAACGCACAGCGTTTATAAAGTGTATAATTTTCTCCGTAAAACGTGACCATAAAACATATCGACCATTCGTCGTATCGTTTTCATTTATACGACATTCTAACCATTGCATTTCAACTAACTAATATCGTTTTGAATACAATACGAGTATGTCACGTTTCCAGCCATAAGGTACCGGTTTTTCGATTGTTTATAACTGAGTGCAATTGCCTTCCTGATGTAATTAAAGTTTGTCCTTATTGGTAATCAAAGCAGTATAATTAGCACACATGATTTTTGTGTTACTTAAGAAAACACAAATCATCTATTGCACTGCATCTGACAACTAATTTGAGCTATATAAAGTTATGTCAATTAAAAATGAGGATATGAATCCAAATGTTCTGAAGGTGCTGGACAGCTTTCATAAATTCCTCTTAACCCTAAACTTGGCAAAAAAAATATCGTGCGTTCAAGTCTTATTTGCGCTGTATAGGGCGCAAAAAGTATTTCTAGAAAAAAAAAATAGTGCATTTTTAGATACTCTGTACATTTAAGGGTGTTTATGTATTAAGTTGCAGTTGAAAATATCTGAGTAATCTTATAAACTTGACAATAAAATCGTGTTCACATCTTTTGATCAGTCTGTCCGTGCACATATTTTCGAACTCGACGGTACATTTAAGCTTATCTATATTCGTTATAAAGAGGGATCTCCAGAACCACTGATCCGATTTCAAAAATTCTTTCAACTGCATGGACATAGTCTATATTTTATTTCGCGGGTGTGCGTGCGTTATTTACAATATGCGAAGCCAGGCAGCAACTCGAAATATTCTTTAAACTTTATTCTTTAATATTCTTTTTTTATTACTTTATTTAAAATTAAAATTAAATTATTTCACTGGCTAAAAGAAAAGGCATTTTATTCAATTAAGGACTTTTTAAATGATTAACATATATAGTAGGGAATAGTATTGATGTATTGCTTTTAACTTTTATTTTTCTTTTGATATTTACTTCCTAATAATTATATAATGAATTAATAATGTGTTCAAAAATGTTTGCACATTATGGTTAAACATGTATTCAAAATTTACAAAAAGGTTTATTATCAAACACATCCATTCGACTTCTTTCCATCAGATACCAAACTAGCACTTAATTATAACATACCACCTCTTGTATACCATGTTTAAAGCAAATAAATAATTTCATTTCATTTAATTACAGGAAGTGGTAACGCTCGCCGGCTACTCGGGGCGCGTGTCCGACATGTTGGACGTGTTCGGCGAGGTGGCGCGCGGCGAGTGCGTGCGCAACGTGCACGTGTCCACCGGGAAGGACAACCCTAGCGCGTTCCAGGTCACCTTCCGGGACAAGCGGCCTGTGCCCCAAGGTGAGTTACAAAGCCTGGACATAATAGAAAGTTGAGGTTATTCGGTGGTCCATGAGGGGAAAATAGAATAGAAATGTATTTGGTGGCCCATGAGGGGAAAATAGAATAACAAAGGTATTTGGTGGCCCATGAGGGGAACATAGAACTAGAATTTGCGTTGTGGTAGGCTAGAACAATCCTAACGCGTTCTAGGTCATCTTTCGGGACAAGCAGGCTATGCCACAAAGTGAGTTACAATGTTACAAAGAACATATATAATAGAAAATTTAGGTTATTTGGTGGTTCTTGAGGCGCAAATAAAATATAATGGTATTTGGTGGCTCATGAGGGGAACATAGAAGTAGAATTTGCGTTGGTCATCTTTCGGGACAAGCAGGCTATGCCACAAAGTGAGTTACAATGTTACAAAAAACAGATATAATAGAACATTGAGGTTATTTGGTGGTTCTTGAGGCGCAAATAAAATATAAAGGTATTTGGTGGCTCATGAGGGGAACATAGAACTAGAATTTGCGTTGCGGTAGGCTAGAACAATCCTAACGCGTTCCAGATCGTCTTCCGTGACAAACATTAATTTGAGGGGAGGATATTAAAAGTTGAGGTTATTTGATGGCACATAAAGGAAATAATAGAAAGTTGAGGTTATTTGATGGCACATAAGGGAAATAATAGAAAGTTGAGGTTATTTGATGGTCCATGAGGAAAACATAGAACTAGAATTTGCGTTGCGGTAGGCTAGAACAATCCTAACGCGTTCCAGACCATCTTCCGTGACAAACATTAATTTGAGAGATATTAAAAGTTGAGGTTATTTGATGGCACATAAGGGAAAGAATAGAAGGTTGAGGCTATTTGGTGGTCCATGAGGGGAAGATAGGACTAGGTTTTTTAAGATTACGCTATCAAGGATAACCCCAAAGCGTTCCAGGCCACCTTTCGGGACAAAATACCTGTGCCGCAAGGTGAGTCTAATGGCGGATAACCAAGCGATCGAATACGAATTCTAACATGATCTTTCAACTTTTCTTCTCCCAAAATCAACAATACGTACATAAAGCTTTGTTCTTTTAGTCTAAATCCACCATAAAAATGTTAACAGACTCGGTGGACCATAAGGGGAATACAAAATAGACAGTTAAGGTTATTTGGTGGTCCATCAGGGGAAGAATAGAAGTTTGAGGTTATTTGGTGGTCCATGAGGGGAACATAGAACAGGAATTATCAAGGTTAGATTAGGTTAAGTAATATGAAAGCGTGAAACTTTTTACACTGTAAATTTGCTACTTTTTTGCAGGAAAAATAACGTACACCAACGACTTATCCATCCGGCTTCGTAACGTGCCCATTGTGACGCCGGCGTGTGACGTGGTCGCCAGCGGCGTGTCCCTGGACATCGCGCCGGGGACACATCTGCTTATAGTCGGGCCCAACGGCTGCGGGAAATCCAGGTAATCATCTATAAAAGTACGGACGAAATTTCAGAATTCCGAAGGTAATTTTCTGTTAAACAAGAATTTTAACGCAGATGATTAAATATACGTAACGTAAGGGTTTGTATAATGCTGGCACTCCACTTGGCGGTAGTTGCCCAAATATTCGTGTTGCATCCTTTTCCTTCCTACGGCAAATGAAAGAGATGCAACGAAGCAACGCAAACACGAACCCCAAGTGTAGTACCACCTGGACAATCAAAAATTCCCATTGAAACTAGGTTTTGGAATGAAATTCGGTTCGCATTTGTTATTCTCAGCAGAAGTTTTACGGTTTCGGCTACACTAGTTAAACAATGCCATTGTAATTATACAGAGCCTTTGTTCGTCAAGAAGCAAAACTCACTTCAAAAAGTTGCAACTATAAGGACCATCAAGGTTCTCGTCTGTCACTCACTGGACAATGCTAAAGTTAAGGTCACTAAAGCCAAATTATTGGTTGGGCTCTAAATTAGCATAAACGGCGTCTCTTGTATAATTTTTATGCGAGATTTTTTTTTTCTCAAACACGCAATGAAATATTCTCTTTTCTCAAGCATGCAATGAAATATTCTCCTTACGTTCCTTATAATAGACTCGGAAGTATCCTTTTTCGGGCGCAGCATCTCGAGGCGGCCTGAATTGGGATTTCATACAACTTTTCAGGCCTTAACTTTTTTTTTTCAACGTCCAACCTCATCAACAGACAGCGTCAAAGATGGCGGCAGGTTTTACGAACAGCTGATTTTTTTATTTTTTTTATTTCATTGCATGTTTGAGAAAAGCACTATACATGCCTCGGCGTGAAAGTGTTTTCCCGGCCTCTGATGTAATGTACTATTACGTTCCTTATAATAGACTCGGAAGTATCCTTTTTCGGGCGCAGCATCTCGAGGCAGCCTGAAATGGGATTTCATACAACTTTTCAGGCCTGCAAAGTAACTTTTTAATTTTCATTCCACTATTTGTGGCACAGCATCACGGCATTCAGCCATGAAAATTACTTTGATTTGAGGATTCTTAATTTATTTATTTCATTGCATGTTTGAGAAAAGCACTATACATGCCTCGGCGTGAAAACGGATTCCCGGCCTCGTATCTCCGTCTATATTTACTTGGCCGCAAATCCGTGTTTTCCCGGCCTCTGATGTAATGTACTATTATATTATGCATGGAAGCCCTTAACTGTGGATTACAGACGAAGTTTGTTTTTTTGACTTTATAATTCGATACAATTTTTTTCTCGCAGCCTGTTCCGCATCATCTCCGGTCTGTGGCCAGTGCACGGTGGTTCCCTAGCGGTTCCGCGGCCCTGCGCCTGCGCACACTGCGCCGGCGACGAGCCCACCGCTGGGCACTGTACAGAGAGGCCTATCATGTTCTACATACCGCAGAGGTAACACAAAAAACTGGCCAAGTGCGAGTCGGACGCGCGCACGAAGGGTTCCGTACCATTATCTATAAAATACTTGACGACCCCGGTGCCCTAGTTGGTAGTGACCCTGCCTATGAAGCTAGAGGTCCCGGGTTCGAATCCCGGTAAGGGCATTTATTTGTGTTGAACACGGAATATTTGTCCCCGAGTCATGGATGTTTTCTATGTATTTAAGTATTTATTTCTTTATATAAGTATGTTTATCGTCGTCTAGCACCCGTACAAGCTTTGCTTAGTTTGGGACTAGGTCGATTTGTGTAAGATTGTCCCCAAATATTTATTTATTATTATTTAACCGACTATGAGGAAATAAATATACAAAAAAAATTAAAACATTTTAAGAGATATATTTTGTTGGTGAACATAAAGGGCGTTTTAGGCTTTAATTGAAATTGTATTTAGGTTGAAATTCGCTCATTTGTATTACTACTTATCACCTTTTAAAATATAAATGATGTTGTAACAAGTTTTATGGCTCTTCACCCTAACGCTGCCGGACAGACTATACACATATTACAATGTAACATCTGAAACTCGTGAAGGTTGTATAAAATAAAACAAGGTTTACTACAAGTTACCATAATTCCATAAGCTTCACTTCACTGAGCCGGTGGCCGGCGAGCTACGCCATATTGCCGGTTGGCACGAGCGCACCCTAGTTAGTTAGTTAGTTATACTGGGCGTTTTCCGCAAGTCGACATCCATTGTGCCTATTTTGCGTGAAACGGCGGTGTGGCGCTACTCTAACCACCCCAGCTCGTCTAAAAAGTTGGTGAGTGCCTTGGTGTTGCTGACTGCGTCCCGTAGTGTGTTTGGAGAACCTAGGTGCTTCATTCTGTATACTTCTACCTCCTTGCAGTCCAGTAGTATATGTTTAGTCGTTTCTTCTGCCTCCATGCACGCTCTGCACATGGGGCTGTCTGTGATACCTAAGTTATAGAGGTGTCTGTTCAAGGTGTTGTGTCCTGTTATTATACCCACTATCTTGCGCAGTTGGCGGTGGTATCAGCGCACCCTAAGTTTCGGCCCGGCCGAAAGGCTCGGCCGTTTTTGGCTGAAACAGAAACTACGGCCGAAACATGATTTTTTGGCCGAAACTGGCCGAAACCGAAACCGAACCTTCGGTCGGACACTAATTATACATTTCTCATTTCTGTCACAATACATTTTTGATAGCACTATGTCAGACAAAAATATCCAAGGCACATCCATTAAAAAAAAGTTCAACTGGTGGCCCATTACCCCCAGAGAGATTATCCCATAAACATATCTGTCACTGGCCGCACTGCAGGCAAACAGGGCAATTAAAAAAAAGCGAAGAAGAAATATAGTTCCTGGGCTCAGTTTGGGTTGCATAAAGCGTTTCCACAACACTTCGGGAGCTCAAATACCGCGAGCCATTCGGTTGCCTCTTGGATACTGCAACTACGCGTAATTGCTCTTAATAAAAGCGATGTTGCTAGTTGTCCCGATCTTGCGCTATTTCCCGCCAGTTTGTAGCTTGGCTACTGGATGGCCCAGACACTGCTAAAGGATTATACATTTCTCAGTTCTATCAGAGTACATTTTTGACAGCACTATGTCAGACAAAAATATCCAAGGCCCATTACCCCCAGAGAGGTTATCCCATAAACATATCTGTCACTGGCCGCACTGCAGGCAAACAGGCCAATTAAAAAATAGCGAAGAAGAAATGTAGTTCCTGGGCTCAGTTTCGGTTGCATAAAGCGGTTCCACAACACTTCGGGAGCTCAAATACCGCGAGCCATTCGGTTGCCTCTTGGATGCTGCAACTACGCGTAATTGCTCTTAATAAAAGCGATGTTGCTAGCTGTCCCGATCTTGCGTCATTTCCCGCCAGTTTGTAGCTTGGTTACTGGATGGCCCAGACACTGCTTAAGGATTATACATTTCTCATTTCTGTCACAGTATATTTTTGATAGCACTATGTCAGAAAAAAGGTCCAAGGCACATACATTAAAAAATTCACATATCTCGTGCCTTTCACGACCTTCTGGTACATTGAAAATGAATTTAATGAATTAAACAATTCATAGGGTCGCTTACAAACAATATTACATAATATACGTGTCGCAGTAAAAATAAAATAAGTTAAAAATTAATATTCGCTTCATAACGCAACATACCAGGAGTAAATTTAATTTAATTTTTACTGCGACACGTATTTTTTGTAATATTGTTTGTAAGCGACCCTATGAACAATAAAGTCCCATCTTTTTCATGGTCTTAACTTATTTTAACAATATACTTACTATTGATTTGTGACTACTATCCTTTTGAGACCTTGATAATTTTGTCATGCAATTTATGAGTCTCTACCTCTTCCTAATATATTCACAGAGAAACAATTGTCTTTACAACTTTTTCTTTGCTTTTAAGATTAGTTTGGTTTGGCTTTGTACAAATATTTCTCATTTCTACAGAGTACATTTTTGATAGCACTAAGTCATACAAAAAGGCACATCCATTAAAAAAAAGTTCCACCCATAAGCCTCCAAAGAGGTTACCCCATAACCATATATGTTCCTGGCCGCACTGTAGGCTAAACAGGGCAATAAAAAAAAATGAAGAAGCAATATAGTTCCAGGGCAAAAGTCAATAAAAAATACAGTCAATTGCCGTAAAAGTAGTATATTTGGTCTAGGAATGATTCAAAAATTCACGAAACGGTAATTATTGACACATTGACCCGGCTAACGTGGCACCTCCGCCCATCATCGAAAGAGTTTTTGAAATCGGATAAGTACTTAGTTCCGGAGAATACCCACTTCAAACAAACACACAAAATTACAAACTCACAGACTTTTCCTTTTTATAATAGTTAACAGGGTAGTGCAGAAGTATAATAATTGGCAGGTTATTTAATGAGATGTGTGAAACGCGAAGAATATTCAAATCTCGATTGAAATGGTGCCAAGACAATCAGGCCCAAATAAAAATGAATATTCTAGCTTCACAACACTCCAAAAAGGACTTCCGGTCATTTTGGAAGACTACAAACAACATGAAATTTCGACCAACATGCCCTGTGAGTGTTAATGGCAAAACCGACACCAAAGACATTGCTAACACTTTTAAAAATCATTTCATTGTTAAATCTCCTCTTGGATCATCGCAGAATGGGGTGAGCGAAGCTGAGACCAATGAAGGGGAACCTGGACCGGGGTACTCTGCTAAGGACGTAGCCAAGGCTATTAAATCTATCTCCCGAGGCAAATCCCCAGGGCACGATGGTCTCAGCGTCGAACATCTTCAGAATGCGGGTCCCCACATCTCAAGAGTGTTAGCTTTGTTTTATACGCTGTGTGTAAGGCACGGTTATTTGCCCAAGGATATGATGAAAACTGTGGTTATTCCTGTACCTAAGAATAAAACTGGAGATATGTCTGACACCAATAACTACAGGCCTATATCCCTTGCGACTATTATTGCTAAGGTATTTGATAGTGTGCTTAATGTACAGTTAAATAAATGCGTGAGTCTTAACCCTAACCAATTTGGTTTTCGACCAGGGTTATCAACAGAGAGTGCAATACTGTGCCTTAAGCACACTGTCAAATATTATTTAAATAGAAAGACGCCCATTTATGCGTGCTTCCTAGACCTGAGTAAGGCTTTTGATCTGGTTTCCTACAATATCCTATGGGAAAAACTAGGAGCTATTAAACTACCTAAGGAGACCATACAAATTCTGAGGTATTGGTATGGAAATCAGATCAATAGTGTTCGATGGGCAGGTAGTTTATCGGACCCGTACAGGTTGGAGTGTGGGGTGAGACAGGGTGGTTTAACCTCGCCCTCACTTTTTAACCTTTACCTAAATGAGCTTCTCGAGGTGCTCAGCAAGACGCATATCGGCTGCCATATTGACACAGTTTGTTTGAATAATTTGAGTTACGCAGACGATATGGTTTTATTGAGCGCATCGGCTTGTGGTTTGCGAAAACTTTTAAGTATTTGTGAGGCCTACGCTATCCAACAGGGGCTGAGATACAATGTAGGTAAAACTAAATACATGGTGTTTGAACCTACTGGTTACCGCATACACAGGGTACCCCCCATCAATTTGAATGGTAGCCCACTGGAAAGGGTGGGGACTTTTAAATATTTAGGCCATGTTGTCACTTCAGACCTAAAAGACAACATGGATATCGAACGCGAACGGAGGGCCCTGTCGGTGAGGGCAAACATGATTGCACGTAAATTTGCGCGCTGTAATGGGGAGGTGAAAATAACTCTTTTTAGAGCATATTGCACTTCCCTATACACGAGTAGCTTATGGGCAAACTTCACGCAGCGGGCCTATGGGGCCCTACGGGTCCAGTATAACAATGCGTTCCGGGTGATAGTGGGGCTGCCCCGCTTCTGTAGCGCATCAGGGATGTTTGCTGAAGCGCGCATAGATTGCTTTTATACGACTATGCGCAAGCGATGCACATCTCTGGTGCGTCGGGTGCGGGCCAGCCCCAACCCCATCCTGCGTTTGTTGGCTGGGGGGTTTAACTGCCCATATTTGAGGCACTGCGATGACATGCATGTTTCTATATGTACATACTATGTCTAACCTAAACTTTAACACAGCTATAAGTACATACTAACCATAAATATAAGAAATATGAGTCTAAGTTACTTGAAATAAATACATAAATAAATAAAAAAATAAAAATAAACGTACTTATCATCCCTCATTTCCAGGCCTTACATGTCAATGGGCTCCCTAATGGACCAAGTGACGTACCCCACCCGCGTGACGGCTGACGACCAAGACGCTTTCGGTCGCGCGACACACATCCTCAAGGTCGTGCGACTGGACGCGTGCGCCGCGCGACACGGCGGACTCAAGGCCGTGCGGGACTGGCGGGCCACACTCAGTGGCGGGGAGAAGCAGAGGATGGCTATGGCCAGGATGTTCTATCACAGGTGAGTTGTAATGATTATTCACACATCAGAAGGTCTTGGGAGAGGTAGGGCACATATAATGTCTTGGGAGAGATAGGGCACAGCAGAATGTCTTGGAAGAGGTAGGGCTCAGCAGAATGTCTTGGGAGAGGTAGGGCTCAGCAGAATGTCTTGGGAGAGATAGGGCACAGCAGAATGTCTTGGAAGAGGTAGGGCACAGCAGAATGTCTTGGGAAAGGTAGGGCTCAGCAGAATGTCTTGGGAGAGGTAGTGCACAGTAGAATGTCTTGGGAGAGGTAGGGCACAGCAGAATGTCTTGGGAGAGGTAGGGCACATCAGAATGTCTTGGGAGAGGTAGGGCACAGCAGAATGTCTTGGGAGAGGTAGGGTACATCAGAATGTCTTGGGAGAGGTAGGGCACATCAGAATGTCTTGGGAGAGGTAGGGCACATCAGAATGTCTTGGGAGAGGTAGGGCACAGCAGAATGTCATCTCACTCCTATTTGGAGCAGCCCAACTGGGGAAGTACCTTACAGAAGACCGCAGCGATAATAAAGTAACTACTTGCTCTGTAGGTATGTGGTGTTGTGTTCCTGGTTGTGAGTAAGGTCGCCAGAGCTGCCGAGGATGCGCTTTGTTGAGAGTGAGGAACTCTATTTTTACTGTGTTTGGTCATCGTATCAATATTATGTATTTCTTCTAAAGTTCTAAACAACTGTTTCCTTGCAGGCCGGTATACGCGTTGCTGGACGAGTGCACGAGCGCCGTCTCCATGGAGACAGAGGTGGTAATGTACGAGGAGGCTGTGAAGGAGGGGATCACTCTTCTCTCCATCACGCACAGGCCTAGCGTGTGGTTAGTATCATCAATACAATCAATGATTCATGAATCTCAAATAATTGTATCAGGTTCTTTTTAAATGGCAACATAAGAGGAAACTTAGAGAGAAATGTATGACAAACTTTCTAGAAATGCCCTTATAGTAAAGCCTCGAATGCGCTCATATTTACAACAATGTCACACACTCTGACAGTTTTCTTTTCAAGGCTTGTACTTGAGCCGCTAAAGGTGATAAACCCTAAAGCCATTTTAATTTGACTTGCTTAATATGACTGATAAAGTCAAAACCAATTTTAACAAAAATAAAGCTATTTTCAGAAATAAAGGTAAATAAATATCGCACTAGCGTCATCTTTTAAACATCAAATGTTTGTAATATTCCTAACATATACCCTTTGAAACAGGAAATACCACACGCACGTACTAGAATTCGACGGCGCCGGCAACTGGTCCTTCCGTCCCCTCGAGAACGACGCGCCGGCGACCACTCCCGCGCCGCCGGCGCCCGCGACGCCCGCGACGCCCGCGACGCCCGCGACGCCCGCGACGCCCGCGACGCCCGCGACGCCCGCGACGCCCGCGACGCCCGCGACGCCCGCGACGCCCGCGACGCCCGCCACGAGCGGGAGCGACACCAACTAACATCAAGACAAACGACAACATTCCCAGGAGATCTCTGCTGATTTCCCCGCTAAGTAAAGGAAAGCCGTGTTGATAGGGATCTACATTTGTCTCTGAAGGGTCGGCAAAGCACTTTTGATTCTTCTGCAGTCGCAAAGCGTATATGGCTACGGTTTCTGCTTCATCAGGCAGGACGTATACTCGTCACACCGTCCTCCTAATGCAGAAACTCCCAAGATCTCCATAGAGCTCCCATTGATATACTGTGTTGATAAGGACCTGCATATCTCTAGCTGTGACAACTAATCCTCAAATCAATGGAAGGGTCGACGGGCTTTTGATTCCTCTGCAGTTGCAAAATTGCCTATGGTTTCTGCTTCATCAGGCAGGCCGACAGCGACAGCAACTACTCTACAAACGAAACTTAATATACAAAGTAGCTATTGAAATCGGTCTAAAGGGATATTCATTTAACTTATGCTGACAAACTTAAGTTTTATTTAAATCACATCTAAACAGTTTTATGACTAAGGCACTTTATAAAGATGCGTAAGACCTAATGTCCGATCATTTTTTTGTAAATCAGTACATAAATAAGGGATGGTTAATGTATATGACTGACAATGGTCGTCAATTTTGTAATGGCCATTAACTGCCGTTAACTAAATGGTTCAATGAATATGTTTCTTTCTTTCAATATCCCCTTGAACTAGTTTAAATGCACCGCTGGCGCGACGCTTGCGTTGCTGATATGGCAGGACTTTGCCAACAGATCATGACTTGAATATTGGTTGAAAGTCGTGACAGACTTTCGTCGACCTTGTGTATTCTTCCTTAGCTTAGTGTGTGGCCTGCTTATTTACGGAATTATGACGAGTGAGCAAAGGGCATATGACACCCCTGGAGTTTCCCTGTTTATCAACGACGTGGTATAAAAAAACTCCGCTCATTCCGTAGTCGCGCCAGCGTGGTTCCTCATACTGACTTCAAAATGACTTCCGAATTGAAAATATTCGAAATGTCGTAGTCCCTAAAGCTAGTGGCGGCTTTTTATATGAAACAGGAATATGTTAAGTAAACTAAGAGTACTAAAATAATTGTATCGTTTTGTAAGCTTTATTTGAACTTAGGATTCGCTTAAGATGTTCTACTGGCTATGCTAATTCAGAAATGTAGTTTTTGGGTCCAAATAGCGCAATACTAGGTTTTGGTAAAATATGACTTAAGTTTAAAAGTTTGTTAATTAAACTCACTGTTCTTAGAGTACCACAATTTACAGCAAGTAGAAGATTTACGCTCACGATCTAACAATATTCTTACAATTACAAGTAATAGTTCAGTTAAAACAGTGCCCGATTATAATATTTATAACTTATGGTAATTTTCTGGAAGATTAGTATCACTATTTTTTACATTTTGGACACTATGATCGCTCTTTGACTGTAGGTTTCGTGAACAAACTAATGTACTTAAGTAGGTACGTAATCATCCTTTAAAAACCCTATTGTAAGTTAAGTTTTCGTTAATGTATCTAATATGTTTATTAATCGGAATGTTCTTTTATACACCTTTTTAAAAAAAATACCTTACACATGTTTGTTCGAATTGAAACTAAGTAGGTACATCAGAAAAATATAATTTGGGGTTAAAAATGGATACTTAACTCCATATGTTTGTAACTGAAGAAAATACGAGTATTTATTAAAGCAATGAAGCGTAGTTGCAGTATCCAAGAGGCAACCGGATGGCTCGCGGTATTTAAGCTCCCGCGAGCCATCCTGTTGCCTCTTGAATACTGTAGCTGCCTTTATTTTGCTCAAATACCGCGAGCCATCCGGTTGCCTCTTGGATACTGCAACTACACGTCATTGTTATGATTATATGTTATTAGTTATGTCGATCAAAAGCTGGTAGATATAAAAAGAAAATGCAATTTTTTCCAAATTTAAATGCTGGTGAAAATAAAGCGTCAGAGATTACTAGAGATTCTTTCCAAAGTCGTCAAAACTGGGCAAATGAAAGCCCTTTAAAGTAGGTATCTGTGTTACTATTATCCTAATATACCAGTTATAGTGTTATTTATTATTTTAAGATTCGGGTGATACGGTGTGGTGACGCTTTACATATAATTTTGATTAAGCCACTCATTGAGTTTTACATCCTCTTCAATTATGTACCTTTTATTGAAGAATGTTGCGGCCCAAAAAAGCTAGATAATTTATTTTGATAGAGATTATTCGAAATGGCTGTTTAAGGTTTTAACGTGGTTTTCCCTTTTTTATCCTGTAGATTTTAGGTTTTGTATAGATATATATGTACAATATAAATACTTATATCAACTAAAAAATGTGATGGTCGCGCTGTATTTTTAGTCAGAGATTTTATTGAAATTACTTTGGGTATTTTAGTGTTTATATACAGTTCGGTTTTTTTTATATAAAATTGTGACATATCGTACCGTATTATGGACCTAACTTAGCTATGTATAGTGAAATGTATTATTTATTTACATGGAGTTATTCCTACGATTGTAAAGTGTAAATAATTAGTTGTAAGTGACTAGAGGATGAGAATAAACGGGGTTTTTATAATTACTTATTGTTTTATTCAGAATTGACCCTTTGCAGTGGGAGAACCAGGCAGCCAACAGAAATGGAGATTCAAGTAAAAATTAAAACATCCACCTTTGAATTCCTTCAATGTATGGGGGGGGGGGGGGTCAAGAAAATAAAATAATATACAGGTTAACGTAATATCTTGAACATTTCGGGGGGGGGGGGGGGTTGAAATCAGACGGGTTCCGGAGATAATGCCACCACACACAGACAAAGCTAAAAACGAACAAACTTTACCTGAATATATTTTTACAGATAATGCTGCAAAAGGGCTCATTTCATACACTTGAAGTACCTATTTGATTGTTTTAGCTTAGTTATCTACGGTAATTTCATTATCTGATTGTCCTATGTACAATCAGCCGCAGAGATGCAAGTACCTATTCAAGTATTTTATTGCATGCTTGACCCTCCCTGCATATAACTATGCAGACGGGGATACGTTTCTCGGTGGCTGACTGTACTACCTATAGGACTTAAACTACCTAGAGGATGACATTGAAACCGATACCCAACAATACTTCTAGTAAACAAGGCAATAGGAATGTTGTTTAACATTCCGCCTAGCTTATCTCATAGAAAAGTTCTATAACTCCATCAATTGTTTTTACCTGGAGGTAATTGTGTAATTAATGAAAAAAAAACAATTATTATCGCGGTTCATTGTTCTGCGCAAAGGACGGAGAAGAACCTTGACCTAAGAAAGTTGTTGTTGTTTGTGCAATAGGGTCTTTACCTAGCTAGGTATTGTTTTGGTAATATTATTAAAGGTAAATTTTGTGAGATGTGGGGCAGGCGCCGCCTTTTACTTATCCTTTGGACCGCCATGATAACCAATATGTATATAATAGAGAAACTCAAAATCTGGACACGCCTCTCGCGTAGGTACCTAATTTGGTGGTCACAGTTACCTCGTACATCATGTCGACGCAATCCCTTGGATACAGAATTTAAAGAATAAGATTAATTATATTATGATTATTGTGCACGACTGTAAAACGCCATACGTTATTTATGATACAAGTGCGGAAAGTAGGTCATTCCCAAGTTTCGCAACGACTGGCGATAACCAAAAACACGACCGCCAGGGAGTGTTTTTGATCGACAAGAGTTGGGAATTACCTATCTGCCCGTGTATCATACAACATTTTACAATGCATCATGCGAGGAAATAAAAAAATATGCATAAAAGGTGAAATTTTAATTGTCACGAAATCACATTATCGCACAGTATGCGGGAATATTGGCCTGATATCCATTCCCGCACGGGCAGGGGCCGATTTTTGACTTTCGACCGTTCGAAAATAAAATAAAAGTAAATACGATTTTAGTGTCAAAATTGCAGGCACTAACTTTCTACCGATAGAATTGAATACGAGTGGTCAATACCACTCGCTTTTAAATTTTCTATCGCTATTTCAAAAGAGCATTTCGTAATTTTTGTCCGTTTTTGAGTGAAAGATTCGAGCGCTCGAAAGTCAAAAATCGGTCCCCAGGTCCCGCCCGGCGACGCCGTGCTGGCATCGACAGCTTCCCGTGTTTATGTTCAACCGTATAAAGGGGCACATTTAGAGCAAGTGCATTGTATATAAATAATGTTGACGGGAAAGGGACCCTCGACGAGCTCGTGGCAGATTCAGATTCGATCACATCACAAATCTCACCGGACTACGAGAACACTAGGCGCTGCATGCAGCGTGCCACTGGAGCCATTGGCGAGTCATCTGCACTCCCCGACAGTGGCATAGCAGTCACGATCCGAGGCATTGAGGGACCGACTGAATTAGTTAAAGCAATGACGTGTAGTTGCAGTATCCAAGAGGCAACCGGATGGCTCGCGGTACGAAGTGTTGTAGAACCGGGCGTGTAACCCGAACTGAGCCAACTTGGGCTGGGGCGGAAATAGGAGGATGGTGAAAAAAAAATCCCGCGTGGCAGCCGATTGAAACAGCATTTTATTTATAAACAGTGTACGCACTTTCAGGCAACGTTGTTTCAATCGAATGCCGCGCGACGAAAAATTTTTTTTCGTACGTCTTCCTATTTCCGCTCCAGTCCAAGCTGGCTCAGGGGACCGATTTTTGTAGATGAACAAATGTTTGTATGGAAGCAACTACATTTAAAGGACATTAATGCCCAAAAAAAGTGGCCAAGTGGGTGTCGGACCACGCACAACGAAGGGTTCCGTGCCTAACCATGTACACTACAACCTAAATATATTAAGTAAGACTAGTGGTTCTCTCCAAACTGTGAACGTCTTGACCAATAAAATATTGTTGTCTTATTCAAATACATACATACAAATAATGTACGATTGTATATAAATAAAATAAATAATAAGGAATTTGCTAGCGTCGTCATGTAATCAGTAAAGAGCGGGTTGCACCCCCTTACAATAACAGAGCGATCAACGTTAAATACCTATGGCGAATTTTCCATACATTCTGATTTTAACGAACACCGTTTTTGATGCAATTCACCCTAATTCCGCTGCATCCTACCTATAGCTTCAGACTCTGGCTACATTAAAGTCTCACGTCTATAGTTTAATAAGAAGGTATATTATAGTCCATCTTCACTGGTGTAATTACCAAACACAGTTTATTGCTCCTCGCGTGGTTACAGAGTTGCCGCAAAGAGGAGTATATAAGTGAAGCATTTCGCATAAATGTATCTAAAAGCCTTTCAAAAAGAAAATCTTTTTTACTGACGCAAATCTTAGATTATAAGTATCCTGGGTGATGACGTTAAATGAATACTCGCAGGTACCTATTCTCGGGAGTCCGCTGTATGCGGGTGGCGCAGGACCGGCCATTGTGGCACTCTTTGGGGGAGGCCTATGTCCAGCAGTGGACGTCTTTCGGCTGATATGATCCTGGGCTATCAGTCTTATTAAGTATAATAATTACATGTCCGCTAATAATAATATGAGCACGTGGTTGGCTGGTGGCTGTTACGTTATTGTCATGGCACATTGTTGCGTGAGTCTGGTACAGTCGGCCTAGAAAGTGGGCTAACACTTGAACCTTGATTTAACCGCTTTGTTGACTTAGGTGCTGGTACAAAATGCTTCGACTACAACAACTGCTTATAACAATTTAAGCCATTTCAGTAAAATTTCTACCCTTGCTTCCTATGTTTCCAAAGTTAACAAAAACTACAAATTTTTAAGAATTAAGTATGTACCTTAGGTGAATATGAGTAGGTAATTAATTTATATAAAATCTGAACGCTTAATATTCCGTAATAAGCATTCGTTTTATTTTAAGAAGGAATATGTTTTTTTATTCATTAGCACATTCCTTTTTAGGGTTCCGTAGCCAAAATGGCAAAAACGGAACCCTTATAGTTTCGTCATGTCCGTATGTCCGTCTGTCCGTATGTCACAGGCATTTTACTCGAAAACTATACGTTGTATTTGAATGAAATTTGGAGTAATGGTGTATATATATATAATTTGATGGCCTCTATATGCAATGAAATTACTAAAAAAAATTTTTTTACTGGGGCTCTCCATACTTGTAACTGCATGTCAAAAAATAATATTTTACACTAAGTCCATATGTGACACATAAAACGATAGGTCTTTTAAAATGACTATAAGGTTACTCAGCACTTTTTTTGATTATGTGAATATACTCGGAGATAATCGCCACGAAAAGCACGAAAATTGTGTCCCCCTCCCTCTAATTTTTGAACAATGGAAGTGAAAAATTTGAAAAAAAATCGTGAATATAGTGCTTATTAAGTACTTTCACCAAAAAGTGTTTTGAAAAAGATCAGTTAAAAGGTTTTCGAGTAATTGCTGAAAAACTGATTTCCCTATAGAAAAGGATGTAAGTGCCGTAAGGTTTGTATCACGAGACGACCTTGTTAATATAATATAATGTCGTTCACTGATATGCATAATTACGACTATTACAAGCATACTGATTATCAGTGGCGTATTTCAACTACAATAATATCCTACTAATATTATAAATGCGAAAGTTTGGATGGATGGATGGATGGATGGATGTACGTTCCATTAAATCTCAAAAACTACTGGACGAATTTTTATGAAACTTTCCAGTAATGTACCTTATATAGCAGAATAGGACATAGGCTATAATGTATGTAAAATTTTATCCCTTTTAGGGACGAAAAAGGGGATGAAACTTTGTATGGAGACCAAATATTTTTATGTTGCGAGAGCGGCGTTCGTTATTGTTGCCATGGTAACGTCATTGTCAACAAATTAGAAAATGGTTCTAGAAAGAGTTAGTGAAATGAAGATTCTATGCGTAAGGAAATTGATTTATCCATGATTTATCCTATTTGTTATCAATCACGCAATAACGGCAAAACAGATTAATACATATTTTGGTAGGTATACAAATAGTTCATACCCTATATAGCATACTTTTTTTCCTGGAAAACATCTCTCAAAGGGATAAAATCTGAGGTGCAAGGAGGGTCCATGAATCGGAGTGATTCCCATCAATGTATTATATTTAAAATTAAGAGAATAATATATAATAGAATATTATATTTATAATGAAGCTTATTGAACATATTCTTTATTCGTTTCCTTAGTCCACACAGCGTGAAAATGAGCTATTCCAAATGTAATATATCTATTAGTCACTAGATGTACTTCCTAATTAGTTTTTTATACGTAATGGCTTCAATTATTTCAATTGATTTACCACGTTCACTGCATTACGGGGTCTATCGAAGTAAGAGTAACTATAATACAATCAGCAATGCAGCAATAACCTTTAAAAATGAAAATATGCAGTAAGGTACGTAAAGTACGTACGTATTGTAGTTTTATTATATTTGTAACTAATAAAATTATAATTAACGTTTAAGCAGTGCTACCAGTGACTTTGTGATACAATTCTTGCGTTAGATATAGTTTTTCGAAGACAATGATTTAGTTACATATTGTTGCAATAGATTTCGCTTTTCACATTCCACACATTCCTACTTCGCGCTGTTAAGATTTTTCCTGGTTTAATAGGGTCACGTATGCTAATGCCTCTACAAAAACGCAATTATCAATTAATAAATTAATTTAACAAATAAATAAAAAATTGGGTTTCTTTCGTTCCAGTTCTTTGGTAGTTGTCGTGTCGGTTGTCGTTGCTTTGGTTGGGTCGTTGGGTTTTCGTAAATACTAAAATTGGTTCAAATAAATAAAATAATACACTGGTCGGTGATTGGCTTGGCTTGGTCGTTCGGTTATTCTTGGGTTCTGAAATTTAATAAAATCTGGTGACTTAGAAGTCGATTATCTAATCTAAATAACAAACGTTTACCACCACTACGATGATCCGTGAAGTAATTAACATACACGGCGTTACGACTCCTCACGTCGTTATTAAAATTATCGGTGACGGAGCATGTCTATTCAGAGGTCTCTCCTACCTTTTGTATGCCACTCAAGTCAGGGCTAGAGAGATATAATGTTCCAAGGGGAAACCGATCCGCTGCTGGGGACAGTCCACGGTGGGTGTTGGGGAAGCTAGACAGGGAGCTCGCCAAAGAGGCAGCAATCGTCGAATCATGGGGGACCGGTTCCAGCCAGGTGAACGACATGCAGGTTGAGCATGAGGCTGAGCGCCTTGGCGCCGCTGTTTCCCGAATCAGTGATGCGGCAATGCCAAGAGCGAAACTTCTCTTGCCAAAACGTCGAGTATACTGGTGGCGTCCAGAACTCCGTCAGCTGCGGAACGCCTGTGTTGCCGCTCGTCGCCAGTACACGCGATGCAGAAGACGGCAAATACGGGACCATGACGAAGAAAATGTTCTGTATGACATCTACAGAGTTGCGCGCAAAACTCTGCATACTGCTATAGCACAAGCCAAGGAGTCGGCTTGGGAGGAGTGGCTGGAGACGCTAAACAGAGACCCATGGGGCAGGCCGTACCGGGTCGTGAGGCAAAAACTTCGACCCTGGGCTCCACCACTGACTAGCAGTCTCCAGCCAGAGATCGTTGAACGGATTGTGGGCACTCTCTTCCCTGAGAGAGGCGAGTTCTTGCCACCAGAGATGGCATCAACAACTCGACTGCAGGATCCCGTCATGGAGGTTCCCCCTGTGACAGAGGCCGAGTTCGGTGCGGCTGTCCTTAAACTTCGCTCGAAGAAGACAGCCCCCGGGCCAGACGGCGTTCCGGGACGCCTATTGTCAATCGCACTTAGCGAGATGGAGAACAGAGTC
The DNA here is from genome assembly GCA_963854355.1 of Epinotia brunnichana. Classification (NCBI taxonomy): domain Eukaryota; kingdom Metazoa; phylum Arthropoda; class Insecta; order Lepidoptera; family Tortricidae; genus Epinotia; species Epinotia brunnichana. The sequence continues at coordinate 2,026,492 of OY977959.1, read as the reverse complement.
AGAGCTCTATTCACCGCGTGTCTGACCCAGGGGCGGTTTCCCAACAGGTGGAAAACAGGCAAGTTGGTGCTCCTCCGAAAGGATGGGCGCCCACCTGATCAGCCGTCGGCGTACCGTCCCATCGTACTTCTTGATGAGACAAGCAAGCTTTTTGAGCGTGTGCTTGCTGCACGCCTTGTCAAAAGCATGCAGCCGGCCTTGAGCGAATTCCAGTATGGCTTCCGCCCGCTCCGCTCAACGCTGGACGCGATCGCTCGAGTGCGACATACAACTGAGGAAGCTGTAGCCGAAGGCGGGGTAGTCATGGCGATTTCACTCGACATTTGTAACGCCTTTAATACCCTGCCCTGGGAAACAATTCTGGCGTCGCTGCAATACCACAACGTGCCTTCCTACCTGCGCCGTGTGGTGACGGCTTATTTCGAGGAAAGAACAGTAATATTTCCTCTAAAGAACGGATGGGGGAGACGAGCTATGTCGTGCGGTGTTCCACAGGGCTCGGTTCTCGGCCCGCTCCTGTGGAACATCGGATACGACTGGGTGCTGCGTGGAGCAATGGTGCGTGGAGTCAGTCTTACTTGCTATGCTGACGATACCCTCGTGTTGGCCCGTGGAAGGAACCACAGGGAGGCCACTTATCTGGCCACAGCTGGAGTAGCACAAACTGTGCAAAGTATCCGGGCGCTGGGCTTAGAGGTGGCAATTAATAAATCCGAAGTCATGGTGTTTCATGGCTCGAGAAATGCACCACCACCCGGGGCCGCAATCACAGTGGGAGGAACCTCCATCGCCGTCGGGCCCACGATGAAGTACCTGGGACTCGTCCTCGACGGTAGATGGAGGTTTGATGAACACTTCCGGCGTCTAAACTCACGGCGTCGGCGTCAAAACTCATCGCGGCCGCCGGAGCGCTCGGGCGAATACTCCCAAACTTAGGAGGACCAGGAGGAGCGTCCAGACGCCTCTACATTAGTGTTGTGCGCTCAATGGCGCTTTACGGGGCACCAATATGGGCGGACGCAATGAGTGCTCGGAATATGACCCTGCTACGACGTCCACAGCGAGCCATAGCACTCAGAGCGGCACGAGCGTACCGCACAGTGTCGTACGCTGCATCCTGTCCACCCTGGGACCTGGAAGCCAAGGTCCTATCAGGAGTCTTCTGGCGGGTGAAATGGGCTAGGGAAGACGACAATTACTGGCCTGCACCACGCGAGGTCCAGCTGTGGCGAGTTGAAGCTCGGGACAACATGTTCCGCAGGTGGTCGGAGAGACTCGAGATCCCGGGAGCTAGCCGGGACTTGGTGGATGTTGTTCGGCCCGTTCTGAAAGAATGGGTTGAACGTAAGCACGGCGCACCCACATTTCACCTCACGCAGCTCCTGACCGGGCATGGTTGCTTCGGCAAATACCTGTGTGAGGTGGTGGGTAGGGAGCAGTCACCAGCGTGCCACCACTGTGGAGGAAGAGCCGTGGACACGGCCAAACACACGCGTGAGGAGTGCCCGGCATGGGTGGAGCCCCGCGCAGCCCTGTCCAACCCTGCCCTGGCTTTAGGAAGAGACCTCTCACTCCCGGCGTTAATCAGCCGAATGGTTTGCAGTGAGGAGGCGTGGGTGGCAGTGGCCAACTTCAGCGTCACAGTCCTGACGCAGAAGGAGGCAGCAGAGCGGACGCGCGAGGACGATGCCAACTCGGCCCCGCAGCGCCGCAGGAGGCCGGGCAGGCGGCGAAGGGCCTTCGCAGGCCGCATGCTGCCGCCATAACGAGGACCTGCGGGTGATGGGACGGGAGCACCATCATCCGCCTAGAAGCGGTCCCGAGCTGGAAAGCCCCCATGGTGTTCTGGGGTGCTGACAGTGGAGTGTGTAGGGCAGCATTCCCTACAACCTACGTGGGCCCGCAAGGACAACGCTGACAGAGTTCCGGATGTGTGCAGATGCGTTCCCAGAGCTCTGTCTTAAAGCGAGTGGTGGAACACCCCAGGGGTTTTAGTCTGTGTGAGTCGGACATACCCATTCGGCTTCTCTCGAGCCGGGTGGGATCCATAATGGATTTCCCCAGGGTAAAAAAAAAAAAAAAATAAAAAAAAATAATAAAAAAAAAAAGGGCTAGAGAGATACGAGAGAAAGTCGTAGCTTACGTCGTTCAAAATTGGGAGCAATATTCCATCATGACGCATGACCCGAGTGGCAATAATTACTCGAGCGCAGAGGTGTACAACAGGGAAATGTTACATCCTAATACTTATGGTGGCCTATGTGAATTATATGCGGCAGCCGAAATTTATAACCATGTATTCGAAGTCTATCGAAATGGTACACTTTATGTGAGCTCAGGTCAAGAAGGCAACCCCATAGGTCGTCTACGGTTTTCAAATAATTTATCAAGTGGTCACTTTGACGTTTATTTGCCGTGTGCTGAACCAGATTTTTCCTCTCCGACATACACAGATCCTACTTCACCGATATACACGGATCCTACCTCACCGACATACATGGACTTAACGTCACTGACAAACACAGCCTCTGATCACGCTAACCCCATTCCGCCGAGTATGACACAAAAAGAACTGATCCAATTGCCTTCATCGTCTTCCGTTATTTTTCATTCCCCAACATTCACACAGTTTAGTGATTCGAACTCACTTTCGGATTCCTCTGCCCCTCAACACCAAAAACGGAAAATAAAAACAAATAACAAAATATCGCGAAAACGTAAATCAAATCTTTCACGGAGTTCTGGTAAAGCTAGAGCTGTGAAAGTGGCTAGAAAATTAAATGAGAAAACTTTTCCACGAGCCGAACTGAGCAGGATTAAAGACGCAATGCGTGTGGCAGCACATAGAGCTACTGAGACTACAGAAGAGTCCGAAGCTCGGCGTCGCCAGCACGCGGAGTATTTGGCATCTCAAAGGGCTGCTGAGACTCCGGAAGACTCCCAAGCTCGGCGTTGCCAGCACGCGGAGTATTTGGCATCTCAAAGGGCTGCTGAGACTCCGGAAGACTCCCAAGCTCGGCGTCGCCAGCACGCAGATTATTTGGCATCTCAAAGGGCTGCTGAGACTCCGGAAGACTCCCAAGCTCGGCGTCGCCAGCACGCGGAGTATTTGGCATCTCAAAGGGCTGCTGAGACTCCGGAAGACTCCCAAGCTCGGCGTCGCCAGCACGCGGAGTATTTGGCATCTCAAAGGGCTGTTGAGACTCCGGAAGAGTCCCAAGCTCGGCGTCGTCATCATGCTGAGTATTTGGCGTCTCAAAGAGCCACAGAAACAGCTGAAGTGACCGAATCTCGCAGACGCGCTGTTGCCGAAAGGGCAGCACATCGACGTCAAATATTCACTAAAAACACTTGGGGGGTATTTGATAAAGCTGCCTTCGAATACGACAAAACTCTAAACTATGCCAGTCACATTCTCATAAAAGTAGAAGCAATGTGCAAAGAATGCAGATTTTGCAACGCTCTTAAATGGAAAGAGGAGTCACCGAGTATGTGTTGTTCGGGAGGGAAAATAGCAATTCCTTTATAAGATGAGCCAGTTGAACCACTAAAGGAACTTTTCTGCTGTGAAACAGACGAACCTCATCGTTTTTTGAAGAATACAAGAAAGTACAATACCTGTTTTCATATGACATCTTTTGGTGCAGACAAAGTGGTCTCAATGCCTGGATTTTGCCCGACTTTCACAGTCCAAGGACAAATATATCACCGAATTGGTTCTTTGCTTCCTGCGGCTAATATGCAACCGCAATTCTTGCAAGTTTATTTCTTGGGTGATGAACAAGCAGAAGTTAATAGGCGTACTGACTACGTACAAAATGTAGAAAGAACCATTGTTCAAAAAATACAACGAGTTTTACACGATCACAATATTCTGGTCCATGAATTTAAAACGGCTAAAGATAGAATTTCCAACAATGACTACAAAGTCGTAATCCATCCTGATCGTGTACGACGTGGTCAACACGAGAGGCGGTTCAATGCTCCAACTACAAATGAAATAGCTGCCGTAGTAGTAAGTGGTGAGCAAACTTCGTCTCAAGATATAGTTATACAAGCGCACGATGGCACGCTCTCCAGAGTCCCAGATACGCATAGATTTATGACGCTCTTGAGTACCCAATTATATTTTGGAAAGGACAAGAGGGCTACAATTTGGACATTCCTCAGACAAATCCTATAACCAAAATACCAAGTTCAAATAAAAAAGTGTCATGTAAAGACTTTTATTCCTACCACTTAATGATCCGTCGCAACAATTTTAATTTATTGCTTCGATGTAGACTCCTTCTGCATCAATTTTTGGTCGATATGTATGTAAAAATGGAAAGTGAGCGTTTGCGATTTATTTCTTTAAACCAAAAAAAACTGCGAACGGAAAAATATATTCATTTGCAAGACGCAATAAGGAAGGATGTGGACGTGGATCCAAATAATTTGGGTCAGATGGTGATTCTCCCGTCATCATTTGTGAATAGCCCGAGGTACCTTCACGAATACGCACAGGATGGGTTCACATACGTACGTAATCACGGCAGGCCCGATTTGTTTATTACACTGACATGCAACCCCACCTGGCTGGAAATAACCAACGAGCTTATGCCTGGCCAAAAATCAACGGATAGACATAATTTAACAGCCAGAGTATTTAGAATAAAAGTGCAAAAGTTAGTTGCTCTACTTACAAAAGGAAAGGTATTTGGTGACATGAAATGTTTAATGTATTCAATAGAATGGCAAAAACGAGGTTTACCTCATTTACATTTACTCTTGTGGCTGAAGGAAAAATTGTGTCCTAACCAAATTGATGAAGTCATAAGTGCAGAGATACCAAACCCGGAAACAGACCCACAACTTTATGACACGGTGACTAAAAACATGATTCATGGACCCTGTGGTACATTAAATCCTTCATCGCCGTGTATGAAGGAGGGAAAATGTATTTATATTTATATTTATATTTATATTTATTTATTTGGTATTAATCATACACTGTCAATTGGGTACATTATAACTTATAAGTAAATTAAAATTAAAACCACAAATACTGGCTTACAAATGTCCCAAGAATAATATTAAAAAATATGTTACATAATGTCATTGAATAAGAATAGCTTGAATATAAAATGATGAAATAGTAGATTGAATATGTCCGCAATTAAAATAATATGATACAATCAAAATGTAAGTATTATCAATGTACCAAGAAGTATCCTAAGTCGCTTTTAAAAGATACTCAAACCAACGATAAAGGCTATCCCATGTACAGGCGTAGATCCCCAGATGATGGTGGACGTACAGCGCCAATAAAAGCTCGAAGTGGAATTCGAGAAATCTTGGTGGATAATAGCTGGGTAGTGCCATATTCTCCCTTTCTTTGTAAATTGTTTAATTGCCATATAAATGCAGAATTTTGTAATACCGTGCAAGCGATAAAATATATCTTAAAATATATAAATAAAGGGAGCGACCAGGCCATATTTAACATCCGACAGCAAGGGCATGAAAATATAGACCCGAGAGATAAAGTACAAACTTTTAGAGCAGGTCGATATGTTAGTAGTAACGAAGCAGCGTGGCGAATCTTGGGATTACCTGTACACGAGCGATACCCCACAGTCACTCATCTCGCAGTACATTTGCCTAATGGAGAGCGGGTGAAAATAGCAATGAAAATAACTTAAGCGACAGATTAGCGGTACCACCTAAAACGACACTTACTGCATTTTTTATACTGTGTCAACATGACGCCTTTGCTAAGACATTACTTTACATTGATGTACCTCGCTACTATACCTGGCACGCGTCACAAAAAGAATGGCGACGTCGTTTACAAGGAAAACCTGTTGACGACTGGCCAGGAGTGAAGGAGTCGGACGCTCTTGGCCGAATGTACACTGTGCACATTAGCTACTTTGAGTGTTATTGTCTGCGATTGCTGCTGAATGTAATTCGTGGACCCACTGACTATTTGGATCTAAAAACAGTTGACGGCCAAGAACTTGCCACTTTTCAACAGGTGTGTGAGAAGTTGGGATTGTTGGAAGATGACAACCACTGGGATGCCACAATAGAAGAAGCTGTGCTATGTCGCTCACCAGCGCAAATAAGAGAGTTATTTGCCATAATGATATGTACATGCGGTCTATCAAATCCTTTAGAACTGTGGGAAAAGTACAAAACAGCCTTATCAGAGGATATATTGCATAGATTTGAAGGGATGCGCCAAGTCAACAATGATCTTTGCTTCAATGTGGCACTGTTTCTTATTGAGGATAAAATAATTTCAATTTCCGGGAAAAAGTTGTCCGATTTTGGCCCACGCCACAGCACAGAGGACAGCTGACAAATGATTTGATCCGCGAGCTAAGCTACAATGCCACCATATTAAATGCTCACATAAGTGAAACTGAGCCACGTCTACTACCCGAGCAAAACGAAATTTACTACAACATTGTACAACGATTCGAGAGTGGTAAAGGCGGCCTTTTCTTTCTTGATGCCCCGGGTGGCACAGGCAAGACTTTTTTGCTTAATTTGCTGCTAGCTAAAATTCGCAGTAACCAAAACGTTGCATTAGCCGTGGCTTCCTCTGGAATTGCTGCAACGTTGTTAAATGGTGGGATTGGTGGGCGAACGGCACACTCAGTTTTTAAGTTACCTCTTAATTTGGCAAGCGAAGAAACTCCAACGTGCAATATTAGTAAGAATAGCACTCGCGGCAGTCGCGGCGCCCTTTTGCAACAATGCAAACTAATCGTATGGGACGAATGTACAATGTCACATAAACGAGCTATTGAGGCACTTGATCGCTGTCTACAAGACATGCACAGTAATCAATCATTGTTGGGTGGTGTGGTAGTGTTACTGGCTGGTGATTTCAGACAGACTTTGCCAGTTATCGTGCGAGGCACTCCAGCAGACGAGATAAACGCATGTCTGAAATCATCTTATGTGTGAAGCAAAGTTGAAAAGCTGCATCTGACCACAAACATGCGAGTCCAGCTATTTAACGATGCAGAGTCAGGTGCATATGCTCAGAAACTGCTCGAGATAGGTAACGGTCGGTTAGAAACTGACGAAGACGGTATGATTCTATTCACTAATGAATTTTGTCATATTGTGAAATCGGAAGATGAGCTTATAGCTCAAGTTTTTCCTGATTTAGAACATGGCTGTGTGAAAGAACCATATTGGCTCCAAAAAATGATATTGTTTTCAAAATCAACAAAAAAATCTTGAACAAAATAAGTTCTACGCAAACAAAAATTTATAACTCCGTCGACACTGTCATGTCCGCTGATGACACCACAACTTACCCCGTTGAATTTTTGAATTCTTTGGAGCTATCCGGGGTGCCATCCCATATGCTTGAACTGAAGGTAGGCGTACCAGTTTTGTTAATGCGCAACTTAGACGCACCCAAATTATGCAACGGCACTAGATTGATAATCACCGAATTAGGGAAGTACATTGTGAAGGGCACGATTTTAACGGGAGAAGCTAAGGGAGAAAGTGTACTTATACCACGTATTCCAATTATACCGAACAATTTACCATTTAATTTTAAACGTTTACAGTTTCCATTAAAAGTAGCATTATCTATGACCATTAATAAATCACAGGGGCAAACGTTAAAAGTAGCAGGAATACATCTGGGCACACCATGTTTTTCTCATGGACAGTTGTATGTAGCTTGCTCACGTGTTTCCAAATCAAATAATTTGCATGTTTTTGCTGATCGGTATAAATCATTTAATATAGTTTATAGAAGTATACTTCAATAAAATAAATTGTAAAAATAAATTAAGAAAATAATAATAATAGATAGTATTAACTATTATGTCCTGATTCCATAATAATAATATGACAACATTGTTTGGTATATAGAAACATACCTTTTTCGTCAGTTGATTATCGACTGTCACCATCTCAAGCTATTTCTGAGCTTAACTCATTGAATATAATGGAACGTAGCCTCGGATACCTCCAAAAATATTAATTTAGTACCTTGGTGATTTGCATTTTTTCCATCACTTTCACCCAATAGCCTAGAACAGCATTTAGATTCTTTACGACTATTGAATACATAAGTCAATTCTTTTCAAATTATCATGTCTAGGCAATTAACGAGTTCTACGCGGACGAAGTCGCGGGCAGAAGCTAGTCATATTATAAATGCGAAAGTTACTCTGTCTGTTGTACCTTTTCAATGAAATTAGGTATGTAGGTAGTTTTGAGAGCCTGAGAAGGACATAGGATAGTTTTTTCATCGTGGAAGTCATCTATTTAAGGGATGGTAAGATGTATTATGACATTCATTGCGATAATTGATGCTGCGCCTGTGCCGGCTGTGTCATGCTTATGTCTAATACTTAGCAGTACTAACATATTTTTGCTCTTAGATTTTGTTTAGGCGTTTAACATAAAATACGTTTAAGGCTACTAACAGGTATAAGCGGACGAAGTCGCAGCTAAAAGTTTGTTTAGTAATAAATATTTTTTTAATGTACGAATAATAAAAACAATCTGCTGCAGAAAAACGGGGAACGATCAATATAAAATAAATAAATAAATATTACGGGACAATCTTACACAAATCAACCTAGGCCCACGGTAAGCTCAGTAAGGCTTGTGTTGTGGGTTACTAGGCGATGATATATATAATAGATACATACATATAGATACTTATATACATATATAACATCCATAACTCAGGAACAAATATTCGTGATAAATACACAAATAAATGCCCTGATCGGGATTCGAACCCGGGACCTCCAGCTTCGTAGGCAGAGTCACTACCCACTGGGCTACGGAGGCCGGTATTGATAAATCGTTTTGTATAGACCGCAGGAACGGTTTGAAATCGAAGATCAACTTACAACGTTATTATGCTAGACGAGTCAATTTTGAAACCGGCATTTTGACCTCTAATTATTAATTGTTGTTAACCAGCTCGAGGTTCTTTATTTTCATGCCACATGAAAATAGTGAACAGTTTGTTTGTTACTTAAACTAATACTGAAACTGCCCAATTTTGTAGGTAAGAAAAGTTTTATTAACGATTCACCTACGTCGACAATATGAATATGGATAAGAAGATATTTTTTTCTTAGTTATGAAAAAGTTACGGTAGGACCTTGCAGTTCACTTTCGGTCTCTTATCAAATTACTGATGTATATAGGTGATGAAGAGGTTCTCGGTCAGACCTAGGTCTTCAACTTTTGCTATGCGATTTGGGTGCATCTTGACCGGTAAATAGATTGTAATCTGCATTACGACGTAGAATAATATTCCAGAAATCATTTACCAATGGGATAGGTAGGGGATCGTATAATCGTATTCCATAATGTAGTCTGATGTCTATTTTATAGTAGAAACTTAGAGTAGCTGTGTTGACTCCTTTAAATTACCTGGTTTTGTAGAAGTAGTAAGAACAACTTTTGAACAAGCATCTTCGAATACAGGATATGGAGTCTTAGCATGGGCAAAAACAAGTCTTCGACATTGTCCTAGAAATAATTATGAGCAAGCAAGCAACATAGCCGGACATTTTGAAGCAGTTTCTCTTAAATATAATATAATACAAGGTTATTTGCATCCAACCCCCCAAGGTTATGCGCCTTCGAAACGTACCTACTTTACACTAACGGACTTTATAGATTTTGGAGATGTTAACGAAGACTTTCTTCGTTCAAGTCGTTTAGATACTTATATTTCTGCAAAATGCTACATAAACAGCTTTTTTGCTACCCTGTTTTACCACGAACCAGCCTGACCTGTGCAGCGAAATTACTGATTAAATATCACGACGCTAACAAATTCCTTGTGGCTATTAAGGATATAATATGGCTTAAACGTATAAGATCACAGAATGCAGATCCTCGTTTAGCACATTATTGTACGAACGAGCGAAGTCCTCCGAGTCTACAGGAACAATCCGACATTCGTTGGTACTCGGTTCGGTACGAAATTTGTTAGGCGAATGAATAAGACAACAATATTTTATCAAATTAGTCAAGACGTTCACAGTTTGAGGAGATCCACTAGTCTGTGTAGAAGTAGGCACGGAACCCTTCGTTGTGCGTGGTCCGACACGCACATGGGCGCTTTTTGAGCTTACAATGGGTCTAGTTTGATTTGTCTAAGATTGTCCCTTAATATTTATTTTATTAGGTACCTATTTATATTTAGCAAACTGGTCAGTGCGCGGGCGGGTTTGGTTAAGTTAACACGGCGACTTGTTGCAGTGATTGGTACCTACAAATGCGCGACTTAGCCTTAGCCATAGCTCACCTGTCGATTTGCTAACTTACTGCGTTTGTATCGCGTTAGTAGAGCTGCATATAGTCACCCTGTGTAACCACTCTGAGGCTCACTTAAGAGCTTTAGCGAGCGCTTCAAAAACCAGCATTTCTACTCGACTTAAAAGATAAAAAAACTCTATGAACAAATTCTACCTATAACCCACGTGATCATGCATGAGGGTCAAATGTCAATTAAACATTATTAACCTTTATGACACGTCACAAATGATATCTTGGCAGAATTAGACAAGAAAGTAATTCTGATAACTGGTCAGTGAACTTTATTCTTCTGGTGGCATTGGCATGGATTAAGACTTGGAAATATTGAATTAATTTATGTTGGCATTTTAATGCCTTTTCTTAAGTGTGATGTTGGTTACTTTTTGTAAGGTGCTGGCTGTTGGATGATGAATAAGGAACGATGGAATGTGGTTTAAATTATTTTGGAATGGCGTATGTGTTAAGTAAGTAAGTATATCCCGACCAAGCTAAGAATGCACCTCGCACAGTGTAACTTATTCGACGCGAGGTGCATTCTTAGATTGGTCGAGATGTAGAGCTAATAGATGGGCTAAAACGGTAACAGAAATAAAGCTGAAGGTTTTTCAAGAAGAAGTGTATTCAAGTATTAGCCCTTTCCCCCTGAACCCTACGTAAATAAGATTTAATTTAGAAAATGAGGTGCCTATATTTGCCCTGTATGACGAAATATGTAGGTACAGTCGGCCAAAACTGTGGTCTACGGTCGAGGTTCATTTGAACTTCATGAAACGACAAGGTCGATTTCCACTTGCAATAATATTATGACAACCTTAGCGATCATTAGATCTCACATAAACTTTTGTCAAAACTGGTAGACCACTTCCTTTGCCGACCGTAGGTACCTACGTTTACTTAACCCTATTATATTTTTCTAGGAACTGAAATGGCCGCGTACAGTACGGTTTCAGATGATTTGCTCCCTCGAACGCCGAAACTGCAGAATTACTCCCTGCTAAGGTTTTCCCACAACAAATACAAAACATCACAAACATCAAAACCCAAAAATGTATGTAGCAGCCCTCAATGTACTGACGTTAAAAAAATGAAGAAACTCTAACAGAACTAACATATGCGTTAAAAAAAAAACAAATGGAATGGAAAAGGTTGGAGGAGGCATTTGCCGATGGGCAAACAAATCTACAGAAAATAAGCAAGCAGCAAATACTAGAATAGAAGTTTAAGTTTTAATTTAAATATTGTTTTAAGGTTTAAGTACAAGATACAAGATACAAGATATTTATTCATAAAAGTCAATGTTTTACAAGTCAGGTATGTACATAATAAGTAGTATTATTTATTAATTACATCGGATGTCAAATAGCTTTATATGTCTGAGTGATACAGGTAGTTTCAATTCAAAAATATTAGTTACTAAATTGTGATGCCTTAACTGTAAGGTTATGTAGGTGCTCCTAATACTTAGGGCCAGTGCACGTCTCAACAAATTCGTCAACGCTGTAGCATGCTATGTTGTTTAACATAGTTTTAAGTTTGTTGTCGAACATTTTTTCAGTTTTTGATAGTTTTATCTCCTCTGGTAGCAAGTTATACAATTTTGCGCCTAAGACCCCAAGTGACTTCTGGGTCTTTGCGAGCCTGCACCGCGGGATAAATAAGCGGTTGTTCCAACGAGCCGACGAATGGGTAGCGTATTGGTCCACGTTGGCCCTAACATACTTGCAAGCGGTTAATATGTAAACACTGGGAAGGGTAAGTATCTTAAGCTCCTTAAATAGATTTTTAGCAGGATGGTTGTATGACTTTCCGCTAATTATACGAATAGCACGTTTTTGTAATTTAAATGGTCTATCTCGGTCCGCTGCTGTTGCCCACAGGTCAGCACCCAGAATTAGAATAGCGTGAAAGTAGCCATAGTAGGCTTTTTTAACATTGTCATATGACAAGGTCAGTGCAATTCTGGAGAGTGCATAACACGCGGAGGACAGTTTGTCGCACATGCGGTCAATATGAGGGGACCACGTGAGTCCGGAGTCAAGGATGAAGCCTAGATATTTCACCTCTTTTACTTGTGGTACCTCAATGCTATTTAGCTTTATGTCTAGTTTGTTCTGAATGTTCTGCCTGAGCTGAAAATGTAAAATATTGGTTTTTTCCACGTTTAATAGCATTCCGTTTGCGGCAAACCATTGAGATATTTGGTGCATAGCAATTTCAACCTTAGAGTTTAAGATTTCATGGCTATCCGCACTCACTAGGATGCATGTGTCATCAGCATATGTCATGAACTCAAGATCGGGACTGGCCGATGAGATGTCATTAACAAGTATTAGAAATAATATATTTCCCATTGTTGATCTGAATAAAGGGCTATATAATATAATATAATAAGGTTTTCCCAAGTATAAGGTACTTCTTTTTAAAGGGTTGCCAACGCGCATTATGACATCCCTAGCGGATCACTCATCCGGCCATTTTCCCTCTGAGTCACCAAAATCTGAGCTCAATCCGCTCAAATACCTTCACTAGTTATATACAACCACCTGAATCAACGTCTTAACCCATTCACGGCCACAATACGCTCGTAGCGCTACGCCTTAGTCCGTAGCAGCCTAAACTCCGTATGTAGTGAAAAGCGCTCGTAGTGCTTTGACGCATGTATGTCGTCATGGGCGCTGAATGGGTTAACTTGCCTTCCAAAGCATTGTTCGCCCAGTTAGTGACCACTCAAAGCAGTCACCCATCCTGGCCCCGTAGCATGGATGGCGTTATCACGCGATAAGTGACAGGATAGAGCTTCCGTCCCTGGCTGACACCGTTCGATAGAACGAGACGACGCGCTTATCCTGTCACTTGTCGCGTGATAACGCCATCCATGCTACGGGGCCTGAACCGACCTGAAGCTAACCATGAATAAGTTTCTGTCAAAAATTTCATTTTTGGTACAAGTTTTTATTGCCGACTGTACTTTTCTACATACCATCATCAACTACTCATTGAGACGATTCTAACGAGCCCAAACTCGATGGGGTTGTGTCGTTTTATTAGTAAAGTAAAGTAAAGTAAAGTAAATTTTATTTGTAAAGCAAAGGTAACAAAGATGGTACAATGGTAATAATGCGTATCACTATGTTTGGCCATTTAGGCATACAAATTTGCAAGCAGCATGCATTATATACTTATATATAGATAGTCTTAATTATAAATTATATTTCGCTAATTACAGTTTAAGTATTCATTGACTGAATAAAAAGCTTTACCTGTCAAGAATTTAAATAATTTTGATTTAAATTGTGGCATGTTAGTTTCTCTTATAAATTCCGGTAACTTATTGTATAGTTTCGGTGCCATGCCGAAAGCACTTTTTGCTAGTAAAGCTGTTTTTAGAGGCCTTGAATTTATTTTATGCCGATGGCGTATACTTTTAAAAACAGGAAATTGTTTGATTGCGGAGTTCCTATGGCCACCTTCCAGCTCAAGCATCAGATCAGCTCCATGTCATCATAATATTGCATTGTCATGCTCATGCGATATACATATGCATACAAAATTTCAGCTCAATCGGAAACCGGGAAGTGGGTGAAATTTCAATTACTAAATTTGACCCAAGAATAAAACAAACGGGGTGAGCTAAATAAAAGCTTGTAATAAAATCTTGTAAAAACCATGAAAATCGAAAATCGGGTATCCGTCATTCAATTCAACTCAATTCAAAACATTTTACTCAAAGTAGATTCAATACAGAATACCTACTTTTCGAATGTCAAAAATTACAAGAATCTTATTAAATAGCATTCATCCAGAGGTGGAGTCGTTACATTAGTCCATTAACTTTAATTAACAAATACAAATTTATGTAAAAATAAAATACTTACTATTTATACTTAAGTTGCACTTATCATACTCGAGTGGCATAGATGCAGATATAGATAAACTTCGAATTTCAATGTTCGTGGAAGCGCCGGCTGTGCCAATCGATTTGATTGTGCGGGAGCCGCTAGGCTGTAAGCACTAACGTAGCCACATTAAATATTTTTTAAATAAATAAATAAATATTTGCGGACAATCTTACACAAATCAACCTAGTCCCAAACTAAGCAAAGCTTGTACTATGGGTACTAGACGACGATATAGATACTTATATAGAGAAATAAATACTTAAAAACATAGAAAACATCCATGCCTCAGGAACAAATATTCGTGTTCATCACACAAATAAATGCCCTCACCGGGATTCGAACCCAGGACCTCTTGCTTCGTAGGCAGGGTCACTACCAACTAGGCTAAAGCGGTCGTCGAAATTCGTCAAAACATTATCGGTTAAAGGCGATAGTGACAGAAATTAAATTATTTACCTTAGCGTAAGTTCCGACCTAGTTCCTGGCTGTTGCTCGGGAATCTGCCGGTCACTGCCCCCGCGATAACTCGCGAAAACAATCTGCATGGTTAAGAAGAGTGATCGGTGATCCGACCACTATTTAGAACTTGTCGCCATTTTCGTGGATTCATTTAAAAATGTTTAAACTAAATAAAATTAAAAACGAAAGAATGTAAAAAACCTATTTTCAACCGACGAAAAAAACGGAGGAGGTTCTCAAGTCGACGCGTATATATATATATATATATTTTTATGTATGACCTCGCATAACTTTTTACAGAGTAGTTCGATTTTGATAATTATTTTTTTATTGGAAAGGGTCGGGGCCTAAGTTGGTCGCATATAAATTTGAAAAAAAAAACAACCCTGAGGGTAGGAAAATAGGGTTTGATTGATTTTTCGTCGGTTAAAACTTTGTTTTCAAAGTAAATTATATAACTAAAATAACGGGTTTCCCCGCGGCATGGTGCCGAAGATGCTGGCAGCATTTCCCCGCTGTATCGCAATACTAATGCGTTGAGCAAGGAAGCTGCCAGCTCTTCGGTCCCCGGTGGTGTCGGCTAATTTTTTGGAGAGCCCTTTGTTAAGATTGAGGGCGCTGGGACCCCACGGACCAAGGGTCTCGACGCCGAACGGAACAAAGCAGTATTCGACGCCGAGACCCTTATATTTGTTAGTTTTTGCCTTTTCCGCGGCCTCTGTAGCCGGAGGCTCTGGAGGACGTCCCGTGGAGATGGGATGTTTGTTTGTTTGTTCCCAAATGTCTTTAATAGTCTTTATTTGAGAGTAGGTAAACCAACGAGAATGTGTGAAGAATGTCATGAAAGTGAATGAAGCAAGAAAGGTGTGTCTAGATCGTAGCGATTGGAAATCCGTGATCTCTGCCTACCCTTCTGGGAAAGAGACGTGATTATATGTTCGTATTTTTTTATGAAAAGCGATCCATTCACGATTGTCTCTAAACAAATTATAATCTGAGCAATGGACTCCATTCGATTCAGGGTCGCCAGGAAACTCCGCTCTCCGGACAAACGTTGTTTAGTTCTCATTTTAAAAAGACATGCTAGAATTACATAAAACTTTGTATTTGAACCTTTATTGATAACTAGCTACCCGCCCCGGCTTCGCACGGGTTTATATAAGTTTATATGTACAATACATGCATGTATTATACTGATTATACATATACTCGTAAACCTTCCTCTTGAATCACTCTAATATCTATTAAAAACCATCGCGTCAAAATCCGTTGCGTAGTTTTAAAGATAGGGACAGACAGACAGACAGTGGGAAGCGACTTTGTTTTATACTATGTAGTGAAGTGACTGTTTCTCAAAAGACAATTTTTCCAGAATATCTATTCCGCAAATGGACTTTTTCTAACTTACCTATCTCGCAACTCATCCGTTAAATCCGTTTGCTAAAGTAACGATGACCCCCGCTGGAATGGGCCGTGTCCGGCCCGTGCCGTTTTCTAAGAAAAACGACGGCGTTTTTGGCTGGCCGAGCCAAACCCAAGCCCGGCCGAGCCACGGCCGAGGCTCGGAAGCGGCTCGGTGTCAGCATGGCCCGGCTATGGCTCGGCCGGGCTTGGGTATGCGGCCGCGCAAAAACGCCGTCGTTTTTCTTAGGAAACGGCCCGGGCCGGACACGGCCCGTTCTGGCGTGAGTCAACCTTTATTTCTTAACTTGGATTAGTTAGGTGTGTGCATCATGTTACTCATTTTTATTAGTATTTCGATGGAAAACGAGTGTATTGGCATTTAGATTGTCTGGGAAACTAGCTATAATAGACAGGTGTTATAAAAAACCTGAAATCAATCATCCAACCCCCGATGTTTCAATTGTAAAATAAGCATCAAATAGTTATTATATTAGCAGTCAAAGTTGCCAAATAACACATCATATGTAATTACTTTAGGAGTAAGGATATATGGTACTGAAACGTGGTCGCTTACAATGGGCCTCATAAGAAGGCTCAAAGTCACCCAAAGGGCAATGGAGAGGGCTATGCTGGGAGTTTCTCTGAGCGATCGCATCAGAAATGAGGCTATCCGCAGCAGAAGCAAGGTTACCGATATAGACCTCCGAATCGCTAAACTTAAGTGGCAGTGGGCGGGGCACATTGCACGTAGAACCGATGGCCGTTGGGGCAGAAAGGTTCTTGAGTGGGTGTGTGTGCGTGTGTGCGTGTGCGTGTGCGTGTGCGTGTGCGTGTGCGTGTGCGTGTGTGTGTGTGTGTGTTTGTAACAATATGTTTGGCTACTTCGGCTGCTATCATCTATATGATGCAGACTGTACTCGTTGGCGAAAATCGTTGCAACGAAATGGTATCTAATCGTTGAGTTCGTTGACGTCATCATAATATTTACATTAATTATAACCTACCCACAAAAAATACTGCAAAAAAAATCGCGTTTCCATTGACAAGCGGGGACACCGGGGGAGACAAGTCATAGCAAAAAATATATCCTTAAGTTAATCCAACATGGAGATACAATAACACCTGTGATTTAGCGTACGGAACAGGATTTATTTTCAGCTTGATCATGGTCAACCATTTTATTCACAACCTATTTTGACTCATTGCAACATTCTCACCGGTATGTTCTGTTCTGTCATCGAATTCAATTAGGTAGCTAAAGCAGTATCTCATCTAGTAACTCTGTTACTTCCAAGGAATAGCTATTCTATCCCCCTTAATTATACCCAGGTTCGGAACCGATGGTCTGTATCTGTAGCAGCTATACCTACTCAACCTGCGGCCCGCCGACCATTCGCGAGTGGCCCGCCAATCCCGCCATCCATCATGCGATCCTAGTAAAAAATCATAAATATGTACCTTGTGCTCCTTAGCTAAAATAAAATGTATTTGCGGCCCTCGTAGAAAAAAGGTTGAGTATGGCTGCAAGAGTCTCTAAAACTGCGCTGCGAATGGGGAACATTACTGCAATGTTCTGCCGCCAGAGGCAGCACTACCACTAATAGTACACCAGTAAAGAAATATAGGGATTCACACACACATGCACAATTGATTGTCAAATGAGTGACAAGGATGCTTGCATAAACAATACCGCAAGTGGGAACGAGATACAATGTCAACGCTGTTAGTGTCGCCACCTACGAAGAGTTTTGCGTAATGTTCCCTATTACCCCGGTTTCCCTTACGCATGTTATAATCAACCTATATGACTTCAATACCCATGACCTTTGCACATTATATGAAATTCTGACGAAAATATAACTGCGCCACTAATTTCAAAACATTCAGTCTCCGCGTGTTATCAAAAAAAACTAAATAAGTAGGTTCCAAAAATATAACGTTTTTTTCACATTTGCTTCTCCACTTTAGACTTTGGAAGCTTAGGTTTAGCCTCACTTTTCGCTTGATAGCTTTGCGTCGTACGTATGACCTGTATCAGAGTGGTTACAAATGTTAATATAACATTGTGAATACTTACTGTGTAAAATAATAAGCTGATTAGATACAGTGAACATGAATTCGGCTAGCGGCAAAGGTCGAGATGTTGGGAGAATTTTGCAAGTAGCAAAAGGGGTGTAGGCTCTAGACTATAAATTTATTATTACCTACTTCAAAAGAAAGAAGGCAAAAAATATGCCTAGTGACAAAAATGCCATTCAAATAAATATCTCAAAAAATTACGAGGCTGCAACCGTTTTAAGGATGACTCACGCTAGAATGGACCGTGTCCGGCCCGGGCCGTTTTCTAAGAAAAATGACGGCGTTTTTGCGTGGCCGAGCCATACCCAAGCCCGGCCGAGCCACAGCCGAGGCTCGGAAGCGGCTCGGTGTCGGCACGGCCCGGCCGTGGCTCGGCCGGGCTTGGGTATAATGTCAGCCGCGCAAAAACGCCGTCGTTTTTCTTAGAAAACGACCCGGGCCGTTCTAGCGTGAGTCATCCTTTAATATTGCTTGTTAAAGAGAGAAAACGCTCGGGGATAGTGACGCCACCCCACGGACACTCACTAAACCCAGATGTCTTGCAAGCGAAACCTGAGGACCGAAGTCGAGGAAGTGAGCGGCCAGACAAGCGAGGTCGAAGGCTGAGTTTCTCGTAGGGGGACGAAAGGTTCAAAGCGTCCCTTCAGAGCGCGCTCACTATGCGAGCTCCCACAGACACTCCCTATCCCCGGATGTCTTACAAGGGAAACCTGAGGGTCGAAATCCCGAAGGTGAGCGGCGAGGCAAGAGAAACTGAAGGCCGAGTTATTCGTAGGATCGAAGGTAGAAAAGCCCTTTCAGAGTACGCTCACTATGCGAGCCCGCGGGCAAGCCTACGTGGGCACTCACTGTCCCCGAATGTTCTAGCGAAACCCGAGGGCCGAAGGTTCGATGGTGAGCGGCGAGGGACGAGAGGCCGCAGGCCCGTGAGCTCCGCTCCATATGAGGCTTTCTTTTCAGTTTCGCGATTTATTAGGAAACACTTATTCTTAATCTAGACATACTTTTTAAAAGGCTTTAAGTACTTTTTTTTGTAAGAAAGTTGGGAATAATTATTTTACACGATTTCTTACTTTATAATGCAAATACCTACTCTTTATTGCACACTTATTTCCTTTTTTTTGTCGAATATTCTTTATGTTAATACATTTCCTTAGGCATCGAATCTTCTATTCACTAAGCTTCTCTGCATTTTTGAAAATGTATCACAAAAAAAAATGACAAAAAGTTCATGCCGGTCGCTAAGCTATAGGTCAAACCACCGGACTAAGTATCAGTTGTAAGACCACGATGAATTTTCGTATATATTGACGACGTGTTACCATGGGAACGATACTGTTATAACCCCGCTCTTGCAACATTATAATTAATTATTAATTATAAATTCAAACGTCGGACTCCAGCGGGCATTTTCGTGGCATGTCAGAATGATAGGTAAGGTTTGCAAATCAATCAATTCACTTTCGAGTATTTGTACTTAGTATTTGGTACCTAGTATTTATAATGTGAAATTCCAATAATGTGACCTTTCTGTGACTTAAGTTCGGAGTGCTGTCGTAGTATCGTATCTATTGTAATACATAGATATGCAAATTAACAAATAAAGCAAATCTTTCTATTGATTAGACGGCACTCTACCAACAAACACAATGAACAACAGTCATAATGACGCGTGTTAGCTATTTATTTGTTTTTAAGTGGCCACTTCAGTGTAGCATTTACACATTAAAGATGAATAAATGATAACGGGTAACTAATTTAATTAACTATGTTACAAATAATACATTATAATACTCGTAAGTTAAGATTTTTTTGTAAACCTTACCTTGCCCTCAAACTGCCCCCTATAGTCCGACGTATGTATAATTATAGTCTCTAAAGTCGCCTCAGCACCTATTTTCATCCCATATATTTATCACGTTTTATCTATACATTGCTAAAAGTTTGAATGGGGTCGTTTTTACTTTCCAGTCAAGTTTATCGTTACCAATTTTCAAGTCTTTATTTAGCTCATGGATTCAAAGAGTTCCCATACAAAGTTCAACCTCATTTTACCCCTTCGATCCCTAATCTTGAAGATTTTTATAACCTATAACCTGGCCGGGGATTTTCTTGACAAATTAGTAAGTTTGCATAAAAATCCGTTCAGCCGTTTTCACGTGATGCGCGGTCACATAAACAGACAAATGTCCCTGGCGCAGTGGATGATTAACATAGGGAAACATCTGGAAGTGGTCCGGAGTTGATTCCCACGGTGTGTATGAGTGGCGCGCCGATTCGGGTTGTAAAGAGCTTTAAATACCTGGGCCATATTTTAAGTGAATACTTGAAGGATGATGCCGATATGGAAAGGGAACGCAGGGCTCTCGCCGTGCGGTGTAATATGTTGGCTCGACGCTTTGCGCGTTGTTCGAGTGAGGTAAAGGTGACCCTATTTAAAGCTTTCTGCCAATGTTTTTATACATGCCAGCTTTGGAATAGGTACACCAGGCACTCGTTCAACGCGCTAAGGGTGCAGTATAATAATGCCTTTCGTATTTTGCTGAAATTGCCACGTTTCTGCAGTGCGAAGGGCATGTTCGCCGATGCGAGAGTTCCTGATTTCTTCGCCATCTTGAGAAACAGATCTGCTGCCTTTAGGGCGAGAATACTAGCTACCAAAAATGAAATCTTATCGTTGGTGGCTCGTGATTTCAGTGACGTATTC
The DNA here is from genome assembly GCA_963854355.1 of Epinotia brunnichana. Lineage (NCBI taxonomy): Eukaryota > Metazoa > Arthropoda > Insecta > Lepidoptera > Tortricidae > Epinotia > Epinotia brunnichana. Next base: position 2,005,633 of record OY977959.1, on the reverse strand, counting down.
AACACATACTGGCGCAAACTGCACCGGTCTGAGAACGGCCAAGTGTGAGTGTTTTATTTCAGTGTGATAGTACGTAGGTTTTTTAATCATTTTTTCCTGTATTTTATTTCATTTATATTGTTTGCTTTTATTGTGTATTTTATGGGTGTCTTGCCTGTCCAATAAAGAATTATTATTATTATGTATCTCCGATTTAAATTCACGGGGCGAACCCCGGTCATTTGGAAGGCGTGCGTGGGGATATAGATCCAACACGTAGAGGCCCTTTGGAGACGAAATTTAATGTCATGTAGTACACCTGCTAGAACCCATTCACGGGTACATCGGTAGATACCCGTGAACTGGTCCCAGCAGGCGTTGGAGCTATTGTAGGAAAATGGAAAAGAGAATTGGGTCTATGGTGATGACATTTGGGTGGACAATAAAATTGGGTTATTACAAAGTGGTCCGGACACCTGCCATAACAATGTTATCCACAAGGTTATCGAGGCAGGCGGTGACTAGCCGCTCATTAGATGGGCGCCTAAAAATGCCGTCGTAAAGACGGCCAGGGGCAACACCAGGTGAGCGGCTCAGGGGTGTCGAGAGGTGGTGCTGCGCTTTCTCCGAAGTTACTCGCGGCGTTATGCCCTTTAACACTTCCACCCCTGGAGCATATAGCTCTGACGACTCCTCTCTGGACGGCCAATGAAGGCAAGCCAGAGCTGAGAGTCCTGCGGGCCCCCTTGGGGTTCCACTCCGACCGACGAAGACACGCCGGAGACGGAGGCCCTGACCGACTCTCGGGAGCACTCGGGTCCGTGGGGTCGTTACTCCCCAACAGCTCGCCACAAGCTGCCCTGCGGGCTTATTATTATTATGTATCTCCTGTTTAAATTCACGGGACAAAGCCCGGTCCTTTGGAAGGCGTGCGTGGGGATATAGATCCAACACGTAGAGGCCCTTTGGAGACGAAGTTTAATGTGATGTAATACACCTGCTAGAACCCATTCACGGGTACATCGGTAGATACCCGTGAACCGGTTCCAACAGGCGTTGGGGCTACTGTGGGTTATATGGATAGAGAACGGGTTCTATGGTGATGAAATTTGGGTGGATTATGAAACTGGGCTATTGCAAAAAGGTCCGGACACCTACCATAACATTGTTGTACACAAAGTTATCGAGGCAGGCGGTGACTAGCCGCTCATTAGATGGGCCCCTGAAAGCGTCGTCGTACAGACGGCCAGGAGCAACACCGGGTGAGCGGCTCAGGGGTGTCGAGAGGTGGTGCTGCGCTTTCTCCGAAGTTACTCGCGGCGTTATGCCCTTTAACACTTCCACCCCTGGAGCATATAGCTCTGACGACTCCTCTCTGGACGGCCAATGAAGGCAAGCCAGAGCTGAGAGTCCTGCGGGCTCCCTTGGGATTCCACTCCGACCGACGAAGACACGCCGGAGACGGAGGCCCTGACCGACTCTCGGGAGCACTCGCGTCCGTGAGGTCCTTACTCCCCAACAGCTCTCCACAAGCTGCCCTGCGGGCTTATTATTATTATTATTATGTATCTCCTGTTTAAATTCACGGGACAAAGCCCGGTCCTTTGGAAGGCGTGCGTGGGGATATAGATCCAACACGTAGAGGCCCTTTGGAGACGAAGTTTAATGTGATGTAATACACCTGCTAGAACCCATTCACGGGTACATCGGTAGATACCCGTGAACCGGTTCCAACAGGCGTTGGGGCTATTGTAGGTTAAGAGGAAAGAGTAACGGGCTATGGATGAAATTTGGATGGACAAATGAATGAGCTATTGCAAGAGTTCCGGACACCTGCCATAACATTGTGAGATGCTATCGAGGCAGGCGGTGACTAGCCACTCGCTAGATGGGCCCCTGAAAGCGTCGTCGTACAGACGGCCAGGAGCAACACCGGGTGAGCGGCTCAGGGGTGTCGAGAGGTGGTGCTGCGCTTTCTCCGAAGTTACTCGCGGCGTTATGCCCTTTAACACTTCCACCCCTGGAGCATATAGCTCTTACGACTCCTCTCTGGACGGCCAATGAAGGCAAGCCAGAGCTGAGAGTCCTACGGGCCCCCTTGGGGTTCCACTCCGAACGACGAAGACACGCCGGAGACGGAGGCCCTGACCGACTCTCGGGAGCACTCGGGTCCGTGGGGTCGTTACTCCCCAACAGCTCGCCACAAGCTGCCCTGCGGGCTTATTATTATTATTATTATTATTATTATAGCTGGGGTGGCGGAGCCGTACTCGAACCCTCCCCGGGATGACTGGATAGGGGATGTAGTCGGGTGTGTAGCACTGGTTGGGTGGGCGTTGGCCGGGGGTCCACCGCTGGCCGACGCTTTAAGAGGGAAGGGCTTAGTGGTGGCGCTGTGTGGCGAAGGTTGGTTTATAGCGGTTTACTTTTCTCCAAACCGCTGTCTTGCCGACTTTGAGCGGTTCCTGGATGAAATAGGGGTTCGAGTCGGCCAGCTCCTCTCGCACCCGGTGATCGTTGCCGGGGAGTTTAATGCGAAATCCACGGCTTGGGGCTCCCCGGCGACGAATGCGCAACCCTAGAGAAGTGGGCGATCGTGACAGGTCTGGCTGTTATCAACCAGGGAACGGCAAACACGTGCGTACGGACCCGATACCCCTTTTGTAATTTCCAGAGACTAAATTGAAATGACAAACTTGCCGAAATGAACGAAAAAAACCATGCTTAATTGCCAGTTACGTGAATGTATCGTTCACCTGAGCGATTATTTCAATACCGTTACATTTCCCAACAATATTATGCTGTCGATACTTTTAGCAGTAGGTATACAATACACTACATTGGAATATTATCGATAGTTTGCATAACAGCGGTAGCACCTTACGTTAGTTTGGCATCTATCATTTTCATCTTGCTAGAAAAAATATGGTATATAATATAAGGCAATTATCATAATCCAGCCTGCCATTATAATGGTTTCAATTACATATACTTACTAGTGGCTCGGCTCTGCGAGCTCTAGAGCTCGCCAGACTGTCTTTTCATTATCAAAAACGTTAATTTTTTCTTTTCGAAAAATCAAGTTGACAAAATAAAGCTGTAGGTACTCACAAAACTTCACGAGAATCGGTTCAGCCCCTCTATTCTGTAAATTGTTTTAAGCTCACTTCAACACTGACTCACAAATATATCTTGACACCGCGATGCGTAGTAACTAAGCGTATGTAGAGGTCTAGTTTCGTTAGGCGTGACGGGTGGGGTGAGGCGCATGAGCACGTAGCGAATAACAGCCCAGAATGCAACATGTAGAGAGGAACAGCCGGACAGACGACGGACATACGAAATCATGTTTGCCCAAGCTGAAGCTGAGAACTTCGTTCGCTTTTCGTTCAATTAAAACACAGCTTCGCAAATATCTGGCCCCTATTTCACCAACTCGACAATTGTCACCTGACAATGACAATTCGCCATACTTTGATTGTTCTAGAAGTTAAGGTGGTCGCTAGGTTACTTGTGGAGGCTCGGACAAGAATAGGTCTACGGTCTTCCCCGCCTGTCGTAGAAGGCGACTAAAGGGGGTCATCGGGGTCGCAGTGTTTCTAGCGGGGGCCGGGGCACTCACCTAAAAACCCCAGGGAAGGCGACCATCATCATCCTAAGACGAGCCAAATGTGGCGAGGCGCGAGGAGGGCTCCAGTGCGTTCAGTATGAGATCCAGGCCCCGTAGCATGGATGGCGTTATCACGCGATAAGTGATAGGATAAGCGCGTCGTCTCGTTCGTTCTCGTCGTCGGCGCCGGCCCACTTAAACAATCTATTGTCACTCCTGTGTACAAGAGTGGTGAGAGAGACGACGTCAACAACTACAGACCAATATCAGTACTGCCAGCTATTTCTAAAATAATTGAAAAACTAATAAATAATAGACTAATAGCATATTTAGATAAATTTAACATCATTTCTGACTTCCAGTTTGGCTTTCGGCGATCTAGATCCACTGAGGACGCGATTCTTTCACTCACAAACCTAATTATAGACAAAATAGAAAGTGGAAAAAAATGCTTAGCTGTGTTTCTCGATTTAAAAAAGTCCTTTGACACCGTCTCTCTCCCCACACTCGTACGCAAGATGGAGTGCGTTGGTATTAGGGGACTCCCACTGAGATTGCTAAGTGACTATCTACATGGTCGCACTCAAAAAACTAAGTTGGGAGACCACATAAGCAATGAAGTTGACATCACTTTTGGCGTCCCCCAGGGAAGTATCTTGGGGCCCACGTTATTTTTAATCTACATCAACGATCTAATTAACCTAAATGTAAACCACGGTAATATCCAGTCTTATGCTGATGACACTGTCATCGTCTTTGAGGGTGATTCCTGGGAGTCGGTGTTCGTGAATGCAAATGTGGGTCTTGGTAGGGTATCCTCGTGGCTAAAATCCAACCTCCTCACTTTAAACGTTAAAAAAACGAACTACATTTGTTTTACCAAGTACAATAGCACTCAACCACAGACTAACCTAAACCTCAAAATACACACCTGTTCACTTACTGATCGCCTTCTATGTAACTGTAAGGACATTGAGAGGGCTAGTTCTACTAAATACCTTGGTGTCATCTTAGACCAGCGCCTATCTTGGCATCAGCATATTGAATTTGTAAATGGTAGAATTCGAAAATTGGTATGGATCTTTAAAATTCTTCGACATATTGCAAACAAGACACTACTTAACCAACTATATGTATCGTTAGCGGAATCCATCATGACCTACTGTATCACCGTCTGGGGTGGAGCAACTAAATCCAAATTCTTGGAGGTTGAAAGAGGGCAACGGTGTCTGTTAAAGGTAATGTACTTGAGGCCATACAGATTTCCCACAAATGAACTGTATAAAATTAGTGACCAATTATCAATGCGAAAACTGTATATCCTCCATACAACATTAAAGTTCCAGCTATTTCTAAAATAATTGAAAAACTAATAAATAATAGACTAATAGCATATTTAGATAAATTTAACATCATTTCTGACTTCCAGTTTGGCTTTCGGCGATCTAGATCCACTGAGGACGCGATTCTTTCACTCACAAACCTAATTATAGACAAAATAGAAAGTGGAAAAAAATGCTTAGCTGTGTTTCTCGATTTAAAAAAGTCCTTTGACACCGTCTCTCTCCCCACACTCGTACGCAAGATGGAGTGCGTTGGTATTAGGGGACTCCCACTGAGATTGCTAAGTGACTATCTACATGGTCGCACTCAAAAAACTAAGTTGGGAGACCACATAAGCAATGAAGTTGACATCACTTTTGGCGTCCCCCAGGGAAGTATCTTGGGGCCCACGTTATTTTTAATCTACATCAACGATCTAATTAACCTAAATGTAAACCACGGTAATATCCAGTCTTATGCTGATGACACTGTCATCGTCTTTGAGGGTGATTCCTGGGAGTCGGTGTTCGTGAATGCAAATGTGGGTCTTGGTAGGGTATCCTCGTGGCTAAAATCCAACCTCCTCACTTTAAACGTTAAAAAAACGAACTACATTTGTTTTACCAAGTACAATAGCACTCAACCACAGACTAACCTAAACCTCAAAATACACACCTGTTCACTTACTGATCGCCTTCTATGTAACTGTAAGGACATTGAGAGGGCTAGTTCTACTAAATACCTTGGTGTCATCTTAGACCAGCGCCTATCTTGGCATCAGCATATTGAATTTGTAAATGGTAGAATTCGAAAATTGGTATGGATCTTTAAAATTCTTCGACATATTGCAAACAAGACACTACTTAACCAACTATATGTATCGTTAGCGGAATCCATCATGACCTACTGTATCACCGTCTGGGGTGGAGCAACTAAATCCAAATTCTTGGAGGTTGAAAGAGGGCAACGGTGTCTGTTAAAGGTAATGTACTTGAGGCCATACAGATTTCCCACAAATGAACTGTATAAAATTAGTGACCAATTATCAATGCGAAAACTGTATATCCTCCATACAACATTAAAGTTCCATAAAACACTAAAATTTAATCCAACGCTTCTAACTAGAAGACGTAAAAACACCGTTGCCCCACTTACAACATATAGATCTTTGTTTGCTAAAAGGCAGTATAAGACACGTGCAGCATACCTTTATAATAAAATAAATGTTAAAATTAATATCTATCAACAAAAGAAATATAATTGTAAGAGGTCTCTAACGGAATGGTTAAAGATGCTAAGTTATGAAGATACTGAACTGTTACTTAATCTTGTATTAATCTAAATTTAATTCTATAGTTAGTAAAACATAACAAAATGGAAAATGTTATATATAATATATACCTACTTTATCAAACAACACACACGCACGCACACACTAACACACACGCACGCACACACTAACACACACACTCACACGCGCACACACAGGCGCGCACACACACACACACACACGCACACACACACACACTCAACTTTAGGGTCACGACACTATGCCTGTGATACCTAATTCGTCTTTGTTTTTATTTTATGTTATAAATATTTACCTACATATAAGAAATTAACATTAACTGCTTTTTTATGAAGGAGCGGGTCTTCCTGACACAGGTATTTTTTACCTACTAGGAAGACCCAACCTTATTTTCAATGTAACCTAGCAATCTATGAAATAAAACATTTTCATTTTCATTTTTTCATTTTCGTTCTATCGAACGGTGTCAGCCAGTGACGGATGCTCTATCCTGTCACTTATCGCGTGATAAGGCCATCCATGCTACGGGGCCTGGAGTCCTCCGCATGAGAGCGCAGATGCCGGCTGCCGTGGAGTTTTTAGTGGATAGAAATACCACATAACCCAGTCATCCCCCGATGATTGGGTACCTGGTATGCAGGTTTCTTCCACGAAAAAAAAAAAAAAAAGGTTACTTGTGGAATGTACGGAGAATTGTCGTTGTCAGGTGACAATTGTCAACTTGGTGAAATAGGGGTCTGGTAGTTATTCACACATTTTGACACTCCCAGTGACATCGCCAACAGCTGAACGGTGGAAATTACTTCACACGATGCTCCTGAATAGGTATATCAATTTAGAAATTCCTAATTTAATATTTGGAGCATCAACAGGGGAAGTATGGAAAAGAACCAGTTTTTTATCGTATATTCTACCCTAGGTAGACGTACCTTCACCCAAAATTTGCAGAAGAATTGAACCTTTCTTAAGTATGTTTGAAATGCATTGTAGTTTCGGGTTTCTTGGGGCTCGGGTTACATATCGTCAGGTAAAAGGGTGCGTTCTTCTGCGAATTGCGAACCAACTATTGGGTGAATATGATTATGGTAGCTCAGCTCAGCAAGTAAGGTAAACGCCCTAGTCACCTCCTTAGAGGATGATTTCCGGGATAAAACTATCCTAATATCCGTCCCGGGGACTCAAACTATCTCATTATCTGCTCTGCCTACTTCTCTTAGGAGTACAAGCGTGAATTTATTTTGGTCGGTGTGCCATCACGTGGAATGTCTCCTTACGCTGTTATCAGACAATGGGCTATGTGACATGGGATCCGGGGGCATGGTCCGACCCGTATCTGTGGTAGGTACCTACCCAAAACTAGGGTTGCCACCGATGGCACGAATAAGTTACCTAACAATAGTACCACTCGACACAAATCACTCGATCCTACGGGAGCTTAGGTCAGGGGGCCGATTTTTGACTTTCGAGCGCTCGAAATAAAATAAAAGTAAATACGATTGTAGTGTAATTTAATCACAGATCTGAAAATAAACAGTTCAAAATTTTTTTTTTTTTTAGTGTCAAAATTGGTGGCACATACTTTCTACCGATAGATTTGGGAATGGATGAAAATTTTACAAGTGCCAGTACCTTCCTTAGAAAAAAGTAGCAGACTTTTCAGATGCGTCAATAGTTTTTGAAAATATAGTCAGTTTCCTCACTTACGTTTTGGGTTTATTTAGGACGGCAAATAAGAAACTTTGCTCAATCCGTCTCATATTACAAAAAAATATAGACTAGACCCAATTACCTACTTGCTTCTTTATAATTGGATAAAGAATGATCTTCCGAACTTGGGTTAACAATGATAATTAAACTTAAGTAGGTACTAAGGTAATTTATAAACGTAATTAACTTAAAGAGTAAAAGTCTGAGGTTATTTTTTATGTAGGAGTCTCCTAAGTAATAGTAGACGTACAGAAGGCTCACTCCCTTAGTGTTGACGTTAGCTGTCAAATTTACGTCATAAACAAGTGTAATTTCGCGCCAGAATACGCAAGAATAGGCCCGATTCGGTTAATGTTATGTTATACTAGTTGAATAATCAAATTCATTTGACATATTATAATTCTATTTTTGACATGTAAATTTTTATATTTTATGAATAAATGAGTATGAGTATGAGTATTTCGTCGCAAATGCAAAATTACGTCCTCGGAGATAACGATATAAAAATCATGTGATGTCAGACCACGGGTAATGGAAACGTCCCAATGTCAAACACCTTTATTCAAAATAATTAACATGGTTTACTAACCTTTGGCATAACATCATCATCATATCAGCCGAAAGACGTCGACTGCTTGACATAGGCCTTCCTCAAAGAGTGCCAAAGAAAGTGATCGAGCCTGCACCACCCGCATCCAGCGAACTCCCGCGACCTTTACCAGGTCATCAGTCCACCTCGTGTGTCTACCCACGCTACGCCTGCCGGTACGTGGTCAACACTCGAGAACCTTTCCGCCCCAACGGCCATCGGTTCTGGGTGCAATGTTGCTCCGCATCGCTCCGCTCATCACAGAAGTTTAGCGATTCGGAGGGCTATATCGGTTTCGGTCGGCCTTTTGGGTGGCAGAACAATTTTTCCCAAGTTATTCATTTCGCCCTTTTCTATTTGCCGTAGCTTTTTTTTAGTTAAAATAACCTACAAATACAAATCGTTTATTTGTTCAACATGGGTGCATGACGGTACAATCGGCCAAAAATGTGGTCTACCACCCTACGGTCGAGGTTCATTTGAACGTCATGAAACGACAAGGTCGATTTCCACTTGCAATAATATTATGACAGTAACCTTAGCGACAATCAGATCTCACATAAACTTTTGTCAAAACTGGTAGACCACTTCCTTTGCCGACTACATGAGGGTCTTATAATTTAATTTTTGTATCAATATGCTGGGTCAATGTTTTTTTTACGCGACTGCCTCAGAAACATAACCCTCCTTGGGTTATGTGCACAAGCAAATTATATTTCACGGGTTACATACAGACAGTCCAAAGTAGTCCAAATGGCTTGATGGATTTTGACATTCATATGTACTCAACTCAAACACGATTATAAGGATTCCAACATGAGATTTTATCGTTGGAATCCTTATAATCGTGTTTGAGTTGAGTGAAATAGGCTATACAATTTGAAAAAAACCGTCCAAGTGCGAGTCGGACTCGCGCACGAAGGGTTCCGTACCATTATCTATATAAACGGCAAAAAAAATCACGTTTGTTGTATTGGAGCCTCCTGTAGCCTATTAGTCGGTAGTGACCCTGCCTACGAAGCCGGAGGTCCCGGGTTTGAATCCTGGGCTGGCTGGGGCTGGGCTGGGCTGGTAAGGGCATTTATTTGTGTGATGAGCACAAATGTTTGTTCCTGAGTCAATGAGTGCTATGTAGGTATTTAAGTATTTATTTATCTTTATAAGTATTTCGACGTCTAGTAGGTACCCATAGAACAAGCTTTGCTTAGTTTGGGACTAAGCCATGACTAAGCCGATTTGTGTAAGATTATAAAAGAAAAAAAATAAAGAAAAAAATATATAATCTGAAATATGAAATACATCATCTCCCCGTGTGGTGTCGGGTTAGAATAGCACCACCCCCTGTCTTCCCGTGGGTGTCGTAAGAGTCGACTAAGGGAACAGGGTTGAAGTGTGTTGTGGGCGATGGGCTAGCAACCTATCACTGCAACATCACATTTTGTCGATCTTTTATACCCACATTTTATGCTAAAAGTGGCACTGGAACACAAGTTTCATGTGCTCTGCCTACCCCTTTTAGGGATAAAGGCGTGATGGTATGTATGTATGTATGTATGTATCATCTGTGAAAATTTCAGCTGTCAAACTATCACTGTTGTTGAGATACAGCCTGGTGATAGACAGACAGACGGACAGCGGAGTCTTAGTAATAGGGACCCGTTTTACTTCATAAATTCATCGCGAAAACGTGGCTGATAAGGACAAAAACCACGAGTCATTTTGGTGGCTATTAATTTATCTCAGGTTATCGTTTAATAATTACAGGCGCGTGTATGTACACGCGCCGATTTCGGGTGACGAAATTTTTACTACAGGCTTGTCCATCTTCATTTCAAAATCGGGGGGTCCGGGGACCGATTTTTGACTTTGGAGCGCTCGACTCTTTCACTCGAAAATTTACAAAATAGATGAAATGCTATTTTGAAATAGGCATAGAAAATTGAAAAACCGGCCAAGTGCGAGTCGGACTCGCGCACGAAGGGTTCCGTACCATTATCTATAAAAACCCGGCCAAGTGCGAGTTGGACTCGCGCACGAAGGGTTCCGTACCATTATCTATAAAAACGCCAAAAAAATCACGTTTGTTGTATGGGAGCCCCCCTTAAAAGAATATTTTATTTTGTTTTTAGTATTTGTTGTTATAGCGGCAACAGAAATACATAATCTGTGAAAATTTCAAATCTCTAGCTATCACGGTTCTTGAGATACAGCCCGGTGACAGATTATCTATAAAAAAGGCAAAAAAATCACGTTTTTTGTATGGGAGCCCCCCTTAAAAAAATATTTTATTTTGTTTTTAGTATTTGTTGTTATAGCGGCAGCAGAAATACATAATCTGTGAAAATTTCAACTCTCTAGCTATTACGGTTCTTGAGATACAGCCTGGTGACAGACAGACGGACGGACGGACGGACGGACGGACAGACAGCAAAGTCTTAGGGTCTTTTTACTCTTTGAGTACAGAACCCTAAAAACGAGTGGTATCGACCACTCGTATTCAATTCTATAGGTAGAAAGTAATTGCCTGCAATTTTGAGACTGTAATCGTATATTTACTTTTATACAGGTTTCTGTACGCGTCTATTAATTTTGTACTGTATCTTTTTTCTTTTAATATGAATAAAAAAAAAAAAAAAAAAAAAAAAAAAAAAATTATAAGTAATTTTGGAGCGCTCGAAAGTCAAAAATCGGCCCCCTTACCATTGCATGAAGTTAGTCATTTTATTAGGTGGGCCCCTTAAAGTGGAACGGAAATGTGCATACCTGTATGTGGAAGGCGAATCATTGAATGGTATTAAATTATTGTGGCCTTTGTGAGGGTGTTAGTTTGTACTTCGAAATTCCCCATATATTTCCCCCGAATATAGAATGGGGCTCGGACCCAGACCTTTAGTATCTATATGCTATACTTTTGGGGGGTGAGCCCTTAGCCCCTGGATCCGAGCCTTAGCTACTAATCAGCATGTACCTAGGTATCAGTATTTATTGCCATTTAAGGCGGCTGTAGTTCCCAATATGTTGCCTCGCTCACTCGCTAATGTTAACTCGATATGCTGTGACTCGATAACTCTTCGCCCGCACATGGATCAACTTGCGAAATAAAGAAAATTCATATTGTCACAGTTTTAAGAATTAGAGTGCTGGCTGAGCCGTGCTTCGAATTGTCTTAATGACAGACACTTAACTAATGCTTTCAAGTCTATGTTAAGTCAAAGAGAGGTAGGGCACATCACAGCGGAATGTCATCTCGCTCGTATGTGGAGCAGCCCAACTGGGGAAGTACCTTACAGAAGACCGCAGCCATAATAGCACCACTGATTTGTAGTGTAGCTATATTATTGCATGCTATGAAGTATGTGGTGTTGTGTTCCTGGTGGTGAGTAAGGTCGCCAGAGCTCCCTAGGTTGCACTGTGTTGGGAGTGAGGGACCTTAGACTTAATAACTAGGGGATATCTCTATGATATGCCTGTTAGGTCTGTCACTTTATGAAACTCGAATCGGGCTCTTCGCCTTAAGTATGCCTGGCGGTTAGTTTTCCCATAAGGCAAGGAATCATACCAATATGGATTACGGGCACCATTGATGGCTGTCATAACTCGGAACAGACTACTACCGCGAAACGCCAACTTCGTTCATCCGTGTGTCTCCCTCTCTAACGCTAGATAAAGCGAGTGCGATAAAGATGGATGTGTATCGGACGAATTTCACGTTACACGCGGTATAGCAGCCTTTGCCTTTTCGGGCATGTTTCGGTCGTTAACATTCCTTTTCGTTTAAAAAGTGGCAATTGGCTTCTATGGACAAAACTGCGTCAACAGGATTCTATGGAACTACTTAACTAGTAAAAGAATCAGGTAGCGCAATTAAATGCGTTTATTTCGTCTAGGGTAGTCTTCAAATACAAGGTAAATGGCAGTGCTCGACACTACTGTTTAAGTAATGCAGCAGTTAATTTAGCCGCGTATATATATTGCAGCAGTTAAGATTTGGTGTGTCGGACGGGTCCGCGGGGCGGTGGCGGCGGCCGCGGCTGCTGGCAGAGCCGTAAGGCAGAACCAACTTGCTTCGTAAAGCGCCCTGTCTCCCTTACACGTCCGCAGATGCATCTGCGGACGTCGGCAAATGCATCCGCAGACGAATCTCCACCAACCAACCACACATTTTTTCGTTCAGTCTAATTCCTCCTAATCCTTTGATCAGTGCCACAAAAACCGACAACAAACGGATCGGTGGCAGATGCGTCTGCGGCCGTCAAATACCTACCACAGATGACCAAATTACCCCCTCTACACGTCCACGGCAGGGATGTCACGAATGTCAGTTCTATTACATTCGCGAATGCGAATATTTAGAATGCGAATGTGCGAATGCGAATATTAAGGAATGACACTAAAAATTCATCGTACGCCATCACTTTTTAATCATTTTATTTAACAATCATGTAACATGGAAGTGTAGGAACATTATTAATAATCAAAATTTTACAAAGGAATATTATACTTCAAAAAAAGTAATCTCGCCGCCTTTAAAGCGATTTCGAAGAGGCTGGTATATAAGCCCGGCCGCACTGAACAATTGCTCATTCGGAACGCTAGCTGGTGGAGCGCTCAGATATTTTCAAGCTAGATCTGTCAATTTGTCAAATTTCGATTTAGTTTAGCCATAGTTAAGTCTTGAATCGCAGTCAAAATAACCCAAAAGTCTTCAAACACTATTGTAAACACACAAACTATTTGTTTATTTACGTAAACGCAACAACTGACTGTTAGGTATCACAACAAAACAAGCCAAACTAATCAAGCAATCACAAGTCACTACCCAAGTAAAAGTGCTTTCTATTGGTTAAAATTAATCACGTGATACGGGTTGGCGGCTGGCGCGCTTTGCGTTGCGCATGCGCGCAGTCGGCGTCTCGGCGGCAGGCGGCCGAAACTCGCCACGACTTGTACATGTATATTCGCATTCGCAAAACATTCGCATTGTTTGATGCGAATGCGAATATTTAAAATTATGCGAATCATTCGCATATGCGAATGCGAATATTCGTAACATCCCTAGTCCACGGATGCATCCGGAGATGACGTCCGCGGACGCATCTGCGGACGTGTGGTGGTGGGTGGCAAGTCGCGCCGTACACACACTAAATCTACTTAAGTAGTTGCTGACCAAAGTGATCTTTTTTATTGTTCAATGTCCGAATATTTAGGTGAATTAGTTACTCGTAAGGCGCTATTGCATTAGGTCAACCTGTAAGAATGGTTGCTGTATTGAAACAAATAAATATATGAATCCTAGTGCATATCTGTAATTCTTTATTCCAGTGTCACTATAATTATATACTCGTAATGTACTTACTAACAAATATGTACATGGAACTATGAACTAAAATGACTAAAACTAACTTAACCTATGGGGCCTACACTATATTTACATATATCCCCTGAGTCACTACCATAAGGCTGGCTGCGTTACCTCGCTATTTATATATATATATATATATTTATATATATGTACTATTATAAATGTGAAAGTTTGGATGTCTGGATGTCTGAATGATTGTTACTTAATCACGCTTAAACGGCTGAACCGATTTGGATGAAATTTTGCACGGAGATAGTTTATAGCCTGGATTAAAATATAGGATAGTTTTTACTACGGGTTTACGCAGACGAAGTCGCGGGTGGAAACTAGTAATAAATAAATAAGTAATGATCGGACCAGTGTCAGGCTTTGGGCGTTTACCTTAATACAAGTGGTTGCCTTTACGGTGTAAGTGTGACTATAGTCGCCTGTCAGTGCGCGTGTCGTCGAGTTTCGCCTATAGGTATACATCACTTGTTTGGGAGCAATAAATAAATCTGACTCCAGAAAATTATAATAGCGTTTATTCGCTTACGAAATGTATACAAAATTACTGACGAGTGACGTGCGCTGTGCGCGGTGTCGTTTCGAGTCTCCTGGAAGGGGAACGCCGCGAGCTGATCGCAAACCGGCGCCCGCGCCGCCCGTACCCTTCCTCCCGTGCGTAGTTAGTTGGTAGCAGCGTTAACATACTCCCCCCCCTCGAGCAGGTAGGGCTTCGAGGAGTAAAGATGCTGCTGACGTTGTGGGCGTTGTGGCCGATGCTGAAGAAGGCTTCGTCGTCGCTTGTGATGACTCCTGAGGTAATGCGCAAAGTTTGTGAATAGCGCGACGAAAGATGCCCCTTGTTGTCTGAACATCGGCGACCCTGGCGATGCCATCGTCCCCAGGGTATAGTTTTTGAAAGCGTCCTAAGCGCCACTTCAATGGCGGAAGATTAGGCTCCTTTAGGACGACCATGTCGTTGGTTTGTAGGCCTTCTTGGTTGATTCGCCACTTTGTTTTTTGTTGCAATTCGCTTAGGAATCCTTGTGCCAGCGTAATCAGAATTGCTGCCGCATCCTTTCGATATGTTGATATCTGCTGAGCCGGTTAGGGTTTATATCGAACAGAGATGGTGATGGTAGTGACAACAGTGATTTACCGATCAAGAAGTGCCCCGGAATTAAAGGTTCAAAATCATTTGGATCTGACAATAACGATGTTAAAGGTCGTGAGTTTAAAATTGCCTCGATTTGAGTGAACAACGTTGACAGCTCCTCAAATGTCATGTGTGTATTGCCTAAAACCCTAGCAATATGGGATTTGGCCGAATTTACCCCGGCCTCTGTTATTCCATTAAAATTAAGGGACAAAGCTGGCGAGAAATTAAATTTTATACGCAATAGAATCACCATCAGCTCTGAGAAATTTACCGATTTCGTTGCTTGCGCCTACAAAGTTAGTCCTATTATCTGAAAGAATCTTATTAAGTTTCCCTCTAAGAGATTTAAACCGCTTCAGACATTGGATGAAACGATCTGCAGTGAGATCGCTCGCTAACTCTAAGTGCAACGCCTTTGTCGAAAAACAGACAAATAGCGATAACATTTGGTGATCCTACAACCGCGTCCTTTGCGGTCTGTAATGAGAAAAGAACCTGCAAAGTCGACGCCGTAAACATAGAGGTTTGGCTTCACTCTTGGTTCGGGTAAGTTACCCATGAGAGGGTTTATATTTTTTGCCTTCATGATTTTACATGTTGTGCAGTTATTAATCGTGCTTCTTGCTAAAATTCTGCCTCTTAAGGGCCAGAAAGTTTCCCTGATCATACTTAATAATAATTGCGGTCCACCGTGTAGCAATTTTAGGTGCATATGCTTAAAAAATTACTTTGTCAATGGGTTATTTGAATCCACTATAATAATAGGATGTTTTTTGTCGTATGTTTCAGGAGAGTGTTTTATGCGGCCGCCTACACGCAGCAGCCCGGATTCATCGAGGAAAGGTGTAAGTGATTTAACAGGTAAGGGTTTATTGTTTTTTTAGGTTGTTTAGTTCATTCACAGATGAAGCTTCTTGTTGAGATTGTTTACTTAAGAAATTTAATTCATCTGCAGTTAAATGACCAACCATTTTAGAATTGAGTTTATTTAGGTTAAAAAAGAATCGCTTTATATAAGCAAAGGTTCCTTGCAAGGTGGATAATTTTGAATACTTGGTGAAGTCCACAACCTTGGAAAGAGCGCTTGCTGAGTTCTTGTTTTCTGTTATTTGATTATAAGTTTTGATTTCAGGTACATCGCTGCTAGTGCTGGACTTATTCAACTGTGGCCAAGTTGATATATACTCAAAAATGAGGGACCCTGCCACCACAAAGCTGATTTACATAGCTGCTGAGGGTCAACTCCTCTGGAAGCCAATTCCGCAGGGTTCTGATCTCCCGGGATATGCCTCCACATACCTCCAGGAGACAGTTCCTGAATGGCTCCTACGCGATTTGAGATTAAAGTTTTAAGACTGCGTGGTTTGGCCTCAAGCCAACTCAAGACCACAGATGAATTCGTCCAGTGGAAAACTTGGTCAATGCGACATCGTAGCGCTTATTTAATCTTAACCGACAGACGTACCAGAATTTTACCTTCACTGTCTATTGACGACAAATAAATACATCTAGCATACGCATCCTCGGACGCGTCACTGAAGGAGTGCAAGGTAATTGTTTTATATTTAGGACATAGAACGCACTTTGGGATATCAATATTCGTTAGATATTTGAGATTTCCTACATAATCTTGCCACTTTCTTGACAATTCTGCAGGAATTAAATCGTCCCAGTCTAGTTTAGTCAGCCACAGCCGCTGTAATATGAATTTTGTTGTGACTGTGATTGCACTTAACAAACCTTGTAGGTCAAATATCTTAGCAGGGTTTGATAATATTGTACGTTTCGCCACTGGTGGCGTCATATCTAAGTGTGTCGAAAATTGCAATTTGTCATCAACCGGATGCCATATAAGGCCTAAGACACTAGACTGAGAAGTGACGTCCAAGTTTTTAGGTATCATAGTACCGACAACGCGTAAACGTGTTGTCTCACTCGTTTCTCGAATGACTGAGTGATGAGGAAGGAATGACCCAAATTCAGGCCTTGGTATTTCTGTCAGATGTCCTAGATTCTTGTATTCATGAATAAAATCGGAATAGGCTTGTTTTAGAGACTGATCCTTAGAGAGTCGCTTTTCAATATTAAGAAATTGTTTTTCTGCCATTTTGTATGAATCTCCGAGGACATCTGGCGGTTCTCGCAGTGGAATTGTAACTTTAAAACTTCCATCTGCGTCGCGGTAGGTAGTGTCATTGAATAGATTTTTGTAGTAAGTATCCTCAGGTGACACAACCTTTGTCGCGGGTAGTTCTTCGAGTTCCCAGAACCGTGTTAGTTGATCTTTAATATTTTGTGAGAAATTACATTTTATTTCTTGTGAACTTGAAGAACCACTGCGGCTCCCCCCAGTGGGGCCAGCCACTATCCATCCCAGTTCTGTCTCCGTCAATACGGGTTTATTTCGCCCGAACTTAATTTGATTGGATCCAATGAGGTCCCAAAATACATCTGAGCCGAGTAAAATATCGACTTCTGACGGATGGCAGAACTGAGGATCTGCTAAATTTATATTCGTTGGAATATTTAATTGTGTTGTGACTTTCATGTTTGGAAGTTTATCAGTGATGGTAGGCACTACATAGAATTTAACTGGAATAGAGAAATTACTATGCATTGAATTGATTATTAAATCGCAATATTTATTTATTTGCAATGTTGTATTATTAATGCCTGATACTGAACGATTGACTTCCTTTGTTTTACAATTAATTATATGTTGTGCCTTTTCAGAGATGAAGGAGGATTGGCTGCCGCTGTCCAATAAAGCACGTAGCACATGCTTGTTACCTTCGCATGTCACCTCTAGGAGTGCCGTGGAAAGTAAGACTTGGTCACGAGATACCGTGGACAACGTGATGGATGTTTGAGCTTGAGCAGTTTGCTGTTCCACGGGTTCTGGTGACGAAGTTACTGTCGCTTGAGGAAGGTGAGTGTTACTTGTAGCTGAAGCAGTAGCATTTTCATTATTAAGCAATTGTTGGTTGTTTGTTTGTTTATGTAAAATAGTGCTATGTTTTCTTTTACAGATTTTACAACCAATAGCGCGGCACTGGTAAGTATGATGACCAGGTCGAAGACAGTTCTTGCACAATTTCCACTGAATAGCTTGTGTATAACGATCATCGATTGATAACGATTCAAATTTAGGACAATCGACTAATCTGTGATTTTGTTTGCAGGACATGCACTGGTAACAAGTGGACGGTGCGTCAGAAGCGGAAGCAATAAACGATTTAGTCCGGTTTTTTAAGTCCGGCCTTATAGAACATACTGTTTCCAATACATCAGCCCTGTTACGTAAGAACTTAAAAAAATCGTTTAAAGTAGGAGAATCTTTAATATCATTCCTAAATTCTTCCCACCTGCGTGCGGTAGCGTTATCAAGCTTTGTCGTAGCCATGTAAATAATAAGCGTATCCCATTTGTCCGTGCATTCACCTAGCGTCTTAAGCGCTTGCAAGTTCTTGGAAATTGAATCAATTAAATTGCGCATACCCCTATCAGTCTCTCTCGACAAAGGCTCGATATTAAACAAGCACTTAAGGTGTTGGCTGACCAACAAGCGTTTATTATTATACCTTTCACACAGCAAGGACCATGCAATTTCATAATTATCAGCAGAAACAGTAACCGATTTGATGACAACACTGGCTTCACCCTCTAAATATGATTTCAAATAATAAAATTTGGATATATCATCCAAGCCGTTATTTTTATGAATTAGTGACAGATAAATGTCACGAAACTCGAGCCACAGGTGTGGACTCCCATTAAAAAGAGGAAGTTTCAAAGGCGGAAGTTTGACTTTATTAAAGCCTGTAATGCTAGCATTGCTTGAAACTTTCTCCCTTTGAAAGATCTCTTGCCATGTTTCAATAATTTCTTGAGCTTGGCTCATGCTACTATAGAACGAACTTTCTGTTTCTTCCCTTTCTTTAAGTTGTTTACCAGAGGTATCAAGCCTATCTATATTATCTTGAACCTCATCAAAGGAATTTAATGAACTTCGCATTTTACCTAACCTCATCGACAACTCGTTAATTTGGGCCCTAGTTACATCACTAGATTTTATCTCAGATATGGATAGCACAAACTTTCTAAATAGCGTTAGGCGCGTTCTCTCTACTCCTCTCTGATGTATTAGTTCATTTAACTCGGCCATTTTGTAAGCGCAAGCAACGTAGGCAACGTGGCAATTAACAACCAGACACGTATAGAATTTAAAAAGTAAGTACTTACGATTTCTAGTTCAGAAACGGCAATGATTCCATACCTCAAATACTTAAATTTAGCTTAGTATCACACATTAAGCCAAATAGGTATGTAGTTATTATTCACCTACGTTTGTTCTTTGTTCTCGCCAACTTGTTCCAATCATGTAGGTACTGTATCCCAAGTAAATCTGAAATAGTCGGCAAACCACTTTAAAACATTTGTTATAGTAAGTAATTTTAATTACCTACTCGCATGACAATGCACTTTGATGCTCACTAATCTTTCTCGAATCTTAAGTTAAGCAAAATGTTAATTACGTTACGAATTTATATTATTTGAACATTAATTTATAGAATGAAATGTTAACTGTATATCAGTTCTTCATAAAATGTAAGAACCGGTATTTAAACTGCTTTGAAACTAAATCGAATGTTTGATTTCACATGAGTAACGTAACTAGATATTTAAATATTAAAAACGTACACTATTCACAAAGAACAGTTTATAATATAAAGAGGAGACTATCACCGCTGTCACAAAAACACAGGTTAAATTACATTAAACTTTAAATAAATTAGAAACGGGCACACTTCCTTCGTATTTGCACATGTAGCTTATATCTTCGTATAATCCCTTTGTTCCTTTGTATGAAGTTGCATCTTAACCGTTATGTGACTTCTTCGCCGCCATTATTCGTTGTATACTTGTAATTTTGTTACTTTTGTTCATAAAGCGATAGTATCCGTGCTTCAGTATCACGTCGGGGTCACCAGATGTTTGGGAGCAATAAATAAATCTGACTCCAGAAAATTATAATAGCGTTTATTCGCTTACGAAATGTATACAAAATTACTGACAAGTGACGTGCGCTGTGCGCGGTGTCGTTTCGAGTCTCCTGGAAGGGGAACGCCGCGAGCTGATCGCAAACCGGCGCCCGCGCCGCCCGTACCCTTCCTCCCGTGCGTAGTTAGTTGGTAGCAGCGTTAACATCACTACACATAGGTAGTATAAAACAAAGTCTGTCTGTCCCTATGTATGCTTAGATCTTTAAAACTACGCAACGGATTTTGATGCCATTCAAGAGGAAGGTTTATATGTATAATACATGCATGTATTATACATAATATCTGGGCGACCGAGCTCTGCTCGGGTGAAAATAAGTTTACTATATATTTTTTAATTTAATTTTTAAAAGATGTTTATTTTCATTGGTCTTAAAAAACTCGCCTTGGAATTGCAAATAATTAAATATAAACCCCCGACTATAAAGGAAACAACTAATACAAAAAGTTATACCAAAACATTGTATTTATAATTTACTTCAAAAATAAAGTTTAAACCGAATTCAATTAATTACTTCGCCAAGGAACATACATTAACATTTCCTTCCAACCACCAAATTTGTTATTTCCGAGGATAAATTTATACCTACACGAGTTATAATAGAAAATACCAAAATCTCTAAGCGCGTTTACTTATTCTGTGACGCGTTCTTAATATAATTGAGGACTTCCCTCAATTCCTCATGGATTCCATCATCTAACTGGCTTTTTGAAAACAATGGGATCAATCTGGAAGCAAATACTCGTACTTTCACTAAAATAAAAAATACGAATCGGTTCATAAATTATGACGGAGTTCTTAGGTAATCAAACATTAAACATAAAAATCCTCCTTTTTTGGAAGTCGGTTATTAATTGGTTTTTACGACTGGTTAGCCTAGTAAGTAGTGACACTGCCTACGAAGCTGGAGGGTCGCCGGGTTCCAATCCCGGTAAAGGGCAAATGTTTGTGTGATGGACATGAATATTTGTTTCTGAGTCTTGGATGTTTTCTTTTCTGAATTATCTCCAAAACGACTTGACCTGTTAAGATTTGGATTTCTGTAAGGGGTTTCTGGATCAGCAGAAATGGTTCTTTGAGAGCGCAGATGCCGGCCGCCGCGGAGTTTTTAGTGGATAGAAATACCACAGAACCCAGTCATCCCCCAATGATTGGGTACCAGGTTGGTTCGCAGGTTTTCTCCAAGAAAAAAAAGGTATATGAATTGCTCAGGGTCCAATGATGGAGCAGGGCTCTCTACATGAAGTTAGGTGAGTAGCTTTTGCATTACACAATGCTCTTTAAAAAATATTCATTCAACATAAAGAAAAAATAAAAATTTTGAAAAACGTCGCGACGGACATACTTTTCAAATAATAAAATAGAGATTGTATAAGTAAACAATTTTTTTACCTACAGAGTGAAAAATTAGAACCAGAAATTATAAATAGGAATATGTAATGTCATATTTCTAATCGTTTAGTCACATAAAGCCTCAGTGATACTTGACAGTTATCGTGTTTTTGTCGTGGCGCGAAAGAGTAGACTCAGAGGGCTCACATGTGGGCGTTGAACGTGATACTCTAACATAACTTTGGACCTTTTTCACGGCCGATATTATTAATAACTAGCTGTTGCCCGCGACTTCGTCCGCGTAGAACTTAATACTTAGAAAATATAATGCAAACAAACTTCTACCATCTTTAGGGATGATTTCCGAGGCAAACACTATTCTATATCCTTTGAAGGGTCTCAAATTATCTCTATACCAAATTTCATCTAGGTACATGGATTTTATCCAAACTTTCACCCCCTATTTCATACCCTTAAGGCATGATTTTTGGGATGAAAACTATCTAATGTCATTCTTCGGGACTCAAACGACTTTTATACCAAATTTCATCTAAACGGGATTCATCCAAATTTTCACCCCCCATTTCACCCCCTTAGGGAGTGATTTCCGGAATTACAACTATCCTATGTCCTTTCCCAGGACTCAAGCTATCTCTATACCAAATTGTATTAAAATGGGTTCCATCCGAATTTTCACCCCTAATTTCACCCCCTTAGGGGATGATTTCTGGAGTAAAAACTATCCCATGTCCTTTCCCAGGACTAAACCTATATCTACACCAAATTTCATCAAAATAGATTACATCCAAATTTTCACCCCCCCCCCCCCCCTTTTCACCCCCTTAGGGGATGATTTCCGGGATAAAACCTATTATATGTCCTTCCCCGGGACTCAAACTATTTATATACCAAATTTCATCTAAATCGGTGCAGCGGTTTAAGTAGCTCCATACAAATTTCCACCCCCAATTTCAGCCCCTCAGATATAAAAACTACCCTTTGTCCTTCCCCGGGGCTCATTTCATCTAAATCGGTTCAGCGGTTTAGGCGTGAAGAGGTAACAGACAGACACACTTTCGCATTTATAATATTAGTATGGAAGTATGGATTATTAGTATGGATAGTATGGATTATTTCCGCTTGTCTTCCAAATAGAGAAAAGAAAGAAGAAACGAAAAACTCATTCAAATATCTCAAAAAATTACGAAGCTACAACCGTTTTAATGTCGCTTGTTAGAGTGAGAAAACGATCAAGGACCGTGACGTCACGATCCTCGAGCGTCATAGTAAAAAACAATCGTTTCATTATAAAGGTGCGTTTTGCGGAAAAGAGACGCAACAATCCCCCTCTTAAAACTTTATACGCTTATAACTTAGTGACCTATATAGCCTCTTGCGTTGTTTTTTTTTCGAGATAATACAACATTATGATTATTTTGTTTAGTGTCTACATCCCTATTTTCGATAAGATAAGATAAAATAAGATTTCTTTATTGTCAGAGCTGTGTACATTTAGTTGTTTTGGGTAAAATAAAGTCCAACAGCTTGCCCATTTCGGACGTACAATATTAAACTTACAGCTAGTCAAATATACTAAAACAATAACAACAATAGTATTTCCAAATAATTTTAACCATATTCACACATAAAATATTAATTTAGATCTATCCGACATCCGTATTTTCTTTTAAACCACGAACTTCGGAATTCGAAAATATTCGGGTATCTCTATCTCTATCGCACTAACAAATGACAGGAATGCAGGGGGCCTACCGCGAAAGGCATTCGAAGTTTCCCCTCTCTGTCATACTTACAAGTCAAAATCAAAATCAAAAAATCAAAATCAATTATTTATTCTGCAAATAGGCCACAAGGGCACTTTTACATGTCAAATGGTGTTCTACAATATAATATTAATAATCTTACACAATAATCATTTTAAAATTGCAGATTTTAACTAATTAGTACCTAAATGGTTACAAACTAAATGTCACTGAATGAAAACTAGAACAATCCAAAATTGTAAAATATTATCAAATACATTCGATATAAGGTCTGTATCAGAATTAACAATAAGTTTATGATATAATTTAGTACCCCAGAGATGTATAATGTCTCTGAGCATCCAAATACAATTAATAATTATTCTAATGTTCTTATAGAGATGTATACTGTCCCTAAGCGTTAAAACAGAAAAAAAAGGATCATTAATGTAATATTGTCAGAGATGTACAGGGTCAATAACAATAAAACGTGTCAAGAACAGAATGATGTCTCTCGTCAAAATAATGATAATAACACTAGTATTTAGGTAGTTACTATGCCCTTGCAAGCATGAACAGACCGGACTCCACAAACAGTTCGTACATAAGTGCGACAGAGAGGGAAAACTTCGAATGCCGTTCGCGGTAGGCCCTCATATATACGAACTTCGAGTTTCAGTTTTCGTGGTTTGGCTGAATACGCAAAGAGCGAGCGCGCGTGCCATTCAAAAAGTTTATATTGTTCGAATTTGTTGTTACATTTGTACAAATTACGCCTTAATTCGACATTTGCGCATATAAGTTCGCATATCAAAATCGATTAATTTTATATTTGCTTTTGGTACCTATGTGTCTCGTCAATGTATATCGTAGACGGGATTAAAATTATTAATAGGCGAAAGAAAGGCAAAGCAATTCCGCCATTTTGTCCGTAGTATTTCTTATTACTGTGATTTTGACGTTTCTTTTAGCTGACAGATGTGGCGGCGATATACTTTAAGAATAATAAATGAAAAATTAAATGAAGTCGTATATTACGGAAAATAAATTAATTTTCGCAGTCGGATAAAAACTATCCTAAGTTGCAGCTGGAATAATAATGTACCTATATAAAATGTTTCATATTTTTCCGTCCATGGGATGCTGAGAACATTCGTACCACAGAAAGCTTAGTTTCAAACTGGCTGATTCTTTTTTTAATTTAGAGATTTATTATAAGTGGAGATAATATTCATAACTCAGCATTTAGAATCACAAATTCAAAGAAAGGCATTATTAATGCCAGAATTAAGTCTCAGATAATGATTAGCACCATCTAGTGAGCATAATTTTGGTTCAAGCTCAGTTCGATAGATGTCACTGATGTTATTTTTGACCTATTTAGACCAATGAAACTATAAATCTTATAAAAAGCGTTAAACAGGTTTTATTTCATTCTAAAATTATTAACGAATCACTAAACTAACTTTTTTCAACCTAAATAACCTTATGAGTAATAAGTTTCTGTCAAGAATTTCATTTTTGGTACAAGCTTTTATTGCCGACTGTACTTTTCTGCATACCATCATCAACTACTCATTGAGACGATTCTAACGAGCCCAAACTCGATGGGGTTGTGTCGTTTTATTGCGGAGTTCCTATGGCCACCTTTCAGCTCCAGCATCAGATCAGCTCCAAGTCATCATAATATTGCATTGTCATGCGATATACATATGCTTGCAAAGTTTCAGCTCAATTGGATAACGGGAAGTGACTGAAAAATGGATTGCAAATTTTGACGGACAACTTACCTACTCACATACATACATACGAACAGTGCAAGTTAATTTGAAGCTTGTATAAAGAAGGTATAGTGCCATAAAATACTTAAATATTTCCGTAACTTCCATAAAAAAATATTTTAATAGAAATTTTTTCCAGTTGGGACCGATAAACAAAAAAAGACATACTAAGAATAAAAGAAAAAAAACGTCAGACCATGCTTTTCCCGATTTTAATACTACGAAAAATCTATGTCTATAAAAAACGAAAGCAAAAACAAACATCCTCTGGCTGGGTATTGAACCCCGGCCGACGGTGTCATAAGCCGATGTTATAACCATTAGTCTAATCAAGCGATGACAGTTGTGGTGAAATTACGTACTATACTTATTGCATTAACAAATCTTTATGCGATAAAATCTCGAGAAAACGGATTTTCTCGGAAACGAGACCTATTCTCGCCCCCGTAACCACCTATATTCCAAATTTCATCGAAATCGTTTGAGCCGTTTCCGAGAACGTGATTGCAAATATATATACATAATATATATACAAATATTGCTCGTTTAATAGTATAGGAATAAACCCGTGCGAAGCCGGGGCGAGTCGCTAGTGAACATTAAAAAGGTTAACTTAATTTTATTTGTATTAAGAAGTAACGTCTTCTAACGAAACTTATGTATTTCAAATTAAAGGGAGAAATTTAATTTGCAACCTTCAAGCTAACGCGGCCCTTCGCTCTTAGCCAACTGAGCTATCAGAACAATCTTGCTCGGTCGACAAATCCTTCAACTTTCTTCCTCTTACAACACCTCAGGGAAGCTTGTAGCGACATCTACCTAGAATAAGTCGGAGCAATTAATTTTACTTCTTTTTCCAGTTAATTTGAAATAAAAATGTAAAATGAAAACACAACAAACACAAATTATTAAACTTTAAAAACAATATACATACTTATTTAAAAACTAACCAAATTCCTAAAACTACCTGTGTTGTTCCCGAAATGGTCCATATAATATAAGGTAACTTTACGTTTTAACAGTAAAATCACTGACATCGACTACACTCGACATTGATACTCGCCACAGACAAAATATAGAGACGAAAAAGTTTTTTATATAAACGTCTTTTTTCTCTAAGTGTTTTTTCCTATTATAATTTCTAGCAACAGGACCTAGTTTCCCACCTAGATACCGGTAGACTGGGGTTACTTTAGGAGAAAATGGGGCTACTTTGATCATTTAGAATGTAGTATAAAAGCAAAACTATTTGAAATGAAGAAGATTTAATCGAGTATACAGCAAGATAGATAACTAATATATTCACTGCCACAGTTCACCCACAAGTAAAAACAATGATTTCGGAGAAAAACCTATTTGATCAAAGTCGCCCCGCGAATCAAAGTATCCCCAGTTGACGGTACGGATCCCATTGTGTATAAAAAGTTTCACGCTTTTCCAGCACGCCGATTTACAATGAGAGCCAAAACTATGTTTGTATGGGGAGCCGACTTGTGTCGAGAGTGCTGGACCCCAAGGTCGGCGCGCGCCCTCACCAGCCCCTACGGCGTCCTTGAACCCCAAACATCCGGGTATATAGGCGACCGCGCAGCCAGCGCGCGCACTCGCGCGCCGCCCGCCGCCGCCAGTGCGCGTCCACAATGCGCGTCGCCGTGCTCGTGTGTTTTCTAGTCAGTGCATTGAACCCCATCGACGCGTTCTGCGCGAACTGCGCGAGCGATGTCGACCTCACGGACGTGCGTTTGGAGTTTGTTAAACGGCAGATCCTGAAGAAGTTAAGGCTGAGCAAGAAGCCATCGGTGGCTGTGCCGGTTAACAGCCTGCCGATGCCGGTGGCGCAGGGGCAGACCCTCAGCCAGGGTACTGACAAGCCACCGGAATTTGATGACTATTATGGACGGACGGAGCAGAAGATTATATTCCCCGTTGAAGGTAAGCACTTTTAAATGCCTTAGGCTTGATTTCCTCCTACGCTGACGTCGGTCGGGCGTACGAATATACACCATGTTCTATGGGACACCGCACAGCGACGCTGACTGAAATGCCAGCGTACAGCTTACATTCGTACGCCCGACCGACGTCAGCGTCCGACGTCAGCGTAGGAGCGATGGCATACAGCGGACGAAAACCTGTGGCCCATTAGCTTCATGAAAACTCTCATGTGGCTATTGGCTTCTAAAAGGTTGCAACCGCTGCACGCTGCTGAATTGACTGAATAGTGTTGATAGCTATTCTTTTCCCCCAAGGATCTGAACTATTAGAGCTAGCATTTTTTTTTAATACGTAATATTTTTCTACTGTGCTTATAGCGCTCCCAAACAAACCACATCTTTAACTCAAGCAGTGACATTTGGAGTCAAGAACAATTTGATTTTAACTCCATGAAACAAATGTTTTTTTTAATGAAAAGATGCGTCTTCTAGTCTCAATAATTGAGGCACTGCGTCTGCAAATTGTAGATATTATATTATCTTAGGTAATTTAGGTATGCTTTTTTAATGCCACAATTGTACATAGAGCACGCTACGCATATTTGCTCTAAACGAATCATGGCATGTCATTGTGTCATTTGTATGTACTTATGACCCAGCTTTCAAAAGTATGAGAACCACTGTGTTCTCAGGTTTCTGGTAAGTAGTCCTGAAAGAGAACGCCAAGCCATTTGATATTGACAAGCGTTTGAACTTTACCACCTAATTACCAAAGTATAACAATTTTGAAGTCCTACATAAACAATGGATGTTATAAGAAAGTTAATTAATCGTATTAAATCTGAGGTGAGAGTGAGACGTAAATAAAATAATAAACAACAACTTAATCATTAAGTCAAAGTGAAAGGCATAACATTATTAATGCTCTATGATACGGTATGAATGTCAAAACACTATAACTTACAGAATGAGTCTGTGATAGGTAGTTTGCGAGATTGAACAGCGATATATCGATAGGACATACTAACTGGTTACCACCCAAAATGTTTCAAACTCACCACCTTTACATTTTCAGAATTTCGTACTTGCGTAAACCATGTTACGTTACGGTAAAGGTAATTTCGATTCTTCGAAATCTTTGCGTGTTTCTCCTAGACACGTATTTATATTTATAAATAATGCATGCTATAGTTTACCAGATCGACACAGAATCTAATCTAAGTAAACTGCATTAAATAAAATGTCCGAAATCCCCAGCATCAAAAAATGTGGACACTCAAACTCTATTAAAGTCAGTAAACAGTTTCCCTCCTGAATCCAAAACGGGCTTTTAAAATGGGTTCTATTAGGATCCCACTGATTCAGAAATAGTTTTTACGTAAGTTTGGCGTTTAGTTTCTTAGTGAAACATAGCTCGTCTGAAATGGGTGGCTTTCGACCTTTGGTTTTAGTTATCTACAAACTATGATTCATGATCATCAATCGTGATACTGTTTTTGCGATTAATCACTACGTATACTATAAAACAAAATCGCTTCCCGCTGTCTGTCCCTATGACCTATGTGTATGCTTAGATCTTTAAAACTAGGTAGTACAAAACGGATTTTGATGCGGTTTTTTTAATAGATAGAGTGATTCAAGCAGATGTTTTATATGTATAATACATACCCATGCCAAGCCGGGGCGGGTCGCTGGCCCTTAAATATAATTTTATCTATCCAAATATCATAAACCCTCCATGATGCGTTCAAGAACCGCACATTATGACCACCATAAAAATAGACAAACAAATTTATTATCTGTGAAAATGTTATTATTGCTAAATAATAACATCGATTTCGATAATATTATTTCATTCAAATTTCGAACGTCTCTGAAAAACAAAGAAATTTGATTTAACCTCTATTCTAATATCAGTCGAGATGACGTTTAGTTCGAAATGAATTGTCAATTTGCATACTGACAAATGTCGCACGTAAGTAAGATATCGAACGATATGATTAGTCGGATCAGTTGGATCCGACTCTAGTTTGTCTATGAATTAAAAATCACTATGACAGCTGCCAGAAAACAACGCCGTGATGCCGGTCATAATTAGCGGCTCCTGAATGCATCATGGAGGCTTATGATATGTGGATAGATGAAGTAGTGTATGTAACTGTACATAATTACGCATTAAAACACTCGTGTGATGTTATTATGAAACTCGCCTGCGCTGCGGCTCGTAATTAAAAATATATGTATGATGTAGAAGCGTGTGTAAATAGGTATAGATAGTACGTTATATGATATACTTACATTGTAGTAGTTTATACCTAATATTTAACAAAAGGTTACATACCTACGAAGATTGTATGGGAGTGTTATTATTTTTACGCATGCACGCATCGCATGTAACAGCTAGTAAAAAGCGGCCAAGTGCGAGTCAGACTCGCACATGAAGGGTTCCGTTAAATAAATTGCTTTTTACGATTTATGAGGTATTAAAAAAAAAACAATTTTCGTTGGAAGTTTGCATGGTAATGTACCTACATCATATATATATTTTTTTATCATTGTGTTATTTTAGTAGTTACAGCGGCGGGGGCACACATTTTACCACTTTGGAAGTGTCTCTCGCGCAAACTATTCAGTTTAGAATAAAATGATGTTAAAAATCTCAATATCATTTTGGGGTATCCATAGATACCCCACACGAATGGGTTTGATGAAAAAAAAATTGTTGTTTAGTTAATTTAAGTCAGTGTATATGTTAGTTTTTCTGAACAGTCTGCCCATTTCAGACGTAGATACAAATATTAATAATAGGTACCTACACTTAAAATATAGAATTGACATCACAAGAAATATTCATTCAAATCATAAAAAACATTTGCAAATCGACCAGTTCTTCAGTTTTCTCTTGAATTTGGAGCCATCTAACGACTATATATTTTCCGGCAACTTCTTGTAAATTTAAATTCCAGTGGCGTAGGTACGTGCTCTTCTACGGTACAGGCGTCTTTCCTCTAGACAATGCTACAGGAAAGATGCCTACTTTTGACCCTTGAAAACGTGTAAACTTAATTATGTTTGCTTTTAATTGCGTCAATTAGACGCCAAATCAGTTATTGACTCAGTATAAAACAAACACATTCAACTTTATATAGGTGAGTAAAAATTATCCCAATTTATTATAATTATCATGTTCTGAAAGCATGCTAGGTAGTGTGATCTTAAACTTATCATGATTTTGTGGCCATTGTAATTTAGTTCTTAACCGTTTGAGTTAAAGTCCAATGAGTCACCGCGTAATTTACGTAGTTGTAAGAATATTGACTTTCTCACGGAAAATGGCAGAGGTCACACGATAGCTGACTTGATTAATAAAGAAAATAAACACGTTATCGGTTGGCGTGGGGATTATTCAACTCTGTATGGATTGTGGGAATTTGTTTTAGCAAAGAATCCACAAAGACGCAACCTTAACCTACTCCTAATTACGCCAAATAACAAATACTGGGTACCTAGTAGTTACCTACACAAGGTCCACAACAAAACCGATTTAACCGATGTTAGACAGCTAGAAAGCTCAAATTATATATAAAAGAAATGTATGGCCATTCATCACGCAGAGTCAGAGTCATCGAAATATAAAGGCCTCCACACACCGGTCGCGTGCGTGGGTCGGGCGCGGGCCCGCGCAAGTTGTAAAACATTGAAACTACACTTCAAACACACATCGAACGCGGGCCCGCCGCGGGCCCGCGGCGGGCCCGCGAGCTTGCGTTCGATGTGTGTTTGAAGTTTATTTTCAATGTTTTACAACTTGCGCGGACCCGCGCACGCGACCGGTGTGTGGAGGCCTTTAGCGCTGTGACGGACGGACACACAGAGAAAGTTGCACCCTGATGGTGCTTTATTACCATTTTGGTGAAAGACAAAGGGAACTCTTCAACTTGGCCGGCCGTGTCGCAGGCTTAACT
Source organism: Epinotia brunnichana (assembly GCA_963854355.1). Classification (NCBI taxonomy): domain Eukaryota; kingdom Metazoa; phylum Arthropoda; class Insecta; order Lepidoptera; family Tortricidae; genus Epinotia; species Epinotia brunnichana. The sequence goes on along the minus strand of OY977959.1, from coordinate 1,974,777 downwards.
TGCATTTTCCCCATGCTACTCTCTGGGAATGGTGTCCCACCACGGCCCATAGAGACCCATTTTCATTTCAGTAATTTCCCGCTCGTACTGCCCCACCAACCTCACTGCTGGGCAAAGACGTGTCTCTCTTTTATCCACGCGTTTCTATCGATTACTGTATAAACTCTATACCTAGCCTATCCTATATCCTACGCTATCTCCGTCTTGGCTGCCCTTGCGTCGAACTCTATTTAGTGGGAGGGATGCCGGTAATTTTCTCGGTCCACAAATTGTCCCGTTGACTGTTTTATTTTATTTTTATAAAGCTCTGACCAGTGATTGAGCTTAGTCTCACGTGATGGTAAGCTAAACAGAGCCTATAATGAAGCTCAGTGGTTCAGTAATAGCCTATTCACTTTTATTTTGAAGGCACCTAGATCGAAATTGCCAGGAAATACAGAGGATTAGGAAAGACGAGGCAAATCGCTTCGTGCGAATATATGGTAAGTTGACAGCATCAGCACCATTATCGTGGGATTGAAGTGAGTTGCATTTACTACAGGCGCTAGCGCCTATCGTTAAGATTTACGAGTACTATGAAGAGTCTAAACACCGCCCCTGGCGGTCACTCATAGAACTTAAAATCCAAACCGTAACGTGAGTCACTTATACATTTTACGCCATTATACGGAAAATAATCGTCTCGATGATGGGTCGACTTAGGGGCAGCTCCAACAGCATTCTGGGGGTGATTGCGGGCCGATATGATAGTCCAATTTTGGCTCATTGGATAGGGATGACAAAGAGCTTTCTATCATATAGGAAATAAGTTAGATTTATTTAGTATTATTATTTACTAACACTAGTCGTAAGTCTTCATTAACAAAATATGGATTATATCTGAAATAAAGATTTAAATTAAATTACTTTACCCGCGATCGACTCCACGATCGTTCGTATAGTTTAATCGATTTTCCAATATTCAACCTTATATCACAAGCATTTATCGTTTTAATTTAAATGCTAGCGTTTGTCGGTTATGACATTATAGAATACGCGCATCGCGACGTCGACAGTGTCGATATAATATGGCGGCGCGTGGGCCATTTATTTGCATTTTTAAATAAAAAATACGCGACAATCTGATTTTTGCGGATATATGTTGTCAATTCAAAACCATTATTTTTATAAATTCTTTAATTTGAGATAAATTTCGATCGGATCTACGGTAACTCTTGACGGAATAATACGATATCACGGGCCATTTTGCAAGTGAAATAGTAAACTACAGTCGCGACGGTATTCTTCGATTCGAAATGTCTCACACTACCGGTTGGTAGTACGAATCGAACGTTAAAATACGCATCGAAAACTAAATGCTAGCACCTAACGTTTTGCAGTTGGTTTCGTAGTACAACGGCAGTGTGAGTTACAAGTTTGACGGGTCGAATCGAAATCTATTCGAAGCGCGTTTATTCGCTGGTCTGTAGTTACGTATCGTAAGGTTACGATTGTAACTCACGTTAGCCGTAAAGGATGCATTCGCTCCCTACGCCTGGACGTTCGGTTATATGATGTATATTTGGCTAACACTTTTTGGCTTCATGGTTAGTGGTAAATACCTACTAAATTAACCCGGATTGGCTTTCCCATATCTTAACGCTGCATTTTCTTTAGGTAGATAAACATGATGAAATCTCTAACTTCTTATCGTAAGCGTGTTAATTCGAACCTTGGACCCAGCACTTCCACTTGTCCAACGTGTATTTATATAATGTTATGCTTTGATGGCAATATTTCCTATTTTTATATTGCTTAAAGAGTTTTTAGCTGGACTTTGGAATGCGTGATTTTTGTTTAACCAGGTAGCAATACCTGTCTAGGCAGATGCCTGATGCTACAGCATTTTTATTATATATTGGCGTAGTAAATAAAATTAAATGTTAATTAGCATTAAGTCAGCTGTTAGGTATTTTCACATGAGACTGGGTATTTTTAACCCCCAAGGAAAAAGAGGGGTGTTATAAGTTTGACGTGTCTGTGTGTCTGTCTGTCTGTCTCTCTGTCTGTGTGTTTGTGTGCGTGTGTGTCTGTCTGTGGCATCGTAGCTCCTAAACGAATGAGATGGTTCATAGATTAGATTAGATTAGATTAGATTATATAGTTACCTACGTTTCAACAAAATCGGTTCAGTCGTTTTTGAGTTATTGAACTTTGAAATGAAAATTAGTCTTCCTTTCTTTGAATTCATATTGATATTCGATTTCTTGCACGTGGGTAAGGTAAAACAGATACTTGGGTTCGCGTCTTTCCTGGGGAAATTGCCAAAGTTAAGGGCTAAATATAAAGCCTAATTTTTGGTTGGACTCACAATCCACATAAAAGTTGTCTCCATTTTATATACTTTTGCGCTTAAGCCTTTCACAGAAAAGTGGAAAGATCACTTAAGTTTTTTTTTAGTCAGTCCCTGGGCGACCGAGCTCTGCTCGGGTGAAAATAGAGAAAATACGGTGAAAACTAATTTTCCCAGACATGAGACCTAGCTAGATCGGTTTTTCGCCCCCGTAAACCCCTATATTCCACATTTCATCGAAATCGTTAGAGCCGTGAACGTGATTGCAAATATATATACAAATATTGCTCGTTTAATAGTATAGGATAGGATACAGATAATCAATTAGTCATACATCGGCATTGATTTGAGCCCTAAACTATCTCTCTTTCACTTTCAATTTTGTCAGCCATTAAAACTAGACTAGCATGGAAACAGTACGGATAACATACTATAGGTACTTATTTAGGTACCTATAGTTATATCACGGGGCAGTCATCGTGTGTTACGTCGCAGTAATATTAATCTAACGACAAATCATAGCTTTTTCCATCTTCATGAACGCTCTCTTATTTAATATTGCGTAAGATCATCTGCACATGGAACCTATTACTAATAGCTAATTACTATATACCTCTATAAATATTTAACTATACGATTTCCGTGAAAAAGGGATTATATATGTTATAATATATGTTTAATTTCCTCCGAGATGATGACAAATAAGTCTTACTAACTAATAGCCATGGAAGAGTTCCATCTCTTGGCTACATCATTAGATAATCTTGATAATTAGCACATTATCGTATTGTCATATCTATCTATTCTAATATCGAATTATGAGTGTGTACCTTTGCGAGAATGTAAGTTTGTATGTAAGGGGTAATCTCCGGAACTACTAATCTGATTTGAACATACCTACACTACAGTAGATCTTCCGGATGTTCCGGATGTGTAGGCTATACCTATATTATCGCGTGGCTTCGCTTGCCTACCTATAGGTACCTATATAGCTATAAGACGCTGGCGGAGCCACACGGATAGTATCTAAATACATATTTGCAAAGTTTTAAGTTGATACAATTAATGGAAGAAGGTGAAAATAGACTACATAAATTAAAAGGTTCGTAAAAGCTTACTTACATAGAAATACAAATAATTTATGTATAACATCAAAAATCACTTAAGTGGTACGTAGTTCTTTACTCTTCTAATTCCATAGAAACAGTTACATACACTTCATACAAAATTAATAAAACATGAATAAGGTAACCATATAAAAAAAACAAGAAACACTGAAATGTAAACAAACTAAAATAAACTAATAAATAACGTCAACGAGAACAATAGCACAGTTTCAATATTTATTGGAGGTCAGATCATTACCTATTCCTACGATATGAATTCTAAAACTTTTCAATCAATCAATCAATCAAATAATTTATTTGCAGAAAAAGGGTAAGTAGTTTACATATCTTAGAGTAAATACATTATTGTTTCACCTTTTCCAGCTGTTTCAAACAGCATGCAAATTTGTACATCTATATCATTTCTACAGAATACACCAAGTTAGCAAATAAATATGTCTATGCTGTCGGCTTCCTGCATTATATTCTATCTAGTTTAGGGTTTACACCTCGCCCGGTGGTCGAGAGAATCGAGAGAAGGGGTGTATCTCCTACTTTTTAATTTATAAAAATGTATTTTTAATTTATAATATGAAATCAACTTTTTTAGGCTTTAGTGAAAAGTATTTCTCGAAGGTTTCACTTCACAGTCAAAATATAAAAAAATACTTCGAAGCATCTTCAGTCTTTTGTTTAAATAACAACGTAGATAACGTCCGCGTCTTTTGTTTTAATAAAATGCTCGTATGTTAACATAACGTAAACGTAGATAGAGTTCGCGCAAAAATGCAAAGATTAGAACGTGATTGTAATATTTCTGGGTCAGCAGCGGTTACATCACATGTTTATTTCATTTTGGTTCGATTAGATAGGATATCGGCTTCCGTATGTCATGTGACCGGTTCGTGCTCTCTCTCTAAATATAAAAAAAATATTTATGACGCAGTTTCGGAACTTATGTTTGGTACTTCAGCTTTTCATTTCGGATTGGACCTATTGTTTTTTGCAGTCGTAAAAAAGTTGAGATGGTACCAATACCAAATAACAGCTCATCATCATCATCATCATATCAGCCGAAAGACGTCCACTGCTGGACATAGGCCTCCCCCAAAGAGTGTCAAAATGGCCGGTCCTGCGCCACCCGCACACAGCGGACTCCCGCGACCTTTACCAGGTCATCAGTCCACCTTGTGGGGGCCTACACACGCATGCGGGTGGCGCAGGACCGGCCATTTTGGCACTCTCTGGGGGAGGCCTATGTCCAGCAGTGGACGTCTATCGGCTGATATGATGAGTTGTTTTAATGCTGGATTATACTTTTGATTTTCGTAATAAAATAAAAACATGCAAGTTCCCTATTGAGACACCCGCGCTGCTGCTCCTACAACACCGTGTATGACATTCACATGTCATATTCATACATACGGGCGTCACAGTCACTCCCGTATTTGCCTGACAAGCCACGTAATTTTATGGACGCTGCTTAAATCATCTTCTATAGATGTTAAAGCGGTTTCCACGCGACACTGCGCAAGCGCTGCGCCGCGACGCTCCGCAAGTTGCGCGCCAGCCGCCACAGTCTCCTGAACGTGGTGGCCGACAGATGGGACGGTAGCCTACTGAGGCACTGGTCCTCCCTACATTTAAGTTTAAGGCCTAACATAGTTATATAAGTCTTCTAGTACCTACTAACAACCTATGGATCTTTTTTAAAGTTGTCCGAAATAAATGCATTTTATTTTTATTTTATTTATTTTAAAGGCCAATGATGATGACTTTCACACATACGTCTATGTATCCCACTGCGTAGGTCGTTTTATCATGCCATCACAGGCGTGTGCCTTTTATCGTCAAGCACCATGTTAGTTTTGAGTAAGTCAAGCGACCCATACTACTGATACGATCGTTATCTGACACGGCCAGTAGGTACAACAGGAGTTTATCTCTGGACGTTTCAAATGAAAGTCTTTATAGATTGATCATATATGTTTAAATGTGAACAGTGCGAGCGAGATAATTATTGGATGCGACTCGACAGCTAGGTTGTTATGCTAGACGTACAGTTTTTGAAAAAAAAAGCATAATGATGTATCTCTACATAAAGTCAATATTCAAATCTGTCCACTCTTTTCTCGGACTTCAAAAAAAATATTGTAGTCTAGTTAACGCCCACAATTTAAGTAGGTAGGTATCTCATTCGCCTCAAGGTTGGCTGGTAAATAATGCTTTATGGCATTAAATCTATACGTAAATAAATAGCCATGAAGTTTTAGATTAATGTTCGATTATGTTCCCGAAATAACTGTCAAAATCACTTAAACTTAGATCGCCACTTTAGGAGTTAAAATTGAAAACCGCTCAACTAATTTTTTTTTCAATCACGGAATTTAATTATTAAATAGCAATGATTCATAATTTTTGAAATTATTGGTGAATTAATTTTATAGCTAAGTTTAGTTATATTAAGCTGTTGATTTTCCATACAAATAAATAAACTCAAATTGGAATCCGTAATTTTAAATCTATCTCCTGGGCATGCACGGCAGGGCTGCGCGGGCGCCGATAAGCCACTTAGTGGGGTCAGCAGGCCGGGCCGTTTTTTATTACCTCGCCGTCCTAATTACGATATAAAATACGATATATTAGTTCCGCTCCAATACAGGGTGGAAAGTTAAAACGAGGCAGTAAGGGCAGCTACTAGATCCCTTGCTGCTACGCAAAAATGGCTTTAGGATTTCATTCCTCATTTTTTAAGTGACGACAATCTACATTCACAGATTTAAAAAAAAAAGTACAGTCAGCGAGAAAATCATCAATTTTGTAAATTGTTTTAATGCCGTTCGATTCCATTCCTTTTAAGGATCAAAATACTCTTCGGGACCGACTAAGGTTTGACTACTAGAACGCCCAGAAATCAAAGAAAACTTTTTCCATACAGTTAGTATGGGAATCCCAAAGTTCAAGTAGTCCTTTAGTTAGACGATCATCAAATTGTATGGAGACGGAGATAACTTCATTTAGATTAGAAATGAGAGAATTAATTCCTTTGTGTTTGAAGTGTAGTTTCAATGTTTTACAACTTGCGCGGGCCCGCGCCCGACGCGCGCCCGACCCGCGCCCGCGACCGGTGTGTGGAGGCCTAAGGATGACTCACGCTAGAACGGGCCGTTTCCGGCCGAGCCATACCCAAGCCCGGCCGACCCACGGCCGGCCCGTGCTGACACCGAGCCACTTCTGAGCCTCGGCCGTGGCTCGGTCGGGCTTGGGTATGGCCGGCCGCGCAAAAACGCCGTCGTTTTTCTTAGGAAACGGCTCGGTTCTAGCGTGAGTCATCCTTTAGAGGTCTTCGGGTGACTTGAGAATTTCTAATAGTAAAGCCCACTCCCTGTATATAAAATAGTAAGTTAGGGAATGAATCTGGTATACATGTATATAATAAAAGCGACGAACAACAGACTTCCTGCTTTGCAGAACTTGTTTGGAAATAAATTTTATAAATAGACCCGAGTGTTCTAGGGCGTGGCTTTATAGGTGTGGCTAAAACAAACCACGCCCACCCAATCCACCCATGCGTGACAGTTTACGTATCTTTTACGGCGTAGGCCGTGTTTATGCACAGGTGACGCGTGCGGCGGCGCGAAATGCGAGCTGTCAGGCAACTAAGTAAACGCTCACGCCTGTAGGCCCAGAACCACGTCTAAGCAAAGACTTCTGACGCGTGTTCCACGCTCATTTGGATGTCCATAAACGCCGCCTGAACGCCCTGAACACATTCACGGCCAGGCACTTGCCTAGTGGGTGCCTACGCCGTAGGCGCTTTCCGCTACTTAGCGGGTAAACAACAAAATTGTCTACGAGCGTAGCGCGGGGTCATTGTCAGTCACAAAAACAAAAATCATCTTTCCGGTGTTCAATAGTTAAGGGCTTCCGTTTATATATAATATGTTTTAATCGCATATAATTATAGAAGGGGCAACGCTGTTTATGCGGATTCAGAATTCAACCAAAAATTAGGCTTTATAGCCCTTAACTTTAGCAATGTCCACCGAAGAGACGCGAACCTAAATCTGAGAATGACCCTTCTTGGCAGTAAATATGTTAAAAGAATAGATAAGATTAATTTATTTCAGACGTCTTTTTTTGTACATCCATATATTGTTAGTATAATCTTAACTTAGGTTTTAGGGGCTTCTATATTGTATGTAGTATTAGTCTCTAAGGATACAATCTATATTTATTTACTTAGATCTAAATTTTGCGACCGCTTTGATTTGACCGATCCATATGCGCCAACATACCTGTCGGCAATGACACTCAGAATGCTGTTGGAAGTTAAGGGTCGACCACGATTTCCAGCGGCGGCAGCAGAGGTTTTTTTTTTTTTTTTACGACGATGGTGGCACACTAGCTTACGGCCTATGGACACCTGTGACTCCAGAAGAATCCATAATCATAATCATTTATTTTGCTAAAACATACACAAATATCGTACAATTGACATGTCAGTGGTAATAAAATTACATGTATGTATGTTCCACTATATGGCATGCAAAACTTACACTAAATTTATAATATTAGATTACATTAAAATTTAATATTTATAACAAAAAAACTACGAATGCAAATTATTATTAATAATACACAACTTGATTAAATTAAAATCACCTAACTACTAGTATATATATATAAACATTCAAATTAGTCATAAATCATAAATCTTCTCACTCACTTGAGGATTCGCTGTGTTGGCAGATAGAGACATGCAGGTCCCTCACTCCCAACACAGCGCACCCTAGGGAGCTCTGGCGACCTTACTCACCACCAGGAACACAACACCACATGCTTCATAGCATGCAATAATATAGCAACACTACAAAGCAGTGGTGCTATTATGGCTGCGGTCTTCTGAAAGGTTCCCCAGTTGGGCTGCTCCACATATGAGCGAGATGACATTCCGCTGTGCCCTACCTCTCTTAAAAATATAAAGGTATCAATAGGGGGAGCGAGAGATCGGGGCCTTAACACCCCAGTTTGTAAGGTTCGGTCATCCGTGCTCGGTCACGCTTGTGACCCGTGCTCCGGCGCCAACGTGAACGATAACAGACACAATGACAATGTAAACAATAGGTGTAAGGTCCAGTCACGGAGATAGGAGATACTAACGTATAGCCAGGCCTGTTTCTCTTGCCGCTTCGGCTAGACTCGCCTCTCGCACACCCCTGAGACACAGTAGACATATGCCTACAGTAGAACCAATCTGTACAAATGTCCGACACACTCACACACACAGACACGCGTCGATACAGTAAACTTAAGTTATCGAACTAGCGAGCGTAGCGAACGAAGTCCTATGCTTCAGCTTTGGCCGAAAATCGTTTGTCCGGTGTCTGTCAATCTGTCCCACTGTACTACTCTACTTTTTTTTTTACTTAACCGATTCTCGCGAAATTTTGTGATCCAGGTCGTTAATTATGTAGACTTTTATGTAGTCACTTTAAAAAAAAAATTAAAAAACGCTGGCTCGCGATTTCTACAGCTCACAGAGTAAGTCTTAAGTGATTCTAGTTCAGATACTGTTCAAGCTTATAATACACTCAAGAGCAAAAGTTTCGGGTCGGTGTAATAACGTCATATTTCCTAAAATAGTGCAAGGTTGTACAGGTTTATAATCCTGTCATGATCTTTATAATAACAGTCAAAAAAACACGTTACCAGGTTTAAATCGGACTCGTAAAGACCCATGAAAAAAAAACAACGTTAACGGAGCGAGATATAGCAAAAATCGTTATTTTTGGATGTTGATATTTTTATGATAGGATCCCGGAAATTGCTAATACATATGGGTATTAAGTACGAAGAATAGTATATTATGTAAATATAAGACAAGTGAAAAATATTTAAAAATACCTATTGCTGTTATTTAATTTAGGGTGACCCGAAACTTGCTCTTGAGTTTATTACTGTTATATTGGCTAGTGTGTATATGCTCAAGCTACTCTTGGTGCTACGGGCGTAGACGCGTAGCAAAAACGTTAATTGGTCTAGCTAGAGCCCGCTCGTTGATTTGAGTTGCGTTGACTAAAGGCGGGTCGCACCAACTTATAATAAAATAAAATCAGTTTATTGCAGACAATAGTCCATAGTACACAGAAAAAAATAACAATACCGTAAGCACGGGTTACATTGTCCAATTTTTTTTGTATTTTTTTGTTAAAAGTCATGTAGTTTTACATATTTAGTAAATATAAATGTTCGACTAGGTTTGATAGGATTTCAAGGATGTAAGATGTCGTCCGAGAATGATAAAAGGTGAAAACTATTTATTTAACATTTTTTTTTTTTTTTGGGCCAATGTTGTTCTTAAAAAAAGGCTTCTTTGCCCCTAAGCCTTTTTCTCGTATTTAAAGTACGATTTAAAGAGAACGGGCTAATGAAACTATTCGGTAGTGTTGAAAAATCAAATCTGAATATTTATTAAACAAAAATAAACAAAGAATTCAAACAAAACTTAAACTAACATCTTAACTAGATTTAACTTAACAGTCTTTTTATGAGAATCATTGCAGTCATTATTTGGTTTAGGACTTTCTTGTCTATATCTAAGTCTCTTTAAACATAAAAAATCAACAAAAACATAAAAAAATATTTTTCTTAATACAAAACATATTTGCGGTTTTCTTAAAACCTAACAAGATAATTAACAGCCTTAATTGAGAATCATCGTTAACATAGGTACAGTATTATACCTTTTTAATCTTAATCTACTTATATTTAATCATCTCTGGGACGGAAAAGCAGCCTTTTCTTATAAATTTAGGCAGTTTGATTTTTTGTACTATATTTTGGGGTGTATATAATTGTTCATCTTTTATAACAGGCCACCGCCAAAAGTCTTTTCCTTTTTTCATACATCTAACGCACACCGCCTCCTCACTTATAGATATTACCTGACCAGACTTTAACAGTCTCTTCCAGGGGTGTTGTCTTTAAACATCGAGACATGCTTTCCTTGCATCATTAGATATTCATGGATGATCATTTTAAGATCGGTGTCTGTAATCGGAAAGCCATATTCTGAAAGTCCGGTTATATGGGCAACAAAGGAGCTTTCCTCATCTTCCGTGAACACCGTTGGTCGCCCTGGTTTCTGCGGAAACTTATTTTTTAATTTATTTTTGATCGTACTACGTGGAATGTTATATTTAATTGCAGCTGCACGTTGTGAGAGGGCTTTTGCTTTTATGGCAGCTATACATTCATCCTGCTCTGATGGTGTGTAGTCTATGTACCTACGACTACCGACTTTTCTTCGGTATTTATTTGGCATTGCTATGACGATATAACTTCAATAGGTACCTATAATAAAATGAATTATTATTAGTTTTATGAAAAGGGTTACTTTGGCCCGCGGGCCAAAGTTGTATGAAACATGGTACAAAGTATACACACTCAACGTTTTCAAGATTTTCTTACTTTAAACAAGGACTAAACAAATTAAAAATACACTTAACTTGTGCCCAAATACACGTCTGAAGATATCAAATAGATAAATAAACGAAAACTTACCAGATTTATGAGTTTCGACAGGAAGTTTGCAGGCACGATTGCAGCACGTTTTCACTCAGTAACAGCTAATCGAGACTGACAAGTCAAAACCTGCGCCAGCGTCGTGAATATATCACCGAGTTGCTAGCCACTAGTGCCATCTATGAGTTTAGGTAGACATTTCTGCGTTCGTACACGAACTGACAGAGTAGCGAGCTATGCAATCTTTTTTTTATTTTGGGCCATTGTTACCCCCCAGGGCCAAAGAAACCCGTGCTTACGGTAATAATAATTTAAATAAAATAAAAACCGATCAACGTTAAATATTGAGAATGGAATGATTGAGATGCATTGAGAGTGCAGTATAATAACATATTCAGAATGCTGTTGGGCTTGCCCAGCAGGTGCAGTGCGTCTGGCATGTTTTGCGAAGTACGGACGGACGGCTTCGCAGCAATCATGCGCAAAAAGATCGTATACCTGCTGGGACGAGTTAGACGGAGCGCCAACAGCATACTAAGTGTGTTTGCCAATAGGTATAACAGTTCAATTTTAAAACATTTGGTTGGACTTATTAAAGGAGACCTAAACCCCGACTGAAAAGCTGTATTTTAATTTGTATTTAATTTAATTTAATTAAGTTACCTTGTACCAATATTTCAAAAAATGAATTTGTGACAAAATATATGTGTAACTACACCATTTTACTTCTAAACTATCTTAAATAAACTAAATAAACCTAAAATTAGGAAAAACATAAATTTAATCAAAAGAGGTCCCCAAGGTCGGATCCCTGCGGAAGGGTTCCCATAAGACTGGCTGCGTTCCCTCTTTGTATGATATTCATACTAACATAGTTTTCATATAATCTCTTGTTTTTGTGTAACTAACAGCTTTTCAACAGTCTTTTGTAATCAGAAATAAATAAATAAAATATAAATATGGCACCAGCAAACATCTGTAATCGTGAGTAGCGTTCGTTAAAATCTGAATGTATGGAAAGTGAAAAATAAACTTTATATGGAATGATATTTTTTAATTGTTAAGTTTAGAAAGCCACGTGAAACAATTGTTATCATTCTCCCAATACACGAGGTACAGATAAACCTATACGTGACAGATAAACTAACAAACTAACACAAGTGGAGTAACTACGTTATAAACACAACCAAACTTATCTCGAAACAATTAATTTTTAACGAGCAACCCGATGCTTCCACAAGGTATCGCGTATTTTGAACCCTCTAGCGATGGACTTAAGAGCGATTGGACGTGTGTATAGTTTTTATAGCATGCGATGTCAGCGTTGAATAAATGTCTTGATAAACTTCATGGAATGCGGGTGAACTTCGGACCAAAATAAAAGAAAACATACTCGTACCTACATGACATGGGCGCGTGATTTCCTAAATAAATGCTCAGATCTGGCAACATCCGTGTGAACTTTGATAATGTACTGGGTTCTATATCTGCTACTGCAACGAGGGCCGCGATTCCATTTGTCTCCACAAGTCAAGGCTTTGAATATAGCCTGTATCATGTGCCTTTCAGTCTGGTTTTGAATGACAGAAACATTTATGAGGATAACTATTCTACGCCGTAGAATCTACGGGATGTCTCATTTCGGAAATCCCAGTAAGAACAGCCAGATAATATTTAACAGATAAGCTAAAGAGAAAGTTAATGTAATGTCGTATCAGGAGCTCAAAACAGTGGCAGAAAGAAGAACAGAATGGCGATTACTCCACCGACAAGAGCCTGGCTCTTAAATTTATGATGATGATCTACCTAATAAAGTCCAGATATAAACGATATTGTTTCAGAGGCCAAGATCCTCTGTAGATGTAGATCATCGAACCAGCGTCAAAGTCCAGAGAGATCACTGACTTGAGGATTACATTGAAATCGATGTTACACAGAAAAATATAGCCTTTGTCCACCCCGAAGATCCATTATATACGAGTATACAGGCTGTATTAGGTATTCAAACAGGGTAGTGAGGGAAAATCCGAAAATATAAGAGATACGGAAATTTGTTCTTAGAAGTCACGAGAACGATTTTAGAAAAATAAAAACTACATCATACATTAAAAAAGCCTCATACAAACCTGGGAATCGAACCCGGTCAAATCTGTCTAAAAATCAGAGTTCGTTTTATTGCGTTTTAAATAAATAGTGCTGGATGTAAGGAAGATTTGGTGCTAAGGAACCCTAAACTGGTGAATGATTGAATTGCAAAACAAACCTAACCTAACCTAATGACTTCTATTTGATGATATTCAAAGAAAACCCGAAAAGTTCACTGTTTCGAAGGAAAATGCATTAGGTCTAATGAAACATTATGAAGTTATTAGGTCTAACAAGGGAGACCCCGGTAAAATACCTCCGTGATTCCTATTAAGTAGATACCTAAACATAGAGCCACCACGACCCTAGCCTTCGTTGATAACGATTTGTTTATGCGTGCCACGCTTTAGATAAAACATTCCTACTCTACTACTAAATAAACTAACCGATTGTCCATTCATGTCTAATAAACGCAACAGTTACTTATAACACGTACTTAGTCCGAGTATGTCTCTAGTGTGCAATCCGTCAGTGACAATTTTGAGTGATAAATTGAAGAGTTTGACTCCTGTCTGTATTCTTTTCATCTACAACATCGGGAGGATTGTAGGTTTGTAATGCTAATAATTATGACTGGTGCCATTTATTAGCTTTGTCACAGGGTCGTCTCTCGATCTAAGTAGCGTTTTCCAGAGAAGTTTTCCCCGCAATCCACTTCATGCTGGTAACCCCGTCGCTACTTGGTGGAGATATACCTTCTTCTCCCTTCCTCCTCCTCCTCATTTGAGGATCCAACATAATCAAAGGATCTTTAGTGGTAACAGCTGGGACTTTTTCCGCGGCTATTACCACGTTTCCAGCGACAACTATTGAGAAAAAAATACCAGCTGTTAACACTAAAGTGAAGTGAATGGTGGCTACCTTTGTTGGTAATTCTTATTTGCTATGGATTGTACAATGAATAAGTCTACTTCACTACTCTCTGAGTATAATTATAGATGTGATCGTGTCGAGACAGACTTTGCCCCGCGATATTGTGCTCCAGCTGCTTGCATGTTATCAGTTTATGCTTAATTGGTGTGAAGGCTTGGCCACACCTGATGAGACAAGGTTTAGCGCGTAGTAGAAGGCACATGATCAGTGATGTCACTTCTTCTTGCGTTGCCATCTGCTACAGCAGCAATCACTATTATTCCACAGCAGATCTGAAGAGAGATCGATCTCTGTTCAGATTCAGAGCTGCGCGTAAACCCGATAGGCAGAGGCGGCTTTACCTATGGTGCAGGGTGTGCGTTGCACACGGGCGTAGCGGTCCTAGTGGGCGCCGAGCGCCACTCGCCGGCCTGCTATAGGGCGCTAGGGTAATCATTGCACACGGGCGCTACATGGGCTAGAGATGCCACTGCCGATAGGTACTAATAAAGCATAAGCATGCACGGATACTGTGGGAGTCGCGAGTCGTTTCCTAGACAATTAGGTAGTAAAATCATGGACGGGTATTTAGTGGACTTTTTTCGGATCTACATTTTTATAAACTTTTGTGGGACGATTCAATTTTTGTGTACATACCCATATAGCTGTTGACGACTTGCTGAGAGGTCAGTCATCTGTGACCACGCCTCGTGCAACCCGTGTCAAAACGTCAGAAAGGAACGTCAGAAAGGTACCTAAATGACGACTGCTTTAGCCAAATTGGTAGTGACCCTGCCTACGAAGCAAGAGATCCTGGGTTCGAATCCCGGTAAGGGCATTTATTTGTGTGATGAGCACGAATATTTGTTCCTGAGTCATGGATGTTTTTTATGTATTTATTTCTCTATATAAGTATCTATATCGTCGTCTAGTACCCATAGTACAAGCTTTGCTTAGTTTGGGACTAGGTAGATTTGTGTAAGATTGTCCGCAAATATTTATTATTATTTATTAATAAATAACACGTACGACAGACAAAGAAAAAATAATAAATACGGAGCAATGAGAACAACCTAGTGAAACCGGTTTTTAACCATGCCAAACAAGATAAGCAAGGCAAAGCAAGCTCACGCAAACATATACACCCTAAGTTGCATAAAATTCGAAATGCGTTTCGTTTAGTCTGAGATTAAACACTTGGAATCTTCTCAAGACTGAATAGGGAATAGGCATCAGGTTATTCATTTGATAAACGAGAGACCGTTCGTGGCTCTCAATTATACAGATAATGATGTGTATTGTATCATGAAGTATAACGTATGCACGTTATCAGCGCGGCCTTAGGGGTGATTCCTTGGTCCAATTAACATAGGGTCAACTATATCTTGCTGTATACGTCGTTATTGTATATGCTGGCGAGTCATAGAGGTAATAGTTAGATAAAACGGTAAAGTATCGGTAATTACGAGTAACTTAATGAAGAATAGAAGGAAAAGATTTGCATCTATTAATTTTAATCAATTTCATTCTGTATAAATTACGACCGGTGATAATTATGACTATATTGCCTATGGCGATTTCCCGTGTGGTGTCGGGTTAGAATTTCACCACCCCCTTTCTTCCCGTGGGTGTCGTAAAAGTCGACTAAGGGAGCAGGGTTAAAGTTTGTTGTGGGCGGTGGGCTAGCAACCTATCACTGCGATATCACATTTTTTTTGATCTTTTATACTCACGTTTATGCTAAAAGTGGCACTGGAACATAGGTTTCATGTGCTCTGCCTATCCCTTTTGGGAATAACGCGTGAATCTATGATTTCACCTAGGGCGGTTACATAGATATGTCTGAGATCGCAGCCCAGGTATTGAAGGCACGGGCGGTAATTGCTACTTTATGGCCAGGCGGCGTAATATAAATATTGCCAACTAGCAGGTAAATATTTGATGTCCACGTTCTGAGGCAAGGGCGATCATAATATGCGATCTGAAGCTTTCTTCACCACCGCCCGTGTGCAAAACTTTACACTTTTCTCTGCCCAGTACCTACCTATGCAGTATAATTACCCACTGCGTTGCAAGAAATAATTGTAAATTTCTTTACATTCAAATACCTGTCTGCGATATTCTATGATCATATGTGGAGATAAACAAATAGCGATTCATTCGTGTTTTAATTAGGACTGATGTGTAAGTATATCCGTATATATTTATCGCTAAGTAGTAAATATTATTGTAAAGGTAAAAAATACGAGATGCGTATCAATATCTTTTCAAGTTGAACTCTGAATTGCATAACCATAAATAGAACTGTAATTTTATGATTAGGTATACAGAAAAAATAAACAAACAGATGATACCTATATGCGGTGTTGTAATAGTGTCCTTGTGTATGTTGTTCCGACTGGAGTTCACTGGCGAAGGATCGGTCATTGTGACATTCCTTGGGGAGGCCTATCCAGGTCCAGCAGTGGGGAGGCCTATCCAGCTCCAGCAGTGGGGAGGCCTATCCAGCTCCAGCAGTGGGGAGGCCTATCCAGCTCCAGCAGTGGGGAGGCCTATCCAGGTCCAGCAGTGGGGAGGCCTATCCAGCTCCAGCAGTGGGGAGGCCTATCCAGGTCCAGCAGGGGACGCCTCTCGGTGGATATGATTCTGAGAGGACTTGATGTTAAACTTGTGTTCTCTTGTTTCAGGGGAGTGCCTGACGTCGGGTCGGTACCCGTTCACGTGTCTGCAGTTCGAGCTGCCGGCAGATCTTGAGCCTGAGGAGGTCACAGTCGTCGAGCTCTGGTTTTTTAAGGTAACTTAATTTCTAATAGACACTAGCTTTTACTTATTGGCTTTATTCCGGTCTATGCACAATATTCTACTCATTAAGACGAGTTTTTTTACAACATAGTTCTGTAGGTACCTATTGCTTTCACCAATGTAAAATTCATAGTTTTGTTTGCTATTTAATTATTGCGCCCGAATTATCATTGAGTAGGTATTCTTTGAAATGACCCAGCCCAATTAGGTACAAACTTTTGTTTAAATTGCTGCGTATAAGTAAGTATGTTACATAGGTACTTTGTTTCGGTCAAATCTTGGAAGTCAAATGTGCCCAACTTTGACAGTACAATGCAATATTGTGGAACCATAAAGGTCTCAACTCGTAACCTGGCAGGTTTGACAGCTTTTTAAATTGCTGCGTATACATAGGTATGTTACATAAATTATTATGTAAATGTTTGTCCGCAAATATTCACATAAATAGGTAGGTACTTTGTTTGTACGTAGGTTCGAATCCCGGCTCGTACCATGAGTTTTTCGGAACTTATGTACGGAATATTTACCGGTAGCTTTTCGGTGAACGAAAACATCGTGAGGAAACCGGTCTAATCCCAATAAGGTCTAGTTTACCCTGTGGGTTGGAAGGTCAGATGGCAGTCGCTTACGTAAAACTAGTGCCTATGCCAAATCTTGGGATTAGGTGTCAAAGCGGACCCCTGGCTCCTTTAGGGGCACAACCGGGAATAACGCTAGGAGGATGATGAGGTAGGTACTTTGTTTCGGTCAAATCTTGGAAGTCAAGTGTGCCCAACTTTGACAGTCCAATGCAATATTATGGACCCATAAAGCTGGTTTAAACTCATAAAGGATACCTCACCCGGGCCGGTTTCTAAGAAAAACGACGGTGTTTTTGCGCGGCTGAGTCACGGACGAGGCTCGGAAGCGGCTCGGTGTCGGCGCGGCCGCGCAAAAACGCCGTCGTTTTTCTTAGAAAACGGCCCGGGCCGGACACGGCCCGTTCTAGCGTGAGTCATCCTTAACCTGGCAGGTTTGTCAGAGATTAATTTTATAGATAAACCTTTTCAGGAGCCCGATCCACTTGACGTTTACAACCAAACCTTCGTGATCTCCGAAGCAGCTCACTGGGACAGCCAGCAGCAGTTCAAGAAGACGAAGCCCATCGCCATCAAGGAGACGGATACGGGGGAAGGCTGGGTGCGGGTGGAGCTGGCGTGGGCGGTGCGGGTGTGGCTGGAGGAGCGGGAGCGGCTCCACACCCTGCATGTGGCTTGCAGGACTTGCCAGGTGAGGATTGATCATGTTAATTTAAGATCCTGGTTCTTCTCGGTGGAGTAATCGCCATTCTGCTCGATTTTCGGCCAATATCTTTTACCCCATTGGGGAATATGAATGTAGAGGCTTCTAGAATCGCTTACCACATCGCTGTATAAAGGCTGGCTTTATCTATCCACTATTGTTTGGTCAAGTCAAGTCCTCGCTGAACGCGCTTCCTCGGCCTTGCTGTTCAGTTGCTGTTCTGTACCAGAAGTTAATGAGACATACATAACACTAAAACATTCTTCCTACTAGCTACAGCGCTAGCTGATCCTTTTAATTTGACTAAAGAATGGTGAACCTAAAATTATAAACCCAGGTCGGACTAAGTTTTACATCTCTTCACACGCACGATCCCTCCGATAGATCGCTCAATCCATTCCTATATAAATAAATAAATATTTGCGCCTCATCTTACACAAATCGACCTAGTCCCAAACTAAGCAAAGCTACTAGACGAAGATAAACATACTTATATACAGGGTGGAAAGATAAGTCGGGCCCTGGAGGGAAACTACCTTAAATCCTTAAGCTGGCTCATTTTACTTAAAGGAGACATTCCTTCATTTTTAAAAAGAAACAAATCTGCATTCAAATATTTTCAAAAAAGCCTCACACACGGCCGGGAATTGAACCCGGTCGAATCTGACAAAAAATCTGAGTTCGTTTTTTTGCGTAAATAAAATAGTTCTGGATATATAAATAATAATAATAAATAATAAATAAATATTACGGGACAATCTTACACAAATCAACCTAGGCCCACGGTAAGCTCAGTAAGGCTTGTGTTGTGGGTACTAGGCGATGATATATATAATAGATACATTCATATATCGAAACCTGCAAACTCAAAGGGCGTAACCGCCATTACAACAACAGGCTGTTACGCCCTTTGAGTCTGCAGGTATCGATATATATTTATATACATATATAACATCCATAACTCAGGAACAAATATTCGTGATAAATACACAAATAAATGCCCTGACCGCGCTGAATGTATAGAACACTTGTTGCTAAGGAACCCTGTATCTACAATCACATGAAAATGCCGAATTTCACAGTTTAAATACGGAAATGGATCTCCTCGTACCTACATACAGTAGGCACCTACTATGGGTACCTAAGTATGGGAATAATATTTTATTACAGTTTTGAAAAGATTGGTGTAAATAATGAAAATAAATAAAACTACGAATTTACCAATTTTGTCTAATTTCAGATGTCACATCTCCCCATACTTACATACAGACATACTAAGCGGGTTAGTATGGGGAGGTCCATTTCCGTACATTAAACTATGAAATTCAGCATTTTCCTGTGATTGCAGATACAGAGTTCCTTAGCAACAATAGTTCCTTACTCCTAGAACTATTAATTTACCAACGAACTCAGATTTTTAGACAGATTCGACCGAGTTCGATTCCCGGCCGTTTGTAAGGCTTTTTTGAAAATCTTTGAATGCAGTTTTGTTTCTTTTTAAAAATAAAGGAATGTCTCATTTAAGTAAAATGAGCCAGCTTAAGGGTTTAAGGTAGTTTCCCTCCAGGGCCCGACTTATCTTTCCACCCTGTATAGATAAATAAATACTTAAATACATAGAAAACATCCATGACTCAGGAACAAATATTCGTGCTCATCACACGAATAAATGCCCTTACCGGGATTCGAACCCAAGACCTCTTGCTTCGTAGGCAGCGTCACTACCAACTAGGCTAAAGCGGTCGTCAAACCCACTCCATTAAGAACATTGCGTTCTAGAGAAACATTTATTCATAGCAGAGTAGAGTGGGTCGGCTGGCGGCTGTGTCGCAGCTGTATGCTCAATGGGCATACACTGCCATACTGTGCACGCGTGCTGATCGCAGAGAATATTACGTTTTTGCCCAAAATGCCTGATATGATGCGCGTTTATTGTCAAATAAGCGTGTAGGTATACAAGAGTGTGTGTTTTAGATGTGTGCGTGCTTTGTCTTGTCAATTACTTGGGCGTTGTGTGGGTTAATGTACTTGCGACAGGCTCATTCTATACAAATCGGCCGCCATGTCCGATCTCCTTATATTCATACATCTGTGGTTTTAACCATCGATTAGGATAATCCTCTAATAAAAGATAGTAAGAGATATATTCAAGATATCCTAAACTTCACAATTCTAACCTCCTCTCTCTCCACAGCTCCGCCGCCCTCCCCTCTCGTTCCACGAGAAGCGACGGCCGTTCCTCGTGCTCTACACCAAGTACGCCGGCAAACGGCGACGAGGGAGAGCACTCGAGTGCGGCTCGGGCACTAGTGAGTGCTGCAGAGAACCGCTATACGTCGACTTTAAGACGATAGGTACGTCGAAGATATTTTCTGACTTTCATATCTCCCAGACTGACCTCTCGCTCAGGGAGCTAGCCGATCTCAGGAACTGCTTTTCATCGATTTTAAGTCGATTTGTTACTTATGTAAAACTTACTTAGCATTCAATCGTTAGTATACTTTTGATTAATTTATGATTATCGCCCGAGGATTTGATTGCTTTAGTTTTATATTCACAGAAAATAATTTACACCGGTAATAATTTTGTCGGACTTTTTTGGTAGTTTTGACACTGACATGACATAATTACTCGTATCACGGGAATCTGGCCAAAATAGCCAGTTCACATCATATATTTCCGCACAGACTCTATGTACTAAAACCAAAGGATAGTTCAAAACCTCACGCACTGTGCAATTACACCTAAGTACATTGCATAGGTCGCTTAAAAATACACAATAATTTTAATTTTGACATCTTGTTCCAGGTTGGGCCGACTGGATCATCAAACCAGCTGGCTACCACGCGTATTTCTGCAAGGGCAACTGCGCGCCCATTTCAGCAGTCACGCAAACGGGCAGCTATCATAATAATATTATAAGGGTAAGTTTCACAGTGCATGACAATGGGATATGGAAAGAAGGGGTGTGTTTTGGATCCCTAACTATTGAAACAAGCATTGGTAAGGTACCAACGTGCGTTAACGAAAGTTCAGTCGACTACAACACATACTGTATACATTTTTACACCTTATTACGAGGGATTATGATGAAAACATATTTAAATAATGTAGAGTAGAAACCTAGGTGTACAGTCAACCAATTTGATTCCTAGGCAACCGTAGAACCCTGTCATTTTAACTGCTACATAACGACGCAATTATCCTAGTAACCCGTAGGTATGGCCGATGGCCTAGGAATCAAATTGGTTGACTGTACATTTGATGGGTCTCAGAATTGGCAAATAATTGTTTTGCATTGCATTGGTCCTTGTGAAAAGGTTAAACTCAACAAACCATCACACTAACAACACCTTTCTTTCCAGAAATATTTCTACACGGTGGGTAGCCCCGAGTTCAAGCCGTGCTGCGCGCCGACTACCTTCAGCTCTCTCCAGCTCCTATACATGGACTCCAACAATACTGTCACACAGAAAACACTGCCGAATATGGTGGTCGAGACTTGCGGCTGTATGTAATGCTGCGTAGGGTGTATTTTATAATAATGCAGGTTTTATTTCTGCCGTGCCTATTTGGCGAGAGTCTCGATAGTAACAAAAGGTTACTTGGCAATCGGAGCATAAAAAATGGTATTAGGTATATGATTTGTTTTTGCTCTGAATTGTTTATTTTGTAGCATTGTTATTAAACTGACTTTAGCTATAAAATGCTCAATAAAAAATTCTGACTTTTTTTTGATTCGTTATCTAATTGCTTAAAGGCGTTATTTGTATCGATCATTTTGTAAGTGTAAGACTAAATTTCGAAATTGCTCAAGTTTTCCTAAAAATTCGCCACTTATATTTTTTAAGTTCTTTAGGGTAATACCTATGTGAAGATGAAGTTTAATGCAAGATAGACGATATGACTGAGGCATGTTTTGCAATTATTACTAAGCGTAATGTGATATGTAGAGTTTCTGACTCCGTGTGTAACTTGACAGGTGAATGGATGGTCTTTATGAATCGAACTAATTAATCTAGGTAGGCTAGCATTACGTGGCAGGTACCACTATCGTCAGTAAATAAATCACAGTCTATATATTTCTATACAGCATTCAAAATAGTCAAATCTTTTTGAGATTTTGACTTTAAATATAAAAAAAAATTAAAATATAAGTACTGTCCGTTGTGTTGTGTGTAAATAATATTCTAATTTTAAAAACCTATGTATTTAATGCAAAAAAATAAGCATTGTCTATTATATTTAAATTTTGTAAACATAAAACCATCGTCAATTTAGTATCTTCAATAGAAGCTCATACACAATATTTAACAATTGTATTTACTGACGAATAACTAACTCTGTATTGCTACAGATTATAAAATTAATTAGATAGGTATGTTATTTTTGTGATTTAGTTAGTTTAAATTTATGTCCAGTGCATTTATATTTAATGTATGGTTATGTACGGTGTATGTTTTAATGGTTGCATGTTTGGATAATATTTTAATATGCTGCTTGGAAAATGTAGCAACGTTATAATTTAAATTGGTAAATTTTCAGTTTTGTGTTTACTGTACGTTCTTGCTGTCAAGAATCATTTAATGTTTAAAGTTTCTATGATTTTTTTTTTAATCTTTAGTGATTGATTATTGAAGGTAGCTGCATTTCCAAAAATGCATATTAAGATATGTGTAAGTAAAAATAAAAGTTATATCGTAACTGTTAGTATGATAAATTATCAAATACTGTTACTTAAGTGTTAACATTTATTGTAAATATTGCTCCTATATAATAGTGATAATATATTTTTGTTGGTGGTAGTAACCATACAAAGTATAAAAATACGATCGAACAGTTTGAAGTCTGTAGCAAATATTTTTTTTAGTTTCTTTTTATGTTTATTTGTAAAAAGTATTGTCGTTTATTCACCGATGGCTGAAAAACACAGCAGATTTTCAATTCCAGATGATTCAACCGAGTGGAAGTGGTAGTGGGTAGGCCCCCCACAAGGTAAAGGTCGCGGGAGTCCGCTGGATGCGGGTGGCGCAGGACCGGCCATTGTGGCACTCTTTGAGGGAGGCCTATGTCCAGCAGTGGACGTCTTTCGGCTGATATGATGATGATGATGATGAACCGAGTCTTTAAAATAAATGGTTTCAACAAATACAGTTAGAATATGATTATTTAATTTTAATTAACTGGAAATGCTTTAGACAATCATACACAGATGTACATACATGAATATTTATTTAGTATAAAGACACTGTTCAAATTAATTTCGCACTCAAAATGTACTTAAGTAGATCTGATTATCATAGAATCATGCCTTTGATACGGTGTCTAAGTATTATAGAAATAAGTCACGTTTCAAAATTAAGAGTAAAGAAATAGAATTTAAAAAAGTTGTTTTATTCGGTACGAAAATAAATTAGTACTTAACCTGCCACCAGGCGCCTATTTCAACAACTTGACAATTGTCATCTAACAATGACAATCCACCGTATGTACAGTCAGCCAAGAAAGTGGTCTACCAGTTTTCGACTTTATTGCATACAGAATAAGGTCAAAAAGTGGTAGACCGCTTTTTTGGCTGATGGTACACTTCTAGTAGGTAGCGATAGTGACCAGCAACCATCTTTACATGTACGAGTAAGTACTTAGAACCAGCAACATTTGACGAATTGTCATAGTACGAAGTTATCCCAGTACCTACAATTCGTATTGTAACAGGGCGTTTTCAAGAAAAGATGTTCAATTTCGTATGATTTTATATCTGGATAAAAATCGTTTTATTCTACTCAGAATTTTAAGCCATTTCGATTTTAGTAGTACAAAAAAAGTGTCCTAAGTTTTTTCGTTCCGTTACGTTACCGTCTTCATAGAAGTTTGTAGGACGGTAGCGTAATGGAAACAAAAAAAAATATGAATAACGCGGGACATATTTTTTTTCTCTTATTAAAATCGAAATGGCTTCAAATTCTGAGTAGAATAAAACGATTTTTATCCAGATATAAAATGATACGAAATTGAACAACTTTTCGTGAAAACGCCCAATTCTGACACTTTGTTTTAAATTTTGAGGTTGAAATTGTATTTTGAATAAGAATGACAATCAGAAGATAGGTTTCACCGTACTTTTGCAATCTGGAAAGTGATGATGTAATTATTGAAAGGGTTTTAAAAATAAAAACAACAATAATAACGTCACATCGTGTAATCAAAAAGCAACAGATCACACTGACAAAGAGTCCTGCGGGAAATATACCATACTACAACTTATAAGCGTTGAGACCTAACACACCAATGAGGCAAGGCAAGGAGGAATTCAAACTATCAATGACATACAAATCATTAGTTAAACCAAGTTTAATCGTCTAATTATCCCTTGTCTAGCCTCATCGGTGAAAAATCATCTTAACACGCCCCCCAATAGCTTTAATTTACTGTAACGAGTGTAACGAGTATAAATATAACATATACAACATCAGTTTCATTTGCTTAATCTGATGTTTCGCTTTTACAACATTTTGTTTCAGTATAAATTGACTGTGAATGTATACGTCACTATGTTTTTTTTATGACTTCTCAGGTTGGGTCCCGAAGGGGTTAACTAAATACCAATAAGATAGGGCAGGGCAGACCTTGGCTAATCTGTGATATGAAGTTATTCGGTGATAGCTACTTTAAGGTCTAATAGCGGAGTTTCTCGATATCTTTACGGCTTGTAATAATTTGCAGTAGGTGGCGGCACTGTCATTCAACTTACTTACGTGCAGCAAGTCAAAATTAAGAAAAAAAAAACTCAAAAAACCTAACTATCACCGATTGATTAGCCAAGGTTTGCCCTATATCATTATTGCACAAAAATATGTAAACCATCGTACTTTCAGTCCGAGTTCATTTTGTGAAATCTTTTGAGCAATGCTTAATGAAAGAACTTAGGGTTTCATATTCACAAGATGTCGAATATAAACCCGCATAAAAGCGTCTTGGATTTGACATCGTACGTTTTCCACTGGACTGTAAGTGTCATGACAGCTTTAGGCGTTTCTAGCAACACAAAAAAAACGATTTTTAATAAGCAAAGCGTGATCGCATATTGATACAGACAGACACTTCTATGTGTTTAGTTATACGAAAATGTTTAACAGAACACACTTACAACATTCACGTTTCTATAATAACGTCCAACATCATTATTTTTTTAATGGACGGATAAAATACTTTCATCACTACCATTTTTGTGCAAATGTCTTAACCTTTTAACCACAAGTAATATTTATAACCATGATATAAAAAAACCGGATAACCAAAAAAATCGGGACTTTGTTACCAATAAAATATGTATTTCATTTTATTATTGTAACGGTATATTAAAGTTTCATTCAGAAACATAAAAAAAAGATTTTAAAAATGTTAAAAATAAAAGCAAACACCAGTAGCGTTCAGTAAAAAATTAAATAAATAGGAATGGCACAATAAATATGTAAAAATACGAATTTCCGTCCTTTTAGACTAAACCTAAATATAAATGCTGCGATATAATTTTTGGAATGATTTTAAATCACAAGCCTTGTAACTTGGCTATCATACAGGGTGTTTCAATTGTCAGAATTATTAAATTAAAATACGCTATTCCTAGTAAATACAAACTAAACTATCAAATTGAAGCACCATGTACGTACAGTCAACGCAAAAAATATGTTTACAGTTTTCGCCTTATTACAATGGAATAAGGTGAAAACTGTAAACATATTTTTGGCGTCGACTGTACCTAGTATATCAAAAGGTAAGGCACAATACAAAGAATGCCCACAGTTGTTAATTTTCACATAAAAATAACACAATATAATTAATATTCACATCCAACTAAACTAGTACACATCGTTATATAAAAAACTAACATCACTTTTATACGTATTAATATAGAAATAAATATAGTCCCATATAAAGTCGCCGTCAATGGACTTTTTTTATTTTTTATTTATATAAACAAACAGCCACTACAAGGGAGTCTTAAATTATTAGCCTTATAAATAAATACAATATGTGTGGCCAACACATACTTATTTTATATTACATCATCATGCGGAGTAAGTCAGGGGTGCAGCCCCTGAAGTGTTGTGAATCCGGGGGTTAAATACTAACAAATATAAAAAGAGAAAGAAAAATAAACAAAAACACATGCCCGGTCAAACAATGTATTATTGTTTGACCGGGCATGTGTTTTTGTTTATATTTATTACTTTATTTCAGTATGGCGGTTTGTTTACATAGTTAGCAAAGTCCATTGACGGCGACTTTAAGTAAATAAGACTGAAATAAATGACATTTAAATCGTAACTACAAACTCGTATACGTAGCCCAAAGAAGCACCATTCTAACATCGAAAATATCTATAATGGGGAATGGATGAAAATTTTAGAAGTGCCTGATTTTTTTTGTGTGTTAGGAATAACCTTCCTTAACACCAGAAAAAAATTGCAGACTTTTCAGGTGCGTCAATTGTATTTGAAAAATATAAACAGTTTCCTCACTTACGTTTTGGGTTTAGGACGGCGATTTTCATCCATTCCCCATTATAATAAACATATAATGGTCATTAAACGAGTATAATAGTACATTACTTACCTAGGGCGGTTAAACAAAGAATGTCTCAGATCGCAGGTATTTGACGCCCGAGCCGAAGGCAAGGGCGATAAATATGCGCTCTGAGGCTTTCTTTATTACCGCCCGTGGTAAGTACAAAATTTTACGTCTCTATCTGGCCAGGAAGTGGGGTTTTCCGCACGCATAGCGTGCGGTAATTCCTACTTTATGGCCAGGTATGACGTAAAAAACATTTGCTGGATTTTTATCTTTTGAGGTGCATTTTAAATTTGCATTCCAATTACAAACTGAATCGCACGAAAAAACTGATTGCTATTTTTTTTGCGTGTAAATTGACTAGATCACTTCTTAGCGCAGTTTTCTGTACATCACATTATTTTTTCACTGATAGTGATAACCCTACAATAACAGATGAATGTCCATGCAGTAATGAAGCGTTAGATTATGCCTAAAATGTTTAATACTGAAGGTAAGCATCAGCTTATTCCTTAACATCATCCAGGGACGTAATGGGGCTGTTATCGCCCGCTACGCCAACAGAATATACCTCTTCATAGTTAGGGGAAAGCGCCAAATACACTCACCACGGGCAATGATAAAGAGAAGCTTCTATTGCATATTTATCGCCCTTGCCTTAGGCTCGTGTGACAAGTACCGTCAGTTGTAAGCATGCGAAGTGTCGTGAACATAAGTTATCCGAAACAAGACATATGAAAGATTGAGTCAACTAAACATGTCGAGCAAAAAATCGTTATAAAAATGTATTTTGGTATATTTTCATTGTGAAAAAGGAGGTACAAATGTTCAAGAGACTGGAATAAACCACCACATTCCTATAAATAGTAACGGCTATTTACAGCATACGTAGATAGGTATATCTTCATTAAGCTAAACATACCTATATAAATCAGCTGCTAAAAAATAAAAGTTAAAAATATTTTTTCTCAAAAATGGCCCGCAAAGTGAACATAACTCGCTACATATTGGAAGGTAAAGTGAAGGCCAGATCAAAATTAAAAAATAAAAAACATTGCAGGCCGCCTGGAATGTTACATATAAATTCCTTTATTTGTCGAGTACCAAACTTTTTAAAAAGTAGAACCTGGCATAATATAAAAGACGGCACAGGACAGGTCGTATTCAGCCAAATCAAGTCGTATTTTTCTGTTGCAAACGCGACATTTTTGTATGTGTCATAAAAATATTGCGTTTTTCGGTGGAAAAATACACTTGCGATTCTGTTTAAAAAAAATATGACGTTTAATTTTATGTAATTTGCAGTAACATCAATTTGTATTTAATAATAACGCTTGAATTAAATTTAGTCTTTTTTATTCCCCCATTTTTGAGAAAAGCACTATATTAGCCTCAGCCGGAATGGCAATTGCAGGCTTCGTATTATAATTAAACGGACTCGCAAGCTCGTCCGTTTAAACAAAATACTCAGCCCGCAATTGCCTCCTTCCCGGCCACGGCAATAATGTACTATTTTCTACGGCGTTGAACATTGATCGCTTTTTAGTCCTACGTGTGACTATTTACCCGACTGCCGAAGGAGAAGAGGGTTATTTAAAAATTTGAACGATCACATATTTTTGGTAATTTTAATACATAATTTCACTAGTACAAAGACACTGTTTGGGTAGCGGGTGAGTCCGGTCACTTTGGCACTCTTTGGGGGAGGCCTATGTCCAGCAGTGGACGTCTTTCGATGATGAGATGGGAACAACCCGCCGATAGACGTCCACTGCTGAACATAGGCCTCCCCCAAAGAGTGCCAAAACCCGCGACCTTTACCAGGTCATCAGTCCACCTTAACGGGGTCCACGCTGCGTCTTCCGGTACTACTAGGCTCTGATTAACTAGGTACATATGGGTGAATCGTAAGTAGTGAACAGGAATATGTGTTTGATACTGTTTAACTTTAGTTTAATTAAATTTTAATAATTTATTTCAGACCATGTCCATAGTGATAGTATACAACTTCTTATCCTAAGTTAAACATGTGGACGTGACAACAGGCAACAATATGTAAACGGTGTTTGTTAATTCCTTAATAAAAAAAATTGTCTTAATTTGAGTCTCATGGTCACCCTAATTTCAACGTTAAACTGTCATAGACCGATAGTAATCTGCGGGTGGCGCGGACAGCGGACTCCCGCGACCTTTACCAGGTCATCAGTCCACCTCGTGGGGGGCCTACCCGGGCCGCGCCTGCCCATCTGCTACCACCAATTTGTTACCAGTGGTTACAGCTGGCTTTGGTGGTGGTGGTGTGTGGAGTGGGGCGGTAAAGGTCGCGCGAGTCCGCTGGATGCAGGTGGCGTCGGTCACTTTGGAGCCTATGTCCAGCAGTGGACGTCTGAGCACGTCACTTGGTACCGGTAGTGAGTTTAGCTGTTTCACTGTCGCTAGGCGGCGCGGGCTCCTCGGCGAGGGCGAGGGCCACGACCCGGATGAGCGCGGGCGGCGGGGTGGCGGGGGGGTCGGGGCGGGTGGCGAGGGTGAGCACCCCGGAGTTCACGTCCTCGATGGCTTTGCGGAGCTGGAAGGAAATAAAATAAATCGTTTACCCGGCCATTTTTGTGACACCCGTTAATTTGTCAAAAAGTCGCCAAATCGTCTAAATTTACCTAGTGTAATTTTAATTGTATTTTTATATTATTAAATAAAAAAATCGAATCTATTGAAATTATTTCAAATAACAAAAACAAAAGATAATAGAGGGAAAAATAGAAGGGAAAAGAAAAAGGGGAAGGCAGAGGATATCTTACATAGAGCAAATAAAAGAGAAAATAAACGCTTCATCGTACAGAGAAATAAAAAGACAGGCAGAATGTAGAACAAGTTGGAAATTACTCCACCGACAAGAGCCTAGCTCTTAAATAAGAAGAAAAAGCAAAACAAGCGCTGCCTTAATATTAAAACACAACTAGAGGTAGTGGTGGTTTAGAATTATAGTCCAGATCTAGACACTAAGCTTATTTATTATGATACTGAAAGAATGACTGTAATTAGTTGTGTGAGCCTAATAAATAAATAAAAGGTTAAAACGCCTATAACTACTCATGTGCCGACGGAAAGTTTCCTATGTTACGAAATGTTTCGGAAATTTTCCTCATTTTTGTATGGGAATTCAAACTTTCCATTTCCAACATGGAAATTTACGAACTGAGAAGCATAAAACTGTAACTCTTATACATAGTGTATAAGAGTTATATTTTTATGCTTCTCAGTACGTAAATTTCCTAAATTTCTGAAAATTTCCAAGAACTTTTCCAACTTTATGGAATCTTTCCGCAATTTGCACATCACCACCTTTAACCCACCTCTTTCAACGAAACGACGCCTATAAGCCTACCGATAGCCGTGACGTATGCCCTGCTCACTCCCAGCGTCGAAAACAATGAATGGACCTGTAAATCAACATTCATTCATTAAACAGCATTCTGAGTGTCATTGCCGACAGATACGACTGCCCTATGTTGGCGCATTGGATCGGTCAAATTAAATCGGTCGCAAAATTTAGATCTAAGTAACTATAGAGGCTAATACCTAGGTTAAGAGTATACTAACAATATATGGATGTACAAAAAAAAATGTCTGAAATAAATAAATCTATTCTATTCTATTCTATTAATATTTTTATACACTAGACTCAAGAGTTTCATATAATAGCGATGACCGAAATAGGTTTAAGGATATTTTTTTTACCGAAAATGGTATAGTAAGTTGTGAGGCACTGAACTGGCAGATAAAAATTAATAGGACTAAATTGAGCTTATATCTTGTTTTTGGGCTAAACAAAAATTACTGCCATACCTAATTAAGTCTCCTGAAAAACTCTTGATATCAATGTATTTAAAGGATTTAAATCCACCCTTTTTTGGGACAATAGTAAAATGCTATGATAAAGCATTTCTTATATTATTATAATACTTTTTCTAAAAAAACCGTCACTATTGTCTCCTGGTTTACAGGGATAGCAAAACAACAAAAATATTTGATTGATCCTTTAACAAAAACAAAGATATCAAATAATTACTAACAAGCGACAAAACTGAGAATCCTAAGAGTGTTATACTGCCGCCGTAAGCCAAAAGCGCATCTGACTTATGAGTGTCAGCCAAAAAGGACACATCTGGCTATAACAATTTATAGTCCGATGCGTCCTTTTTTCTTACGACGGCAGTATAAGATGATGTAAGGTGTTTTAGTCACCTTAAGTAGCGAGGTCCTCTCCACCAGCTGGAAGGGCGCGGGGTCGATGTGACAGGTGTACAGGCTCTCGTCCTCGTAGTCAGTCTCGTCCAGCTGCTGGCGATCAGATCATTATGGGGTGGATTGCACAAAAATTGTACATAGTTAAGAACCTTAATATAATCTACGATTTCACTTTTATCAATTTCGTAACGGCAATTACCCATATAAAATGTATCATAGTCTCATCCAGCTCCTGGCAATCTGATCATTATTGGGTGGATTGCAAAAAAATGTACTCAACACTCAATCATTTATTGCAATATCACAAAAGTAGGTACAGATGTTAACTTAAAGCTACAGGTCATTGTGAACCCTGTTGGGCACTGCAATGTTATGTGTTTTCTGGTATGGGTGAAACGTCATGATTTTGCAAAAAAAATTCTCACCCACCATGTCCCTTTTTCGAGCTATCTGCAGCATCCGGTTGAAAGTCCACGCTTTTTGGTCCTCGGGGGACATGTCACACACGCGTTCACGGGGCTGTAAGTAATGAACACGCTAGGGGCAGGTTGTAACACTCACCATATCTCTCTTGCGAGCTATCTGCAGCATCCGGTCGAAGTCTATCTCCTTGCCCATCTCCAGCGTCTCCCACGCTTTCTGGTCCTCGGGGGACATGTCACACACGCGTTCACGGGGCTGTAAGTAATGAACACGCTAGGGGCAGGTTGTAACACTCACCATATCTCTCTTGCGAGCTATCTGCAGCATCCGGTCGAAGTCTATCTCCTTGCCCATCTCCAGCGTCTCCCACGCTTTCTGGTCCTCGGGGGACATGTCACACACGCGTTCACGGGGCTGTAAGTAATGAACACGCTAGGGGCAGGTTGTAACACTCACCATATCTCTCTTGCGAGCTATCTGCAGCATCCGGTCGAAGTCTATCTCCTTGCCCATCTCCAGCGTCTCCCACGCTTTCTGGTCCTCGGGGGACATGTCACACACGCGTTCACGGGGCTGTAAGTAATGAACACGCTAGGGGCAGGTTGTAACACTCACCATATCTCTCTTGCGAGCTATCTGCAGCATCCGGTCGAAGTCTATCTCCTTGCCCATCTCCAGCGTCTCCCACGCTTTCTGGTCCTCGGGGGACATGTCACACACGCGTTCACGGGGCTGTAAGTAATGAACACGCTAGGGGCAGGTTGTAACACTCACCATATCTCTCTTGCGAGCTATCTGCAGCATCCGGTCGAAGTCTATCTCCTTGCCCATCTCCAGCGTCTCCCACGCTTTCTGGTCCTCGGGGGACATGTCACACACGCGTTCACGGGGCTGTAAGTAATGAACACGCTAGGGGCAGGTTGTAACACTCACCATATCTCTCTTGCGAGCTATCTGCAGCATCCGGTCGAAGTCTATCTCCTTGCCCATCTCCAGCGTCTCCCACGCTTTCTGGTCCTCGGGGGACATGTCACACACGCGTTCACGGGGCTGTAAGTAATGAACACGCTAGGGGCAGGTTGTAACACTCACCATATCTCTCTTGCGAGCTATCTGCAGCATCCGGTCGAAGTCTATCTCCTTGCCCATCTCCAGCGTCTCCCACGCTTTCTGGTCCTCGGGGGACATGTCACACACGCGTTCACGGGGCTGTAAGTAATGAACACGCTAGGGGCAGGTTGTAACACTCACCATATCTCTCTTGCGAGCTATCTGCAGCATCCGGTCGAAGTCTATCTCCTTGCCCATCTCCAGCGTCTCCCACGCTTTCTGGTCCTCGGGGGACATGTCACACACGCGTTCACGGGGCTGTAAGTAATGAACACGCTAGGGGCAGGTTGTAACACTCACCATATCTCTCTTGCGAGCTATCTGCAGCATCCGGTCGAAGTCTATCTCCTTGCCCATCTCCAGCGTCTCCCACGCTTTCTGGTCCTCGGGGGACATGTCACACACGCGTTCACGGGGCTGTAAGTAATGAACACGCTAGGGGCAGGTTGTAACACTCACCATATCTCTCTTGCGAGCTATCTGCAGCATCCGGTCGAAGTCTATCTCCTTGCCCATCTCCAGCGTCTCCCACGCTTTCTGGTCCTCGGGGGACATGTCACACACGCGTTCACGGGGCTGTAAGTAATGAACACGCTAGGGGCAGGTTGTAACACTCACCATATCTCTCTTGCGAGCTATCTGCAGCATCCGGTCGAAGTCTATCTCCTTGCCCATCTCCAGCGTCTCCCACGCTTTCTGGTCCTCGGGGGACATGTCACACACGCGTTCACGGGGCTGTAAGTAATGAACACGCTAGGGGCAGGTTGTAACACTCACCATATCTCTCTTGCGAGCTATCTGCAGCATCCGGTCGAAGTCTATCTCCTTGCCCATCTCCAGCGTCTCCCACGCTTTCTGGTCCTCGGGGGACATGTCACACACGCGTTCACGGGGCTGTAAGTAATGAACACGCTAGGGGCAGGTTGTAACACTCACCATATCTCTCTTGCGAGCTATCTGCAGCATCCGGTCGAAGTCTATCTCCTTGCCCATCTCCAGCGTCTCCCACGCTTTCTGGTCCTCGGGGGACATGTCACACACGCGTTCACGGGGCTGTAAGTAATGAACACGCTAGGGGCAGGTTGTAACACTCACCATATCTCTCTTGCGAGCTATCTGCAGCATCCGGTCGAAGTCTATCTCCTTGCCCATCTCCAGCGTCTCCCACGCTTTCTGGTCCTCGGGGGACATGTCACACACGCGTTCACGGGGCTGTAAGTAATGAACACGCTAGGGGCAGGTTGTAACACTCACCATATCTCTCTTGCGAGCTATCTGCAGCATCCGGTCGAAGTCTATCTCCTTGCCCATCTCCAGCGTCTCCCACGCTTTCTGGTCCTCGGGGGACATGTCACACACGCGTTCACGGGGCTGTAAGTAATGAACACGCTAGGGGCAGGTTGTAACACTCACCATATCTCTCTTGCGAGCTATCTGCAGCATCCGGTCGAAGTCTATCTCCTTGCCCATCTCCAGCGTCTCCCACGCTTTCTGGTCCTCGGGGGACATGTCACACACGCGTTCACGGGGCTGTAAGTAATGAACACGCTAGGGGCAGGTTGTAACACTCACCATATCTCTCTTGCGAGCTATCTGCAGCATCCGGTCGAAGTCTATCTCCTTGCCCATCTCCAGCGTCTCCCACGCTTTCTGGTCCTCGGGGGACATGTCACACACGCGTTCACGGGGCTGTAAGTAATGAACACGCTAGGGGCAGGTTGTAACACTCACCATATCTCTCTTGCGAGCTATCTGCAGCATCCGGTCGAAGTCTATCTCCTTGCCCATCTCCAGCGTCTCCCACGCTTTCTGGTCCTCGGGGGACATGTCACACACGCGTTCACGGGGCTGTAAGTAATGAACACGCTAGGGGCAGGTTGTAACACTCACCATATCTCTCTTGCGAGCTATCTGCAGCATCCGGTCGAAGTCTATCTCCTTGCCCATCTCCAGCGTCTCCCACGCTTTCTGGTCCTCGGGGGACATGTCACACACGCGTTCACGGGGCTGTAAGTAATGAACACGCTAGGGGCAGGTTGTAACACTCACCATATCTCTCTTGCGAGCTATCTGCAGCATCCGGTCGAAGTCTATCTCCTTGCCCATCTCCAGCGTCTCCCACGCTTTCTGGTCCTCGGGGGACATGTCACACACGCGTTCACGGGGCTGTAAGTAATGAACACGCTAGGGGCAGGTTGTAACACTCACCATATCTCTCTTGCGAGCTATCTGCAGCATCCGGTCGAAGTCTATCTCCTTGCCCATCTCCAGCGTCTCCCACGCTTTCTGGTCCTCGGGGGACATGTCACACACGCGTTCACGGGGCTGTAAGTAATGAACACGCTAGGGGCAGGTTGTAACACTCACCATATCTCTCTTGCGAGCTATCTGCAGCATCCGGTCGAAGTCTATCTCCTTGCCCATCTCCAGCGTCTCCCACGCTTTCTGGTCCTCGGGGGACATGTCGCACACGCGTTCACGGGGCTGCAAATAAATGTAACATTAGTATGTAGTCGGCCCACGAAAATGTTGAGCATACTTAAAACCTTGTCGCATCAAATTGCAAGCAACTTCGTTGAAACTAAAATGTCATATGCCTACATTTGAAACCTCCTCCGATTAGGTATTAAAACATCTACAAATGCCACTGAACGTCACTGTCATCGGTGACATAAAATTACCAAAATGATGAGTCTGTCAAGAGCTAAAATTATCAAAGAAATGTTAATATTTAAAATAAATTAATATGCCTGCTATAATATCTGAAACGGAGTGTTGAAATTAAGTACAACTCAGTATCAAGAGGGCAACTGTAACCATTTATTTCCAAAGTTATTGATATTATTCTGAGTCTTGCTGGCTTTTCCTGTTTATTGTCTTAGTTTTCAACGTATCCATGTTATTGTATTGGAACAGTATACTAACGATTCATTATTTCCAGCGTAATACCGTGACTAAAGAACCGTGAATGGGTAAGGAGATATGCTGTCGAAGGAAAGATTCGTGGACGTAATAATCTAATAATCGGCGGCGGTCAGGTCTAACATCTTCTGTGGAATATTAATGAAGAAAACACATTTTCCTACAACAAACGTAGCTAAACATCTAGGGACTCGTCTCCGAGTGATAAGAAATTATTTGTTATCACTGGTTTGCACTACAGATTCTTCAATAACGCTCATTTCTATATTTTCCTTTGTAATAAAGAAAATTCCTGGACAAATCTCGGTTTTATTTCATCAGATCACTAATGAAGATGTTTTAGATGACTTGGTGGCAACCACGCAAGAATAAAGATTAGTCCTCATTCTACTTTATGTAGATTTTTAATCAAAAATCGAGCTCAGATTAATGTTTAATCTATGGTCGTAAAATTGGACTCTCGTGGTTTTTCACCAATGAAGCAGTAGTTAAAGTTTGTAAGTTTGTATTTTTAACCACCGACGAAAAATGGGGGGTGTTATAAGTTTGACGTGTCTGTGTGTCTGTCTGTGGCATCGGAGCTCCTAAACGAATGGACCGATTTTAAAGCGTTTTTTTGTCCGAAAGCTGATGTGATTGAGATGGTTCTTAGCTACATTTCAACAAAATCAGTTCAGCCGTTTTTGAGATATTGAACTTTTTAAAGTTTTTAATGAAAAAGTCGGGGGTATTTCAACTTTTCTAAGTTGTAGTTATTCTACATACCAATATTTAATCTCCGAAACTTATACCCCGATTTTATAAAACAATTCACCAAAATTTAGAATTGTATAAATATTTTTTGCACCTTTTTCTAATACCAAACCAATTACAATACTTAAAATAATAATAAACAAAAAGAACCTTTGTGTGGGATCAGAACCCAAGACCTCAATATTAGAAAGCAAGCTATTACTGACAACGCCACGTCTAGTCATACGTTATTAGTCGAAATTAACCTCCTCATTTGTGGCTTGCAAGTTTGACAACTTTGACATTGTGTCGTGAAACATCTATTCCTAATTTCTTAAATGTTGATAACTGCAGTCTGTCAACATCGCAGAACAGAGACAGAGATATGTAATGACAATTCTACACTCTTTTGCATGAATGTCATAACAATGGGTTCTAAATTTAAATGGTTGACCACGCGCTCCTAAAGTGCTCAACATTTTCATGGGCCGACTGTACAGTCAAGGACTTTAATTGGGAATGGATAAAAAATTTAGAAGTGCCTGGTTTATTTTTGGTGATAGGAATAACCTTCCTTAGCACCAGAAAAATGTTGCAGACTTATCACCTGCGTCAATCATTTTTGAAAAATATAAACAGTTTCCTCACTTACGTTTTGGGTTTAGGACGGCGAATAAGAAACTTTGCTTGATCCGTCTCATAGCGGTCAGTCTTTGGATGGGTGACCGCCTGTTTGAGTGGTTACTATAAATGAACGCTTCCGAGCTTTGGAAGGCACGCTAAGCAGTTGATCCCGGCTGTTGTCTATGACAAGTTAGAGGCCTTCGCGCGGCTTAAGAACATCTAACAGTCGAGTTGCCCACTCACTTGACAAAGGGGGGACAACTTTCACTTGCATCCGCAGGAGCTACCTACCACAACCCTGCACGTGCGTCCTGGGTGGTACTAAACAGTGACAAACTCAAAGGCCAAATAATATATGCCATACGATTAAATAAATGAGAAATAAGAACATACCAGTTGAACTTTCTTGTTGATGCTAGGACTCCTGGCGAGTCCTTGCGACAGCTGGCTTCCTTCCATACCGCTTTCGACGTCCTGTAGAAGCGTGGACCGTTTGAATATTGCCTCGAAGGCGGCGCGGATTCTGTGGAATAATCAACATGTAACTAACAAATACCGGCGCGGCGCGGCGTGGGTAGGCCCCCCACAAGGTAGACTGATGACCTGGTAAAGGTCGCGGGAGTCCGCTGGATGCGAGTGGCGCAGGACCGGCCATTGTGGCACTCTTTGGGGGAGGCCTATGTCCAGCAGTGGACGTCTTTCGGCTGATATGATGAAGTAACAAATGACCTAATTACTTATTATTACTACTTATACCTACATACTACTTAGACTGGTGTCCCCTTATTTCACCGACAAACGTTTCACCGAATGCATTCTTTCGCCGAATTTTAATTAATTTCATCCAATTTTCTTTACTCCGAAACCGTTAACTTTTTTATGTACAGCTGAAAGTTCATTCTGTAGAACCCATTAGGTTAGGTTTGTTTTATACCAATCCTGAAAGTTCACTTCTGAAAATAAATGGTATACGATGAAATGAAAATTCTGCGAAACATACATTCGATGGAACATTTGTCGATGGAACATTTGTCGATGGAACATTTGTCGGTGAAACAAGCTACAGTACAACCCATTTGACTTGTAACTATGGATTTATCAACAATATATTGTATTGAATTGAAATTATTATGCATACCCACTGTACTAACGTTTATTCACACATTCAATTGACACATAAATTGATGGTATTGGCTGGTCTTCGTCGTGGAGTCTTAAGCTCAGCCAGCCTAATTTTACCCTTTTTTTGTTGTAAATAATTACATGTGATATTTCTATAACTACTGAATAATTAATAGAACTCATTGGTAAAACGCACAGATTTAAATATTAAACCCGTAAAAAGCGCAGTGGTAAATACCATTTTTTCGTAAAAATGGGGAGACATCGAAACAATGAGGTGCTCGATTTATGGATATTTACTGAGAGCTTTGAGGACAGCTGATAAGCATTTCTCAAAAAAATTGCCACTACATTTTTCCGAGATTTTCTGCAACTTTTATGTTATTTCTACTCAGAATCACGATCTCTTTCCATCCTGATAGAAGAAAAAAAGTGTCCCAAAATTTGGATACATTTTTGAATTTTTTTATTGTGCTATACCGGGTGTTACATTAGTCGTGATATGAAATAGCAAAATAAGAATCTATCCATGATTCTGAACAAATTTCAATATTTATTTTTTTATTTTTTAGGGTTCCGTACTCAAAGAGTAAAACGGGACGCTATTACTAAGACTCCGCTGTCCGTCCGTCCGTCCGTCCGTCTGTCTGTCACCAGGCTGTATCTCACTGATACCGTGATAGTTCCAGTCGAAATTTTCACAGATGATGTATTTCTGTAGCCGCTATAACAACAAATACTAAAAACAAAATAAAATAAATATTTTTATTGATAATGGTACTGAACCCTTCGTGCGCGAGTCCGACTCGCACTTGGCCGGTTTTTTTTGTCCTACCTCCCTAAAGAACTCCTGATTCTGATTGGAAATAACATAAAACTCCTGAAAAAAATACGATTAATACAAGTGGCATTTTTTTTGAGAAACGCTCTGCTGGAACACTAGCCATTACAAACATACCTGGTTTCGGCGCCAGTGACGGTGGTGTACACGGAGGGTGTTGGCGTGAGCTGCGGCGGCGACCCCAGTCCGCGAGTCAGGGTGAACGAATTCGTCTTCTTCAATATTGATTTTGGACGGAACAGCTGACCAGGCGCTGTTAGAAAATTATTCCGAATAAAATAACTGCAAACATTAAAAACATATACAACATATATTATGTATAATGTGAAATTTTATTTTCTTCATTTTTTATTCTATGGGTTTGTCAGTAGGTATATTTCTTTCAAAGATATGTCGGTCTTGAAAAGTCGCAAAATGGAAGTTTGCACCAAAACGACAAAAGTGTATATATATCATCCCCGACGCAACAAACATCGCAACAAACATACCTAAGAAGGGTCCGGAAATTCGGATGCTTTTATACCTACAACTAGCAAAACCCTGGAAAAAGCTAAGCGAGTATGAAGTCGGCTTCTTAAAAATTATATTTTAATTATTTAAGTTCCAGGATTCCTCGATTGTATAAATCATCACGAAAAGGTAAAGGCCTTTTATTTTTTTTAGTTTATGACTATTTTCAGCGATTTTTGGAAAAAACATTTTTATAGGATAACTAAAATAGTTTTAAAAAATACTTTAATACGTGTTTATGGTATCCTAATTTTCGGTATTCCGGCAAAACCCAGCACATTTATTAGTAAAATTAAATTGAGTCCCCCTCCATGCTACTCAACAACAACGCGGTGTAGGCATTGAGGCCGAAGTGTAGGTATAAAAGCATCCGAATTTCTGAACCATGCTTATAGCACTAAGTTCGCCTTTTGTAAGTAACTTCTTTGGCACTGCTTTAAATAAATAAATATATAAAAATTCTTCTTTAAAAAAAACACAATCCGTTCGTAAACTTTTGACACGCTTTGTTTGCGTCGGGGTTTAGTTTTTTTATAAGTACAGTAATTTTGAAGGTAGAACATACTTACTTTAATGTCAAATTTAAAGTAAACAAATGTTTTTAAAGAAGCACCCGTACCTGGTATAAGACCTTCCTGGTCCTTGGTGGTGAGCGAGGTACCCCGAGTCATGCCCGGGGGGCGGAGCCCCAGCATGTCTGGCGCGGGCGTCACCTGACAACCAACCAATCAATCAATCAATTATATATTGCGAGAACATAAGATGACATAATAAATACAGTGTTGCTTATGTTCTACCAGAAAAGGCATGCAATGAGACACAGAGGTGACCTCATCTAAATTTGACGGCTCTGAGTGCCACAAAAGTACAACTCGTCGGAAATATCTGCGAACCTCGCTTCGCCAAATCCCAAGCTGTCAGATTTTTCTGGTGGTCACCTTGCCGGCCTCTATAAGACCCCATCAACATCTCACCCCCACCATGTCTCCTTCAAGATCAATTCTATCAGGAGAAATCAGTCGTATTGCAGCTTTATAGTATGCTCAAGCCAGGTTCGCACATATTTCCGACGAGTTGTAGCGACTAAACCAAGTTTTATGGATGTTAAAATTACTAATAAGATCACTAGCATTTTATTATTTAATCGACTTAAAAAAAAGGAGGAGGTTCTCAATTCGGTTGTATATTATTTATTTATTGCAAACGGGACTTATTTGCGTATAATAAAGATAAATTTATTTACCTCAATAAGGTACATAAATTAATAAAACCTCAATGAAGTCAGCGATTTATTTAAATTTGATTAACATTACTTACAAGCTAATTAAGTAATTTTATAAACGGCACTTAATCGATAACGATTTAAATATTTTTTTGTCAAAATCAAGTATAAATTAATTAAAAAATAAATCGCTTACTTCATTGAGGTTTAATTAATTTATCTACCTTATTGAGGTACATAAATGTATTTTTAACCGACTTCAAAAAAGGATGAGGTTCTCAATTCGTCTGTATTTTTTTTATGTGTGTATGTTACCTTGGAACTACGAGCAATCGGAAACAATCATTAATGTAATATCATAACATACACTCACATACATTACATACATACACTACACACTACACAATACATATACATCACCGCAGACAAGCACCCTAATATAATTAATTAATTGTTAGTTTCTAATTGTATTTTTTTTTTCTCTTTTCTCTTTTTACTTTGTCTTGTTTTCATGCTAAGTCGCATGGACAGTTAATCAGTATTTGTCTTGGTCTCCACGGGACAGGCCTAGCCTAGTGTGGGACCACAGTTATGTTTGTGAATGTCTGTCTGTATATGTTAATAATAAATATTTCATTTCATTTCATTTCATATCTCGGTAATTTATGAACCGATTTGAAATTTTTTTTCTTTGTTTGAAAGCATATACTTCCAGATTGGTTCCGTTGTCACCAAAATCCAGTTCTGATGATGGGATCCTGGAGAAATCGAGGGAACTCTTCTAATTTTATAGGCAAACTTGAAGCAATTTGGCTTCTGATTTGAAGTCGGTTAAAACTTTGTTTTGAAAGTATAATTAGGCATTAAACACTCGTGTGATCCTATTATGAAACTCGCTGACGCTCGTTTCATAAACCCACACTCGTGTTTAAGAGGAATGCCTATCTGCGATTTCCCCATACAAACGCTCTCGACTGTTTCCTCCCTGGTTTAGGAACCTAGAGCAATTATTTTTTTCAAATAAGGTCAATATCATTAATATCTATGCCGCTATGTTTCGCTTTTTTGGATATTTTTATTTTAAAGAAACTTACAGCGCCTCAAAAATCGCATAAACGGCTTAATTGAAATGGCAGCAAAAAAAGACGTAGTATACAAATAAAACAACAAATATTCAAAAAATCAAAACATAGCGGCGTAGATTATGTCTTCCTCTTGCAGTTTCCAAAATTTTATGATGATTGGTTGCGTTTTGGAGGAGAAAAAAGTCGAGAGCGAAACCTCGATTTTTGAGTTTTTGCGTGGGAATTTTAGTTAGAGCTGCAGTTGTCCTTATCGCATAGGCAGCTCCCGCCGCCCACAACAGCGCAATAGAAACAAAAATTTGAGATTTCAAAAGTTGCTCAGCTAGGCATCGCTCTTAATGACCTTCATTATGTACCTACAGTCACATAAACTACTATAAAATGATTGCATGAAATGAAGTATTACCTCAAATCGGGAAGGTCTGCGCGCGCGCCGCTCGGTCTCTTTCCTCCTCAACTCAGCCTCGCGATGCCACAAAGCTGCCACCTGAAAAAATGTTTTAAGTTATCATACTCTCTCATACTCATAAATTATTGATAAAAAAAACTACATGTCAACGTAATAGTAAAATATATACCTATAGTACTTATTAAAATAAGCTTAGGTTATTAGCATAATTATATTATTTTGAATTTAAAAACTCTTCAATACTATAGAACGACCGCTCAACAAGCCATGCCTTGAGTTTATTTTTGAAACTGACCGGACTAGGGGCGTCTATTATTAAATTCAATTCAATTCATTTATTACTCAGATAACGAGATCCATTATTTGTTAGTAGTATCCTTAGAACGACTATGTTAGTACTTACTATATCAAAAATAAATAAAATCATTAATGTGTTAGTTCAAGTAACTTAAAAACTTATGTTAGTAGGTATACAATTTACATAACATGGAGTTGGTCCCAGTGCTGCATTATGGGACAGTCCAGCCTATTTGCTATTATTGCTAGGCGGCTGTTGTGGCTGTCCCTTACACGGCTTATTATGCTTATTGGCAATTTATTATACACAGAAGGGCCCATTACGTGTATGGTTTTAGCCATTTTGACCAGCCTTCGAGGCACCGATGCCAGTTTGTGACTATAACGCGTGACTCGATCGCTTCCATCCTCCCGTCTAGGATATATGTCCAGGATCTCCCTGGTGTAGACGGCTATTTGTAGTATTAAGAGGCTTGGCAAGGTAAGAATGCCTAAGTCGATGAAATATTGTCTAGCCGACTCATGCCATGGCACTCGCGCCATCGCTCGCACAGCTCGTTTTTGCAGCCGGTAAACACGCTGCCAGTCAGCCGCGCGTCCCCACAGCTCGAGCCCGTACTGTATAAGAGACTGTATGCTGGCAAAGTACCAGTCGCGGACATCATGTAGTGGGAGGGTAGTAGCTAGTCTACCAATGGCGAAAGAAGCTCTTCCCATTTTACCGCATAGGGAGTCAATATGATTCTCCCATGTCAAAGTCTGATCTATGTGAAAGCCCTGTTCAATGCTGCTGATATCTAATATGAATAAAATGCACACAAAATATCAATATTATTATTATTTGATTTGTCGGCCTTAACATGCCGCTTCGACCAGCAAGTGGTCTATTGTTGGCAGCCCTTTATTTACTGTTCACCGCTAGGACCCGTTGCCTCCAGGAAATTCCAGATACTTTGGGCGGTGATATGTTGTACCTCTTCTGGGTGCACGATGTGCCCTAGGTAGGTACTCAACAAACATCATCATCGGCATATCAGCCGTAAGTAGCTAGACATAGGCCTCCCCCAAAGAGTGCCTAAGTCATCGGTTCTGGGCCACCCGCAACCAGCGGACTCCCTCCTTGTGGGGTCTACCCACACTGCGTCTTCCACTAACAAACAAAAGTAATAAGTACTCGGAAAACATCAACTACGACATATCTTGCTTATTTTAAATATTTCTAAAC
The DNA here is from genome assembly GCA_963854355.1 of Epinotia brunnichana. Lineage (NCBI taxonomy): Eukaryota > Metazoa > Arthropoda > Insecta > Lepidoptera > Tortricidae > Epinotia > Epinotia brunnichana. The sequence goes on along the minus strand of OY977959.1, from coordinate 1,931,391 downwards.
ACATACATAATAACAATAAAAAACCGGCCAAGTGCGAGTCGGACTCGCGCACGAAGGGTTCCGTACCATTATCAATAAAAATATTTATTTTATTTTGTTTTTAGTATTTGTTGTTATAGCGGCAACATAAATACATAATCTGTAAAAATTTCAACTCTCTAGCTATCACGGTTCTTGAGATACAGCCTGGTGACAGACAGACGGACGGACAGCGAAGTATTAGTAATAGGGTTCCCGTATTACTCTTTGAGTACGGAACCCTAAAAAGGAAGCTACGGTAGCCTAGTGGTTCAGGCATGCGGCTGTTAAGCGGCGGTCGTGGGTTCGAATCCCGGCTGGTACCAATGAGTTTTTCGGAACTTATGTACGGAATATTTACCGTTAGCTTTTCGGTGAAGGAAAATATCGCGAGGAAACCGGTCTAATCCCAATAAGGTCTAGTTCTCCCTCTGGGTTGGAAGGTCAGATGGCAGTCGCTTTCGTAAAACTAGTGCTTATGCCAAATCTTGGGATTAGGTGTCAAAGCGGACCGCGGGCTCCTTAACCGGGAATAACGCTAGGAGGATGAAATAATAACAAGAAAATTATGGTGTTTGACCATAAAAACTGTGACGTCACTAGTCTGTATTTCCCAACAAACTAACTGAGCGTTTTCTGATGATTCATAAAAAGTTGCTGATGTGACTATTACTCAAATAGCTACCGTATCTATAATTCGGTAGGCATCGAGTTCCATATACGTCATAAAGAAGGACTTATAGACCTGACAACCCACGCTGTGCAATGGGTGCAAAACCTGAATGTTGTAAACCATCGCCATACAATTAAATAAATCGCACTACGGTTATCTTCACTAAACTCGTTATTCATCAAATGAGCTCCGAAAACGGATTTAAAAAAAAATCGTAGCTCTTGTTTGGATTATAATACGGCTGCCCTAAATTTAATAAGCAATCTTGAGGCCTTTCTCGAGGGAAATCAGCTATTCGAATCCTGAGTTATTGACTTTCGCTCGATAGAGAAAAATCACGAACATAGCTCTAAAAAACACTTAAAAAAATCATAACAAATTATGCACAACAGCTAAACATATTAAAATTAGTTCTAAAAATCGGCAATGTCATGTTTAAGGGAAATCAGCTATTACTTTTTTATTTTTTAAAACGCACAAAGAAATAAAATTAAAAAACATGATATCCGCGCTTCCAAACACGCACTTCCATCTCGCTCACGCTTATGCTCAGTGAGATGGAGAGAAGACCATGAACCTACGTACCATATTAAACGTTATTTGACATTCGCAGGCTAACGGCGTGATATTTTAAGAAACTTATGTAACAAACTTTCATAAATTGGCTTTCCATTTGCGCGTAATTCCCCGTTTCCTAGAATATACTTGTATAAACTAGAAAATAATTTGAGAAATTTCATGAATTCAATTTCTACGGCAAAAAAAGAACTATCGCAATCTGTAGCTCTAGTATAAGTTTTACCGATACTATACGTTTTCGTACGCGTTTGAGTTTAGTTTCAATTTGTATGGCAACGCGTAGTTCCTAATAGTTACCACCAGAGGCGCTGTTAGCGTTGCCATACAAATTGAAAATAAACGCAAACGCGTTCGAAAACGTATAGTATCGATAAAACTTATACAAGAGCTACTGGCTAGGGTTAGGTCTTTTTAATCGATATCAATAGTTGTGAAATAGAAGAAGATAAGTTTTCTAAATGAAAAAATATATTAATACAAAATCTTACGTGAGGGGTCGTTGTAGATTTGTATAAAATTATATAGAAACAGGTTTAATTTCTTCTTGAAAAGTCCAAATCAGTACTTCAGCACGTGATATTTTATCCGTGATAGGAGTAAATAAGCATTTGGTGGTATAGTTACCTACGTCAAGAAAAGATTTACATCTTTGTTGCTTAATTACCTATGTTTAAGGCTAAGATGAAGCAACACAAATAAACACACAACTTACCATTTCTAACGCATATTTTAATGGAAATAACACAAACGATTGCAAAAGTAAAAAAAAATTATCGCCTTTTTTCATGTAATTAGGGTCATTTCGCCGGTTAGCGACCACCTAATTTTATGTGCCGGTTAGCGACCACAGCTGAGTTGGTGAACTGAAAGCATATTTTCTCATTTTTTTAGTAAATTTCCAACCATACCATAACTACAAAGAATAATGCATACGGCTAACTGTTTTAATAGGCTCTGTAGAATTGATGTTCTTCAGGTGGTCGCTAACCGAAGGTGGTTGCGTAACCGGCGAAATGACTCTACTTAAATAACTATCGACATCGATAAAAAAGATTTTATGTCCCTGCATCTAAGGTTGTTTTTTCCAATAGGTACCTAACAATTCAACATACACTCGTAACAAACACTTAACACACTTAAACACTCCCTCTCACGCACACTAACACACTTACACACACTCTCATACACAAACTCTCTTTGTACTACTAAAACAGCATAATTTTTGTTTTTATTAATGATGAATTTGTGTTCCCATTGATAAGTTAGCAGCGCTCATATTATATGAAATGTTTAATTTTCACTTTGTTACTTTCATGTCGTGCTTCTCGAGACGTGTGTCTGAAGAGATTTGTTAACCGACTCAGTGGGTCCCAAGATACAGGCTCAGCCTAGTTTGGAGCCCCACGGATAATGTCTGTATAATCTGTAATCATGTGCTTGTCCAATAATAAATTATTCTTATTCTTACTAAAAAATGTTTCTAACCCTAGCTAGATGGCGACATGTTCCGATCTCTGAACATATAAGTATACCTGTAGCCGCCTGTCCCTGCCGACCTGTTGTTCGATGACCTTGACCAGCTCCCACCGATGTATGGAGCCGAGCAGCACCATGGACGCTGGACTGTCCACCAGTGGGAAGCTCTTTATTGCCTGTTAGAAACACAAGTATAACCTTATAAGACCTCATACAATAGTACAAACTAATTTTCACCTCACTAGCTCGGAAATGCCTTTTTGTATGTTTGATATCTATTGAGAAAATCGCTTTTTATCCAAAGTAGACGTAGAACGTTAAAAGTACTATTACGTAGAACGTTAAATGTTTATTTTTGTTTTTTGTATATTTTATGTGATATATATATTTTTAACTTTTTTAATTTTTTTAAACTTTTTTTAAACTTTTTTTGAAACTTTTTTAAAACTTTTTTTTTACTTTTTTTTTACTTTTTTTACCCTTTTTCTTATTTTCCTCGCTGTAGTGAGGTGAAAAGATTTGTGTTATACACGGGTGAAAAGTTATTTTACATTTCGTGTGTTGAGACACTCGCTACGCTCAGGATTCTATTTTTGAACCACTCGCTTCGCTCGTGGTCAATCATAATATCCTTTCGCTAGCTCGTGTTCCAAATGAACACTCGCAGGTAAAATACAACTTTTCCCCTTGTATAACAAATAACTATTGTACCAAGTGGATAAGAACAGTTATAAAGATGAATGTAGTTTATTGAAACGTAATGGGGAATGGAAGAAAATTTTAGATGTGCCTGATTATTTTTTTGGTGATAGGAATAACCTTCCTTAGCACCAGAAAAAAGTTGCAGAATTTTCAGCTGCGTCAGTTATTTTTGAAAAATATAAACAGTTTCCTTACTTACGTTTTGGGTTTAGGACGGCGAATGAGACACTTTCCTTGATCCATCTCATATTACAAAAAAAACTGTAAACTGACACTGGCAATGCAGCAGCTATATTTGTCATTGCCACGGTCAGATGTTTAAAATATTTTTTGTAATATTTGTCGGATTCCTATCACCAAAAAATAATCAGGCACTTCTAAAATTTTCATCCAAAGTTCTATTTATTGCCGGTTTAATTTCATGATAACCTTATCAGAGTGATTCGTTCTTTTATCGCAATAGTACGTAGTTTCTTTAGCAAAGTCATGTTTTACAATGCATAATATATCGCTTTAAAACACTTAATAAGTAACATTTTTGCGTCGCTAAAAATTATAAATTAATAAAATGTGCAAGAAAAAAGCTACAGTCAACTACGAAAAGATGTGTCCATTTGTTCACCTAATTGCCATATACCTAATACACAAGTAAAGCGAAAAAATGTAAACAAATGTTTTGTAATAGGTAGTCTCTGTTAACAATTTACTTGTAAAAAAATACAGTTCAAGCCTCGTTTGCAACTTGTAGATCAAAAAAGTCTACAAAAAAATAAAATGAGGGTCATAAATGGAGTAGATTATATTTTATATTGCGAATTAAAGGTTAAAGTAATTACATAGGTACCTTATTTTCTCTCATTATATCTTTTAGCTGTTGGAACGTCATCCTATTCCATATGTATTTGACATCTCGCACCATGAAATCTTCCACGCAAATGTCATACATTCCTGTCAAGAAAAAAATACGAAACTTAAAAAAAAACAGAATTGAAAATAAATAAAAAACTCAACAATAAACCAAATGAAAAAAAGAACTTAAAAGTAAAAAACAAAAAGAAATAATCCACTTCGACGAGGATGGGATTCGAACCCACGCGTGCAGAGCACATTGGATTAGCAGTCCAACGCCTTAACCTCTCGGCCACCTCGTCATGTGGAGAGCGTGCGAAATAACGCACCAGCTTCTAAACAGGTTTTTTTTTTTATAAACAAACGATGTGTGAAGGTTTGTGAATGTGTGTGTAGCGAAATTGTTAACATGTGTTCATTTATTTGGTAATAACGGACTTTATTACGATGTTATTCAAAGCGTGATCATTTTGATGACTTGGCGATTGCTGATTACTTGATTAGAATGTTTTAATATTATTACCTAGGTATTTCGATTATTTATGATAGTCTAGAGTCATTTTGCAAGTAGGTACAAATACTAGTATTTATTAAGATTAATCAGTAATAATTTATCGTTAAATAAACATCGCGATCGCTAGAAGTCGATCGGTAAAAAATGAGTTTTGACTTTGTAAGAGTTATGTACTTTGTGAGAGTGTATTAACAGTCTATTAAATTAACCTTTCGGACCATCTGTTTATACTGCCTTGTGTAACTCTTAAAGGATTTTGTTACTAATATTTTGAGCCTTTATTCAATTTCTTATATTTTTATTTGATACAATAGACAGAAGGCATAGTGGATCATATAAACATTGATTGATTTATAGCAGTAGGTACCATCTTATTGCCCACCAGCGAAGTAGTGCCCTATGCCTGAGGATACATTTTTAAGTCCTCATAGAAATAACATTATTAAGTAACTAGTACCCATATCGTAGCGCGATTCTGGACTTAGCGCGGACCTAGCGCAGTACAGATCTATGATTGACATGAACAGATTTTATTCATCATCAAATAGGGGTGTAGACTAAAAATTTATTATACTACTGTACTGTACTTCAAAAAAAAGAAGGCAAAAAAATATGCCTAATGACGAAAAATCCCATTCGAATATCTCAAAAAAAAAGCTGCGACCGTTTCAATGTCGCCTGTTAGAGAGAGAAAACGCTCCGGGATCGTGACGTCATGATCGTCTAGCGTCATAGTAAATGACAATCGTTTCATATGAAGGTGCGTTTTGCGGAAAAGGGACAGAACATACCCCCTCTTAAAACTTTGTGACTATTTAACGTCTTGCGTTGCTCTTTTCTCCATTTGACTACATTTTTAATCCTTTTTCGAGAAAATGCAACATTATTGAATATTTTATTTAATGTCGACAGCCCTATTGCGTCGTTTTAATTAAAAACGGTCTGGGCTTGGAACTGCTCGACGTTCGCCCGCCGCCGTTCCTGCTTCTCGTCACAGCCGGCCGAGCGTGACCCCTGCTTCGGACCGCCGACCAGCCAGGAGACTACCGGACTGCGGGGTCAATCTAGACAGGGCATAAGACCACCCATGGCCCTTTCTTTCAATTTTACGGGACGTGTGGTCACTAATATATCCATATATATATACATATATTTATCTCTTTATTGTTTTAGGAACATTTAATCACTTAAGATTACGTCAGTTCCATTGTACCTTAACCTAAATTAATAAAGCTATGTATGTCTACCTACTTATTAAATAGTATTATATTGCATAAGGTATAATATTCTAGCACAAATAAATATATCAATTTGGCTTCTTCTGAGGTCGGGGCCGCTAGTATACACTGAAATGCACCTACATCTAACTTATTAAGGTTGAGTGATGTGATCAATACTTGCCTATGGCTTTCATTCCGGGCACACTCCGTCAATATGTGTTGAACATCTTCTAACATGTTACAAATTTCACAATTCGGTGATGGTACTTTTTTCATTAAATAAGCAAGCTGGTAGTTGTGCTTATTTGCCACCTCACCTGTTTACCAAATGTCACACTGGTCACCTTAAGGAGCCTGGGGCCCGCTTGCTACCTATTCCCAAGGGTACTGGCGTAGGTACAAGTTCTTGCATAAGCGACAGGTCTGAGTTGTATACTGGCCGAGGTCAGCAGGCCATGATGGGCAGTATGTGCGTCACCTGGGCAAGATCATTAGTTGTATACTCACGGCTGGCCGAGGACAGCAGGTCAGGCAGATAGGGCAGCTTCTTGATGAGGATGATGCTGTCGAAGCAGGACGGCTGCAGCAGCGCGGCCACGGCGTTGGCCGTCAGCACGGCGGCCATGATGGGCAGTATGTGCGTCACCTGAGCAAGAGGGAATCCTCATGTGAATAAAGGGTCGGCAACGCGCTTGTGATTCTTCTGGAGTCACAAGTGTCCATAGGCTACGGTACCAGCTTAACATCAGGCAGGCCGTAAGCTTGTTTGCCACTGTCAGTGTATAAAAAAAACCAGCCAAGTGCGAGTTGGACTCGCGCACGAAGGGTTCCGTATTTGTTGTTATAGCGGCAACAGAAATACATCATCTGTGAAAATTTCAGCTGGAACTATCACGGTATCAGTGAGATACAGCCTGGTGACAGACAGACGGACGGACGGACGGACAGCGGAGTCTTAGTAATAGGGTCTTTGAGTACGGAACCCTAGAAAAGAGCATTACCATCATCATCCTTATAGGGTTTTGCCGGTTGTATCCTAAAGGAACCCGGAGTCCGCCTTGACACCCAATCCTAAGATTTGGCGCAAAGCGACTGCCATCTGACCTTCCAACCCTGAGTGAAATCTAGAACTTGTTGGGATTTAATTGGTTTCTTCACGTTGTTTTCCTTCACGGGAAGGTTGCTGTTATCTTATCTTATCTTATCTAGATGAGGGCCCTTTCGGATGCACTTCGACCCAGTGGGATCTTTGATGCATTTGCCCTCTCCTTTATGCCTGCTCCATCATTTCCACAAAACGGATGATGCAGTTCACCGGGAGCACCTTGTATTCCTTTGGTTGCGGATAGCCGTTACCAAAGTAATTCGTTCTTTGTCTGGCAAGGGCATGACATTCACACAATAAGTTACTGTTCAATAACAAGTGATATTTCGTAATATATATATATATATATATATATATATATATACGAGTAAGGCCTTTTGAACAACCCAGTGGTACGAGCTGAGGTTCGAACCCACGTACCACGCGTGTGTAGTTCTCCAAGCTCATGAGCAATTACACTAAAATTAGTTTTCGTACATTTTGGGGGTGGCTCATCCTTCTAGCCATGACATGACAAATAAGAAGGGATATGGTACCTGTCCGGTCATTTCACTGACGATGACAATGGTGGACACTGTGTGTGTCACAGCGCCTGTGAACGCCGCTGCGCCGACCACCGCATAGCCACCTGTTGGACATTCATATACATATGTAGTTCAGTTGCTGCAAAACTGAGTTGCTGGCACAAATGAGAAAGTCTTACATTGTCCTGGTTCACTTTTTTTATAAGGTACCCCATTATGAAGCACGCATGTCGAAGGGTGGAAGTTAATAAGACGTCCACTGCTGAAACCTCCCCCAAATAGTGCCAAAATTAATCACCTGGGCCACCAGCATCCAGCGGACTCCCGCATCTACAGGTCATCAGTCGACCTTGTGAAGGGTCTACCCACGCTGCGCCTTCCGGTACATGGTCACCATGAGAACCTTTCCGCCCCAATGGCCATGGGTTCTACGTGCAAAATGCCCCGCCCACGCCAAATGGACAGAAGTAGTGCATGCGTTCTCCCGTCAGTCTGCCGAGTGAAGCTCCCATCTTGAAGGCACAAGAGTACTAGGAGACCATGAGTGTGTGGGTGGTTTACCTGGTAGAATCTTCTGTATATGCCCTCCGTAAGCCACGCCAAATGGACAGAAGCAGTGCATGATTTCTCCCGTCAGTCTGCCGAGTGAAGCTCCCATCTTGAAGGCACAAGAGTACTAGGAGACCATGAGTGTGTGGGTGGTTTACCCGGTAGAATCTTCTGTATATGCCCTCCGTAAGCCACGCCAAATGGACAGAAGCAGTGCATGATTTCTCCCGTCAGTCTGCCGAGTGAAGCTCCCATCTTGAAGGCACAAGAGTACTAGGAGACCATGAGTGTGTGGGTGGTTTACCTGGTAGAATCTTCTGTATATGCCCTCCGTAAGCCACGCCAAATGGACAGAAGTAGTGCATGAGTTCTCCCGTCAGTCTGCCGAGTGAAGCTCCCATCTTGAAGGCACAAGAGTACTAGGAGACCATGAGTGTGTGGGTGGTTTACCTGGTAGAATCTTCTGTATATGCCCTCCGTAAGCTACGCCAAATGGACAGAAGTAGTGCATGAGTTCTCCCGTCAGTCTGCCGAGTGAAGCTCCCATCTTGAAGGCACAAGAGTACTAGGAGACCATGAGTGTGTGGGTGGTTTACCTGGTAGAATCTTCTGTATATGCCCTCCGTAAGCCACGCCAAATGGACAGAAGTAGTGCATGAGTTTTCCCGTCAGTCTGCCGAGTGAAGCTCCCATCTTGAAGGCACAAGAGTACTAGGAGATCATGCGTGTGTGGGTGGTTTACCTGGTAGAATCTTCTGTATATGCCCTCCGTAAGCCACGCCAAATGGACAGAAGTAGTGCATGAGTTCTCCCGTCAGTCTGCCAAGAGAGGCTCCCATTTTGAAGGCTGGTACGAAAATACCGGCCGGTACTGGTAGCGTACAGGATACCATGCTCAGGAAGTACTGGAAAGGAAAACAAGCTTGAAATTTGGTATTCAAGATTTATTCGAGATTATTCGAGAAAAGAGAGGACTTGGATTTAAAAAAAATGGTGTGTTTATTGCTGTGTAGCTGAAATTTTGGGTTTAAGCTTGGATGACAATTACATATTATGGTACTATCGAGCTGATCTGATGATGAAGAGAGAAGGTGGCCATGGGGATTCAGGACTTAATCTCGTTGAGTTTGGGCTCGTTGAAATCGCCTCAAAGAGTATTTGATGACGGTATACAGAAAAGTACAAAATATTGTAAGAACTTTTTGTAACCATAAGTATAAAGCAATAAACGATATGATTATGATTACAGTTACCAAAAATTAAACTTTTGACAGAAACTTATTATGGTCACAACTTCGATACGGTGCTTCTCATGCCTAATTCAAACGAACTTAATTAAATATATAAACATATAACATATAAATAAAAAAATATGTAAATATATAAACATAGATACATATATAGATCATATAAGTCAGATTATTTTATAAAACTCGTCAAAAATTCCTCGACTATCTTTTTACAAAGATATTCGAAGAATTAAATAACTATTCGAGATTTGAACCCACATCATACATTGTCACTTTATTACCATCGGTCACACAACTGAGCCATTTACTAATTAACAAAATGGTTTAATATGTGGATACCATGATGGTTAAAGTACCTACTTAATTTCGTTTCAGCTTTGCTTACACAACTGGGAACACACAATTATTTGCGGCCGGTATCAAGTACTTATATTCCATTCAAATATCTATCTTAACACTGTGGAAATAAAGGCCTTATTAGAAAAAGTGGACCGAGGATGGGATTGTTGTAGTAATTTGTTTATGAATATTGACTTAATGTCAATAATGTAATGGAACAAAATTGGTTCTTATCAGTTTCATCTTACAAGTTAATTGAGAGCATTGGCATTTCCAGTGCATGACAATTGACTAAAGATTTATGCTCTTACTCATAAACGCTCATCAAACGTTTTTTTAACTAAAATGCCGTTAAATAAATTTTCATTCATTTAATTTCTGTCACTTTGACATTTGTGTGAAAGGGACAAAGCATATTTTAGTTAGAAGAGGTTTGTAAAGTGTGTTAAATAAATAAGGGTTATTTTCCTGTGTCAATGTTTCTTTTCCGTTTAACAGTAAGTAAATTTGTAATATGATGACATTGATGACTTATGTATAGCAAATTGTGTGGTAAAATCAAAATGGTTAGTCAAAATTGAAATTTGACTTTTACAAGTGTATTGGAATCACACATAATTAATTGGCTTATTAAAGCGTTATGTACTTATTTGTACAGTTGTTACAACAACCGAATGACTGAATGTGTATTATTAATGTCATGTTGGTACTTGGTACCATAATTATCATTATTAAATACATATTCATATATTATTAAGAGCCTCGAGTCCCGAAATTCATATAACAGTTTTAGAAATAGCTACTTAATTTTAAATGTTATAGTTAGTACGTTTGTTATTTAATCACGCAAAAGAGTCTGAACGGATTTGGATCGAATTTGGCACATATAACCTGGATAAATTTTCGTGTTTTTTTTAATGTGTTATAAAGCATAATGTAAACTAATACATAGGAATACATACATTTCAAATTTTAATTTTTAGGTTCTTAATTCAACTTTTTTTGTGTGTGTGTTTGTTACGCGATAACTCTGTAATTTATGAACCGATTTGAAAAATAATTTCTTTGTTTGAAAGCATATACTTCCAGATTGGTCACGCGTTGTCACAAAAATCCAGTTCTGATGATGGGATTCTGGAGAAATCGAGGGAACTCTTCAAATTTTATAGGCAAACCTGAAGCAATTTGGCTACAGATTTGAAGTCGGTTAAAACTTTGTTTTTAAAGTGAATTTTTAAGTATTTTATATTTAAATATTAAGGTGGTTTTTTCTTCTTTCACTGTTTATGTATAAATTATAACGAATGTAGTGTTTACCTGTAGGTCATTGTGACATCTATCTTTACAATGTATCAACCTGCAAATCATGATTAATATGAGGCACTATTGATTTGTATATCTGTGCCTCAGGCTGAAAATGGACACGCAAAAATTAACCTATATAAAAAATTAAAAAAAATATATATCCACAGAATCCATCTTTTAAGGGGAGGAAATCGGAGTGAACGATAACACGGGAGTGACGGGAGTTAGTGCGGACGAATATAATAGAATATTTTTTATTTATCGTAGTGCATTTTGGTCACTGGATTACATACAAAAGCTATATAAGAAAATAATAATAATAAGATTGATTAATTCAAAGGTTAAGATTAGTCCTCTTCAAGTTAGAAATAGAATAAAATAGAGAGTTCTTTATTGTTTTTCTTTTCGATGTTACAATAATGTTCGCTAAACGGGTGTGTCCTCAATGTAATATGTCTTAAAGATCTATACATTTATTTTATGTTGTGTAGCAAATTTACAGCTCACTGATGAGTGTTAACATAATGATGTTTCACTTCACTTTTTATTTTAAAATAGGTTCCCTTGAAGGTACATGCCGTTTACTAACACTTTTATGCCGGTCCTTTTTGAGAACATAGTTTATTTCTCCGATCCTGTTACTATAAAGCATTGGGTTGTATTCGTATTTGACATATTTTGGTCCAGAATTTTCTTTACTACATGATTATGAAGCTTCGTCAATCATATGGCACCCTTATGAATCAACTTACGCCCTATTACTGGAGAAGGTTCAGAAAACGTTCCTACGGTTTTTATATAGGAAAGTTTTTGGGAACTATCCATTCATGTATCCCACCAAATACCTGTTAGGAACCCTAGGTTATAATTCGTTGGAGGTAAGGCGTAATTACAATATGTTGGTGACTGCGTGTCAGATCATACGCGGTGAGTCAGATTGTCCGGAGCTAGTGAGTCGCCTCGTGCGACTCTATACTCCGGATATCCCAAAGATAACTCTTAGGCTACGGCGACGCGATTTGTTGGCGGTGCCTGTCGCGCGCACTGTGTCACGCAGGAACTCGCCGCTGATCCGTGCTCTCTCACATCTCAATGCGCAAGAGGCATCAGCACCGGAGTGTGACTTACTTAGTGTGGCGATGGATGTATGTGTGCGGTGAATGTCTGAGCTTTTGTGAGGAGATGGATGGCAGGCAATCAACTGTACCAATGTAATTATATGTGTTTTGTTTGTTTTGTTGTATAGTTTAGTATCGCTTTCATGAGTTCATGACGCATTGGTTTTAGGACTGTAATGTTGTGTTAACATGTTTTTAATAATAAATAAATAAAATAATTATGCGTCGCGTGCACTTGAGCCATCCGTACAAAATTGACAGCTCAGCGTGGCTCAGCTATGTCATGACATGAATAATAACTATGCCAGAGTCTACATTACATATTGTGCATACACAAAGTTCGCCCGTCGCGTCAGCAGTGACAGCACGGGTTAATTTATATAAATTTAAACCCCACAAATAAACCATTAATGGCTTTAGCATTGAGATATTAAACTAAGCGGAACAAAGTATCTATCTGGAACTAAAAAAAAACTTTTTACAAATGGCGGACTAAAAAACAAATGGCTTTCTCAACCAATCAACTATAGGGACAAACAAGGGCACTTAAAATTAGTGCAGAGTGTACATTAACCCCCACAAGGTGGACTTATGATCTGATAAAAGGGCGCGGGAGTTTGCTGGATGCGGATAGCGCATGACCGGCCATTCTGGCACTCTTTGGGGGAGGCATGTGTCCAGCAGTGGATGATATGATGATGATGATGAAACAGTAAATATGATATGTCGCTCCAGCGATACTTAGGACGCCCAACAAGGCGTCGACCTTTTTGACGAACCAGATATGCTCTATTCACTTTCCAATCTTCCTCCTATCTCTCAAGGTGGCCAAGTCAACGGAGTCTATGAACTTTTGTGTCCCCTATAATATCTAACAGGGTACATAAAAAAACAGGCCAAGTGCGAGTCGGACTCGCGCACTGATGGTTCCGTACCATTATCTATAAAAACGGCAAAAAAAATCACGTTTGTTGTATGGGAGACCCTTAAATATATATTTTATTCTGTTTTTTTTTGTGTTTGTTGTTATAGCGGCAACAGAAATACATTATCTGTGAAATTTTCAACTGTTTAAATATCACGGTTCATGAGATACAGCCTGGTGACAGACGGACAGACAGAAAGACGGATGGACAGCGGAGTCTTAGTAATAGGGTCCCGTTTTACCCTTTGTACGGAACCCTAAAAACTACACGCCTCACGCCAGTTGGCCCCGAAGTTAGTTAGATCATTGAGGACTTTGTCACTCCAGCGGTATCTGGGTTGATGCAAGTGCCAAAAAAGTATTTTTTAAACACTTCGACGAGGATGGGATTCGAACCCACGCGTGCAGAGCACATTGGATTAGCAGTCCAACGCCTTAACCTCTCGGCCACCTCGTCATGTCTACCTTAGGCTAATTAAGGCTTCACTTAAAAAAAATCTAGAAAATGTCGTCATAATCAAATTGAACTTTATCGCTTGTCAATAAGGTGGATATTTGAACGGATATTGTATAAGATATGCAGTACATTGATGAACGTGTAAATTAACAGCTGTGTAAAATGATGAGTTTGTAATAATTTCATGATAATATTATTATTTTGTTTCATAATAGTATTTTATGCAACTGTTTTATAAGAAGGGTCTTAAAATGCGAGTGGCGTGAGTTGCGATGCGAGCCTTGGCGAGCATCGCAATTAAAGACGCCACGAGCGTTTTTAGACCAGTTATAAACCGTTGCATACAATACTTTTTCTACGACAAGTTTTAAATAAATAGCAGACTACAAATTAGTTAGCCTTTTCGGGCAGCAAGTTTTCTATTCGTACTTTTGCTACTCACGCAATTTCTTCAGGAGTGCAGTTATTAATTGCTTCGACCATTTTAAAAGGAACGTACACTTTTATCTTCACAAACACGAATACAATCGTAATATTCTAGGACTAACAGTTTATCATCTTTCATCTTTTCATTTTGATTTGAACTGTATATATTTTGGTGGGAAATCGGAAATGTGACACTTCTTGTTTATGGTTTGTTTTGTTTTTAATTTGTTTGCATTTGCCATCCGAACCAAACCTAATCCGGACCCGGACCGAATTCGAACTTTTTTTTCATAAATAATACTTACCAAGAATTTATAAAACATGTAATTTAACACACAATAGATGATGATTTATTATTATTGTAGTAAATAATGTATAATATACAAATGTTAAATCGTAAATAAAAACTTTTATTTCGAAATATTTGTTTATGAAGTTGGCACCACTGCAATATAGCGGCCGATTTAAAAAAAATTAACAGTGCTTTTATGAAAAATGTATGAACCAAAAAAGTACGCCAAACAATGCGTTTTTGGGCCATAGAGCATAGAGTTTTTCGACGACTTATTAGTGGTCTCATTATATTTGAGCTACAGCCTATATAAATGACAGATAACGGTACAGGAGTAGAAAAACTAAGTTATTTCTTATGCCATGCACATTCACATCCGGCCCGCCAAAAGCAGTTTGTTTTATACGACATGACGCTTTTATTAATAACATCATGGAAGGAAAGGTAGAAGGCAAGCGAAGAAGGGGAAGACCAAGGATAAGTTACATGAAACAGATAAAAGAAAAAACCGGCCAAGTGCGAGTTGGACTCGCGCACGAAGGGTTCCTCCGTACCATTATCTATAACAACGGCAAAAAAATCACGTTTGTTGTATGGGAGCCCCCCTTAAAAAAATATTTTATTTTGTTTTTAGTATTTGTTGTTATAGCGATAGCAGCAACAGAAATGCATAATCTGTGAAAATTTCAACTCTCTAGCTATCACGGTTCTTGAGATACAGCCTGGTGACAGACAGACTCTTTGAGTACGGAACCCTAAAAAGTTGCAGTCACGTCGTATAAAGAGGTCAAGGAGGCGGCCCTAGGTAGAGTCAGATGGAGGGACTCATAAAGAGGTCTGTCTGTGTGTCTGTCGGTGGCATCGTAGCTCCTAAACGAATGGACCGATTAGAATGCGGTTTTTTTTTATCCGGAAGCTGACGTGATCGAGATGGTTCTTAGCTACGTTACAACAGCGGTTCAGCCGATTTTGAGATATTGAACGTTGAAATAAAAATATTGGGGCTTTTTCGACTTCAAGGCGACGTAGACTAGAAAAAGTATTTTTAAAAAGTCAGCCGCGCCTTCCGGTACGTGGTCGCCACTCGAGAACCTTTCCGCCACAACGGCCATCGGTTCTACGTGCAATGTGCCCCGCCCACTGCCAATTAAGTTTAGCAATTTAGATGATTACAGGCTGCAAATGACAATGAAATACTTACAATAGACAAGAAGTATATCCACAAACAGCCATACAGGTTGACCTCCGGGGTTTCCCAGTGGGCCACCATAGATGCCTGTTCCGCTGTCAGGTTATCCGACCAAGTGAAGTTGGCGAATAAGGACAACACCTGGAAACGGAAATAGTGTTAAAATCTGTGGGATGGGGAGGTAACTTGGTGGTGAATTTTTTTAACATGCTCAAAGAAAGGATCCGATCCTTCTGTCTTCTCATTTCCTCTCTTTCGATCTCCAATTCACGCTTACTGAAAGAGGTGATAAAGTAAACTAAGTTGCTAGTTAATTAAAACTTTAAATTCAGTTGAACACAATTTTTTTTGAAAAACTTCAAACAATGATGTTGACACAGAATAAAAAAAACATTGAATGTTTTCCAAAGAGGAATAAACTTATAGAAAAATGGAGAAGAAAGAAACACATCAGAATAAATAATGGTTAAAGTATGCCAAGTTTTAAATAGGGGCTTATTCTGTCCCTATTCTGTAAAACATGAAAGAAAGATTCTGGAAAGAATTTAATTTCTTTCTGTAGCGTTTCCTCTCTAGCGACAATTAAACAGCTGTCTCTTCATAATTTCTTTTTCAACAATTTCAACATTTGAATGGTATTGTTATTAGACCACTGACGCCGACATACACGGTATTAAAAAAACTCCATAATTAATAGTCGCCTATGTTTTGAATAAAAAAAAACCGGCCAAGTGCGAGTCGGACTCGCGCACGAAGGGTTCCGTACCATTATCTATAAAAAAAAACTATTGTATTCTGTGTTTTTAGTATTTGTTGTTATAGCGGCAACAGAAATACATCATCTGTGAAAATTTCAGCTGGAACTATCACGGTATCAGTGAGATACAGCCTGGTGACAGACAGACGGACGGACGGACGGACAGCGGAGTCTTAGTAATAGGGTCCCGTAAACTACCCTCTTGGTAATGACTTTTTTATTTTAGAACTCCCAGTGAACACCTATTTTAAATAACCTCACCTGTTCCTGGTTGCCCAGGTCCGCCGCCATGTATTTGCCGATCCCAGGAGGGAACAGTATCGACATCACCACCAGAGTCACGAAGCCTGGGTAGATGAAGCGGCTGTACGGAAAAACATACATTTACACTCTTATTTATTAAACTTAAATATGTATAATGCCTATGATAAGTAAAATATGTTTTGTCTCTTTCCTACGAACGCAAATGTTAAAGTAACTGATATAGAAAAACCAATTTCAGATAAAACAGGTTTGATGAACATTTGTAAATAAGAGCATTAGTTGTTTACATTTTAACATCCATACGAATACAATAAAAGCGAAAGTAACTTTACAGTACACATAGTGCGGTGCTACTTTTCCGCATGTGTGCGGAAAAGAGCACTTTTCGTGCATATGTTGAAACTTTAAAGAACCATATGTACTGTAAAACGTTGTACGATACACGTGCGAATAGGTAATTCGCAAGTCGTGTCGATTTAAAACACTCCCTTCGGTCGTGTTTTAATTTATCACCACTCGTTGCGAATTTCCTATTTTCAGCACATGTATCGAAAATAACTATTATCTGTTAACTTAACACGCTTAACCTCTAAACCTTTTTAGCACTCTCCAGAAACGTCAATTATTTGTTTACTTTAAAGTATTATGATTGTTATAATAACCTTAAATTAACTTATTTTGTAAAGAAAACACTAAGAAGTGAACTTACTTCTTTTGCAGGAAGCTGCTGATCGGTTTTTTCCTCATGAAGAGGACATACTGTCGGTGCAGCCACACCCACAATGCCGCCAGGAGGCCACACACGATACTGCAACAACAACAAATCGTTACATTTTAAGGGTGCGATTCCACTGAGGCAAAGCCTTATATTACTAACCGAATTCAAAAAAACCGGCCAAGTGCGAGTCGGACTCGCGCACGAAGGGTTCCGTTCCGTACCATTATCTATATCAGTGATTCCCAAAGTGGTCCAGGTGGACCCCCAGGGGTCCACGGGAGACTTGCTGGGGGTCTACGTAGGCGTGAACAAAAAATGGGGGTCCATAAAATGTTAATGGGGGTCCACGAAAATTTATCTGGTTTTGATAGTAAAGAGCAAAAATGTAAGCATAGTTTTTAAAAGGGCCTACTACCTACCTACATTGTTTTTAGTACCTAACTAAGCAGATTATATTTTAATAAGGCAAGCGACTGTTACTTGTTCAAACTTGCGTATTCGATATTACGTAGGTACAATTTCGTGTACAGACTTGCAAAGCGCTATCCGCCCGACAATGCTTAATGCTTGTTCAGACATGAATTTGATCACCACTATAAATACTTGATGCCAAAGGCAAACTCATTCATTTGTTTCCGGAATTACGAAAAGAAGGTGTGAGAAAATTTATATCAGTGTTTGCTAGTGCCGGAGAAAAGTAAGTACCTACCTTTTTTTTGTTTTATAGTACTTAAGTATTTTGTTTACGTGTACCAGTCGGTTGATCACAACTGTTTGTATTCACGGCGCAAACGGTGAGGGCAACGCACTCTAAACCGAATAGGTAGGTATCACTAACACTGCGACGGTCGGAAGAGATTAATTCCAATCTTTCCTTCATACTTAAACAGGCTTAGGACTGTCTGACACAATTTTCCGATGTAAAACATTAGTGGTAGATACGTATTTAACAAAGTAAGGGATTTCAGGCGTATTTAAAAGATTGGAATCAACCATTTGTAAATAATCCAGATTATCACTATCACTTATCACCACAGCTATCACTCATCGTCACACGCGATCGGACACTTGCCAATAACAAAGCAGCACTTGTGCATAATGTGCATTAGCCGAAAACCAAAATGTGACTGAGGTCACTGAGGCGGCATTTCACAAAGGGAAGCGCGAGCGCCTTAGAATAGGGATTACGCGCGGGGTTGAAAGGTGCCGCTCGCACGTTATTGGACGGTAGTCCACGTGGACTTATTTTTATTGGATATTGATTAGCAGGCTCGATTGCTAGGTACTATCACCTATTGACTGAAACTAAACAAGTGATTCAAATTAAAATTGTTATTTATTAAATACGTTATTTTATGAAAAAAGAGTTAAAATTTAATAAATAGGTATACCTTTCAATTTCTTATAATGGATACATTAAATGGGCTTTTGGTGTAAGACGGTTAAAAAAACACCTTGTAGATAGGTAACTTCGTAACTTACAGATATTGTAATTGTCCTCTTTTGATTTGAAGACAAAGAGCACGTTTTATTCAATTGTTTTTTCACGACAGAAGCACTGCCTTTCTAAAAAGGCCGAATAAGCAATATTGCAGAGCAATTAATTTTGTAATTTTTCTTGCAAATGACTACTAATTTTATAAAACAGTAATTTCACAATCATTTTAAATTGATTTTGAAGTAACTATTTTATCAAAACTATTTCTTTTTGGAAAGAGCAGGGCTTGAGCTTCGATGCCAGTTTGTCACGTTTTAACAATGAAGCCGCAGACAAAAAATACGCAAATACACGGAGAGCGTGAACTCATTGATTTGATGAAATGTTAGTTATCGCTTTTATGGACAATTTTGGGATTTCGACTTTTATTTTTTTCTACACAAATATGATCAGTATTTGATACTGAGTACACCAATTTTTATTTGTACTATTAAAAATTTGTGGTAAATTAGGTACTTTAAAATTGATACCGTTTTGTGAAAACGTCTGTATTTGTCTTAGCGGTTTATTAGTTGGTCCCTTTACAAGCCGTAATTCTATTACCGCGTGGTGACAAAGGCTGCGGTGTGATACCTATATTCAGAAAAAAACTTGGTTACTAAAACATTTTTTTTTACAGGTAAGGTAACTGACACGAAACATGGCTACAGCAAAGAAAAAATGTCGACAATATAGTGTCGATTATTTGAAATATGGTTTTGTTCCATCAGAGGCAGACAAACAATTGCCCATGTGCCTATTATGCAACAAAGTTTTGAGCAATGACTCTATGAAACCATCAAAGCTCGAAGATCATCTAAAAAGGTGTCATACTGATAAAATAGGTAAAGATTTGAAATATTTTCAAACATTGAAGGAAAAATATGAAAAGAGACCCACCATGCACAGTATGTTCGCTTCAACATCTCAAAGTAACGATGATGGCTTGCGGGCATCTTACAATATCTCATTACTAATAGCAAAATCTGGAAAACCGCACACTATCGGAGAACAATTAATTTTACCCGCTGTTGAAGAGGTTTTAAAAACTGTTTTGCACAAATCTCCATTTGACGTACTAAAAAGAATTCCATTAAGTAACAATACTGTTCAAAGACGCATTGATGAAATGAGCTCTGATACCGAAAGTTTTTTGTGCAATCATCTGCAAAAAACTCATTTTTCTATACAACTGGACGAGTCAACGTTACCCGGTAATGAAGCATTATTATTAGCATATGTTCGATTTATTATGGAGGAAGAAATTCACGAAGAATTGCTATTTGCCAGAACTTTGGAGACTGACACTAAAGGCGAATCAATATTTAATGTCCTGAGTAATTTTTTTACGGAAAAATCGATTCCATTTACAAACATTATTTCAGCGGCAACAGACGGAGCTCCTGCAATGGTCGGTCGATATCGTGGGTTTATAAGTCATCTCAAAAGAATTATACCAGGACTTACAGCTATTCATTGCGTAATCCACCGACAACATCTTGTGGCAAAACATTTAAGTGACAGGTTGAACCAATCTCTTCATTTTGTAATAAAAGCTGTCAACAAAATCAGAAGCAATGCATTGAATACGCGTTTATTTGCTCAATTGTGCGACGAAAATGATGAAGACTTCAAACGACTGCTCTTACATACTGAAGTACGCTGGTTGTCAAAAGGTGCATGTTTAACGAGATTTTACTCTGTTTTCGATTCCGTATTAGAGTTCCTAGAAAGTAGAGATCCAGATTTAAAAGAAAACTTGATCAAATTTAAAGCAGACATTGCGTATTTGACAGATTTGTTTAAAAAATTTAATCATATTAACTTGCAGTTACAAGGGGACAGCCTGAATTTAATTAAAACAAAGGGGATAATTTCGGCTTTTCTTGGGAAATTGAAATTTATGAAGCAAAACATTAGTCGGCGTGAATTCTCTCAATTTCCAAACTTGTCGCAGGTAGAATGTATTGATGAGGATAACCATACCTACAGTCAACATTTAAGTGCCCTGCATGATGACTTTGAAACCAGGTTTGAAGATATGCTGACGATGGATATACCACCATGGATCATAAATCCATTTGATGAAACGGAAGTGGCTAATGTTGTATTACAAGAGGAGCTGCTCGAGCTAAGCACCAATGAGGAGCTGAAGGTGAAATTTAGAAAAGGCTACCAAACATTTTGGCTGCAAGCAGAAATACCCGAAAAATATCCTGGACTGTGGGAAATCGCAAGGAAATTTTTAATAGCTTTTCCCTCGTCATACCTTGTCGAAAGGAGTTTTAGTGCAGTTACAAACCTCTTAACAAAAAAAAGGAGCAAATTAAACATCACAGAACGGGGGGATTTGCGGTTATTGCTCACAAAAATAAAGCCAAACATTGATCGTTTGCTGACACTCCATCAAATACATCCTTCCCATTAATTAAAATTATGACCTGAACCTAGGTATATTAGTATATTACCTTATTATTTTTTTCTTGTAATTATATTCTTTTAATAAATAAAGTGTTATAAAATGTACCATTTTTCGTTTTTATTTTACCTATCGGAATAAAGGGACAGAACTCAGAAGCGACACAATTTTTATTTTTTGGTGACTTTAAGAATGTGGTAGAAATGTAGCAGCAGAGGGTCCACCGAAACCAGTAAAATTTTGGAAGGGGTCCACGAGAAAAATAAGTTTGGGAACTACTGATCTATATAAATACTTATTTTATTATGTTATTAGTATTTGTTGTTATAGCGGCAACAGAAATACATTATCTGTGAAAATGTCAACTGGAACTATCACGGTATCAGTGAGATACAGCCTGGTGACAGACAGATAGGCAGACAGACAGAGAGACATACAAACAGACAGACAGATGGACAGACAGACATACAGACAGACGGACAGCGGAGTCTTAGTAATAGGGTCCCGTTTTACTCTTTGAGTACGGAACGGTTCTCAATTCGATTGTATTTTTATTTCTCTGTTTGTTACGCTTATAATATAACTCGGTAATTTATGAACCGATTTGAAAAAATATTTTTAATACAGTTGCTCAAAAAGTGGTACTTTTTGTAGCTGCAAATCGTGCGCAAAGTTGTATTTTGCGCACTAGTGCTTTTTACTTTTCCAAGTGTATCGAACGACGTTTTTTAATACAGTTGCGAAAAAATAAGAAAAACAACAAGTAAGGAATTTGAAACTTTTATATTATTAATTCTGTAACATCATTGTAATACAGTTGAAAAATAAGGAAGTTGTTCAAAAAAAATTTTTTTTTAAATATTGTTCTTACTTGTTGTTTTTCTTATTTTTTCGCAACTGTATTAAAAAACGTCGTTCGATACACGTACGGCAATGTCATTCTTCACTCGTTCCGAGTCTTACCACTCGCCTATGGCTCGTGGCAAGATATCTCGGCACTCGTGTAGTAATGACATACTTTCCGCACTAGCATCGAAATGTACTATTCTTTGTTTTAAAGCATATACTACCAGATTGGTCCCGTTGTCACCAAAATCCAGTTCTGATGATGAGATCCTGGAGATATCGAGGGAACTCTTCAAATTTTATAGGCAAATTTGAAGCAATTTGGCTAATGATTTCAAGTCGGTTAAAACTTTGTTTTTAAAGTAAATTATTGTGGTGAAAGTTCCAACAGACATCTGTCGATCTTCACTAAGGAATCATTTTGGCCGAAGGGAGTCAAGTTCCGGCGTTTGCGCGGTCGGTTATCTGATACGACGAAGTTGCGTAACACATCGAAGTTATAGTGTTTTTGTTATGTTTTAAATGAAGTTTATATTTATATATTTTAGTCTGTAAGGTATTTTTTACTATGGGCCTTTAATGCCTGAAATAAATGGTTTATTTTTATTATTATTAAAGCAGAGCGAAGATGTGCAGTATGAACCAGGCCTATTCAACAGTCATTTTGGCGTGAAATCTTATCTTTGGTAACCTTCTGGTGTAGGTGTACCGCGTCAGGGCTGTATAACATTGTGGGTTACTGAGGTATTAATGAGTTCCATCGTTCTATCAAACCCAGCAATGTAGTTAAACTCGCATGTGTCGAACGTGTGTAAATATGGCCTAAGCATAGCACACGATTCTTCTTTACTGACTGTACTGTGTAAAGTACGCAAGAAAACCCATGTCGAAATATTGTAAATAAAGGTACCTAAATATAAAGGCAACTAGACTCATGTACCACTCACCGTAGAAGCACGAACACCGCAAACTTCTGATAATCGAAAGGGAAGTCCTGAGGCAATACTGACGGCATTGCTCCATACCACACAGACCGTACCGAACCAAGGAGTCAGAAAATCAAGTCATCAAGTTTATCATGACATGAACAAATGTAGTCGTAGCATGGACTATGCTGGGCCACTCACCCCAAAAGCACGAACACCGCAAACTCCTGAGGATCGAAGGGGAAGTCCTGCGGCAAGTTGGTGGGGAACAGCGGCTTGACAGTCGGCATTGCCCCGGACCACACGGACAGTAGTCGGAACATCTGGAAAGGAACGTTTATTAGAAATGTAGGTAGGTTTAAAATGGTCTAAGTTGGCAGACGCGCATACCGAGGGCAATAGAATCAACTGTATGGATTCGTTAAATTGTGTAAAGTGTCAGATTGTCTAGGCTGGACGCTTGCACGTTATCGACCCTTTAGTGATTTGAGAATTCGTTGTGTTGGCAGTTAGAGACATGTAGGTCCCTCTCTCATCACAGCACATTCTCGGAAGCTCTGGCAACCTCATCACCAGGAACACAACACATGTACATGTACATATTTGCAGTGCAAGTAGTAGGTAATATTATGACTTCGGTCTTCTGTACCCAGTTGAGTTGCTCCACATATAGGCAATATAATATTCCGCTGTGTCCTACCTCTTTAAATATATTGAATCACATGTTGTTGACTTACAATGGCACTACAGCAGGCAGCGAAAAATCCTCGCCAATAATTGCGCACGGCAAAATACGTGGTCGTTACTTCGATAGAGAACAGGACACCTGGAAGAAATATACTGTTAAGGGCATTATTCCAAGTTGTTGATTGCATCTGAACTCAATTGAAACGAAGCTAAGTGCTGTGAAACCATTTTTTACCTTTATTTTTTAGTGTTCCGTACCAAAATTGGTACAACGGAACACTTATGCGATCACTCAGAGTCTGTTCGTCTGTCACAGCAAGTTTTTGGAAGCAAAAGGAGGTAGGAAGAAAACAGAGGAATATTTCAAATTAAACAGACTCGCTACGGTAATACGTAATTACCACTACCGAGCGAAATGGTCGTATAAAAATTTCAATAAGTCTGACAGAGATATATATAATTTTTTGTATTGAAATTAGGTAGAGTAACGATATTCGGGTGGCTGGCAAGAGCTGGATAACTTGCAGTGCAACTGAGGAGGTCTATTTACAGCAGTGAATTAAAATGGGCTGATGATAACGATGAAGATACGAGTAATGACGATGATTGTGGTGATGACGATAATGGTGATGAAGACGACCATAGTGACAATAATGATGATGATGAGTACGTAAGTAATTTCTTACCGCCAACAGGAGCGGCGAAGCACGACGCTAGCACCGACAGCGCACGCCACAGTCAAAGTCTCCGTGGTACGGGATTCGTTGGTAGATCCCTTGGAATGTCGTCACCAGCTTTGAGAGGAGCTGGGCCACCGTTGAGGCTATGTGAACTGATGGGCCCTGGTAGAAAGTCTGAGTGTGTATGTTGTGTATGCCTTACCACCAACAGGAGCGGCGAAGCATGAAGCAACTCCGACGGCGCACGCCGCAGCCAACATCTCCGTGGTGCGGGATTCGTTGGTGTAGATACCTTGGAACGTCGTCACCAGTTTCGAGAGGAGCTGGGCTACCATTGAGGCTATGTGGACTGATGGACCCTAGTAGAATGTCTGAGTGTCTGAGTGTGTATGTTGTGTATGCCTTACCACCAACAGGAGCGGCGAAGCATGAAGCAACTCCGACGGCGCACGCCGCAGCCAACATCTCCGTGGTGCGGGATTCGTTGGTGTAGATACCTTGGAACGTCGTCACCAGCTTTGAGAGGAGCTGGGCTACCATTGAGGCTATGTGGACTGATGGACCCTAGTAGAATGTCTGAGTGTCTGAGTGTGTATGTTGTGTATGCCTTACCACCAACAGGAGCGGCGAAGCATGAAGCAACTCCGACGGCGCACGCCGCAGCCAACATCTCCGTGGTGCGGGATTCGTTGGTGTAGATACCTTGGAACGTCGTCACCAGTTTCGAGAGGAGCTGGGCCACCGTTGAGGCTATGTGAACTGATGGGCCCTGGTAGAATGTCTGAGTGTGTATGTTGTGTATGCCTTACCACCAACAGGAGCGGCGAAGCATGAAGCAACTCCGACGGCGCACGCCGCAGCCAACATCTCCGTGGTGCGGGATTCGTTGGTGTAGATACCTTGGAACGTCGTAACCAGTTTCGAGAGGAGCTGGGCCACCGTTGAGGCTATGTGAACTGATGGGCCCTGGTAGAATGTCTGAGTGTCTGAGTGTGTATGTTGTGTATGCCTTACCACCAACAGGAGCGGCGAAGCATGAAGCAACTCCGACGGCGCACGCCGCAGCCAACATCTCCGTGGTGCGGGATTCGTTGGTGTAGATACCTTGGAACGTCGTCACCAGTTTCGAGAGGAGCTGGGCCACCGTTGAGGCTATGTGAACTGATGGGCCCTGGTAGAATGTCTCAGTGTGTATGTTGTGTATGCCTTACCACCAACAGGAGCGGCGAAGCATGAAGCAACTCCGACGGCGCACGCCGCAGCCAACATCTCCGTGGTGCGGGATTCGTTGGTGTAGATACCTTGGAACGTCGTAACCAGTTTCGAGAGGAGCTGGGCCACCGTTGAGGCTATGTGAACTGATGGGCCCTGGTAGAATGTCTGAGTGTCTGAGTGTGTATGTTGTGTATGCCTTACCACCAACAGGAGCGGCGAAGCATGAAGCAACTCCGACGGCGCACGCCGCAGCCAACATCTCCGTGGTGCGGGATTCGTTGGTGTAGATACCTTGGAACGTCGTCACCAGTTTCGAGAGGAGCTGGGCTACCATTGAGGCTATGTGGACTGATGGGCCCTGGTAGGTGGAATTAACTGTATTTTAAACTTGACCTTGGTGAAAATATCGGAGGGTCCCATTAGATTGCTCTTAAATCATTCTTCGATTCAAATTTCTCTCTAAAGGTGAATATCCAGCAGATGTGTTTGATATTTCACAGCCCGCATGCTTAACAGTCAGGTGTCTAATATGTGAAACACATCAACGCACAACTCTCATCCTAAGGACGGACTTAATAAAACTATAGTATGATTTTTATATGGACTAATTTGGGGTAAAAATCTGTTCTTGTTTGATCAAATATACACTTACTAATGTATCTACTTATATACAAGGGTCACTGGAATCATCCGGCTCGAAGGACTAATTTTGAAGTTCAATAATCTTACCTCCTTTCCTAGTGGAAGACCAGACCCGAGCGTGGCAGTGAGACCTATGACTTTGGAGATGAGTGCCCGGTACGTGAGGTATTCTTTTAGTTGCACTCCGCGGAGTATCGTCTTCATCTCCGGTATTCCTGACCCTGGAAGTGATGGTGTTGCATTAGAATTTGAAAATTTAAGAAATAACGGTCTGTTATGTAGTGGGACACCTATACCTAGTATACCTGCTATATTTTTTCATTGAAATCAGGCATAAAAAAGAATTTGGGAAAATAATTGCACATAACGGGGTGATATAAGTATTGTACAGCCTAATAATCCGCGTCTACGTATATTTCTCTTCCTGTCTCTCTCTTTACGCATGGGTTAAAAGAAACAGAGATATGGACACGGATTATTGAGCCGTAAGTACATTATAAGGATCCCACACCACTAGATATGCGACAGTTACTCACGCGACAAATATTATCCATATCTTTTTGTTCAAAGTACAGTGCGACAGGGACATGGTTTGTCATTCAACAAGCGACATTGCGGCGAGGGGCCGTTGTCACGAAGCTAGCTACATGTTAGTAAGTAAAAACTGGCAACACTGAGAACAGTGTTGCTAGTACAGAATTGAAATATGGTACCTTTTATTTTCTTAAAATGGGCCCAAGTTGGGATCGTAAATATAATGGTATATATATTCAGAAAAATAATTTAGTAATCAGAAACGTTTGAAAAGAGGGGATTACCAATAGTACTACTACTAACTTCAGTCTACATTTTATGTCTGAAAGTTAGACACGGCTTATTAAATTTTATGAAGCAAAGACAACCACAGATTAGTTTTTGACTAGCATGCCGCACTAGCAAAACGGTAACTGTTGCCGTAATCGTCTGCGGTCGCCTTTGTTTTACACATGAAGTCTCGCTAAAGTGAATAGTAGACTTTACCCCAATGTAGTAAGGTTGCTTTTCCATCTGAGGCGCTAATCAGGTAAGGATGTATGTTCATCAATATAGAGTCATAGCTTGTACCAGATGGCTCGTGGGTTTGAAATAGTTTGGAACCTAGGAATACTACGAACATTGTCATAACGTGGCTGCCAGTGCCTTATTTTTTTATTTATTTTATTTTATTATTAAGGATCACCAACAGCGGCAACAACAAACACAAGCGTTTAATACACATGAAAAAGTGGTTTAAATTTGATTGCGCCACCAATTACAGGTGAACACAGCTCATCGACATGGTCAATTGACTAGTTCATATGTTCCATTGATATGGAAGCTACTCCATGTCAGGATTATACTTCGGGATAGACATAGGCTATATTTTATCCTCGTGGTAACCAACTGGCTTGAAGTGGCGCAGAATAGGAAAAATTTGAAGTTCTTCTTTGAACCATCGTGCCGGCTCCATAAGTTAGTAAGTTCCTCACCTATACATAGCCAGCAGCGAAGAGGATGAGACACACTGGCAGCGACACCCACGCGTTGTACTGGCTGAATGTACACTTTGCTATAGGCGCTGTACATAAGCCTAGTTCCTCTTTGGATCACCAAACCAGCTCCATAAGTAGTTCCTCACCTATACTCTGCGCAGCAACTATGTGCATGAAGCCGGCAGCGAAGAGGGTGAGACACACTGGCAGCGACACCCACGCGACGTACTGGCTGAATGTACACTTTGCTAGGCGCTGTACATATGTTTAGTTCCTCTTTGGGTCATCAATCCAGCTCAATGAGTAGTTCCTCACCTATACTCTGCGCAGCAACTATGTGCACGAAGCCGGCAGCGAAGAGGATGAGACAGACAGGTAGCGACACCCACGCGATGTACTGGCTGAATGTAGACGTTGCTAGGTCGCTGTACATCCACATTCGGGCTAGAAGAAATCACTTGTGATTATTATACAGCGTTAGGTCAAACTCAAGCGCATTAAGACCGTGACTGCGGCGAGATGGCGCGAGGGAAACGGCATATGGATACTAGGAGGGTAGCAGGCGGCAAGCGCCTGTTATTATTCGACCGCGATGAGTTTGGGTCTGGAATAGCTGTCAGTTCAAATAAACTTTGACGTATTTATATGGCAACACTGTCTCCTCCAATCCCATTGTAATCGGGATTTGATAATACCCTCCCGCACTGATAGTTAATATTTAAATCGCTATTGTCCGTCTCCAGCGCTATAGATCAACTGCTTAACTGATGCGGTGCCTGCAACGGAACAGAGACGCAGGGGAGACGACAAAAGTTAGCTGGTAATGATTTCAAATCATTCCACATCATTCTTCTCAAGTCAAATGACTTATTAAGTTATTAATAATAATAGTAATTTGTTTCAGAGTGAGGCGGTTCGCAAACAGTGTGACGTTTTACAATGTTTTTGACTAATAGCAATCTTGATTTACCTGCAATCCTTTTGGTGAGCATGTAATAAAAGGAATCTCGTGTAATTTTTAATACTGCGGTGGCAAATCAGCTTACCGTCTACCTGATGGTATGGAATAACGTAACCTATGGAAGCTTGTGATTCCAATGGAGTCAGCGCATTGCCGACCTTTGATTGATATGATGAGTTGTTGACAGTTAGTGATAAATGCAGGTCCCTGACTTCTAATGGTAACATTTGGTTCTTGGCGACTGCGACGCGCGACCGCGAGCGACACATCACGGCGACCGGCGACCACGACCAACTGTTTTGTATGGATTATTATGAAACACGGATGCAACGGCAAGCGACCGCGTCATTAGACCACCAGCGAGCGACACGAGCCGCGCCACGCGGTCGCTCCTAAGGCAGTATCGTCGCGTGACGTTGCCTGAACGCTTTGCGGATATCGCACCCGTATGGTTTCCAACCATATGTGTGCGATATATGCAGCATGAATTGTGAACTTGTCGGTCGCCTGGCGTTGGTCGCGTTGATCCGTATGCTATCAGTCGCCTACCGACAGGTGACCATGGTCGCTAGGTCGCAACGCAATGCCGCGCTCGTGCGTCGCGGTCGCCAAGAACTTAACACAGCGCACCCTAAATAATTCTGGCAGCATTATGCCACAGGTTTAAAGATGGAAAAAATTAAACAATGCAGTTACAGGATGCTAGCCCATCGCCTGCAACATACTTCAACCATATTCCCATGGACACATACGACACGCACGGGCAGAAAGTGCTATTATATCCACCGTGGCCGTGAATAACCCGAAAGATTTAAGCTAACGATACTAGAGCCTAATTAGAGTATATAAAGTTATGTAACATATAGTCCAAAAACTCATAATTAAGGACATTTTAATTATTTGAAACAAATCAAAAGTTAAAAAATCTCCAGTCTAACACACCCTAAAGGCTTGAGCATAACTTGACACTTCTTGTCATGGAACACAAGTCACGGCATTCGCCGTTCGTCGTATGATTTCGGAGCGATTCGTGAAGTGTTATGCTCGCTCTCTGTTCTTCAACTTGAGTTTCTCAACTAAAGAGTTGTTCACAAAGAAGCGGGCAATTAATAAGATTTAATTTGTACTGAAATACTAATTTAATTAAGACACATAATTAGACCCATGTTAATACAGCATTATTTACTCGTACTGTCGTCAAAAATACGTGGTTTAAATCTTTCGGGTTATTCACGGCCACGGTGTATAATCGTACTTCATACGGGGTTTAGAACCGAACAAAATGTCTTAAAATAACTTTTTTGTAATACTACGACTGTGGGAAACAATTTTACGGTCTGCTGATTGTTAGCAGACACCGTAGACTGGTGGACATTTGCGACTGATTGACGATTTGAGGATTCGGAGCTGAGCACCGAACAAATATGTAGGTAGGTATGTTAAAATAAATGTAGAAATGTTTACCATTGTTGCAAATAGCGATGCCCCTGTCCATCGCGAAGTTGAGGACAGCCATGATGATGCCCAGCGCTGCGAGGAACACCCAGTCCTCGCCGAGCCGCGCGAATGTGTGCCGCCATATGTAACCTGCCGACAATAGGGTATAATCATCATCATCATCATCATCATATCAGCCGAAAGACGTCCACTGCTGGACATAGGCCTCCCCAAAAGAGTGCCAAAATGACCGGACCTGCGCCACCCGCATCCAGCGGACTCCCGCGACATTTACCAGGTCATCAGTCCACCTTGTGGGGGGCCTACACACGCCACGCCTTCCGGTACGTGGTCGCCACCCGAGAACCTTTCCGGCCCAACGGCCATCGGTTCTACGTGCAATAGTGTAGTGCGTTCTAGTGTATAATATAAGGTATTGTATTAAAGCAGGTTGAGCCACCAGACATGTGCTAAGCTGTGTTTTTAAACAAGTGACATCTAATTGTCAAACATGAGAGGCTTGGTCACGACTTCACGCAGCGGCATCAGCGGCAGCGGTGCGCCTTTTGTGGGAGCGAGAGGCCGCACTCCGGATCTCTCGCTCCCTCGTATGGCGCTTGAAGAACGGCTCAGTCGCGAAGCCGTATGGCTGTGGATGACTAACACGGCTGACAAGCCAATATGTACCTCAGCCGGTGTTCCCCCGTGGCCTCGTGCTCCTTCTGTCGCAGCTTGTCGTCTTTCCGACGTCGCTTGCGCTTCCTCGCGCGCTAAAGATGCAATGTTACTTACCTAGGACCTTGACGAACTTGCCCCTCGGTCGGTGTTTCCCCGTGGCCTCGAGTTTTTTCTGTCGCAGCTTGTCGTCCTTCCGCCTGCGCTTGCGCAACCTGCTTTATGCACTAAAGTTACTTGCCTAGAACCTTGAAGATCATTCCCCTCGGCTGGTGTTTTCCCGTGGCCTCAAGCTCGTTCTGTCGCAGGTTGTCGTCTTTCCGCCATCGCTTACGCTTCCTCGCGCGCTGTAGGTACTATATTACTTACCTAGGACCTTGACGAACTTGCCCCTCGGCCGGTGTTTCCCCGTGGCCTCGAGCTCCTTCTGTCGCAGCTTGTCGTCTTTCCGCCGGCGCTTGCGCAGCCTGCGTAGGCGACGCGCCTCTTCGCGCGCCGCTTCACTTAGGTCGCGCTGGTAGCGGCCATACATCTGAAAAATATCATTAAAAAGTTAGGATTTATCCTGCGGCAGTAATGGCTCTTTTACATGTCAATTATCTAGTATCTTAATCTACGGTTGAGTTAGGTATGGACTCTACTCCGGCGGGGTCGCGGATTTGTGCACAAGCGTTCCCGTAACCTCACCACAAGCCGGCGAGGCGGCAAGTAAGGGGGTTTTTAGTGGGTACATTGTGGGTCTCATTAGCCCATATGGGAGTCCCATATAACCCCCTGCGCCCGGGTAGTACGCGCAACGCATTTTCCCCTCTAAAAAAAGGTATGGACTCTACTTACATTAGAGACATCTTTAATCACCCTTTTTAACTTGAGCATGTTTTTTCCTGGTTCACGTGTAATCGTTTGTTCATGTATTTGTTTGTTAATATTACGAAGGTGGCAAAAAAGCATACCGTATACCTGATTGTGAACAGATACCGTAGCCTATGCACGCCTGTGATCCCGGAAAAATCACAAGCGCGTTGCCGACCTTTTATTGGTTCGAGGATTGGTTGTGTTGGTAGCTAGACGCGAACGCTGGCTCCTCACTCCCAACACAAGAAAGAAAGAAAGAAAACATTTATTCGTGACAAAAGAAATTGAACAAACAAACTGCAGACACATACGCACATACACATTTGCCACGAAATGGTCACAACTCAGCGTAAATGCTGCACAGCACATCCTCGAAGCTGGCTATATACCTTACTCACCACCAGTGGCGTTATTATGGCTGCTCTCTGTAAGGTGGAGGTACTTCCCCAGTTCGGATGCTCCAAATATGAGAGAGATATGACATTCCGCAGTGCCTCACCTCTCTTAATCTTTAATAATATACCAAACAGTACAGTCAGCAGAACAAATAGCTACGCGGGTACTAAAAATTAATTACACATACCCTATCAGCCTTATAATAAAGAAGTGTGCAGATCTTTTTGACCTCACGGAACGTGTTGGTACTTCTGCTACTGACTGTATGTATTATTTATTGGTTTATTAGTTTAAGAAGATTCAACAAGCTTGCCCCGAAAATTTATAGACGTTATTAGTCTTTACGATCTCAACACACACTATAAATTGGTTGGTGTCATGAGCATCTTATATTTGCAATACTAATGGGAAGAGTATGGCTATTTATAGGCTTAATAGGAAATACCTAAATTAGCTCGCATGGCGTATGTCACCCAATCATAGCCAGTTAATTGTTTTAATTTCCCTCACAGGGCGGCATGGACTGATTTACTGAATTTTAACACCCTAATTATAATGTATGTACATGACTTAGCAATGAAATAAATGAAATGAAATTTTCAGTTAATTATTTTATTAGCATTGCGTCAAAAACTACAGTTGTCGTACGTCGTACGTCGTAGTGTGATACGCAATGTCTGCGTATATAGGTAATTATCATCATCATATAAGCCGAAAGAAGTCCACTGCTGGACATAGGCCTCCCCCAAAGAGTGTCACATTGACAGGTATGACGTAGGTAATGTCAACAACGAATTTGAACTTTACTCAAATGGGGGACCGATTTTTGACTTTCGAGCGCTCGACTCTTTCACTCGAAAACTGTCTAAAATGACGAAAAGCTATTTTGAAATAGCGATAGAGAATTGAAAAACGAATGGTATTGAACACTCGTATTCAATTATATCGGTAGAAAGTAAGTGCCTGCAATTTTGAGACTATAATAGTATTTACTTTTATTTAATTTTCGAGCGCTCGAAGGTCAAAAATCGTCCCTCGGAACCCCTTGACGCATTAAACCGTCTTTGGCGTTGAACCGGCAGATTGTGCGGTTGTGCCCTAACGGAGCCTGGGGTCCGCTTTGGCACCTGATCCCAAGATTTGGCATATGCACTAGTTTTACGAAAGCGACTGCCATCTGACCTTCCAATACAAAGGGAAAACTAGATCTTATTAGGACCGAAACGCCACTGTTACATATCAAATGATATTTCATACATAAGTTTAGGAAAAAACCCAGTGGTACAGTCAGCATCAAAAGTAGCTACGCAAACGAAGACGTCGAAAGTCTTTATTAAAAGGGAATAAGAACTTTTGACGTCTTCGTTTGCGTAACTACTTTTGATGCTGACCATAAGAGCCGGGGTTTGGACCCTCAGTGCGGAGTTATCCGTTATTGACGAATAAGTTAATTTGTGTTGTAATTTTAATGTATAAAAGTAAACATAATAAATCATACCAACACCCGACGCCCCCTTTCAACTATTTCATCGTGATCCATTCTGTCTAATCACTTTTTTGCAAATATCTCTTAAGACTACAAATTCAACTCTAAGTTCGCTGGAAGTTGTAATCGTTCTGTTTCTTCGGAAAGTTCTTCAATAGGTTTTCTTACGATTCTGAGTAGAAGATCGAATTTTGAAAATAATCTTTTTCCTCAATGATTTCCCATTGTAACTTTCATTTGAGTGTTTCATTCATTTCGCTTGGGATATTTTGAATAACTAATTCATCTAGTTGTATTTATACTTAGGCCAAGCAATATGTTTGGGTTAAGTTTGAAGCCTGATCAACAGAGTCCGTTCCTCACTTTTAAAACGTTCTCATCACCAAACCTTTCAGTTCTCAGTATTTCGCCACAGTTTTTACAACGGAACACTAATGGATTCACCTCAACTTATGTCACAGGCATTTTACTTCCCAACGCCGCTGCACTTTTTCTTTCATATCACAGTTTAAGTCTTCCTCTATCTCTTTTCTTATTTCTTTAATATTAACCTCTTTTCACCAATATATTGCTTCATTACTCTTTTATTTCATAGTAAGTTTCCTTTTGACTCCTTTATCTTCAATATTAGTAATATAATATTGTCCGGAAAGTTTCAACGAATTTAACCTTATCAGAGAGGCAAATGCGTAACTTTTAGAACGGGCGTTAGGTTAAATCAACTGTCATTTTACCATACAAAAATTATGTTAGGTAGATCTAACGTACGTACGTATTAGCCTTGCGCAATCGAACCGCAGGTCTTGGTACTACTTGGTACCTTCTACAATGTAAGAAAGTCTAATTGCTACTGATGCTTAATCTCCTGCAGCCTTGAGTATGTTGTTTGCTATAGCTATCGGATTATCTTTGTGTTTGGACAAGATACTCGGAAAATGCCTAAGCAATTATTAATAGCCAAACATTGGGTTAGCCTCGGAGAATCAGGAAAGTTAAAAGTTATGGCGTGGGGTGTTTTAGAAAGAAATTCAGTATGTAAAAGTCGCCATCGCCTCGATAAACCGATGGGCGTTACCACACTTATCGATCGCCCATCGATCAATATCGATCGGCTGGTGTGGTAGGTTTGGCTGATAATTAGTAGAAACTGTCGAACGACGTCGACCACCATCGATCGATTGGTATGGTTAACACCCAATCATCGACGGTCAAAGATAACTGGATACGTTGTGTTGTTGTTACCCTTCCCGTAACATTGCGTCTTATAAGATACGCATCTTTTGATGCTCTTTTTTACAGAAATGTGTTTTGGTTTTCTACAAGGCGCAAACGAGGCTTGAACTTGTTTTATTTCTTATTTGCCCAGATTATGTTTTGACAATAAGGTGTTTTGATGTTTATGATAACATAGCGTGCTTCAATTAGATATGGGTAGAGGCGGTGGGGAATATACCCGGCGTTTCCCGTCTCTACATGGGTGTATTTCCCGTATTTACCTACCTCTGCCTATATACATCAACGTCACCAACGTAGCTAGAGATGGTTCTAATAGCTGTGATGGGGAATCTACAAAATGGGGTATTTATTAATATTTGTTGGGGGGTTGAAGTTGCACCACGTCCGTAGGAATTACCCATCGCTACCCTACACGTGACCCCTGGGCGGTGCTAAAAGTGCAACAACCTGGCAACCGTACCGTCTTTTCGAAGATCTCACGGTTCTAATACAATGATTTGCCATACGATAAATAAATAAATAAATAATATTTGTAAGTATTTTAGCTATGTATTATTTGATTTACTTTACAATTTGTCATGTTTATCCTTATTTATATTTATTTAAACTTTCACGATTCTCACACATATTTTTTACTTAAAAGGACTTAATCGGGTATAATTAACTTATTTATTTACCAGTTACGATATAAACTTACCATATAACAGGCTTTAAATTTAAGTTCCATCCTTAAGTACTTCTTATAAAGCAGAAATTGAGGCAAATTACTTCCTAAACTTGAAATACTAGCATTAGGTAGTCATTGAACAACAAATTCCTGCGTAAATATCACTTGGACCGAAAGTTCATTACTTGAGCTAAATATAGCACTTCACACTACGTCACACATCTTCAGTACCTCAATTATCTATGATTTTTTGATACTTAAAGGTCCAGGAAATCACGTTTTACCGTTCAACACTGTTTGTCGAATTACCTACTATACTGTCAGTTCCACGTTCACTGAAAGCGTAAAAATTACAGAACAAAAAGTGCATTACACTACACATCCTTTAATTGACACTTTACACGCCGCACTTCTTTAACAGATCAACAATCGATGAGTTTTTAGACGTTATTAAAGTGGAGGAAATCACGGTTTCCTAATTTCACTGGATATTGACTGATACGCGAGTCCAAGTCTGCTCCAGATACAATATCAGAGTAGAATGTAGCATGTCCACCAATTAGCTAAACGGCCCATCCAATCAAACGTGCTTGCATAAAAAGTATCCGCTTTAAACTACTTGGAACAACAAACAATGATGAGCGGTACGGAAATAGTACTTTCTATGGTAGGTACCTGTGACGTAGAATTTTACAGACCAGCATCATTTGGGTTTTGACTAATTAACCAATGTATCTATCGATCTATTCAGCCCGTATCATGGTACCTTGTGACGCACACAGAATTGTATAGACCATCATATGGATTTTGACTAATCAACCAATCTATCTATTTACTCGTATGTATCTATCTATTCAGCCCGTAGCATGGTATCTTGTGACGTGTACAGAATTCTATAGACCATCATCTGGGTTTTGACTAATTAACAATCTATATATCTATTCAGCCCGTATCATGGTACCGTGTGACGTAGACGGTATTCTATAGACCATCATCTGGGTTTTGACTAATTAACAATCTATATATCTATTCAGCCCGTTGACGTATACAGAATTCGATAGACCATCATCTGGGTTTTGACTAATTAACAATCTGTATATCTATTCAGCCCGTATCATGGTACCTTGTGACGTAGACAGAATTCCATAGACCATCATATGGATTTTGACTAATTAGACCTATCTATCTATTCAGCCCGTAGCCACTGAGTATAGGCCTCTTTCCCACGCTATACGCTACTCTCCTCGGTGCCATGTTAACCTCATCCACTGTTACTTGCCGTCCGGCAGATATCGTCGGTCCATTGGGCTGTCGGTCTGTCCGCTGATCGTTTCGATGACCTAGGCTATCAGTTACCCCCTTTGTCCATCTCTTATCGTTTCTCCTCGCAAAATGTACCGCCCACTTTAACTGTGAGATTCATTCACCGATGTCCGTTACTAACATTCGGCGCCGGATTTCAGTGTTTGGGACATGATCAAAAAGGGAGACTAAGCCTAAGCTGGCTACGAACTAATATTTTGGCACTTACTGAAGAAAACACGACGGCTCAATATGTCCGTTGGCTTGTTCTAAACTTTCCACAATGTAAGCAAACCTCACCGCGGTTCTTTAATAAGTCTGATAACTACTGCCTAAACCCTCATAAATATTTAAGAGTTTCATTTATGTACTCGTAGTTGAGCTAATCGCCACTTTATTAATTTTCTACCTGATGGTATACCCAATTAACCCACACATGTGCACGTGCAAATGAAGCAGGCGGGCGTTCGGAGATTAAACTCTAATGAAATGTATGAACTGCCATTGTCGCCCCGCTGCCGGTCGGCGTCCAGACCAAGGCCTTAAAGTAACAGGGTCCTGTCAACTTTTGGGTCCAAAACTCTAAAACTGGATCAATTAAACGACATAGTAGGAAGCAAGTCATCGAAACAGCCGGATAGATACCTACCCTAAAACAATGTATTTGGTTAAACCAAGAATCCTTGATTTTAAGGGCCTTCATCATTCGTGTCTCTTTCATTATAGCCTCGGCATAAAAGTTAGCAAGTCAATATTGAACGATAACATGCATTTATTTTGAGTACATCGCTGGCGATGTACGGTAAAAGTTTACAACGGAGAAGCAAAAGGCGCATTGCATAAGAAACGTACGCTTTATCAATGTCAAGGTAATGTTAGGTGCTAATAGGTTGGTTAGTGCTATGATACTGGTGCCCTCTTGTAAGACATTTTCAGGTTGTTTTGGCTGATTGTACAGTCCACGTCAAAGAGATGTTTATA
The DNA here is from genome assembly GCA_963854355.1 of Epinotia brunnichana. Classification (NCBI taxonomy): domain Eukaryota; kingdom Metazoa; phylum Arthropoda; class Insecta; order Lepidoptera; family Tortricidae; genus Epinotia; species Epinotia brunnichana. Next base: position 1,893,743 of record OY977959.1, on the reverse strand, counting down.
TATTCGCCTTAACTATTACAGTTACAATGGCATAAGGTGCATAAGTGTAAGCAGTAAGTGTACATATTAGTTAGTGCTTAAACGAGCATAATCATAGCGTACGTAATATCGGTATTCATAGATACCGATAATCTGGAAATTTCGGTAATAATTTAACTAGTATCATTTCATTTCAATAATTGTATAGCTTAAACTCCATTTGTAGCGAAAAACAACAGAATCGCTCTGACGCATGTGGGCCGTGTTTGGGTTAAGATTATACTTTTGTTAAAAACAGAATCAATATTATTATATAAATTACAAATAGCCGTACCAGATATTTAAGAGCAGACTTGTGTTGTCAAATTGTATTGCAGGCAACATTGTAGACAATTAGTGTATCCATATACCTACAGGTACTTTTAAACCTGTACAAATATAGAGAGCGGAGTTTCGGTCAGCCCAGGATTACTGTTATCTTCACAGGCCGGTTTTCTCAAATAAGGCCATATTCAACGGTTTACGCGAAGATTTACTCCTAATCCACTAGCCTTGAGAATCACGCGTTGTGAGCGTCACAAAAATTAGGGAAATGCTCGTGGAATTTAATCTCAGACGGGGGATTTTCTTTATACTTCAAACAAGAAAACCGACTCGCTGGTGGTAAGCAAAACTCACACCATAAACTGAGGAAATTTGAGACTCAAAAAGAATCGCAAGCAAATTACCAACCCTTAGTTGATTTGAGAGTTATTTGTGTATGTGTTGATAACTAGAGACAATGTGGGACAATCTGTTGCTCGCGTCCGCTGGATTTACCTACCAGAACCCTGCACGTGTCTCCTGGGTGGTGCTAAATGAGCGACAACACTCTCAGCGAAATACCACCACCACCACCACCACCGCCACCTATTCAAGGAGCGTCTAGCAAGTATACCTTTAAGCGTCAGCTTAAGGGCTATTTGTTGACGCTCCAGAAATCCCAATCCTAACCCATCCAGCACTTTTCTATCCCAACCGTGTCGCGTTTTTTGCTTACAGCGACCGATTCACTGCCGCGAAGACACACACAATATGTGTTAAATTGTAATGTATGTAGTATATAAATGTCTTCTTTCTTTCTTTCTTTCTTCTTTAAATAGGTAATACTATAAAAATATCAAATGGATATTCACCTATTCTGCAGATCGCCATACGATTAAATAAACTAGAGACAAATGCGGCCTGCATTGTCTCTCTGTCAATACAACGCATTATCGGGAGGTCTGGAGACCTCACTCACCACACAACATCACATAGAGGTGCCCACAGACCAAGGATTGGTATTATGATATCTGTAAGGTGGAGGTAGGTACTTGGGGAAGCCGAACTGGGCAGTCGGGCTGCTCCATTATGAGTGAGATGACATTGCAGCCCTCTACCTCTTTAATAAATGAGGATGCTACGTCGCAAGCATGCTACGGTAGCCTAGGGGTTCAGGCATGCATCTGTCAAATGGCAGTCGTGGGTTTAAATCCCGGCTCGCACCAATGAGTTTTTCGGAATTTATGTACGGAATACCATTTGATATTAACCGTTAGATTTTCGGTGAAGGAAAAACATCGTGAGGAAACCTGCATACAATTGCTAAGAAATTCAAAAGGTGTATGTGAAGTCACAAACCCGCACTGGGACAGTGTGGAGTGGAGACTACTGCCCGTTCCCTCTCATCCATGATAGGAGGCCTGTGTCCAGTAGTGGGACGTATTTATTATTATTATGTAATGCACACCATTCCTCAGCTACTGCGGCCCGTACCGCACGATCATACAAAAATGTACTGGTTGTACAAAACTCGCAGCTACTGCTTGCATTGCATGCTGCCAAACTCTAAGGCTTGGAGCCGGCACTATGGTAGTTTTTGCAGAAACAATTGCCAGTGTCATCTTAACTTCCAACCCAGAGTGGAAACTAGGTACGTACATATTATTGGGGTCTGTAAGCGACCCGCTCTGCTTCGCACGGGTTTATATATAATACATGCATGTATTATATATATGTATAAACCTTCCTCTTGAATCACTCTATCTATTTAAAAAACCGCATCAAAATCCGTTGCGTAGTTTTAAAGATCTAAGCATACATAGGGACAGACAGACAGCGGGAAGCGACTATGTAGTGATTACAATTTTTCCTCATGAGATTCCCATCGACGTTAGAAGTACAAAAATCTTCCTCATTCCGGTTAGACCTCCCATGACCAGTCTAGACTGGGCGTTAATTAGCCTATATTAAGCCCTAGAATACACCGCTAACAATAGCCCCACCCACGGTTCTGCAGTTCTTCATTAGTCTGATTGCATCACGCTACTGAGATTGTACCTAAGTATATGATTTTTAGGATATTGGATTATACGGTTCTTTTTACTAAGACTGTCCGTCTGTTTGTCTGTCTGTCTGCCTGGCTGTCCGTCTGTCTGTATGTCTGTCTGTCTATTGTCACCAGGCTGTATCTCACTAATACCGTGATAGTTCCAGTTGAAATTTTCACAGATGATGTATTTCTGTTGCCGCTATAACAACAAATACTAAAAACAGAATAAAATAAATATTTATATAGATATGTACGGAACCCTGGACCCGGTCGTGTTGAAGGAAGGAGCAGAGGTTGTGCGCCCAGGAGGTGGACAGATATAGTCCAAGAATTTACCAGGTTCACACTACAGGCAACCATACAAAAGGCTCAAGATAGAACGACCTGGAGAGTAGAGGTTGAACGAGTAGCCCATAGACGTCACGTCCCTCAGAGATGAGGATACGAACAAGAAAATAAGAAGTACCTATATTTCGCTGCAAATGACTGTATGGGGAATTGATTTCCTGTCTTTAAATTGAGTTTGATTCAACGACTCGAGAAAGAAAGAAGAAAGAAAGAAAATACATTTATTTAACGTCACAATTTACAAAAAAACAAACCAACCAAAGAAAAATACTTAGTTCGAGAACGTTAAACAGGATTCCCACTCAGCATAAAGCCACAGCAAGGCACAGCAAGCTGAGGCGCTGATTTTCAGTGGGGACCTAACTTAAAAACTATCATAAGTCGCGACACCGACCGGTATTAACTATGAAAATAAAGAAAGAAAGAAATTAATAAATCAGCCTAAACAGTTAACATACAGAAGCAACAAAAAAAAAAAAAAAACAAAGAATAAAATATGGGTAGGGTATACTCATAACATTGTGAGCAAAACGGAACGTACACAGTACATGTGACTCTAAGCGAAATTCAGTCTCATTATCATCATCATCATCATTATTACATCCAGAGAACGTCGAATGTTGTACAAAGACATCCCCAAAGCAACTCGTCAATGAGCAGTCGTACACAATACAATCGCTACATATTCATACGGTTAAGGCGCTGTATGCAGCTGCGCATCGAAAAAGTGCCTTTTCCAAACCGATTATTAGTATACTTGTACTATTGCTAGAGATCCAAATTTTTGATATGTATATCTTCAGTTCATTGGCTATGTTCGTACTTCGTAAAATCACGATTGCTTACAAAAACCTCGATAGATTTTGCCTTTCAAAACAGTGCTTTTTTACCACCAAACTCGAAATATCTCAAAAGTTATTTGGAATATTACAATGAAATTTGTTGTGATAGGTAGCTTTTTGGTAGATCTATCTACCGGCTTCTTAGAATTTCAATATGTTTGATAATTCAATACATTTGGTCATTTGTCTGAAAAACCGGGTGTCCGCGTCATGCATGCGCGGTGGCGAGTACAATTTAGTACGCCCGTGGCCACTGCCGACGACGGACCTGTGAATGGTTACCTGGCACGCAAATACGCCTTTTTGCAGCAATTATTTCGAGTTATCAAGGTAAATAAAAATATATAAAGGAATAGGAAACGCTAATACATGCTGGAGAACACATTCGAAATGATAGAATAACAAATATAAGGTATACGATATTTACTACATTAAAGCGTTTCTACATCCGCACCTAAAACGTATTAATAGGTAGCTGGAGCATATTGACAAGATGTCAATAAAAATCTTCAGTTATCCTGAATACGTATTTAGAACTGTTAGGTAGTAAGTAGTCGGGTGTAAATCGGATTCGGACACGAGCACATGGTTGGGGGGGTAATGGTACCAATTATGGACTGTACGAATAATAGATTTATTTATTCATACAGAAATATATCAAAAGCATTTAGGGCTATTGCGCCGGATAGCGACTACCTAGACTAAAGTCCTAAACGAGTTGGTGAACTGAAGTATATTTACTTGCTGTTTAGTAGATTCTATTAAAAACGAGTGCGGAAAAAGACCCTGCCACTCCACCAGCAGCAGGCCACGGCCCTTCCTCATCTTCGTTATAGACATACATGCATACATACGCTACGGCACATCTTTTCGTCCAATATTCCGCAGTGTCTCAAGACGAGAGTCTTTGACCAGTGTGTGTTGCCAGTGATGACATATGGAACGGAAACGTGGTCGCTTACTATAGGCCTCATAAGAAGGCTCAAAGTCACTCAAAGGGCGATGGAGATGGCTATGCTGGGAGTTTCTCTGTGCGATCGCATCAGAAATGAGGCTATCCGCAGCAGAACCACGGTAACCGATATAGCCCTCCGAATCGCTAAACTTAAGTATCAGTGGGCGGGGTACATTGCACGTAGAACCGATGGCCGTTGGGGCGGAAAGGTTCTCGAGTGGCAACCACGTACCGGAAGGCGCGGCGTGGTTAGGCCCCCCACAAGGTGGACTAATGACCTGGTAAAGGTCGCAGGAGTCCGCTGGATGCGGGTGGCGCAGGACCGGCTATTGTGGCACTCTTTGGGGGAGGCCTATGTCCAGCAGTGGACGTCTTTCGGCTGATATGATGATACATACGCTCGAAAAACATAAACTTCCTTCTGAGGCAGTCGGGTACAAAGTACTACAGGGTGTTCCCCTATACAGCTGCAAAACTTTGCCAGCTGTTTGTGCACATGATACCCATCACAAAACACTAAAGTATGCCGTTTCACATCTCGCACTCACTCTGCCACCGCTGTTTCTCTAAATAACAACCAAGAAAGCCTCCCCCGCCACGCCCCTTTAAAAATAAGCCCACTAAAGCAAATAAATGTGACGTTATCTAAGTGAACATACCTTTTGTCGGTATGGAGTTCTTGATATGACTCACTCACTCACTTACTCATCAACGCACAGCCAAAACTACTAAGACTAGAGAGTTGAAATTTACACCAGAACTACCTTTTACAACGTAGGCAACGCTAAGAAGGATTTTTGGAAATTCCACCCCTAAAGGGGGTAAATAGGGGTGCAAAGTTTGTAAGGGGGAAACTTTATTTTTAGAGCTAGAGACTTAAATTTTTGCATAAAGATTTATTATTAGAATACATAAGAATAATTTTATTATAAGAATACAAATTAAGTACTTTCAATTCAATTAAATTTATTTTGTTAAACATAGGTAACAACTTTTACAAGTATTGTTGGTATACAAAATATTATTATAAGACTTCTGTGCATTACCCACAATGTAGGTTTACAAAATATTTCAGCCAGCTAATATATTTATAAAAATTAAAAAAAAATATATCAATACAGTGATTGGTGTTAAATACTTCAAATACATGTCAAAAACTCTAAAAAAATACTATAACTAAAGAATATTATAACTAAGGAATGTCTTGAATGGAATCATGTTATGTCGTAGGGTCGTTTAAGTAATATTTAATGGTATAATAACACTTTTCAATCAAATATTGATCTATTGATTGAAATGATTGATCCAATAATGTCATGGAAAGATCACATAGATACATTATACAGTAAGTTAGCAAGAGGGATCTATGCTCTAAGACAGTTAAGACCACTTGTGTCAGAAAGTTGCTTAAAAGAGCTGTATTATGCGTACATATACTCTCAACTTTCATACGGGATAATGCTTCGGGGCAACAGTACGGATTATGAGCGCATCCTAAAGATCCAGAAACGTGCAATTAGAGTACTTCCCTATGCAAAGGACAGATACACGTGTCGCGAACATTTAAGAAAACTTAGTATCTTAACATCAGTTTCAACTTATATATTGGAAGTTTTGATGTATGTTAAACGTTATCCAAATGAATTTCAAAGGAGAGGTGAAAATAGTTCGAGATCAATGAGAAATGTGAATAACTTAAAAAGAAGAGGGTTGTGTCCGAGATACAACCGTTAATTAAGTTTAAGTGGATATTTGTTGGTTGTCCCCGTAAAATATATATCTGCATTAATTCACTAAAATCTGTATAAGCACAGATAAATCGGTATATATAGCAACATTGACTGACGTAGCTCGTTTGACTCGCGAGGCATTGAAAATGGCGGTCATTTCAGCATAGTTTTCATGCCCGTCACATAAACTAAATAACATTTTGTGATTAACAACTAATAGCAAATAAAGAAGGATTAAAACATGTAACAAACAATTATTTGAAATCAGATTAGGCTTCTCTACAAAAAGTTAATCCGGAAGTTACGTGATACATTTTGAACTGTACCCCTATACAAGAACGCGAGCAAAGAAGTATCCACTTTAAAACAACCTCGCCCAGACTTAGAATAGGCACAAAACTTCCGAAGTTAATAGGACAAATACTTTTTAACCGGCTACCTTCAAACCTTAAAACCATAACGAACGACAACTCTTTTCGCTTCCATGTAAAACAACTATTGCTTGAAAAAACACTGTATAGTTTACAAGAATTTCTTTCAAATGACTAAATAACAATATCTTAAAAGCTTGACGTTAATATTTGTATTATGTTTTCTTTCTCTATTTTATGTAATAGCATTATGCTATGAGTATAAGTATTATTAAACTATTTACAAATAATAACAATTCTGTACACAACTGTACACATCTATTGTATTTTATTGTAACTGACAAGTTATAATTTTAACACATTTTTATCTGTATATTCATTGTACTATGATTTCAATTGTAAAATTATGATAATAAACAAATCTGAATCTGAAGTCAATTGTCTTTTAAATTTATTAATATCCAGTGTTTAATTCGGTCTGGAATTTTATTGAAAATGTTTGGTGCCATTCCCAAGATTCCGCCTCTGATTAGCGCTGTGTTGTTGCTACCCTGCAAAGTTTTCAATTTTTGTTTGTATTGTTTACGTGTCGGAAATCTGCGGCCTTCTGAAACGTTACTGAACATGCTTGGATTGGTCTTGACAAAAATACCTACTTCTAGGATATACAGTTCTTCTAGTTTCTATGGAGAGCAAGACATTTTTAAAGTAAGGGATTTGTAACTTCGGTTTTTTAATTATTAATCACTTAAGAAGGTTAAAAGGGGGTTCGAATTATGTATAGAGAGCAAGACATTTTTAAAGTTAGAAATTTGTAACTTCGGTTTCAGACTATTTACTATGAGAGTTCAAAGAGGGTTCTAAGTTTGTAAAAAGAGCAAGACATTTTGAAATAAAGATAAATTTGTTTCTTCGGTTTTAGACTGTTTACATAAAGACTAGGTACAGTCAGCGTCATATAGTTAGTAGCAGCCAAAGTAGCCAAATATATCGTAACACATCCTTACACCTATAGTAACAAAGACGTGTTGCGATATATTTGGTTACCTAGGCTGCTACTAACTATCTGATGCTGACTGTACAAAACTAATTTCAATGTTTTTTTTTATTAAACAAACATTTAAAATCTTAAACAAACATTTAGACGATAACATGTTATACGTGGACGAAGTCGCGGGCAACAGCTAGTTTATATATATATATTTATTTAAGCTTTATTTATTCCATATTGTTTGTGTTAGTACATATTTACTAAATCTAAAAGATTTATGCCATTTTTTCTTTCTTATATGGACCCTATTCGGGTAAAAGCCATATATCGCCAGATATTAGGAGAAAAGAAGGGCACTGGAAGCAACAAACTGGTCAGGGCCGAAAGGCAAAAGAAGGAAAGGTAGACGACGAAGACGTTGGACCAATGACATAACTGAGGTCGCCGGACCTAGCTGGATGCAGTTGGCTAAAGACCGAAAAAAATGGCATGAGATCGAGGAGGCTTTTACCTAAATTTACATTTGCTTTAAAAAATTCAATATAAATCAAACAAAAAAAGACAATTTAAGCTTAATTTATATTTATATAATTACTTCCGGTTGGAAAATTTGTTGGATTCTTGTGTAAAGCATCTTAGAATAACGATTAAAAATGAAATATACAAAAAAACGCTATTATAAATTAATGATTTTCGAAACCGTATTTTGCCTGGAGTATAGAGCCAAGTATAAGTCCAATCTTGTTGGCTTGTTGAGAGTATCAAGGTCCATCGCGGTGTTGCCGCTGGTCGAGGTAGCATGGTAGGCAGCACGCGCCGCGCGAGCGCAGTGACATAACACTTTTAGGTATTTAAGAGACAAATTGAATTTGTTATTTTTATATGATGTTTGGTCAAATTACATTTTTTAATAGACATAGTAATGTACTGAAGAACTTGCTGGTCTTAAAATAACCACCCTGTATAATAAAATGCTCTTCTGACTAACAGTGGTCTAATTATCCAGTTTTTGATCAGTCAGTCATACTTATGTAACAAAGGTAATAATTATGGTAATAATACTCCTTGCATTTCATTAAATTGTCAAAAGGGCCTCTACGTGTTGGCTCCGTTGGTACTTTGTAGGTACCTAGCCCCACGCATGCCTCCCAAAGGTCCGGAACATCATTAGCCCGTGAGCGGGAAAGACATACATGGTAATAATATAATTTGCCAGGAGATAAATAGATGAACATAGCTATTTGTTTATTATTTTTGATGGTTTCTTAAGCGGGTGTTAACCGGCGCTATAACTTTACCTAGAAGTAATCGATTTTATTTCGGTTTAAAAAACCTGTAATATATTAGTACAATCCATAATTGGTGACGTTCACCCTTAGGAAGTGAAGATGTACTATTATTTTATCAGTTCTACGTATTTGGAAAACGGAAGCACCCACATAGGAACTGGGAAAACGATAGGTGGATTGATGATGAAGAAATCTGTACTAACATATCTTTGGAAAGTAAGTGTCCATAATTGATGTCATCATACTACGATGTACTTAAGGTGGTTCGCTTGCCATACAAAACGATATTTGACATTCGCAGGCTTACGGCGTGATATTTTAAGAAACTTATGTAACAAGCATTCATAAATTGGCTTCCCATTTGCGCCAAATTCCCCCTTTCCTAGAATAAACTTGTATAAACTAGATTAATTTGAGAAATTGGTTTGTCACGTGATATTTTGGGAAAACTAGTTTTCTCAAATTAATATAGTTTATACAAGTTTATTCTAGGAAAGGGGGAATTTGGCGCAAATGGGAAGCCAATTGATAAAAGTCTGATACATTAGTTTCTTAAAATATCACGCCGTTAGCCTGCGAATGTCAAATAACGCTTTGTATGGAAATCGAACCACCTTAAGAACTGTAACTACCTATTATTCCTTATTTTCTTTAAAAAAATAGATTTAAATAAATAAATAAACAATAAATATTTGGGGACAATCTTACACAAATCAACCAAGATTTGAAAAATAAAACAATTATTCAAGAAGACAAACATTTGATCGTATGATCCGCAAAAACGAGCCGAATACGGATGCCAACAGAATAAGGCCGTTAGCGGGGTGCGCGGGACGCGCGTCTCCCGCTCCGTCTGCCTCACCTCCGCAAATACCTAAATATCGTCTAATAAGAGCGCCTTAACTATGAACTGCTGTCGAAATAACTCGTAATAAATAACAAGAAGACTCGCTCTGGAGCGGTGAGCCATTATAGTTTAGAGGCAGAGAAGTCTCATTAAACAACAACACATTAACGTACACATTACGTATGAAATAAAACCGATAGCTAAACAATATCAGCTGATAACGCGGCCGTGGTACGCGGTTCTACGGGAGATATTTGCATGATATTTACATATTACATAATGTACGTTGATAATGTGTGGTCACGCGGGGTTTGAGGTGTTGTTTGCGGATTTACTCTCGACGTCGCGACATGATCATATGAGCATTGTTGTGATTACTTGTGATACATTGTCTCAAAAAGCATGAACGCAGTGTAGTTCAACACATCGAATTAAATTCATTGACGACCGCTTTAGCCTAGTTGGTAGTGACCCTGCCTACGAAGCAAGAGGTCCTGGGTTCGAATCCCGGTAAATGCATTTATTTGTATGATGAGCACGAATATTTGTTCCTGAGTCATGGATGTTTTCTATCTATTTAAGTATTTATTTCTCTATATAAGTATGTATATCGTCGTCTAGTACCCATAGTACAAGCTTTGCTTAGTTTGGGACTAGGTTGATTTGTGTAAGATTGTCCGCAAATATTTATTTATTTATTCTAGCTTTGATTATTACGGAATGTGTCAATATAAATAAACTCTATATTCCGTCCGCCTTTCAAAAAATCTCGGGTTAGCTGTTAGGTTAAAATATGTTTGTCTGTCTGTATGTCCGTTACCTCTTCACGCTTACACTGCTGAGCCGATTTAGATGAAATTTGGTATAGAGATAGTTTAAGTCCCGGGGACTAGAAAGTTCCGCGTGGCGTCACATTATGGTACACTTTTAGCATAATGTGGCGTTACGGAACTTTAACGGGCTATATCTTCATCATTTTTTGTTTGATTGACAAAATAAAAATACGTGGCCAATATTTTTTGATAATCTAACTGACAGGCTATAAATAGAAGTATATTTTTTTATACAGGAAAATACCCAATTATTTCTGATTACAGCTTTTGGGTGAGTATCCAACTCTACCAGAGCTCTGCTGTGGGAGGTAGCGTAGCGGTGTGCGAGCAAAATATCCACCAACACCATTTCTAGCCTCGTTCAAGCATCTCTTCCTATTGTGGATTTTCCTCGCTCACCGCTCCGCTCGCTACCTCGCTCAACGCTGGTGGACACTGACTCTTATTCAGATAGCGATTAGTAATATCAGGTGATATCAGATCAAAAAAAACCGGCCAAGTGCGAGTCGTATCCGCGCACGAAGGGTTCCCGTGCCATTATCTATAAAACGGTTAAAAAACCGCGTTTGTTGTATGGGAGCCCCATTGAATATTTATTTTATTCTGTTTTTTACCAGAACAGAAATATATCATCTGAGAAAATTTCAACTGTCTAACTATCACAGTTCAAGAGATACAGTCTGGTGACAGACGGACATACAGACAGACATACAGACGGACAGCGGAGTCTTAGTAATAGGGTCCCATTTTACCCTTTGGGTACGGAACCCTATAAACCAGTATATTTCTCTGGTTGTCAAACAAGCAAATGGTCACACAAGCGCAGCGACGTACGTAAGTGAGTGAATAAAACCATTCATGTCCGCAAAACACATAATGATCGTCGTTATACGCCCGTGAGTTATGGCGTCTTTTATATTTGACGACTGTCGTTAGTCTAAACTTGAAACTAACGCGAATGCAAATTATGACAAAATGTTGCATTAGACATTATTGAGTTGTTTAAAGTATGGAGTGCAGCTTTACGTAGAGTTGATATTGTTGTATTTATTTCCTTGCGTTTAGTACGTTACTTGCAGTAGGTAATTTGTATAATAAATAAATAAATATTTGCGGACAATCTTACACAAATCAACCTGTCCCCAAACTAAGCAAAGCTTGTACTGTGGGTACTAGATGACGATATAGATACTTATATAGAGAAATAAATACTTAAACACATAGAAAACATCCATGACTCAGGAACAAATATTCGTGCTCATCACACAAATAAATGCCCTTACCGGGATTCGAACCCAGGACCTCTTGCTTCGTAGGCAGGGTCACTACCAACTAGGCTAAAGCGGTCGTCAAACAAGCGTTAAGTTACAGAACATTGAAGAGGTTTGGCAAAGTAGGTAAATAATAGATATTGGCGATGTCGCGTTATATATGACTGTAAACTCCAAATCGTGTCGTCCCCGTATCGCCGACTGTAACATCTCCGATCTGATCGCAATCGGTGACAGGAAAATCGTTAGCGGCACAATTTTCTGCATACTAAACGACTACAATTATCGATGTGCTAGCATCTCTTCATTAGATTGCATCGATTATTAGCTCGATAATCGTTTCCGTGCATTTTATAAAGTCTTGCAATGTTTATTAATAAACAAGTCTTGCATAATTTTTGTCGTGGCAAAATGACCACAAAGATCCACTATGAATAGGGCTTGTTCATATATTACGTCATCAAATGGTCAGCTCTGTGAGTATCAAGTGTTAACGCCAATTGGGAATGGATGAAAATTTTAGAAGTGCCTGATTATTTTTTTTGTGTTAGGAATAACCTTCCTTAGCACCAGAAAAAAGTTGCAGACTTTTCAGCTGCGTCAATTATTTTTGAAACATATAAACAGTTTCCTCACTTACGTTTTGTGGTTAGGACGGAGAATACTTTGCTTGATCCGTCTCATATTACAAAAATGTATCATAAAATCCGTGGTATACTGACACTGCAATGATATTGATATTGACAGCTGCAGCATCTGTATTTGTCATTGCCAGGGTCAGATATGTAACATGAGACGGATCAAGGAAAGTGTCTCGTTCGCCGTCCTAAACCCAAAACGTAAGTGACGAAACTGCTTATATTTTTTAAATATAACTGATGCAGCTGAAAAGTCTGCAACTTTTTTCTGGTGCTAAGGAAGGCTTTTCCTATGACCAAAAAAAAATCAGGCACTTCTATAATTTTCATCCATTCCCAATTGGCGTTAACACTGAACTTGATACGAACTCACAGAGCTCTGACCATTGGATGACGTAATATTTGAACAGCACAGCCAAGGTCATTCATATAACCAAAAAAATAATCAGGCACTTCTAAAATTTTTATTCATTCCCCATTCTTGGTACTAGGTAGCAGGCCCCAGGCTCTTAAGCAACTGAGGACTGAACTAGGAAAACGCTAAAGACTAAGTCTGATATTGAGATCGGCCTTTCTGCATAAGAAATCTAACCAAAGCCAATGCCGCTAGGTACTGATATATCACGTGGGTCCACGTGCATTGAATGTTTATGCGCGTGAGTGGCTCCAGCGTAATGCTCTGATCACTGTTTCTAACCACTTCAGTCACGACGTGAAATTATTTGTACTTCATTGCACAAAAAAGGTAGGTACCTACAGTCGCCATCACAAACATCGGAGCAAACAAGCAGCTCACAAACATCGGAACACACCTCTATTTTCAAGGCATTAGGGTGCATGTGCCGATATTTTTGAACACCTATAGTGTACCGATGTATGTGATGGCGACTGTACAAATAGCGAACTTAATGTGATATGGCATACTAGTCTACCACTGGGCTAATAATTAAGTACTTAGAAAATTAAAAAAACCCCCAATATTTTCATTTCAAAGTTCAATATCTCAAAAACCGCATTCAAATCGGTCCATTCGTTTAGGAGCCACGACGCCACAGACAGACACACAGACACAGACACACAGACACGTCCAACTTAAAACACCCCTATTTTGCGTATTCTGTTGAAACGTAGCTAAGAACCTCAGAGCATAGAATACTAGAGAGAGGACAAGCCGCCGGCGGCCGTGTCGCAGCTGTATGCTCAATGGGCATACACTGCCATACTGTGCACGCGTGCTGATCGCAGAGAATATTACGTTTTTTCCCAAAATGCCTGATATGATGCGCGTTTATTGTCAAATAAGCGTGTAGGTATACAAGTGTGTGTGTATTAGATGTGTGCGTGCTTTGTCTTGTCAATTATTTTGCGTATTCTGTTGAAACGTAGCTAAGAACCTCAGAGCATAGAATACTAGAGAGAGGACAAGCCGCTGGCGGCCGTGTCGCAGCTGTATGCTCAATGGGCATACACTGCCATACTGTGCACGCGTGCTGATCGCAGAGAATATTACGTTTTTTCCCAAAATGCCTGATATGATGCGCGTTTATTGTCAAATAAGCGTGTAGGTATACAAGTGTGTGTGTTTTAGATGTGTGCGTGCTTTGTCTTGTCAATTACTTGGGCGTTGTGTGGGTAAATGTACTTGCGACAGGCACACTCTATACAAATCGGCCGGCATGTCCGATCTCCTTATATTCATACATCTGTGCTAAGAACCATCTCGATCACGTCAGCTTTCGGATAAAAAAACCGCATTCAAATAGGTACATTCGTTTAGGAGCTACGATGCCACAGACAGACACATATACACGTCCAACTTAAAACACCCCTCTTTATGCGTCGGGTGTTAAAAAGAAACGTTTGTTTGCGTTTGATATATCAACATATCCAATTAAATTCGACGTTTTCAAAAGTCAAGATTGTATGCTTCTAAAATTGCTAAATAGGACTTTTATTTTAAAAACTAATTCGATGATTTCACCTAGAATCATTTTACCTAACAGTATTGCATGATATAGGTATTGTGCATAAATAAAATAGTATGTATAAAAACACAAAGCAACGAATAATTTAATATACCTAATGAATAAATCAAGACAGAATAACCAACCGCAGAATGGTTACTTTTAAGCCCCATTTGCATGTAAATGGGCCTTTAGTTTTTCATCTCACAGAGTGCCTATGTTACATTTTAATACCTAAACTAAAACGTAACCTGATAGGTTTTATTACTGGGCGGAAAATGATTTTTACATAACAACCTTTACAAAAATAGCTTGCGTTGTTGCATCATTATATTAGACTAGATGTCGTGCACCAAATTGCATAATTGATAACCGGAACAGAAACCTACAGAATTTATTTCATGTCGCATGTAGCCATTATCCTGAGAAAAGCGGATGGCTAACGAAACTACAGATAGACACAGGTGATTCCGGAATACACGGTTTTCTATAATCTGATGTACTTATGTACCTTTTCCTGTGCAATAATAGTACATTATGATACAAGTGTGCTAAGTTGGTCACTACACTCGAGTCGGTTTTTAAGCCTGAGCCGAAGGCGAAGGCTTAATGGAGACGAGAAGTGTAATGACCAATGCTCACGTGTTTCATACGACGTTTTTCAACACATTTGCGAGGAAAAAATAAAAAAATAAAAAATGAAAATGTTAAAAGATATGTAATGAAAAGGCACTAGTGCGATAATGTAATGTAAAAGTCACGGCATGGGTAATATTCTGCATTATTTTGCTAATATTTAAAAAGATATGTAATGAAAAGGCACTAGTGCGATAATGTAATGTAAAAGGCACGGCATGGGTAATATTCTGCATTATCAGTGTAAATACGCTGTAATAAGACCTACTTTACGAGCAGGTGTGTTGAAAAGTATATAAATAAATAAAGGAACACGGCTATATATTAATAAATTCACTCTAAAAACAAGACGACTTCTATCAGTTCCACTTCACCAAAATCCTTGGCCACGACTTTGGTCTTAAGCGACCTGCGACCAGCGTTTTATCTGTTCATTGCGCGGTCGAGACGCGCAACGCACTGTGGTTAGTTGTGATCACGCGCAATGAACAGATAAAACGCTGGTCGCAGGTCGCTTAAGACCAAAGTCGTGGCCGAGAGGTTAGACTTATTTTATTGAGTTACCTCCTAATCCTCCTATATGCAATTTGAGAGGTCCTTCGATCCTTGATGATGATATTGATGATGAATCATTAGAACTAAGTATTGTGTCGGATGTTGGATGGCACCATCTCTGCCTTTTCTGACACAAAAACATTAAATACTGATTTGATGCAGAGAACAAAACAATCGCTAAAATACATAAGAAAAACTACGAAATACAATTCCTTCTTTTTTGAAGCCAGTAAAAATAAAAATCGTACCTCATGATCATTAACTTTGCTATGGCGTTATGGAATGAGACTGTTATCAAACATAGGACCTACAGTACTTATATAGTTATATACTTAACTACATTTTATAAGATCATCTCACATACTACATCAAAACGTCCACGTTCTATTTACAACCAAGTAATCTCATAATTGTTCTTCATTAATAAACGTCTAATTAATCCAAAGAAATCAAGTTCATACACACTTATGACATCTCAATGGCTCTGAGATCCGCTTGATGATAAACTAGAGAACGAAATACATAGTGGCGTTAGGACTAAAGAACTTACACAGGTTTTGAAAAACAACTATTTGCCAAGTTGAACAGCACATTACAATGATTTGCTCAAGCATCTTAACTGAACCCATTGCAATAAAGAACAAAACCGTATACATATTTCTGTAACCACGCAGCCCTGACTAGTGAATGCCACATTAATCACGTGCATTCTTATTGCTCTTTACCCTGGTTCCTTACGATTATAGCGGCTCCATTTCAACTAACCGGGAAATTTACCCAATCAGGCAGCTTCCTCAACCCACGTCCACCTGGCCACATTCACGATTCATCTGACCAACCAGCATAAACTATGACGTGGGCACGCATAGTTATCAGGGATCTTCGGTTCTTGTTGTGCTGGTCACGAAGTGAGTTGAGTCGAGAAGTTATGAGCATTCTTGACCAATTGTGAGCATTAGCAGGTGTTGAGTTGCAAGGATTGCCGTTTGGCAAATTTGGCCCGTTTATGGATACGGTGATACCGGTATCGAGTAACCTAAATGAGACGCTTCCGTGACTACATGATAGTAATTGCAAAATTATGTTCCCAAGGTGTTTTGTATGTGTAGTGTTACGAGGTTTGTCGTATGTTTTAATACTATTTTCGTAATTCGGTTTTGATTTAATACTTCGGCGTTTTCTATCAAAACTGTACACTTTTGTGTTCTGGTTAAAGAAAAAAATGCTTTCAATTTTCCATATCTATTTTAAGTTTTCATTTTGTGATAGACTCATACAAAATATGTGTTTGATTAAAACGTTTTAATAGTGTACAAGTAAAACTGAAAGTCTTTCATGAAACCATATTTATTTTCACTCGTTCCACAAATCAAATAGAGTACACTATAAAGAGGCGAAACACCCTTTATCTTCTCTATATATAAGAGTTGGGACTTGGGACGAACTATAAAATGGCGAAATAAATAAATTAAATAAGCTTTACTCTTCGACTAACTTTACCGTAACGCAAGGCTCTTTCATAGTGACACTTTCCTTCTCATATCAACTCGTCAATTACATTACTTTACATTACATAGCCCTTTATTCTTTTTTAACGGTTATTGATTTTGGTGTGCCCATGTGAAATTCGTGCACGCATGTTAAGAAGACGAACGTCATAGGCATCACAGCCATACAATGTAAAAAGTATGGCCCTCGAAAAACGTCTGGAAAAATGGCGAGAAAATGGCATTGACACAATCATGTAATCCTCATAAGACACAAGATCGGGATGAGGTCAAAACTAGTTCAAATTCACGGTCGTCGCGTGCGCTTCCGACAGGATAGACCCACGCTCTTTCCGACGTGTGAATCAGGTAATGTGCATGCAATGTCATGATGAGTTTTCATTCGCACATCATTATGGAATTTGTGGTTAGTTTGTATTTTTACAAGCTTTTATTTAACTTGACAATTGTCACCTGACACTGAAAATTCGTCATACATTGCTTGTTCTGGAAGTTAAGGTGGTCGCTAGGTTACTTGTGGAACCAGCAATGTACGGAGAATTGTCGTTGTCAGGTGACAATTGTCAAGTTGGTGAAATAGGTGCCTGTTCGTTAGTTAGTAAGTGTGGGACAAATATTGGAAGTGAATTATGAACCATAGTTTGGATGACAATTCAATATTATGGTACCATCGAGCTGACGATGGAGACAGAAGGTGGCCATGGGAATTCAGTACTTAACCGACGTAACCCCGTTGAGTTTGGGCTCGTTAGAATCTTCTCAATGAGTAGTTGATGACGGAATTCAGAAAAGTAAAGTTGGCAATACAAGCTTGTAGCAAAAATGAAATTTTTGACAGAAACTTATTAAAAAAAGCGGCCAAGTGCGAGTCGGACTCGCACATGAAGGGTTCCGTAAAATAAATTGCGGTTTACGATTTATGACGTATTAAAAAAAAACTACTAACTAGATCTCGTTCAAACCAATTTTCGGTGGAAGTTTGCATGGTAATGTACATCATATATTTTTTTTAGTTTTATCATTCTCTTATTTTAGAAGTTACAGGAGGGGGAAGGACACATTTTACCACTTTGGAATTGTCTCTCGCGCAAACTATTCAGTTTAGAAAAAAATTATATTAGAAACCTTAATATCATTTTTGAAGACCTATCCATAAATACCCCACCCACACATACGTGGGTTTGATGATTTTTTTTTTTGAGTTTTAGTTCTGTGTATGGGGACCCCTAAAACTTGTTTTTTTATTTTATTTTTGCGTGAAAATCTTAATGCGGTTCACAGAATAGGTACATCTACTTACCAAGTTTCAACAGTATAGATCTTATAGTTTCGGAAAAAAGTGGCTGTGACATACGGACGGACAGACAGACAGGTTCCGTTTTTTGCCATTTGGCTACGGAACCCTAAAAAGTAGGGAAGGTTAACACTTTCAGTGCTACGAACCCGCTAAATGGACGCTCTACTCGCAGGCGATTTCCGCTATGGTTAGGGAGGCAGACCACCCGCTAGACGGGGCACACAAATCACTGCTCCCTTGCAACTTCATCAGCCCGAGGCCATACATAATGAAATGAAAATGAATGAAAATGAAAATGAAAGCATTTAATTCGGACAATTACACATTCATATTATGTTAGTAAGGCTTATACTACTATGTTAGTGGAAAATATAATTAAAGTTGGAACGAACATGCAAAGACATCCAATGAGCGAGGATAGGGCTGTCCATCCTCCCAGCGATCACCCTCAGAAGAGCGTTGGCGCTGCCCCGCACGCGCTCGGCCAGGGATGCTTGCCGCTTGCGCAGCACGGCTTGGAAACCGTCGGTGTTCCACGCGGCGAACATCCCTGACGCGCTGCAGCGCCAGGGCAGCCCCAACAGCCCCCTGAAGGCGTTGTTGTATTGGACGCGCAGAGCACTGTAGGCTTTTTTGGTATAGTCACTCCACAGATTGCACGTGTATAGTGTCTGACAGTACGTTTTAAACAAGGTAATACATAAAGCGGGTGACAGGAGCCTTTGGAGAAGTCTGGTTAACGAGAATAGGACATGATGTCACGAACCTCAGCATTGAGGGAACGACTGATGATGTTGATTTATTTATTTATTTAGGAGGTCGTTTTTGTTCTATGGCCGTAGGAATAACCCTAGAAACCCTACACGTGACCTCCGGGTGGTGCTAAAAGAACAACAAACTCGGCAGCCGCACTGTTCCTTCTGAACCTCGCAGCGCACACTGGCACTCTATCAGCGACATGGACACGAATACATATATGTACCAGTGTGTAACCGCCATACGATAAATAAATAAATGATCTTGATGATGGGATGGGATGTGAACCATGTTATCGGCCAATTCTTTAGGATTCGGTAGCGGAGCGGAGCGGATCTCGAGTTCCTTTCGGCTAATATGAGGTTCAGCAGAACCAAGGTAACCGATATAGCCCTCCGAATCGCTAAACATAAGTGGCAGTGGGCGGGGCACATTACACGTAGAATTGATGGCCGTTGGGGCGGAAAGGTTCTCAAGTGGCGACCACGTACCAGAAGGCGCAGCGTGGGTAGACCAGACCGCCCACAAGGTGGACTGCATGATGATCTGGTAAAGGTCGCAGGAGTCCGCTGGATGCGGGTGGCGCAGGACCGGTCATTGTGGCACGCTTTGGGGGAGTCATATGTCCAGCAGTGGACGTCTTTCGGCTGATATGATGATGATGATAAATATGAGGTTAGTTAGGATGAAAATGTAGGTCGATGAGATATAGGTTAGTGCGCTAACGCGTAGCGATATGCTATATAAGACTGCTACGCAATAACATAGTAACTTTTTGTATAGTAACAACAATTAGGTTCTTGTTGCCAGTAATCTCAGTGCAGTTGAGATTGTATCACGATGACTGATGTGATTTTATCAGCATAACTACCGGAGATGAGATGCTTAGAGCCGTTAAAACACAGTATTGTTCCTGGTTTAACCCTTTCACTTCGCATCGCTTGTAGAAGTTAATAGTGTTTTAATCCTTCCTGAAGATTATCCTTATTATAACATCAGTTAATGCGAACAATTAAGTACTAAGTACTAGAACAGTCAGTTTGGCGAAGCAGAAAGGAATGTACTTGCCATTGTTGTTTTTTTTGAGAATAAATAAAAAAAAAAAAAACACAAAAAGCATGTACAGTCGCCATCACATACATCGGAGCAAACAAGCACGTCACAAACATCAGAACACACCTCTATTTTCAAGGCATTAGGGTGCATGTGCCGATATTTTTGAACACACCTATAGTGTACCTATGTATGTGATGGCGACTGTACAATTGGAGTTTCGACAAACATTCATAAGACGGATCTCTCTCTCACGATTGGATTCTCGATCACGTCAGCTTTCAGACAAAAAAAACCGCATTTAAATCGGTCTATTCTTTTAGGAGTTACGGTGTCACAGACAGACACACAGACACGTCAAACTTATAACATAACACCCCTCTTTTTGCGTCGGGGGTTAAAAAAAACTCAGTTTGCTCTGTTCTATTTCACAAGAGGTGAAGAGCCGACGTAGTAACACCCGGACACTATATATCTGTGCACCTCGCCCGTGCCCGTGACGTCATATCGGCGCTCTAGGAACTGTGCGAAGCGCACATAGCCGAGGTAAAACGGGAAGCGCATTCCGGTGAGGTGCACATATTGTGTAAGGCCCCCTGCTAGACGGTCGCCAACACGCCACTCCGACCGAGCGACCTTGGTCGGCACCGACCGCTGTCGTATGAAATATAGCTCCAAACAACTGTCTACACGGTCGGTGCGGACCAAGGTCGCCCGGTCTGAGGGGCGTGTTGGTGACCGTCTAGCAGGGGCTTACTGGAACATAAGTCTACTTCTCAAACTAGTTAGACAGCTAATACCATAGATATCTTGTCAGACGCGCGACAGACTGCCCCGGCGCGTGCGCATCGCGTGTCAAGTTCATATGTTTTCGCTAACTATCCATTAAAGGGCTGTTATTCACGTTTCTCCTCACGCGGACTAGTGTAAGTCAAACCTCCGATTACGCGTTGTTATTGTGAATCCAAGGGTCAGGATATATGGTTAAGCGGTAAGGTGAAGAGAGGATTGAAGTTGTGAATGGCACATTAGTATTAGCCCTTCCGCCTCTTACGATGGTGCGTGATAAAAACAGGTTTAAATTAAACACGAATGTTGTACCTACATATGTGGCAAACAAGAGTACGCAACGCAAAGGCCTGCCTGACTCCTATTTCATCAATTTGACAATTATCACCTGACAATTCAGCCATTGTGTGAAGAGCATGTTTAGTTGAGTAGACGACTAGACATTTTTGTCAAGCTTTTATTTTCGAAATGTCTAGAGCACGCTCTGATGAGTCTAGAAATAGAGTTGTGTCAGAAATTTTTAACCGACTTCAAAAAAGGAGGAGGTTCTCAATTCGTCTGTTTTAATTTATTTTTTATGTGCGTTTGTTACGCGATAACTCGGTAGTTTATGAACCGATTTGAAATTTTTTGTCTGTTTCTGGAAGCATATACTTCCAGATTGGTCCCGTTGCCACCAAAATCCAGTTCTGATGATGGGATCCTGGAGAAATCGAGGGAACTCTTCAAATTGTATAGACAAACTTGAAGCAATTTGGCTACTGATTTGAAGTCGGTTAAAACTTTGTTTTGAAAAGTATATTATTGAGCATCTATACAGCTATCATTTGGGGGAAGGCCATAGTTTAACAAAGTTAATGATGATTATGATGAATCCTTCAAGATGTAACATAAATTAACTGGGTCAGCGGTTCCCAAGACTCATAGAACACAATTTACACATTAACAATGACTATTCGTGAACAATAGACACGACGCGTAACAGTGTCAATACATATGTTTCGTATTAGAATTAGATACCAATGTGTATCATCGCGCTCTTTCTGACACCCTATCTCGTTGGACGTGGAAGCGAGAGAGCGTAACAATTTTTTAGAGAGGTAGGACACAGCGAAATTTTATATCTAAGGATGTGAAAAAATAATCGATTATTATAAAAATCGATTCAGATTTCGAAATCAATATTCTTTTAATCGATTTTAATTAAGAGCTAAATACATAAGTAGACCAGTTACACTGACTTACATAAGTGTACAGCAACTCCATTGAACTTAGGGAACTTGGTGTAATATGACTTGCAAGATTTAACCAAAATCAACGTTAGGGCGGGTTGCACCTACTAACGATTACAGACCGATCAACGTTAAATATCGCGCCGGCAGGCTGTCACTGTCATTCAATAGAAACTTGTCAAACTTTCCATACATTCAGATTTTAACGAAGACCGCTTACGATTACAGAGTACAGACGGTTTGGGGTAACCCAAACTGCAAGTTAATTCAACGTTTGTAAAATACCTATCGAATTGACCTATTAATCTTCACAAAGAGATGTCATTATTTATTTATTTTAACAAGAGAAGCAAAATACCTTATATATAAATAGACATAGATCATATTTATGAGCCAATAACAGGCATGCAACATCACTTAAACAGTTCGAGGAATAAGTAAACAATTCTTAATCTAATTCCGATTAACTGCATGTCTTATTGTGACTAACCAATTTAAGTTTATTAACATAAATATATTCAAATTATTTACATACAAAATTATCGCAGGGTAAACACCGACCAGTCATGTCACTGATAACTTGATAGCAACAATAATGTTTGTTTTCTTCCAATTTACATTTATTTTAGCGTCACATGATAATGAGCCTTTGACTACAATTATAAGGAGCTATTTGTGCATTGCAATGCTAACTATTATCTAATAAGTACTCCTGCGAAATGTAGTAGTTACCATGTATTTATCAATACAAGTAATGCGGGGAGCACTGAAATTTGGTAATAAACCGTGTTTACTGGTCTTTTTTCCGAAGCCGTATTAACAGTATGTAACAGAAACAGAACTAATTGCAATTGTTTTAACACGGTAAAATACGGGTAAGAATTAATGTAGTCTTCTAGACTCTTCATTCTAATAGACATACTAGCGAGATAAGGTCGAAGATGGTGTACGTGTAACATGTTTATGATGCTGACTATACATATGGTCCTCTGAACCGGATTATTTTAGCGAAGTGAGTGAAGTGACGCAGAGAATACTTGTGTGATAGGCTAAAGACGCATGTCGCGACATTTTTTCCACCCTTATTTTAACGGGTGAATATTCACAAAAATACAAAAGTTAGTTATATTAGAATAAGTTTCAAACATAACTTTATCTTATTTTGAATAGCCTGAAAAGTACCTACTCATTGATAAATAATTATTACGAGGCCTTTGCTTTGTTGCAAGTGAGAGAGGATATGAAGAGGAAGGAAGTAAGTGACGAGATGACGAGGGAAGAAAAGGACATGCTGCGCCGACCCCAAGTAAATGGGATAAGGGCAAGAAAATGATGATATTGATAGAGATTGTGTTTGAAAGAAAGAAAAGAAAGAAAGCAAGATACATTTATTCACTAACACACAGGACACACATATAAAACAAAAAAAAAACAGTAAAAAACATGTAACAATAAGTGTGTCTCTGCGGCAGTGAACCGGACACTGGCTCAGCATACCCCATAGCTAGTTTGAACTACTCTCTACTCTCAGGTTTCTAAATGCCCATTTAGAACAAGCCCACTTCTCACCTATTTGGCGGCCAATTACCCAAGTTTTCTGCTCACGAGGATCGCTAATTAAATTAAAAAGGCACATGATCAATGAATTCGCTAACAAATGTGCTAACTACCCTATAATTGGCAATGATTCGACGAATGGGTAAACGACGACGTCATTGGTTTCGAATTTGGCATGATTAGGTGCAAATAGATGAGAAACAAAAGGATGCGTTGCCAACTTTTTTAATCTTACGACGGTGGCAATCGTGCGTACTGCCTGACTGACGGCAAGCAGACACGACGGTATCTGATTTCAGTCCGACTGAAGTCAGGCCTGGCTGAGTTTCCTGCTGGACTCTTCTCTGATAGGCTAGGTTTAGGGAACCACCGATAAAACTCCCAGTAGCTAGTAACCACTCACACCCCAGATTCGGTTGAAACCGTTCAATCAATCTCTTCTTATTCTTAGTCGATTCCTCATGAGTGAGGATCGTGACCGCATGTTATAGTCCTCCACGCAGTTCGGTTCCGCGTCAAGTGGACTGCATACTGCATATACTGCATTTTGCAGCCATCTTGATTGCATCAACCCAGCGCACTGGAATCCTTCCTCAAGCGCGTTTGCCTTTCACAGAACCAAGAATCATTTGTTTCTCTAGATCATGCTTAGATGAACGCATGATATTTCCAAAGAAACAGAGTCCTTTCCGGGCAGATGTCAGAGAGTCGTCTGGTCAACCAATCTCACTGGAGCGATAACTCGTAGAGTAATCCAGTATTTAAACTAAAGCCCCAACGTGGTCGTGCCGGAGGTTTCTCCTGGATTTTCCCCTGGTGACTCTCCAACCACGCAGTTCGACTGCTTTATTGGGTTCGTCCTATTAAAGCAACATGCAAAAAGGTATCTGCTTGTATACTTATGGGCAGGCTTTACCTTATAGGTATAAGAACGCTCTTGCAACGCTAGAAAAATCACATACATGTATGTTCAAATAGACTGGCTATGAGAACTTATAGATTTTATCAATACAAATGTTGTGATAACTGAAAATAAAGAAAAAACTAAGGGACAAGAAAAAGTAGATTGACCCATGGATGTAACATAGTTTTATTGACATTAATTATCTCCGGGAAACCAAAGAAA
The DNA here is from genome assembly GCA_963854355.1 of Epinotia brunnichana. Classification (NCBI taxonomy): domain Eukaryota; kingdom Metazoa; phylum Arthropoda; class Insecta; order Lepidoptera; family Tortricidae; genus Epinotia; species Epinotia brunnichana. The sequence continues at coordinate 1,868,823 of OY977959.1, read as the reverse complement.
ATACAAGGAATATCAATGCAAATATTTCTGTTTGTTTGTTTTGTAATGAGACTTTTATCTCAATGCCATTAAACTAAGTTGTTGATTCAAATAATAAGTCATTGACCCTTCCTCGGGTTGGTTGTAAGTTGTAACCTTCATACAGGCAAAAAAACAAGTGACTACGCTAGTTAATGGTTCCGTATAAAAAGTAACCTATTTATACAGTGAACCGGAGGCGCTGCTTTTACATTTCTCGCTTCAGCGGGGCTAGCATATCTGACGCGACGCGAGACGAGAAGATTTATTCTTCTATTACTAAGTTGCAAAGTGCGAGAGTAAGTTCAAACACGCTAAAGTGCTTCCAAGAAAAACAACAATGTCATCTTTTGGGTTCAATGCAAAGTAACAATTGTTGAACCGAAATTATTTTTGTATTAAAAGAAGTTTTGTACGAAAATAAAATTTATTAAAATCATACATATAGGAGCATAAGCATTGTACGGAAGTGAAATTTGGACCTTGACCCAGAAAGATGCGGAAATATTAGAAGCGTTTGAGATGTGGTGTTGGAGGCGAATGGAGGAAATTAGCTGGAGAGAGAGAGTAACCAATGAAGAAGTGCTGAATAGGGTGGGGCAAACCAGGCAGTTAGTGAGGAACTTAGAAAATAGAAGAGGGAAGATGATAGGGCACCTCTTACGACATGGCAACTTCGTACTTAACATAATTGAAGGAAAGATAGAGGGGAGGCGAGGAAGAGGAAGAGTACATGGAGCAACTCAAAAAGAGAGTTGATGTTGGGTCGTATCGTGATGTCAAAGAGATTGCGTGGGATCGGAGTAGACGGAGGGCCAACTTTGAGCTACACCGACAAGAGCCTAGCTCTTAAGTAAGAGAAGAATTAAAAGAAGACCTTTTAATGAAATTAACAAACTCAAAATCAAATCATCTCTAGGTATTCCACAATTCGATCAGAAAGAAAAATCGTGCGTTAATCCTCATGCGATTTCAAGTAAAACCACTTTGAAACGCATAAACTTTAGTATTGTTATATTTTAAAAGCACTTAATGATGGAAAATTTGAAATAAGTAAAACTACATAGTACAATATTTCCCTTTGATATACTAGATTATTGAAGAAATGTAGAGGAATTTGTCCATTTAAATTCTAATGTAATCTGGAATAAGGTGTAAGTAACATAATGTCGTGAAATTAACGTACTCACAAAGTTGCAAATTGGTGCATCTCATTCTCGCTATTTAGCTTTGCTATTAGAGGGTCAATAAAAAAATAATTGTACGTGACTTGGAAATTATTTTGACTTTGATGGAGCATTACAATTTTTTTTTATTTAGGTCCTTCCATTTCCTTTATTTCAATTCAAGTTGAAAGGCGTAAACCTTTAGAACTTTCCAAAATTAATTAAAATAAAACACAAAAAAAACCAGCGCATAATAATTTTGAAGGCTGGAAGAGATAGAAAATGCCCCAACTTAGGTGCCTGCCTTTTTAATTTGGCAAACCTTATATACCTTTTTTAATCATATTTATTTTTTCTTTACTTCCTGTGCTAAATGAGCGTTTTCCAATTAAAGTGTACCCTAGTTAAGGTAAAATCAAGAAACGTTAACTTTGTCAGTTTTGTCCCGAAAATTAATCATACATTTATACGGCAAATTTTCGTGACAAACTTTGTTTCTTAATTTTAGTTTAATTAGGGCACACTTTATTTGGAAAACGCTCCAACAAATAAATTATTATTATTATTCTTTACTTGGTACTTATATATAATTTTTCCCTCGGTTTTTTCCGATTATTGTATGAATTATTTTTGGAAGCTGTCTCTATTCTTGATCGACCAAGTACATCGTATTACCTTTCTCAATTCAACTCTACATCGTTAGAATGCCACATCAAACAATTTGGCCACAAAAAAAACCGTTTTTTTTATATTATTATTTGAATTTTTTTTTCGCAATCCGGGCCAGCGTGGTGTCTACTGCCCATCCCCTCTCATTCAGAGGGGACCTGTGCCCAGCAGTGGGAAGTTGATATACAGGGTGTATTATTCAAACGGGGCAGTGAGGGAAAATCCGAAACTATAAGAGATACGGAAATTTGCTCCTAGAAGTCACGAGACCGATTTTAGACATAATAAAAACTACATTCAAAGATTTAAAAGAAAGCCTTATCCGTACATTAAACGGTGATTGTAGATACCGCAACAAATGGTCCTTGTCCAGCACTAATACTTTACGCAAAAAAACGAAGGGTTCGATTCCCGGCCGTGTATGAGGCTTTTTTGAAAATCTTTGAATGCAGTTTTTGTTTTTTTTGGTCTCGTGACTCCTAAGAGTAAATTTCCGTATCTCTTATAGTTTCGGATTTTCCCTCACTGCCCCGTTTGAATGATACAACCTGTATATCTACGTCCCACTACTGGGATTTGTGTTTATTTTGTTTTACCTGGAGTGACTCGGGGAGGGTTGTTTGATGATTAGTTTTAGGTTACAGTTTTAGTTTGTAGTACAGTCGCCATCACATACATCGGAGCAAACAAGCACGTCACAAACATCGGAACACACCTCTATTTTCAAGGCATTAGGGTGCATGTGCCGATATTTTTGAACACCTATATAGTGTACCTGTATGTGATGGCGACTGTACCTACCCATTGTTTGTATTATTTTCATTGCTTTATAGTATTTCTATCTTGGTTTAGGTTAAGTTCAAAACTTTATTATTAGTATTTGTTATTGTAGCTCTGATTTGATTAAATAATCCTATAATAGTACATTATGATACAAGTGTGCTAAGTTGGTCATTACACTCGAGTTGTTAATGGAGACGAGAAGTGTAATGACCAATGCTCACATGTTTCATACGACGTTTTTCAACACATTTGCGAGGAAAAAAAAAATAATAAAAAATGAAAATGTTAAAAGATATGTAATGAAAAGGCACTAGTGCGATAATGTAATGTAAAAGTCACGGCATGGGTAATATTCTGCATTATTTTGCTAATATTTAAAAATATATGTAATGAAAAGGCACTAGTGCGATAATGTAATGTAAAAGGCACGGCATGGGTAATATTCTGCATTATCAGTGTAAATACGCTGTAATAAGACCTACTTTACGAGCAGGTGTGTTGAAAATATTATTATACTCGTAGTTATGTTTTGATAGCATAAGTGTCGCGGAAGTTTAGACGGTTCCCGGGAGTCCGTCATACCCGTCCTGGTTCCCCAGCCAGGCGGGATGCGTAAACCACAAAAAAAACCGGTTTTGCTACTTGATAAGTTTTATTGTTTTTTTTTTATAAATTTTCTCCTTATTTGATGTGTTAATAAAGTATCTGCTTCAATTTGTTTGTTTTCCTGGTCACGAATTTCAAGACTGAACCTTAGGTATTAAAAAGCTTTGAATTAAGTCTTGTTGCTAGTTTGTTGTTGGTTTATAATTAACAATGCCGAGTACTTAATGGAAGAGCGGGATCTTCCGACACAATCATTGCTATGCTTACTTTGCCTTTGACTCAACTGTGTAAAAAAACCCAATAAACTATTTTTGATTTGTTTTTTTTTTATTTTATTTGAATACTCACCAAGGTTCCCAAGTAGCTGTGCCCAATCTCATCCTCACTGGTGTCTTCGGACACCAGGGTCTGCCTCTTAAACCTCATGTTCCACTTCACAAATTAAAACAATATCTCAATTCTAATAAACAAACCATTTATTCCATGAGAATTCGTAATCGTAGCAAATATTTAATTTGTTCGTAAAATTTTAAGGATGATTAAAATTAAATTAAATGCACAACAATATCATCGCATTTTCTAAGTTTTGACTAGATTTTTTATTTTTATTCGGCCTCGGTGTTGGTTAGATCGCGGCGGCCGGACCAGGTAAACTGCACTAATACAGACTCCTGCGCATGAAGCTGAAACTAAGCCTGCGCGCGCGCCTGTGCGGTAGGACAAACAGTCTTAACTACTGTGAACTCTAAATCTCTCGAGACACACGCCATTTTCGGATGTACTGCTATAGCAATAGAGGCTGTAATCGTGTGTACAGTGAAATTGACTTAGGACATTTCGGTATTTAGGTAGAAAATAGAACTCTTCAAAGTTTTATGATAAAGTATCTTATGTGTACGGATCCTGTTGGTAATTGTGACGTTTTGAAATAAACGGTAGGCATATTAGCAGTTGTTATCATGGATAAATATTTAGTTTTCATTCCAAAGGGGCTTAACTGTAATAACCACTGCATAATAGTGACGTCTTTTTGACAAAAAGTCTTATACTTGTGCATTTTGGTGAACATAATGTGAAGGATATACCGACTCGACTTAGATATCTTACGTCGAAATGTACTAAATAAATTGTCATAATAATACTACAATACTTAAGTCCATTATAACGTTTGTATTAATATACCAACGATTGTACTCGTACAACTCGTCGGAAATATCTGCGAACCTCGCTTCGCCAAATCCCAAGCTTTCAGATTTTTCTGGTGGTCACCTTGCCGGCCTCTATAAGACCCCATCAAAATCTCACCCCCACCATGTCTCCTTCTTATAGAGGCCGGCAAGGTGACCACCAGAAAAATCTGACAGCTTGGGATTTGGCGAAGCGAGGTTCGCAGATATTTCCGACGAGTTGTAAGTAGCTAGTTAATAATAACGCCATTATAAAGTAGCGCTGTAGACCGACAACCCAGTCGAACAAACACCACTAGGGACATAAAATACGTTCTTGAAAATAAATAGTTTACTTTTACATAGTAAACTCCCGTGAAAATCTAGAATCTAGAATATACCTACCTATGTTCAGGATTTCGACATTCTCGGTTTGAAAATGATATAGCCGGTCACTGAATGAGTAATGTTGTGTTTATGAAAGTGAATGATAAGTAGTGACAATCGCAGCAAATGCACAGAGAAAATGACTCGATTCGAATATTCTTGAACCAAGAAATTTATTAGGAAGTATCTCGAATGAAGTTAATTGGATTATATACAACGTGTATTTTTAATATTACCTCAAATTGTAACCAGAGGCAGGTGTTAGGGCTATGAACCGATATTGCAAGATTTTTTTTCCATACAAAACAATTCAGCACGCAATGTATCACTACATTGTCTTACTGATGTGACGTCACAACTGTCACAAGTAACCCGCTTCTTCTGTGCCTAAGCAGCAAAAAGCCACAATACGGAAAAAAAACCCGCTTCTTCCATGTGTCAAATGAGTGTAAGCATTACATTGGTGCTCAAAAATTTTCAAAAATTTATTACGCTTTGGTAGTTAAGACTAACATACAATTTTCTTACAATATCGGTTCATAGTACTAAAAGCTACGTATGGTTAAAATTTGAGGTAATATTAATCATACAGGCTGTATAGGATTAGGAACTTAATAAGAAAATAAGTGGACATGTGAATTAATTGTATTAACATTTACATTAGGATCATTATTGCATTATTATCATGTGGTTACTGTAATGTATCTAATATATCTTTGTTATGAATAAATTAAATGAAGCAAAATTAACTTACACCTAGATGTTTTTTTCTTGGTTCGAGATAAGGACGCTCCTAATTTCTTGATTCCAGTGATTTATTTTTTCTGCGTGGAAGTCCATGATCTCTGTCTACCCCTCCGGGAAACCGGCGTGGTCATATGTATGTATGTACTAAGTGGAAGCCAGAAAATCTAGGTATGGAAAATTGCGGTCATCTGTTCCTAGAATCAATTGATTCTGGGTAGGAAAAACCGAATTAGGTAAGTAGTTAGGTAGTTACACTTTATAATGCAGTACTTACTCTGACATAATTTATTGTTTAATTGTGAGCAGAGCTACTATAAATGTTTTTGATTTAGTTATAGTCCAGTCCGTAAGCCCGCTTTCAAACACACCTACGTTTCATGCATGACACCTCGATACAATGTACGGCAGCAGGTCGAGAAAGTTGTGCTGAACCAGAATCAGAAGATTATCACACCTAAAATTGGCCGAAAGTTTAAAAACCTTCACTTCAGGTCAAAATTTTAAGCCTAGGAACATTTACGTCATGTGACAACAGTACGAGACAATGTGGCATAATTTAGTCCTTTAATCGTAGAAAGAGTAAACCTGTCAGTCTTGAAATGGCCGGAAGTACTTGGCAGACGGTGCCAAAGTTGGGCACATTTGGCACCGCCTGGCAAGTCAAATATAGCGAAGTTATGTCCATATCGAAGGTGCATCCATACGATATATATATCATCATCAACATTTAAGAGCTTGGCTCTTGTCGGTGGAGTATGCGCCAGTTCTCTCGGTCCTCGGCTAATTTCTTTAAGTCCCGGTAAGACAACACATTTGCTTTTGCTTTTAGTTGTTGTACAAAGCTTATCCTTGGTCGACCTCTACCCCTTGATCCTTCGATCTTACCTTCTATGATATTTCTAAAGAAAATGTCGTGTCTTATCAAGTGACCTATCATTTTGCCTCGTCTATTTTCAATTGTGTTCAGCAAGTTTCTTTTTTCTCCCACCATTCTCAACACTTCATCATTTGTCATTCTGTCCGTCCAGCTTATTTTCTCCATTCGCCTCCAGAGCCACATTTCAAAAGCTTCAATCCTTTTTCTATCTCTTTGTGTCATTGTCCACGTCTCACACCCGTATAATGCAAGACTCCAGATGTAGACTTTGATCAGTCGTTTTTTGGTCTTTCTGGAGACGTTTGCCCTGAACAGCAGTTTTTTGGCGTTGAACGCAGTTTTGGCCATTGCAATCCTAGATATAATATCGTCTGAACACCTGGAGTCATCAGTAACTAAGCTACCCAAATATCTAAATTTATTTACTTGTTCAATATCTATTCCTCTTATTTTGATGTGTTTCTTTAGTTTTTTGAATTTTGATGTAATCAAAGTTTTGGTTTTGGCTGTGTTAATTCTGAGTCCAAATTCTGTAAAAATTGAATCCATTTGTTCCATTAATTCTCTTAATTCCTCTGACGATATATATATAGATATAAAATTAAAATTATAAATGCGAAACTGTTTCTGTCTGTGTGTCTATCTGTTACCTCTCCACGCTTAAAGCATTCTGCCCCAACACCATTCTGAGCGTGTTTACGGAGCGTGAAAATGGCCCCATGCTCACCCGCTGGCAGAGACTGCATGCAGTCATTGTTTAGTTATGTCCCTCTTTTTTATGTCATACTAACACTAGCAATAAGATCTTATTGTTTACTAATAACCATATATGGACTTTAGTCTGAAATAAATGATTTTTATTTATTTATTTTTATTTATTTATTTATTTTTATTGATTTAAACCGCTGAACTACTTTAGATAAAATTTGGTGTAGAGATAGTTTGAGTCCCGGGGAAGGACATAGGATAGTTTTTATCCCGGAAATCATCCCCTAAGGGAATGAAATGGGGGGTGAAACTTTGTATGGAGCTACGATATTTAAACGAGTTCCACGCGGACGGAGTTACGGACAGACGCTAGTTTTATATACAGGTAAAAGTTTTTTTTAATTCGGATAAGGTTTCCAGACATTTCTTCTTTATACTAATTTCTAGATGCTTGCGTGGATTCGCTCGCGTATTGCAAAGAACGCAGACAAACCCACGCAATACACCATAGCATATGTCCGATCGGAAAGACCATTCTATACTTAGGTAAAATAATTTTTGAAATCGGATAAGTGGTTCCGGAGATTACCTATTACATACAAACGGAGCCATTTATTCAAATAATAACCTTCACTACACAGTCTCACTATGTTCAGTTGTCTCTTATGTATTTTATTAGTCACCGTAAACACATTTGGTGATATTGATTATCAATTGTTTGTGAAAAATCCCCTGTGAATGCAGACTAATAATACGTAAATGTAAATACGTAATTAAGGGAGTGACAATGGTTCATCGTCATATCAGTAATCAGCCGAATGATAGAAAGAGCCGACTGCTGGACATAGGCCTCCCCCAAATAGTGTCACAATGTGTCTGTCTGTCTGTCTTTCTGTATGTCTGTCTGTTACCTCTTCACGCTTAAACCGCTGAACTGATTAGTATGAAATTTCGTATAGAGATAGTTTGAGTACCGGGGAAAGAAATAGGATAATTTTATCCCGGAAATCCACCTAAGGGGCTTGAAATGGGGGTGAAAGTTTGTATGGAGCTAAGATATAAACGAGTTCCACAGCTAAAGCTAGTGGTTAATATATATTTCTCAAACATGCAATGAAATATTGACATCACTTTCCTTATAAGCTGCGAAGTATCCCGTTTTCAGATGCGTCGAGATGATAGGCCCATAATGAAATTTCATATAAAATTAGAGGTCTGCAAAGTGATCTTTTTATGGTTCCGTACCCAAAGCGTAAAACGAGAGCCTATTACTAAGACTCCGCTCCGTACGTGTCACCTGGCTGTATCTCATGAACCGTGATAGTTAGAAAAGTGAAATTTTCACAGATAATGTATTTCTGTTGCCGCTATAACAAAAAATAGTAAAAAACAGAATAAAATAAATATTTAAGGGGGCTCCCATAAAACAAACTTGATTTTTTGCCGTTTTCATAGGTAACGGTACGGAACCCTTCGTGCGCGAGTCCGACTCGCACTTGGCCGGTTTTTTTGTTTCATCTTTAATTGGTGACACAACATCATGGCGTTTAGCCATTTAAAAAAAAAATAGTTTTTTTTTATCCCAGTGCATGTTTGAGAAAAGCTGGGTCAATCAACTATTTCTTGTTGCTCGTTGCCATGGTTACGTCTCCTGGGTCACTCTTAAAAACTATTATTTTATGGAGTTTAAATCCACTAAAAACGTGTTTTTGTTATATTGGTAAACCCATTCCATGGTGGCGCATCTCCTTAGCATGATAGGAATCCAGTTTATAGTATTTTTTCTAAGAAAGTCTGTCACTGTTGTCTCTTGGCTTACCGGGACAGAATAACAACAAGGACAAGTTGATTGACCCAGCTATACATACCTCAGCCGGAATTAGGGATTGTATACTTATCAAGTCTATAGATATGACACACGGCAGGCAATCCCATATTTCCCGGCTTTTGTAGTAATGTACTTTCATTATTCATTTTTATACCAATAAAGTGCAGACCACTATCATTTATCGACAACCCGCACTAATAAGTCAATAATTGCGCGCGCAAATCTCGAATCACGAGTTTATGATATCACGTCGTTTTTCGCAAACACATTTGGTAAATGCGGTCAATGCCTTATCAATGAGTAATAGTGCCCAGGAGACCGAGATATGCTCGGCATCGTAAGTGATAACCCGGAGATATATAAAATAAAATAAATAAATAAATATTTAATGGGGACAATCTTACACAGGTCGACCTAGTCCCAAACTAAGCAAAGCTTAAAGGGTACTAGAGGACGATAAACATACTTATATAAGTATTAAATATACTCGTATATAAGTATTAGTGTTGTGTTTAATTTAAATAAATACTTTAATTAAATACATACAACGTGTCCCAAAACTCAACGATAAGCCGGCACCAGAGGATGGAGCTGCTTATGATAAGTCGAGAAAAAATAAGGAAAAAAATATATCTAAATATATAAAATAAAATATATCTACCACGTGTCCCAAAACTCAACGATAAGCCGGCACCAGAGGATGGAGCTACTTATTTAGATATATTTTTTTCCTTATTTTTTCTCGACTAATCATAAGCAGCTCCATCCTCTGGTGCCGGCTTATCGTTGAGTTTTGGGACACGTTGTAGAAGACATCCATGACTCAGGAACAAATAATTGTGCTTATCACACTAACTAATGTTGCTACTGCCGTTACTGGGATTCGAACCCGGGACCTCCGGCTTCGTATGCCACTTAGCCAGGTTCACTACCAACTATAGGCTACAGAGGTCGACAACGAGATGACGTCGAGAAGATCGTAACTACGAGTACAACTTAGAAATGTTGAAAAACCACCGACATTTTCATTTCAAAGTTCAATATCTCAAAAACGGCTGAACCGATTTTGTTGAAACGTAGCTAAGAACCATTTAGATCACGTCAGCTTTCGGAATTAAAAACCGCATTCAAATCGGTCCATACGTTTAGGAGCGACGATGCCACAGACAAACACACACACACACACAGACAGACAGACACATACACGTCAAACTTATAACACCCCTCTTTTTCCGTCGGGGGACAAAAATTTATGAAGACAACGAAAGGTGTTAAGTTAACATATTTTTGAACACTTCCTCACCAGCCAACGTATGGTTCTGGCAATAAAATGTTAGACAACTCTATTATTTAACGAGCGAGCGAAGCGAAGAAAGTTCTCCGTATCAGCTTGGGCAAAAAATTTTTAGTATATCTAGCTGTACTCACAGGTCGATTTCTCCGCCGATGCTTTTGAAATTTTGTGAGCAGACTCTATATGTAGGTACAGTCAGCCAAATATGTTGTCTACCACCCTACCGTCGAGGTTCATTTGAACGTCATGAAACAACAAGGTCGATTTGCCACTTGCAATAATATTATGTCAGGTTACCACATCCACCACCACGTTACACAATCGATCTCACAGAAACTTTTTTCAAAACTGGTAGACCACTTTCTTGGCCGACCGTATTAAGTAGATTATTTTTGTAGAATCCGTTTTCGTTTTTTTTTAAACAGACGACTTCTACAGTTCACAGAAGCCAGTAATTTAGTGTTCTAGAAATAAACGATTAATTGAAAAAAAACGAATCAAACTGCTAAGTTATGCTTCACACGCATGAAACTCCAAAAGTCTATAAGTAATCACGACACATGACACACATGCGTCAGAGCGTATTGCGGGCCCGTATTCGCTACATAATATGGAGTTAATAGTCAAGAATCATATATCTGAAAATCAAACCTTATTGTTCCTTAATCTAGTCAGAACGGCGTTTCAAAGCACCTCAAATATGCCCACTTTGCCACCAGGGGAAACTTTGCCCAAAAAGCGAATTTTAACCAAATCTGGTAACGAAAGAAAACACAGCATATTAGGGCAAACCTAACTATTTTTTAACCGACTTCAAAAAAAGAGGAGGTTCTCAATTCGTCTGTATGTTTTTTTTATTTTTGTTTTTTTTTATGTGTCGCGATAACTCCGCATTGAACCGATTTGAAAAATTCTTTCTTTGTTTGAAAGCATATACTTCCAGATTGGTCCCGTTGTCACCAAAATACAGTTCTGATGATGGGATCCTGGAGAAATCGAGGGAACTCTTCAAATTTTATAGGCAAACTTGAAGCTATTTGGGTACTGATTTGAAGTCGGTTAAAACTTTCTTTTGAAAGTCTATTATTTAGAAACTAGATTATATTTATGACTTTACTTTGAGTCATACATGTCTTTAACTTTAGCTAGGAGCTTGCAGCAAAATGTGGAATGTGAGGTCTACATGTCCGCAGGGCAAAGATTTAAACAACTTAGGTAACATTACCCATCCGTTTTGTGTAAAACTTTTCGTATTTAAGACCAAGATATTCAAACAGACGCCATGTTTGGCCAAAATTTTGGACTAAGTCTTGTCTCAACATCATAAGAGCTATAGTTGCGTCAATAATTCGACAGGGGCAATGTTGGCAAAAGTCGAAGTAACTTTACCCGCGATCAAATTCTATAAAAATTTGGAATAGATGTTGATTAAAAAAATATTTCTCCACATGAGCACACGCGTATTACTACGACTGATTCGTTAAGCAAAAAAAATCATCCTACCATAGTCATAAATATATGACATATTCGTGTTTTTTTCCGAAAAAGGCGGGCAAAGTAGGCATGTTTGACGGCACGCGATAATTTCCAGTGCACCCCCTTAAGCTGCTACGGACTACGGCGTAGCGCTACGAGTGTAGCGTTGTGAAAGTAAAAGCATAGTGGCAAATGAGTTTAGCGCATTCACTGCCAAGAATTACTACGTAGCCGATCCCGTGGTTTTCCTCGTAGGGTAAGTCGCCAGTAAATGGCCACCGTTCAATAACTGGCCACCTCTTTATTACTAAAAAATTACTCTATAAATAAATAAATATTTGTGGACAATCTTACACAAATCAACCTAGTCCCAAACTAAGCAAAGCTTGTACTATGGGTACTAGACGACGATATAGATACTTATATAGATAAATAAATACTTAAATATATAGAAAACATCCATGACTCAGGAACAAATATTCGTGCTCATCACACAAATAAATGCCCATACCGGGATTCGAACCCAGGACCTCTTGCTTCGAAGGCAGGGTCACTACCAACTAGGCTAAAGCGGTCGTCAAATTCTATTCACTTATAATAGAATTCATTTTAGTATAAGGTTTTAATTACTGGCCACACTTCAATAACTGGCCACGTTATACTAAATTGATGAAATAGTATAAGGCGGTCAGTTATTGAACGGTGGACAGTTACTGGCGATTTACCCTATGTAGCGGAAAGCGACGGCGTAATAGGCGCGCGCTAGGCGAGTTTCTGGCAGTGTAAGTGGTAAGCAGATCAGATATAATAAATAAAGACACACACAAGAATACATTTTATTATTCTGCTGATATAGTAGTTTATGATGCTCTTCCTATGTACTTTTTTATTAGTGCAATAAAGTTTGAATAATGAAGCGGCTTACGGCCACGAGTCAAAGTCATATGCAACCCTGTCATGAGATTTAAACGGTAAAGAACCTTTTTACGTCTTTTTTATCGCTTTGAACTCATAATTTGAACGAGAAGGGTATACAAACGAGTTTTATTTTGTCTCTTCGTGTGTTATTTAGAGGTCATTTGCCATTGTAAAATCCTTAAATTACCTACCTTCTAACCGCCTACGCAGTTTTATTGCATTGAAGGGCATACAAAATTGAGATTTTTTGCCGTTTGTGGCAATTTTGTTCAATTACGGCGAGAATTTTTGCAAACATATTTACACCTTTGGGTTTCCAAAAAAAAACCTTTAATAATTAAATAACCAAGCTAAAAACTTGATAATTTGCATTTTTTGCGTCAATTACCTTTTAGGTACGGTCGGCCTCACAAGGGCTTAACACCTTTGTAGGTACAGTCGACGCCAAAAATATGTTCACACTTTTGCACCTTATTCCACTGTAATAAGGCGAAAACTGTAAACATATTTTTGGCGTCGACTGTACTGCATTAAACGTCATATTAAACTGCCAGGCTAGCAGCAAACGCTGAGCCCCGAGCCTATCAATTGTCGCATTCAATTATTTTCTGTTTTGTGTTGTTGTTTTGTTTTTTTTTTTTTTGCGACATTTTTTTTTTTTTTTTTTATTTAAAGTTGTCAAACGAGTTAAAACGTCAAGGTACTTAGGTATTCAGCCACTTATGAGGCCAACTGTACATCACCGTAAAAAAAAAGTATAAACAGACTGCCCGCGCTACGCCGCCCGCGTCTTACAAAGAACTCGGGCGCACGGGATAAAATATAGCCTGTATGTATTAACCTTTTATAGTACATAAAACAGGTTAATGAAACTAAAAAAAAAAAAGTATGTAACAGGTTAATGAAACTAAAAAAAAAATAAGCAGATAACCTTTGAGTAAATGAGTTAGGAGAAAGAAAATTGACGACGATTGACAAACTAATATTATTATTATCGACGACCGCTTTGGCCTAGTTGGTAGTGAGCCTGCCTACGAAGCCGGAGGTCCCGGGTTTGAATCCCGGTAAGGGCATTTATTTGTGGGATGAGCACGAATATTTGTTCCTGAGTCATGGATGTTTTCTATGTATTTAAGTATTTATTTCTCTATATAAGTATCTATATCGTCATCTAGTACCCATAGTACAAGCTTTGCTTAGTTTGGGACACTAGGTTTGATTTGTGTAAGATTGTCCGCAAATATTTATTTATTTGTTGAATCCTGACCCAGCATGGAACCTTGTTACAATTAACTGACGTATTAATACTTTGATCGTACTTATGTTCGTTAATTGTAACAAGGTTCTATGATGGGTCAAGATTCAGTTGGTTCGATTGTACATAAAAACTTACAACAATACAATCAAAAATTTGACGTCCTCTGTAACCTAATAGTTGGTAGTGACCCTGCCTACGAAGCCGGAGGTCCCGGGTTCGAATCGAATGAGCACGAATATTTGTTTCTGAGTCATGGATGTTTTCTATGTATTTAAGTATTTATTTATTTATCTATATAAGTATGTATATCATCGTCTCATACCCATAGTACAAGGTTTGCTTAGATTGGGACTAGGTCAATTTGTGTAAGATTGTCCCCAAATTGTTATTTCTTTATTTTGACTGTGACCCCCGCTCCGGGTCGTACTTGATTCAGCAGGTCTCCATCGCCGTTCAGCGGGGTAATGCTGCGGGCATCATGGGGACCTTTGAGCCGGGTGCGATGCGGGGTGGGGAAATTTAGTCTTGGATCATATTTATACTTAATAGTTATTTTCATTATTTTTATTATTTAAATCACGGAATCTTCCTAATTAAAAAAAAAAGTTTATCGTATAAGGGCAACATCTATAGCCCATACTAAAATTAAAAATGCGAACCTGTTTGTATGTATGTTACCTCTTCACGCTTAAACAGCTGAAACTGTAGAAAGTTTGAGTCCCGGGGAAGGACATCTTAGAATATATTTTTTTTATCTAAGGGGATGAAATGGGGGGTGAAAATTTGTATGGAGCTACGATATACACGAGTTTCACGCGGACGAAGTCGCGGACAAAAGCTAGTTAGAATATAAATCACGACCATGTGTCCTGCTGAGCTAGGAAACGCTGTGTTACAGGACCAGTACATATTGATCAGATGAGCGAAAATTACTTTTGGGACGGAACGAACCATTTGTTTAAATATTCCTCCCCAAGATCTTATTTATTGGTGAAAGATTGTTTTAAAACGGATGCGTAGAATCGGAGATGACCCACACTCAGAACCTTACACACATTTTTTTACAGACTTAAGAGTAATGCCTAGCTGAGCAACTTTTGAAATATCAATTTTTTGATGCAATGTTTCTATCGCGCTGTTGTGGGTGGCGGGAGCTGTCTATGCGATAAGGACAACTGCAGCTCGACCTAAAATTCCCACGCAAAATACTCAAATATCGAGGTTTTGCTCTCGACTGTTTCCTCCTCCAAAACGCAACCAATCATCATACATTTTTGGAAACTGCAAGAGGAAAAAATAATCTACGCCGCTATGTTTTGACTTTTTGGATATTTGTATACTGCGCCTTTTTTTGCAGCCATGCCGTTTTTCCGATTTTTGAGGCACTGTAAGTTTCTTTAAAATAAAAAGATCCAAAAAAGCGAAACATAGCGGCATCGATATTGATGATAATGACCTTATTTAAAAAAAACATTGCTCTAGCCACCAACTAACCAGAGAGGAAACAGTCGAGAGCGTTTGTATGGGAAAATCGCAGATAGGCATTCCTGTTAAACTTCGCCTTCGAGCTAGGATGATATAATAGAAACAGCTAGATCAGTGTTCTTCAACCTTTTCCATATTGCGACCCTCCTATAGTAAAAAAATATTTCGCGACACCCCCCCCCCCCCCCCCCCCCCCCCCCCCCTCTGCACTGTCCTTAGATTATATTTTCTATTTTACAAATATGAAAACCCTATAAGTTTTGCCTTACAAAATTCAGATAGCCGCGACCCCCTTCAAGAAGCTCAGGGGGGTCGCGACCCACAGGTTGAAAAACACTGAACTAGATTATCTATCACTTTAATGTAGGCATCATTATCTCCTAAGGAGATAAGGTGACGTGTAGATCAGCTGAGTTACACAGTGGAAGTAGAGACAGTATCGTGACTTTAATAGTCGTTATACAATATAATCTAGTTTTAACCTAAACCAAAGATAATTATAAGACAAGGAAGATTGCTAACTCTGTGGAAACGTCGCCGTAGTTCATAAAATAATCCGAGATGGCGCTACTAGGCTCTCAAAGAAAAAAGTAGCGTAGAATTCGTCAAAATATTGCATTTTAGTGTCCTAAATCATCACATTAACAAATTTTAAGGCATACAATACACCATTGTCACAAAATAACACGCAAATAGCAAAATAATACAAAGCAATTTTTAATCGGTGACTAGATCCATCGATCGCACGTTTTTCTAAGCTGAATGGCTACGCGCGGGTATGGCATTCCGCTAGATGGCGCATATTTAAGAATCGTGCATAACTAAATAAACTTAAAACAATCAGAGATTTTGATTTAAAATCAGTAATTTAAAGCAAATTCAAATTTACTTTAGCACTATTTCAATTGTATTATTCGATTGAAATCTAAAACGAACCCTATCCAATAGTTTTTGCTCTAAACAAACATGGTTACTCCGACTAGAGTTTAGTATTTTTTCTAATGAATTCAGTCGTATACAAAAATACCATTTCGTCCAAAAAGCGTACCCCTTGCTGAAACATATAATCAGAATCAGAAAAAGTATTAATTACAAGAAAAAATAAAATAATATAAAATAAACTTACAAACTAACAAACAGTACCTAAGTAAAAATCTGAATTTGTGATAATAGGCCCCAGTCTCAGCATGTGCTGGGCTAGACTAGGCTGCGGCGCTACCACGAACTTCGAATCTCGAACTTCGTATATCTCCGTCTCTGTCGCTCGAGTACCATAAACCATAAGTGCGATAGAGACGGGGATATAAGTTCGAGATTCAAAGTTCGTGGTAGCGCCGCTGGTCACCAGAGATCGGTCGATCGCAGGCTGACAGCCTGACAAATATAACGGCGCACAAAGTACAACATTTACAAATACCTACTTACAACAAACTTGCTGTTGACACTTTCAGTATTCATATTTGCATATTTTAATCTAGCATCGGTAAGATTTCGATTTCAAATGATTTTAAACTAACCCGCGAACTTATTCTAAACTACTAAATTCTAAAACTACAAATATCGACAAACAAAATATTGTTAACATGTATGAGATTTGAAATTCGTCCCTTCTGCACGTAAGTCTGGCAGATAGCTTTTGAGCTATGTAAACATTTAGCGATATGCTCTAAAATGTTACTTGCTTGACGCGACAATTACCTACCAGCCTACCACACAATAAATTTGCAACCTTACTTCCAAAACGTAAAGTCTATTTTTGCTCATAACCCGTAGTACAATCTATAAACATACATAGACACACCACAGCTACACAGCCCCGCTATTCTGTAACTTGTTTTAAGCTCACCTCAACGCTCGCCCACAAATATACCTTGACACCGCGATGCGTAGTAATTAAGCGTAGGTAGAGGTCTAGTTTCGTAACGGGTGACCGGCGGGGTGAGCCGCATTAACGCGTAGCGAATAACAGCCCTGCGTTTGCAGGGCTGTTAGCGCTTTGGAAGTTGGAATGGAACGGTATTATAATTATAACCAATTCTCCCGTTCGAACTCGTTTAAATACCTAAATCCCATAAAAACCACACGGGAATCACACAGCTTTACTGCATTTACTATTTTTTGCATACCTTAAACTATGTAAGTGTGATTGCCAAGTCACAAAATTTTATTTAGTAAGCAAATGAAGATTAATAAGAATGCCTAACTTGGCTCTATGAAATATCTCACCACTTTTTATTGTGGAAGAGTTCCGAGACTTGGCCTATTTTTTACATGGAAGGTTTTTATGGGATCTCATTTCTTTCTGTGGGTTATTCTGTTATCAACTTTGTATGGAAATGTCACGATTTTGAGATATACTAACTGCATAAGTAAGTTTGTAATCCTATACAACCCGCAAAACTATACAAACGTTATTTGTGGTTGGTAAAATAACATTTCCATACAAAGTTGATAACACAATAACCTACATTGACAAGAGTTGAAATCGTACGACGCCGTCGCGAAAGATATAATTGTTTTAAAGAATCTCACTCAAGGATTGTGTTCAAAATTGATATGGGAGGATCTAATAGGTCACAAAAACAAATCAGAGGTTAGAATGGGAAAAGTTGCCGTTCCGACATCTTGAAATTATTGAAAGTATTTATTTATTGGCCGGTCCTGCGCCACCTGCATGCAGCGGACTCCCACGACCAGGCCCCCTAGCATGGATGGCGTTATCACGCGATAAGTGATAGGATAAGCGCGTCGTCTCGTTCTATCGAACGGTGTCAGCCAGGGACGGATGCTCTATCCTGTCACTTATCGCGTGATAAGGCCATCCATGCTACGGGGCCAGGTCATCATTCCACCATGTGGGGGGCCTACCCACGCCGCGCCTTCCGGTACGTGGTCACCACTCGAGAACCTTTCCGCCCCAACGGCCATCGGTTCTACGTGCACTCTTTTGGGGAGGCCTATGTTCAGCAGTGGACGTCTTTCGGCTGATATGATGATGATGATGATGAATTTATTATTTATTGCGCCGATTAAGTTTAAAATTGATAAAAAGTTATAAAAAAATCGCGATAAAAAACAATATAATTAACAAACCTGTGAGCAGCACGGCTATCACAGCACGGCCCGCGAGCTCTGTGTCGCAGCGAGATACACTATCCGTCTCTTTCTAACTAGGAGTAGCCCGCGAGCCTGTTTTTTAAGGTTCCGTACTCAAAGAGTAAAACGGGACCCTATTACTAAGACTCCGCTGTCCGTCCGTCCGTCCGTCTGTCTGTCACCAGGCTGTATCTCACTGATACCTTGATAGTTCCAGTTGAAATTTTCACAGATGATGTATTTCTGTTGCCGCTATAACAACAAATACTAAAAAGAAAATAAAATAAATATTTTTATTGATAATGGTACGGAACCCTTCGTGCGCGAGTCCAACTCGCACTTGGCTGGTTTTTTATTATTATTTTGTTTCTTTAAATTTCTCAGTATTTACCTAAATACTGGTGTGATGGGAAGCACGGGCCGAAGCCAAGTGCATCTCATATACCTATTACGTTTTAATTAAGACGGAAGATTTTGATGATGATGATTTGAGAGAAGATCTTGATGACGATGATCTGAGAGAACATCTTGATGATGATGATCGGAGAGATGTTCTTGGTTATGGTTTGACTCGGGTGGAAGATGAGTAACTGATGGGTGTGCATGGATTTGTACGTTAGTGAGTGAGTCATTCTGTAGGAATTTTCTGACTATTCTTATTATTGCCATTTATTCCCACAAAAACATTCGAACAAGAATTAAGTAGGTACATTTCGTTACATTAAAGACAAGCTAAATACTTAAATTAGTTTTGGGAAACCCAAGATTGGGCAAAGTCCTCCTCCATGCACGTCCACGATTTTCTATCTTGCGCGAGTTTAGTCCTTTTTTTAACACTTTTTTAATTTAGAAAAAGTGACTCGGCAAAAATATTAAGTATAACAAATTTTCACGAGAATCGGTTGAGCCGGACAGCGGAACACCGGACATCGTGACAGACACCGGACGTACTATTACTTATTCTGTGACCGGACATATGAATGATTTTCGACACAAGCTGAGCGAGCTGAAGCATAGAACTTCGTTCGCTTCGCTCGCTCGTTCGATAATCAAATCACAGAAATCTAATATGGCATTCAACATGGTGGGCAAATAAGGTCAAGGCCAAAGCACACTATAGTACATTACTTACCTAGGGCGGTTAAACAAAGAATGTCTCAGATCGCAGGTATTTGACGCCCGAGCCGAAGGCAAGGACGATAAATATGCGCTCTGAGGCTTTCTTTATTACCGCCCGTGGTGAGTACAAAATTTTACGTCTCTATCTGGCCAGGAAGTGGGGTTTTCCGCACGCATAGCGTGCGGTAATTCCTACTTTATGGCCAGGTATGACGTAAAAATATTTACCTACTCGTTGTCGCTACGTGCGATGTTTAAGGCCTTTGAAAACCTGATACTTACAATAGTTATTTGTTATACAAGGGTGCGAAGTTGTATTTTAACCGCGAGTGTGGAATTGAAACACGAGCTAGCGAATGGATTCTATGGTTCAAAAATAGAATCCTGAGCGTAGCGAGTGTTGCAACACACGAGACGTCAAAATAACTTGCACCCGTGTGTAACACAAATCTTTTCACCTCACTAAAGCGAGGAAAAAAACAAAAAAGTAAATTAAGTTTTTTTTTTAAATATTAAAAAGGGGGAAAAAAATAAAAAAAACATTTAAAAAGAAACAAAATATTACAAAATTAAAAAAACATTTAATAAAGAGGGAAAGAGAAAAAACATTAAGAAACAAAAAAAATAACATTAAAATAAAGAAAAACTTAAAACAGGCAAAAATAATTTCAGAAAACATTAAAAAAGACTGATAAAAGAAAAGCGAAGCAATAAAATAGAGACAAAAACATATAAAATAGAAAAAAGTTACAAAAAACATAATATAAAGAAAAAAAACGTAAAAAAAGAAAAAAAAGAAAAACCTAAAAAAATATGTACTAAGAAAAAAGTTACAAAAAACATTATATTAAGAAAAAAAGGTAAAAAAAGACAAAAAAGGACAAAAAAACAAAAAAAAACACGTAAAAAGAGAACAGCGGAAAAAAATAAAAAAATGGAAAATGAAAAAAACCTTGGAAAAACACATAAATCAATAAAAAATGAAATAAACATTAAAATATGGCAAAAACATCAAAAAAATAAAAGAGGATTTCAAACAACCTTAAAATAATAAAAAATAAACATTAAAAAAAGGAAAAAACGCATACAAAAGAGAAAAAGACCAAAAAAACAAAAAAGAAAAAAAAACAAAAACATTCAAAAAGAAACAAAACATTTATGAAAAGGAGAAAAAAGCAAAAAACATTAAAAAAAGAAAAACAAAGCAATAAAATAGAGACAAATACATAATAAAAGAAAAAAAATACAAAAAACATTAAAATAAGAGAAAAAACGTAAAAAAAAAGTAAAAAAAGACAAAAAACTCAAAAAAAACATTTAAAAAGAAAAAAAAGTGGAAAAACCACAAAAATAAATCAAAGAGAAACAAAACATTTAAAAAGAGAAACAACATTTATAAAAAGGAGAAAAAGAAAAAACATTTAAAAAACAAAAAAACATTAAAAAAACAAAAAAACATTTAAAAAACAAAAAAAGAATTAAAAACATTAAAAAAAAGAAAAAAACATTCAAAAAAGGTACCTAAATAAAATCAAAAATCTGATGGACGAAAAATGTCCTGTCTGGACTGACCTTTACATGTTATTATGTTTAAAAAAGTAACTAATAACACGTTCGGATTTCAAATATTCTTTGCACTCTTGTGGATAAAATGCAGTTTTGCTATCTGTTTTTAAAGAATAAAAATGGGCTTTCCGAGCTAGTGAGGTGAAAACTATATTTATTTAGATGTACATACACGAAATAGTCAAAAACATTTGAGAAAAATTGTTAGGGAAAAAGTTGATTTCGGGATGATAATATTATAAAGCTATAAACACGAACTTAGAATCTCGAACTTCGTATACCTCCGTCTGTATCGCACTTATGGTTTATAGTACTCGAGCGACAGAGACGGAGATATACGACATTCGAGATTCGGACTTCGTGGTAGCGCCGCTGTGATAATTACGTTAAGTCGACGCGATTTCGGGACTAGGTTTACTATAAATTATTTTTCACACAGACTACTCAACGAAAAAAATCTGAATCTTTAATTACGGGCGTTTGCTTAAAATCAAAAATTATTAAGGTTAAAATAATAAATAAGTTAATAGTTAAAATGACAAATATAATTCGGAAAATTTTGAATAAAATTAAAACTATTGTACTCTGCTTGATTCTAGTATACTTATCTAGCGGGACTAGCACAACTGAGCGTTTTTCAAAAAAAGTGTTCAAAACTTTTTTTTTCGGAATTTGTTTTTTTTGTTTATATTATTACTCAGTATCGTTATTACTATCGATCCTCATACAAGAAAAAAAGTGTCCCAGATTTTTTGTAAGGTTTTTCTTCCCGTGCGTACGACCATGTAAATAAAAAAAGACTGCATTCAAAAATGGGACGTCTGGAATGGAATATTTAAGACACTTTTTTTCTTGTATGAGGATCGATAGTATCAAAGATTCCGAGTAAGATAAACCAAAAAAATGCGTATTCTGAAAAAAAAGTTTTGTACACTTTTTTTGAAAAACGCTCAACTGACGCCGCGACGTGTCTCGTGGCAAAAAAAAATACAAAAACAGGTTACAGGAGTTGGGACGCGAACCGACGTACTCAGACTTGTGAGTCAAACACCCGAACCACTCGACCAAAATCAAATGGCCGCACGGCCTAAAATTTTGTATCTTATGTTAGAGGTGACTACTTAGCAGCCTGCTTCACCGCTTACATTGAAAATAACGCCATCTAAAATAATAAGGGGAACTACGAGGTACCGGCGACGATATTAAGATTGACGTGTGACTAGTAGCATTGTATGGAGTGAGCAATCTTCCTTGTCTTAATTATCTTTGCCTAAACAGAGCTTATATACCACGTCGGTGGCAAACAAGTTTACAGCCCGCCTTAGATAAAGCGTCACCGTAGCCTATCGACGTTTGCTACTCCAGGGGTGTCACATGCACGTGGCTGATACACTCCTTTCTTGAACAATAGCAAAAAAACTTAAATCATGCATATCTCGCTCTATTGCGTAGCACGTACTCTTTTAGTAAAGCTGCAAAAGCACAGACAGCGGTGGCGGCGCGGTGCGGTGCGGCGCGGAGGCGGTACCGGTTGTAATGTTCGAGCTAATATGAAAAGGTCCGCACAGAATACCGCAACGCGCCGCGCCGCACCGCGCCGCTCTATGCGGATCCTTTTATATTAGCTCGAACTCGAACATTACAACCGGTACCGCCACCACGCCGCACCGCACCGCGCCGCCACCGCAGCACGCTGTCTGTGCGTTTCGGCCTTTAGGGTCGTCACGTTTGTGCGCCATCGTCGTAGCACAATGCACGGCCTCGTGGCAGTTCAGATATTCATCATTCACAAATGAATAGGTACCTTTGAATTAAATCGTATCGTATAGGTGCATGCAATATACCTAAATTGAAGAATAAATAACATTGACTTTATCTTTTTTTATCTATATCCTATATCTATAATCAATGTGTGGAGATTTTCTTATGATGCAGGAAGAACAATAAGTTTTAAAATAAAGTAATTTAATGAATTCAGCGTAGCAATACCGCATAATAGCAGTGACAATGGATAAGTTAGTCATGGTCATGGATAATTTGATTTTGAATCTATATTTTGATGTTCGTCTATTATTTTACGGAGCATAACGCGCCGCAAAAGTCGTAGTACTGACCGCAAAGTACTGATTGTGACACTTTTGATTGATACGAGGATTCTACCCATTGTCTTACAGTTCGTGAGATATAAGACTAAAAAAAAAAATTCCACTACAATTTTATTTTGGCGATTTTTTTTTTCATATTTAGTATAAGCAAGCGAGACAGAAATATATAACCGAATCGGAAACATCCATATTTCTAATAGTATCACTATTCTGAACTACGACTACGACTATTCTAGAGGTCCTGGGTTCGAATCCCGGTTAGGGCATTTATTTGTGTGATGAGCACGAATACTCGTATTTGTTCCTGAGTCACAGATGTTTTCCATGTATTTAAGTATTTATTTATCTATTTATGTATATCGCCGTCTGGTACCCATAGTACAAGCTTTGCTTAGTTTAGGACTAGGTCGATTTGTGTAAGATTGTCCGTAAATATTTATTTAATTGCACCTGACCTATAGAAAAGGTTTAAATTTTTATCGCATGAAACAATACGATACTATTCCAAATATTCCAATCTTACTTAAATATGTCAGTAGTGCGTTCCGATATTAGGGTCGATAAACCTTTATTGTTGTAATTCTGTCCCGGTAAACGAGGACACAAAGACACAATGACAGAGTTTCTAAAAATAATGATTATAATTTTCCTGCTAATGTGATGCCCCATCATGAAATTGGTTTACAATTGTAGGTAACAAAAACATGTTTAGTAAATTTAATTCAAAAAAAAATTGTTGTTTTAAAGAGGCAAGGGCCATAACTTCTAAAATACTCTTGCAAAACATTTCTAATGGACCAATATTTTTTTTTGTTGCTCATTAGCAACAAAAAAAATTGATTGGTCCATTAGCAATGTTGTTAGATCACAAGATCCCAACCGAGTCAAAGTACTGTCTACGACGACGCTTGTCTGTAAAGTTGGTTACGCGCGGAAGCACCGAGGCCGTGAATCCACGGGGACTGTGTCCATTGTCACACGTCAATGGTGCTCTCTAGAGACGATTACTGACGTGCCCTTTGTCTTAGCATGCTTTAACCATCTAGGCGCCTCGGGATAGGCTTTAGGCACCCTTTTCTATTTCACGACTCCTCACCTCGCATCCATCTCGTAGCGTAGCGCCATACACGTGGGCGCCCCGGGCGACCGCTCCGGGCGACTGCCCCGGTCGCCCCACCCTAAAGCCAGTCGATCTCTGGAGACGATTCTTGACGAGGCCTTTTTGTCTTAGTGTACCTTTGAGGATTGCTTGTGTCGACAGTTAGACATAAATGCAGTTCATTCATTCTCAACACAACTCATTCTCGGGAGCTTTGGTGACGTCACTCACTACCAGGAACACAACACCACATAGGTAAAGACAGAGTAAATGGCAACGATCTTTTGTAAGGTGGTCCTCCCCCGGTTGGGCTGCTCCAAATATGAGCAAGATGACATTTGTTAAGCGTTCATGTTTATGTCAAAGTTTAAAACACCGTAGTACTAATTCTGCGAAAGTATATTAACATCTTTTAGTATTAATAACCACAATAATATCCATAAAAATATTACTGATAATTACGATTTGTCAAAACCGCTCAAAGTTAACTATTTCATGTGAATTTGTAGTGACTCAATTTCCCCCTAGATGTCGCTGTTCTAGTGGCAAACTAGGTAACGATAGTTCACCCTAAGTTTAAGGAGTGGTTGAGACCGCTTGCATGTGTGACCTAAGACAACTGTAAAAGAGAATAAGTTTCTGTCAAAAATTTCATTTTTGGCACAAGCGTTTACTGCCGACTGTACTTTTATATACCATCATCAAGTACTCATTGAGACAATTATAACGAGCTCAAACTCGATGGGGTTGTGTCGTTTTATTGCGGAGTTCCTATGGCCAACTTCCAGCTCCAGCATTAGATCAGCTCCATGTCATCATAATATTGCATTTTCATGCGATATACATATGCTTGCAAAATTTCAGCTCAATTAGACAACGGGAAGTGACTGAAAAATGGATTGCAAATTTTGACGGACAACTTACATACTTACTTACATATTTACATATATAAGTTAATATAAGGCTTGTAAAAAGTCTGTGATATTGTAGCTTTGTAAGTTTTTGTATGTAGTTGTAGGGTGCAATCTCCGGAACTCCAGTCTCCTCTCAGCTCTCCATAGAATGGATGTTCTAGAAATCTAGATAGACATAGTGTGTCAACAGAACGAATCTTCAAATAAATAACGACTCCTTGAAATTGCAAGCGTCCATTACGGTTTTCGCTTACCATCAGGCAGGCCATACGTCTGTGTGCTACCATGGTCGTATTAAAAAAAATAAAAGTAAGACGAGCAACACAAGACAGCCTAGTGAGACTTCGTTTTTGAAGCCGAGCAATCGTGTCGTACGCGACAGTGGAAACAGGGACGTCTTCCCCTCGCTGAGACAATTGGCCATTATGCTTGCTCCTTCGCGCCTGCGCACAGATCACGATACTAAACAGCAGGAGAGGACTCACACGTGAACGGTATAGATCAATTCACGAAGAGTATAGACAATAATTTACTTTAAAAACAAAGTTTTAACCGACGAAAAATCAATCATCCCCTATTTTCCTACCCTTAAAGTTGGTATTTTTTTTCCAAATTTATATGGGACCAACTTCGGGGTATACCTTTTCTAATAAAAAAAGAATTATCAAAATCGAATAACCACTGTGTAAAAAGTTATGTGTAAATTTTCGTCGGTTGAAAAATAAACTAGTAACTACGTAATGTACTATGTGCCTTATTAAGGCGCTCTTATTAGACGATATTTAGGTATTTGCGGAGGTGAGGCAGACGGAGCGGGAGACGCGCGTCCCGCGCACCCCGCTAACGGCCTTATTCTGTTGGCATCCGTATTCGGCTCGTTTTTGCGGAACATACGATCAAATGTTTGTCTTCTTGAATAATTGTTTTATTTTTCAAATCTTGGTTGATTTGTGTAAGATTGTCCCCAAATATTTATTGTTTATTTATTTATTTAAATCTATTTTTTTTAAATAAGGAATAATAGGTAGTTACAGTTCTTAAGTACATCGTAGTATGATGACATCAATTATGGACACTTACTTTCCAAAGATATGTTAGTACAGATTTCTTCATCATCAATCCACCTATCGTTTTCCCAGTTCCTATGTGGGTGCTTCCGTTTTCTAAATACGTAGAACTGATAAAATAATAGTACATCTTCACTTCCTAAGGGTGAACGTCACCAATTATGGATTGTACTAATATATTACAGGTTTTTTAAACCGAAATAAAATCGATTACTTCTAGGTAAAGTTATAGCGCCGGTTAACACCCGCTTAAGAAACCATCAAAAATAATAAACAAATAGCTATGTTCATCTATTTATCTCCTGGCAAATTATATTATTACCATGTATGTCTTTCCCGCTCACGGGACAATGATGTTCCGGACCTTTGGGAGGCATGCGTGGGGCTAGGTACCCACAAAGTACCAACGGAGCCAACACGTAGAGGCCCTTTTGACAATTTAATGAAATGCAAGGAGTATTATTACCATAATTATTACCTTTGTTACATAAGTATGACTGAGTGATCAAAAACTGGATAATTAGACCACTGTTAGTCAGAAGAGCATTTTATTATACAGGGTGGTTATTTTAAGACCAGCAAGTTCTTCAGTACATGACTATGTCTATTAAAAAATGTAATTTGACCAAACATCATATAAAAATAACAAATTCAATTTGTCTCTTAAATACCTAAAAGTGTTATGTCACTGCGCTCGCGCGGCGCGTGCTGCCTACCATGCTACCTCGACCAGCGGCCACACCGCGATGGACCTTGATACTCTCAACAAGCCAACAAGATTGGACTTATACTTGGCTCTATACTCCAGGCAAAATACGGTTTCGAAAATCATTAATTTATAATAGCGTTTTTTTGTATATTTCATTTTTAATCGTTATTCTAAGATGCTTTACACAAGAATCCAACAAATTTTCCAACCGGAAGTAATTATATAAATATAAATTAAGCTTTAATTGTTTTTTTTTGTTTGATTTATATTCATTTTTTTAAAGCGAATGTAAATTTAGGTAAAAGCCTCCTCGATCTCATGCCATTTTTTCCGGTCTTTAGCCAACTGCATCCAGCTAGGTCCGGCGACCTCAGTTATGTCATTGGTCCAACGTCTTCGTCGTCTTCCTTTCCTTCTTTTGCCTTTCGGCCCTGACCAGTTTGTTGCTCCCAGTGCCCTTCTTTTCTTCTAATATCTGGCGATATATGGCTTTTACCCGAATGGGGTCCATATAAGAAAGAAAAAATTGCATAAATCTTTTAGATTTAGTGAATATGTACTAACACAAACAATATGGAATAAATAAAGCTTAAATAAATATATATATATA
This sequence comes from Epinotia brunnichana, assembly GCA_963854355.1. Taxonomy (NCBI): domain Eukaryota; kingdom Metazoa; phylum Arthropoda; class Insecta; order Lepidoptera; family Tortricidae; genus Epinotia; species Epinotia brunnichana. Next base: position 1,841,152 of record OY977959.1, on the reverse strand, counting down.
AACTAGCTGTTGCCCGCGACTTCGTCCACGTATAACATGTTATCGTCTAAATGTTTGTTTAAGAAATTTAAATGTTTGTTTAATAAAAAATAACATTGAAATTAGTTTTGTACAGTCAGCATCAGATAGTTAGTAGCAGCCTAGGTAACCAAATATATCGCATTACGTCTTTGTTACTATAGGTGTAAGGATGTGTTACGATATATTTGACTACTTTGGCTGCTACTAACTATATGACGCTGACTGTACCTAGTCTTTAAGTAAACAGTCTAAAACCGAAGAAACAAATCTCTCTTTATTTCAAAATGTCTTGCTCTCTATACAAACTTAGAACCCTCTTTGAACTCTCATAGTAAATAGTCTGAAACCGAAGTTACAAATTTCTAACTTTAAAAATGTCTTGCTCTCTATATATAATTCAAACCCCCTTTTAACCTTCTTAAGTGATTAATAATTATAAAACCGAAGTTACAAATCCCTAACTTTAAAAATGTCTTGCTCTCCATACAAACTAGAAGAACTGTATATCCTAGAAGTAGGTATTTTTGTCAAAACCAATCCAAGCATGTTCAGTAACGTTTCAGAAGGCCGCAGATTTCCGACACGTAAACAATACAAACAAAAATTGAAAACTTTGCAGGGTAGCAACAACACAGCGCTAATCAGAGGCGGAATCTTGGGAATGGCACCAAACATTTTCAATAAAATTCCAGACCGAATTAAACACTGGATATTAATAAATTTAAAAGACAATTGACTTCAGATTCAGATTCAGATTTGTTTATTATCATAATTTTACAATTGAAATCATAGTACAATGAATATACAGATAAAAATGTGTTAAAATTATAACTTGTCAGTTACAATAAAATACAATAGATGTGTACAGTTGTGTACAGAATTGTTATTATTTGTAAATAGTTTAATAATACTCATACTCATAGCATAATGCTATTACATAAAATAGAGAAAGAAAACATAATACAAATATTAACGTTAAGCTTTTAAGATCTTGTTATTTAGTCATTTGAAAGAAATTCTTGTAAACTATACAGTGTTTTTTCAAGCAATAGTTGTTTTACATGGAAGCGAAAAGAGTTGTCGTTCGTTATGGTTTTAAGGTTTGAAGGTAGCCGGTTAAAAAGTATTTGTCCTATTAACTTCGGAAGTTTTGTGCCTATTCTAAGTCTGGGCGAGGTTGTTTTGAAGTGGATACTCCTTTGCTCGCGTTCTTGTATAGGGGTACAGTTCAAAATGTATCACGTAACTTCCGGATTAACTTTTTGTAGAGAAGCCTAATCTGATTTCAAATAATTGTTTGTTACATGTTTTAATCCTTCTTTATTTGCTATTAGTTGTTAATCACAAAATGTTATTTAGTTTATGTGACGGGCATGAAAACTATGCTGAAATGACCGCCATTTTCAATGCCTCGCGAGTCAAACGAGCTACGTCAGTCAATGTTGCTATATATACCGATTTATCTGTGCTTATACAGATTTTAGTAAATTAATGCAGATATATATTTTACGGGGACAACCAACAAATAAGTATCCACTTAAACTTAATTAACGGTTGTATCTCGGACACAACCCGCTTCTTTTTAAGTTATTCGCATTTCTCATTGATCTCGAACTATTTCCACCTCTCCTTTGAAATTCATTTGGATAACGTTTAACATACATCAAAACTTCCAATATATAAGTTGAAACTGATGTTAAGATACTAAGTTTTCTTAAATGTTCGCGATGTAACGTGTATCTGTCCTTTGCATAGGGAAGTACTCTAATTGCACGTTTCTGGATCTTTAGGATGCGCTCATAATCCGTACTGTTGCCCCAAAGCATTATCCCGTATGAAAGTTGAGAGTATATGTACGCATAATACAGCTCTTTTAAGCAACTTTCTGACACAAGTGGTCTTAACTGTCTTAGAGCATAGATCCCTCTTTCTAACTTACTGTATAATGTATCTATGTGATCTTTACATGACATTATTGGATCAATCATTTCAATCAATAGATCAATATTTGATTGAAAAGTGTTATTATACCATTAAAGATTACTTAAACGACCCTACGACATAACATGATTCCATTCCAGACATTCCTTAGTTATAATATTCTTTAGTTATAGTATTTTTTGAGAGTTTTTGACATGTATTTGTAGTATTTAACACCAATCACTGTATTGATATATTTTTTAAATTTTTATAAATATATTAGCTGGCTGAAATATTTTGTAAACCTACATTGTGGGTAATGCACAGAAGTCTTATATTTTGTATACCAACAATACTTGTAAAAGTTGTAACCTATGTTTAACAAAATAAATTTAGTGAAAGTACTTAATTTGTATTCTAATAAGTAATCTTTATGCAAAAATTTAAGTCTCTAGCTCTAAAAATAAAGATTCTCCCATACAAACTTTGCACCCCTATTTACCCCCTTTAGGGGGGGAATTTCCAAAAATCCTTCTTAGCGTTGCCTACGTTGTAAAAGGTAGTTCTGGTGAAAATTTCAACTCTCTAGTCTTAGTAGTTTCGGCTGTGCGTTGATGAGTACCGACAAAAGGTATGTTCACTTAGATAACGTCACATTTATTTGCTTTAGTGGGCTTATTTTTAAAGGGCCGTGGCGGGGGAGGCTTTCTTGGTAGTTATTTGGAGAAACAGCGGTGGCAGAGTGAGTGCGAGATGTGAAACGGCATACTTTAGTGTTTTGTGATGGGTATCATGTGCACAAACAGCTGGCAAAGTTTTGCAGCTGTATAGGGGAACACCCTGTAGTACTTTGTACCCGACTGCCTCAGAAGGAAGTTTATGTTTTTCGAGCGTATGTATCATCATATCAGCCGAAAGACGTCCACTGCTGGACATACGCCTCCCCCAAAGAGTGCCACAATAGCCGGTCCTGCGCCAACCGCATCCAGCGGACTCCCGCGACCTTTACCAGGTCATTAGTCCACCTTGTGGGGGGCCTAACCACGCCGCGCCTTCCGGTACGTGGTTGCCACTCGAGAACCTTTCCGCCCCAACGGCCATCGGTTTTACGTGCAATGTACCCCGCCCACTGATACTTAAGTTTAGCGATTCGGAGGGCTATATCGGTTACCGTGGTTCTGCTGCGGATAGCCTCATTTCTGATGCGATCGCGCAGAGACACTCCCAGCAAAGCCATCTCCATCGCCCTTTGAGTGACTTTGAGCCTTCTTATGAGGCCTATAGTAAGCGACCACGTTTCCGTTCCAAATGTCATCACTGGCAACACACACTGGTCAAAGACTCTCGTTTTGAGACACTGCGGAATATTGGACGAAAAGATGTGCCGTAGCGTATGTATGCATGTATGTCTATGACGAAGATGAGGAAGGGCCGTGGCCTGCTGCTGGTGGAGTGGCAGGGTCTTTTTCCGCACTCGTTTTTAATAGAATCTACTAAACAGCAAGTAAATATACTTCAGTTCACCAACTCGTTTAGGACTTTAGTCTAGGTAGTCGCTATCCGGCGCAATAGCCCTAAATGCTTTTGATATATTTCTGTATGAATAAATAAATCTATTATTCGTACAATCCATAATTGGTACCATTCCCCCCCAACCATGTGCTCGTGTCCGAATCCGATTTACACCCGACTACTTACTACCTAACAGTTCTAAATACGTATTCAGGATAACTGAAGATTTTTATTGACATCTTGTCAATATGCTCCAGCTACCTATTAATACGTTTTAGGTGCGGATGTAGAAACGCTTTAATGTAGTAAATATCGCATACCTTATATTTGTTATTCTATCATTTCGAATGTGTTCTCCAGCATGTATTAGCGTTTCCTATTCCTTTATATATTTTTATTTACCTTGATAACTCGAAATAATTGCTGCAAAAAGGCGTATTTGCGTGCCAGGTAAACATTCACAGGTCCGTCGTCGGCAGTGGCCACGGGCGTACTAAATTGTACTCGCCACCGCGCATGCATGACGCGGACACCCGGTTTTTGAGACAAATGACCAAATGTATTGAATTATCAAACATATTGAAATTCTAAGAAGCCGGTAGATAGATCTACCAAAAAGCTACCTATCACAACAAATTTCATTGTAATATTCCAAATAACTTTTGAGATATTTCGAGTTTGGTGGTAAAAAAGCACTGTTTTGAAAGGCAAAATTTATCGAGGTTTTTGTAAGCAATCGTGATTTTACGAAGTACGAACATAGCCAATGAACTGAAGATATACATATCAAAAATTTGGATCTCTAGCAATAGTACAAGTATACTAATAATCGGTTTGGAAAAGGCACTTTTTCGATGCGCAGCTGCATACAGCGCCTTAACATAATCCATATTTCCATACTAATATTATAAATGCGAAAGTTTGTTTGTCCGAAAACTGACGCGATCGTGATGGTTCTTAGTTACGTTTCTACAAAATCGGTTAAGCCGGTTTTGATATATTGAACTTTGAAATGAACATTCCACTTTTCCAAGTTGTTAATATTTAATTCTAGTATCTAATGGATAAAGGAGAAGAGAAGTCTGATAATGAAGCTTTGTAAGTTTTTATGGAGTGGTAATCTTCTCAATCTTCATTCATTCACTTGAGTAAATAAAGGGCTTTCTGGATGGACATCCGCCGGGTTAACAGAACCGATTCATTTCGCCGGGTCAAAGAAAAAACTTAACTAAACTATCTTTGATTAGCAAGATTTTACCTTTGACCCGGCGAATTTATTACTTACTTTTTTTTTTATACAACGACGGTAGCAAACAATCTTACGGCCTGCCTGATGTTAAGCTGGTACCGTAGCCTATGGACACTTGTGACTCCAGAAGAATCACAAGCACGTTGCCGACCCTTTATTCACTTGAGGATTCGCTGTGTTGGCAGATAGAGACATGCAGGTCCCTCACTCCCAACACAGCGCATCCTAGGGAGCTCTGGCGACCTTACTCACCACCAGGAACACAACACCACATACTTCATAGCATGCAATAATATAGCAACACTACAAAGCAGTGGTGCTATTATGGCTGCGGTCTCCTGTAAGGTGGAGGTACTTCCCCAGTTGGGCTGCTCCACATACGAGCGAGATGACATTCCGCTGTGCCCTACATCTTTTTATTACTTACTCCGTCGGCTCAGTGACCCAAAATGAATCTTTGAATCTTTTGAAATCAAAACGAGAGTGCGCCATTTTTCTCGGTTCTGCGCTAGCTCGTGCCAATTGCAGATTTGGAGCTCGCGCAGATCTGCCTGGACCATGTCACTCCAGCGGTACCTTGGACCTTCCGGACAGCTCTATGCTCTCTTGACTTTGCGATCCTCCATTCTCTCTAGGTGACCAAGCCAACGGAGTCTTGTGAGCTCTGATCCCTCCTCTAAGATGTTGGCTCAGTGACCCGAAATGAATCTTGGCATCTAATACGATACGAGAGTGCGGCATTTTTCTCGGTTCTGCGCTAGCTCGCTCCAGCGGTACCTTGGACGTACCTCCGGACAGCCTTGGTATGCTCTCTTGAATTTGCGATCCTCCATTATCTCCAGGTGACCAAGCCAACGGAGTCTGTGAGCTTTGATCCCTCCTAGTTAGGTTCAGCCACCAGATCTTCTGTCTGAAAATCAGCGCTGTAGGTGTCTGTCTGACACCTCGGCGTAATGCTGAGACAGCGACCGATTCACTGCCGCGAAGACACACACAATATGTGTTAAATTGTAATGTATGTCTACTCCCTTTGTCTCTGTGTGTCTTTTGTGTTGTAAATAAATATCCTCTCTACTTCTTCTTCTTTATATGGGCAAAGGCATTATTTAACTCGCGGGTTCACCTGCATGGTTTGCAATACGCGTGCGAAGCCGTTTAATAAATACATTGATTAATCGTAAATAGTTGCCTAGAAATAAGTATATAGGTGATGATGGAACCAATCTTACGCCAAGCAAGACTCGTGCCTAAACTCCTTATATTTAGGTATATTGCCTGTAATAAGGCGGTTTATAGAAAATGTTAATCTATTCGTCAGATACATTCTTAAGGAAAATGCTGCCTAATAGTAATTGAGGAAAACCAGATGTTTTCTAAACTAGCCACCATTTGCCAATACACACGTTGATAAGGTAAAACGCAATTGGGTACACAGGATAATCCGGTATTTAAATGATAGTCGAATCAGCCACTTATGATGAAATATCAAAAACGATCAGAGGGCCTACCGCGAAAGGCATTCGAAGTTTTCCCTATACTTGCGAGTTCGTACGCAAGTGCGTCAGAGAGGTAAAACTTCGAAAGCCGTTCGCGGTAGACCCTCAGGGGTGTAATATTACAAGCATTCTATTAACTTGCAATGTATGTAGGTACCTCTAACTATGTTTGTTCGGGTGGAAACCGATTGAGCTGAAATTTTGGGTGAAGGTATAGTTTGGATGACAATTCAATATTATGGTACCATCGAGCTGATCTGATGATGGATACAGAAGGTGGCCATACTGGGCATGGGAATTCAGTACTTAACCGACGTAACGTAACCTCGGTAAGTTTGGGCTCGTTAGAATCGTCTCTATGAGTAAGGTAGTTGACTAGTTGATAACGGTATACAGCCTGTATGTTTAATATTACCTCAAATTTTAACCATACGTAGTTTTTAGTACTATGAACCGATATTGTAAGAAAATTGTAAGTTAGTCTTAAACAGGATGATACAGGTGATGAAAACAGGAGCGAATATAGTTCAGGCGGTGGACGGAGGCGAGAAATAATGAAGAAAGTTCTTGATTTTGACTCCGTTTACTATTTTAAAGTTTTACATAAAGTAAATAACGCATGTAGGTATGCGTTCATTAGATGGTGAATTGAGAGTGGGGCGCGGTCCCGTCCGCGCTGGCTGGCTGCAGACGAATGTGAGTGTGTGTGTGTGCCTTTGCTTGCATGGCACACATACGCTGGGCGTTAACAAATACCAAAGCGTAATTAATTTTTGAAAATTTATCGAGCCGCAATACATTGCAAGCATTACAATGCTTACACTCATTTGACACATGGAAGAAGCGGGTTACTTGTGACAGTTGTGACGTCACATTAGTAAGACAATGTAGTAGTAATACATTGCGTGCTGACTTATTTCATAAGGAAAAAAAAAATTTGTAGTTAAGAAAAAAAATCTTGCAATATCAGTTCATAGCGAAATACACGCTGTATAGAAAAGCACAGTCGGCAATAAAAGCTTGTACCAAAAATCACATTTTTGAAAGAAACTTATTTGACTTTCGAACGCTCGTCTCTTTGACCCGAAACTGTCAAAAACGATGAAATGCTATTTTGAAATGGCGAAAGAAAGTTTAAAAACGCTGGTATTGACCACTTGTATTCAATTCTATGGGTAGAAAGTACCTCTAAGTCCCGACAATTTTGACCCTACCAATCGTATTTACTCATATATAATTTTCGAGCGCTCCTAAGTTAAAAATCGGCCCCCTGTTACTATGAAGTTTACGGGGCTGCCCAGGGGAAATACCACCGCCTTACAGAAGACTGCCGGCCTAAAAATCAAACGAACTTTATAAAGTTTATACCTTAGTGATGTTTGATTCCAATGATATGAGTATCACATCCGAAGACGATTACTAACTATAATGTACTTGCAGCAGTACTTGGAAGGTGCCATCCTTGTCACACATTTAGAGCTAAAATATTTAAGAACCCGTTAACGTGCTCACTCATAATATGCTTACTTGGAAAAACCAAATAGACATTGTATGTAGTAAATTAAGTCAATATTCTTATGCAGTGTATAATCTAAGGAAAGTCGTTAACCAATCTATAGTTCTTACAGCATATCACGCTTACGTTACGTTGACTTTGAGATATGGAGTAATGTTTTGGGGGAAGTCCATAAAAAGGGAAAGGGCGTTTATATCACAAAATAAATGTATGAGAGCACTATGTGGTATTAAAACTACGGAATAGTGTAAACCACTGTACATAAAATTGCAAATTCTTACTTTACCCTAGTTGTATATTTATGAAGTGTCTGAATGTGTAAAGAGTAACCTGAGCCAGTTTCAAATTTTTAATAGCATAAGGCAACAATGTAAAATCAACACAAAACCATTTTTCTCAAACATGCAATGAAATGTCCCGTAATCGTCTTCGGATACGAAATACAATAACACCACTACTTGCTTTGTAGGTGCTGTGTTCTTGGTGATGAGTAAGGTCGCGCCAGAGCTTTCGAGGATGCGCTGTGGTGAGATTGAGAGAGTGGGAGTTGCATTTGTTTCTACGGCTGTTATTCTTTACGGGCGAATACGCCTCACACAGAAACTAGACCTACCTAGGCTTTTTTTTTTAATCTCTGATATAACCAGAAACAGTCCCCGCGAAGGATACGGGGGACTGAATCCGCGCTTACATTATGATAAACGATTTACATATCGATACACGATAGTGATTCTGTGTTTGAATGATGAGTGATGGTAGTAACGGATGATGGGTGTAATGGAGAGTGAATTATGTGCCACTGAACTTTTTCAGGTTATTAACTATGGAGTAGGCAAGTTTGCAAAATGAGGCTATTGTAGTTTCTTTACGAATGATTTCCTGCAGGTTGTATGGTTCTATATGGAGATTATGACAGGTGATTTCGTGGTTATATCTCGGGTTTGTGAATTTCGGGCAGTGTTTTAAAAGGTGGTCGATGGATTGTGCGGAGCTTCCATCGCACGGGCAAAGGTCATCGGTGGTTATCTTGAAGCGATAAAGGTAGGTTTTGTGGTAGCCGTGTCTACCTAGTAGGGTTAGTTACTACGAATCGCGGCGTCAAGATATATTTGTGGGTGAGCGTTGAGGTGAGCTTAACACAAGTTACAGAATAGCGGGATGGCTGCCAATACAACGAATGGCCACATCAGTAAAGGATCGGCAGACCAGTGACGTCAGTTTATTAAGGGTCCAACGTCTTTTTTTGTCTTTTTATACGAGCCATCCCCTTAATATCTAGGATCAATCTTACATTGACTTATAACGGCTGGTCTGTGTAGTAAGGTACAATTAAAATCAATCATCGATTTTTTTTTTCTGAATTTGGTAAGAAAAAAAATGATAAGATAAACCCGAAATATAAAAAAATAAACAAAAGTAGATAACTACTCTATTCTTAATGATTTAAAGTAACTGTATTTTATGTTTAGGTACGTAAAAAAACTGTTGTTCAGTCTAATCTAATAGGAGATCTAGAATTTTAACTTTCCATAGATACGATATTTATTTGTCGATTAGGTTGTTAAATTTCGTTGGTATTGTGGAAATTGTTTCAATTCGCTATATTTGTATCGTGTTATTTATTGACTAAGTATGTAGCTATATTTACATAGCTGGCATTTAATTGCACAAAAAAATTTTTTCAGCAACAAACGCTGCACTGTGGCATAATAAGCATCTTTCTGAGCTAGCTTTCCGAACACAAATACAAACCTACTCTCATCTTGTTCTGTACCGTGTTCTTTTTTGAAGTTTGCGTGCAATAAAGTGTACTTGTATTGTACTCGATAAAAACATTTTTTTTATAAATTATTATAATGGGTAATTTACAAATTATCTTGCTAAGAATATTCAACATAAAGTACGTAATTTACTAACGGACGAAAACGTAGTCAAAATTAAAATAATCATCCTAAAGCAATTAAAATATTATTATAGAATTAAACGACCAAAAGAAAATTTTCAAAACTTACCTCCTTATTATTTAAAAGAAACACTTTGTTGTGTGAATTTGTCCATAAATTCATGAAAATAATCACTTTATTAAATTAAATTGGAACACCATTGCGCGAGCGCTCTTTAACGCCGATAGATCACTACGGATCAATAATATCACCACAGATCACAATATGTAGTGTAAGGATCTAATTATGCCTACCGCACTAACCACACATAATTAGTATTTAGCTTGTCTCTAGGGATAAAAGTTGAGGACAATTAAAAAGTTAAATGATATCGGGTCCAAACGGAGCAGTAAAAAATACTTTTGTAGTAAAAAAAAAACTACGTGACGTGACCTACGCCTGCAACTCCAGGGGAGAGAATCAAGTCAAAGGAAAGGCCTATTTTACGCAACAGGCTTCAAGCCAAAAGATGTCTCGGAGAATCACAGTGATTCAACAACGATGACAATGCTGCCAAAATATTATTTCCCTACCTTACAGAAGACCGCTACCATTGTTCGGGCCGAATGTTTGTCAGACCCTTTTCTGTAAGCTGGAGCGGGTGTCCCTTAGTTTTTTGTTGACAGTAACATTTGAGCTGTCACTTTTTGTCTTATCACAAAATATTCACGGTGAACACGTTCGTGCGGAAAACGTGGGTTTTTGGTGGTAATATCGCTCGCTTTGAAGGCACACGGGTGCCCGAGTGTTTTGTTTGGATATTTGGTGAAGTGTTAACCGACTCGTGTTGCTGGCCTGAAGGCCCGAGTAATTTTGGTGAAAACAGACAATTGGTGATTGTGCCTGGGACGGACTCCGCATTGTTGCACAGCCCGGGTAACAACACGGCCCCGGAGACCAGCTTGGGAGACTTGACTTGACCTTGACTGGACCCTTGACGGAAACTAGACAGAATTGACAAATATCGTGTCGCCGGGATTCCAGTAAGTTTGGTCATATTTTGTAGCAAGCAAGCCATTATTGGCACTATATGGCCCGTGAGCGGCGCGAGGCACGTTCAGTCCCTAGCATTGGGCTAGGACTGAACAGCCATAATAGCACCACTGCTTTGTAGTGTTGCTGTATTATTGCATGCTATGAAGTATGTGGTGCTGTGTTCCTGGTGGTGAGTAAGGTCGCCAGAGCTCCCTAGGGTGCGCGGTGTTGGGAGTGAGGGACCTGCATGTCTCTATCTACCAACACAGCGAATCCTCAAGTGAATAACGGGTCGGCAACGCGCTTCTGATTATTCTGGAGTCACAAGTGTCTATAGGCTACGGTGGCAGGCCGTAAGCTGTTTGCCACCGTCGTTGTGTAAAAAAAAATATCTAGTATTCTAGTCCATTATCTAATCTGGTCTAAACTCGGGATTGCTCAATATATTTTGATGTCCGATTTTAAGCATTACTTGCTCAGCAGGTATGTTGTGTTATGTAATGTGTGTTCCAGACATTTTTGAGAAAACTCATTTTTAGTGCTAGGTACCAAAATTAATCCAACGGAACCGGAACACTTATATACGACCGACCGGTTTAGCCTAGTTGGTAGTGACAGTGACCCTCCCTACGAAGCTAGAGGTCCCGGGTTCAAATCCCGGCTAGGGCATTTATTTGTGTGATGAGCACGAATATTTGTTCCTGAGTCATGGATGTTTTCTATGTATTTAAGTATTTATTACTCTATATAAGTATCTTTATCGTCGTCTAGTAGGTACCCATAGTACAAGCTTTACTTAGTTTGGGACTAGGTCGATTTGTGTAAGATTGTCCGCAAAATATTATTATTATTATCACTCGTGTCTGTCCGTATGTCACAGCCAGCTTTCTCTAAAACCGTTTGATATAGGAAGCTCAAATTTGGAATAGATGTAGGAATGTATCTAATCACATAAAAGTCAAAAAGGAGTAATCCCCAATTAAGGGGCAGTAGGTTGTCACCGACCAAAAGTTTACTTTGGGTCGGAAAAATTGTCCGCAAGTGTATTTAAAGTTTCATGACAAACTAATTAGGTATTGCGTGTAATACAAATTGAAATCGTATATTCCAAATAATACTAGATAATAGAATTAGTCATTGGTGGGTTTTCTTGTTTATCATATTATTCGAACACATAAATAGATAGGTATACCTACGAGTGCTAGGCTCCAGCTATTACGCGTTGACATAGAAACTAAACGCAAACGCGTTCGAAAACGTACATATATGTATCGATATAACATATACTAGAGCTACAGGTGATAGGTTACATAGTCTGTAGACTTTTCATTTTGAAAGACAAAGGTTTGAAAGTTGTACATTTTGAGAGAGTTAAGATCAAAGGATAATATATATACAGCCTGTATGTTTAATATTACCTGATTGTAACCATACATATATTTTAGTATTATGAACCGATAATAATAAATAAATAATAATAAATAAATATTACACATATCGACCTAGTCCCAATAAATAGGTAGGTGGACCAAAACGTTAACGGATTGGTGGCCAATTGCAGGAAAAAGAAGCGTTGGTCGTCCACCAGCTCGATGGGTTGATGACATAAAAAAGACCGCGGGTCATTTCTGGATGAGACTAGCACGGGACCGGGATAAGTGGCGTACGCGAAGAGAGGCTTATGCTCAGCAGTGGGCGATTACAGGCTGAAAATAATGATGATGATAGATAAATAAATACTTAAATACATAGAAAACATCCATGACTCAGGAACAAATATTCGTGCTCATCACACAAATAAATGCCCTTAGCGAGATTCGAACCCAGGACCTCTAGCTTCGTAGGCAGGGTCACTACCTCAGAACATAAAAATAGGGAGAAGTGCCGTACTGCTTCATTTCAACCAAAACCGATGTCCCCAGTTTTCTCCCACCGCAGCGCCCACACACACATTGAACCGTGTAAAAACAAAGACTCGGGCGGTGCCAGTGATTCTACGTCAACGTGCAAACAAGGGCTGTGATTGGCTTTAACGCACTACACTAGGGGGGCGACAAACGTAAAAATGATGTTTTATCGACATTGATATTTAAATTATTATGTTAAGATATTGATGGGTAATAAACATACATCGGGGTTTTCGGAGCGGGAATGATTTGAGAAAGAGTAGAGATAAACAGATATGTTAGTCTAAGAAAATATCTTATTATGCCTAATAAATAACTACCTCTCTGTGAGTTGTATACAATCTGTGACAAAGTTTTATTTTAATTTCCGTAAAAGTCTTATAACTTATAAGGTAACAATAAAAATAACTTTAATTAATTACCTGCTGTAAATTGAATAGTTGACACGATTTTCAGAATAAACTATTAATATTTTTTCTATATTTGGGACAGTTAATCTACCGCGTCTTGCTGTAAATATCCATTTCAAGGAGCTAAATGATCTTTCCACGTCGACAGTTGTAATAGCCATATTTAATTTTTTTGTAGGAATCAATTGATGCACGAGAAGTTTGAGATTGAAGTTCTATTTCTTTGCCTTGTACCAACTCATTTATAATTTTTAGTGTGCTATAGCCAGAATTCTTCTTTAACACCAACTTCAGTTTATCATAAATCTGTTTTCCTTTTACGCTCATGTTTAATTTGGAAACATCTCTATAGGTTTCATGAACTATTTTTAAACTATCGCTGATGGACAGCTTCGCATCCTGTAGTTTTTTAATAGCATTTGGGATAGTCATCAAATGATTTGCTATGAAATTTAAGTCGCTTTTTATATTTGCATTTCCAAACGCTCTTTTTGCCTTTCTAATACTCTGGGCTTCGGTAGGACTGAATGTATTTAGAACACGTTTCACTTCATCGTAATGTTTGCTGTAATACGTTGCAGCTTCTATCCAGGTTCCCCACCGAATAATTGTTGGTCGAGGTGGTAAAGGCACTCCGGGGAGCATTTCTTTAAACTTTTGTATTCTTTTAGGAGATTTCAAAAATGTCTTCTTAACATTTGCGATTAAATCATTCACATCTGGATAAAGTTTTCTTACTAGTTCAGCCACTCTATTTAAACCATGAGCCAAACATGTGACGTGCAAAAGATTGGGAAAAATACATTTTTAATTTCTTCTAGCCTTTAGCATGTAGCCCACACCGTCAGTTAAAAGTAAAAGTACTTTATTGTGATTATTATGGTTAGCACCCCATAATTCATCAAGAGCACTTGTGACCGTATTGGATATTGATACATTGTTCGTGCTGTCTAACCGTTTACTGGATATCAAGTGTTGAGTGCCAATGTGATCATCACGTAATGCTCCCACTATTACGTTAGCTATTTGACGACCATAATCATCCGTGGTTTCGTCAACACTCACATATATATATTCATTTTTTAGCTCGCTCCGTATTTTATTCATTTTTTCATCGTAAGCTTTATTTAAATATTCCCGTCGCAGTTGACATTCCGAAGGAACTTTTGCAGTTTTTCCAAATTTACCGGTAACACAATTTTCGATAAAATCTTTAAATATCGGATTGTTTACCTGCGTCCATGGTATATTACAGCCCACAACAAATTTCAAGAGCTCACTATTGAAATCATATTTCATACCTGTATGTTTATTAGATGCGACATGTCGCGTTACACTAGATTTCGTTTGAGCGAAGCTCACATTGCACTTGGTGCAAAATAATAAAGAATCTCGAACCTCTATCTCTGGATTATTTTCTATCCACGAACGCATAAACTCGTAACGAGTTTTTTTTCTCGGAGGCATATTTGTGTTGACTGATTATTTACAGTTTTTTAAAATACAATTGCATATAAGTTTATCTACTAGACAAGCAAGGGTAACGGTTGACAATAGGTGTCTAATACAATGTCAATCTTGACGCTCGATATCTATGAAGCATTTTCTTATAAATGAATAGACTTAACTGAAGAGGTTGATAATGAAAGACCAATATAAAATATGTACCTATATAATAAATAAATAAATAAATAAATATTACGAGACAATCTTACACAAATCAACCTAGGCCCACGGTAAGCTCAATAAGGCTTGTGTTGTAGGTACTAGGCGATGATATATATAATAGATAAATACATATAGATACTTATATACGTGTATAACATCCATAACTCAGGAACAAATATTCGTGATAAACACACAAATAAATGCCCTGACCGGGATTCGAACCCGGGACCTCCAGCTTCGTAGGCAGAGTCACTACCCACTGGGCTACGGAGGCCGTTATATATCTATATGTATGATTAATCTTTATTTATTTTTCAATCAATTATTCATTCGGTAGAAACCTACTAGGGTACGATCTGTTTTTAAGTAAATACCTACTCTTTGGCTAATGTCAAACGTTCCCGCTCCGAAAACCCCGATGTTTGTAATAAAATGATAAGTTTGGTATGAATTGGTATTTATTCTTCTAGCTACAAGTTTAAATAACACGAGTTACCATAAATCGCAAAGGTAAAAAAATATCGACGAATACCTACCTACAGACAGAGTAACATAAACGGCTTTTTATAAGTTCGTGTTCACATACATTTAAAACTCTGGTCGCATCGATATTTTTGACCTGTACCAGGCCTATCTCGCTCGCATTTTGGCGCGAAATAATGTATCCATTACTCATATTACGAGATTTAAGGCTAAGGCCGAGTATCCACCAGAGATGATGTGTTTCCACACATTTGACACCTAGGTTTCAAGCAAGCGAGGTGTCAAATATATGAAAACACATCCTCGCACATCTCTGGTAGATATTCACCCTAACCGACAATTATCGCCTCAGCACCGAAATAAGAAATAAATAAGAAATAAAATAAGTATTGTAAATCAATATATTTATTATTTGCAATTCACTGACCCGTAAAATGAAGGTATTTATTTAACACTTGCCGTTTGGATAATTTGGTAGTAATGCAATCAAATGAAAGTAAAAAAACACTCATTTAAAATAAATCATTTATAATAATATCACATTTGAAGTTGTTCTGGAGCCATTTGCAACTAAATTATATATACTTGTAAATAAAAAATTAATATGTGTATTTATCGTTCATACTGCGACTTAGTGAAAATCTTATTAGTAGGTACCTTAAATTTTTTGTACCTTTTAATCTTATTAGTATATTATTAGTTACCTTTAAGATATGCACCCAACCAAAACAAGTAATAAAATAAAATAAAACAGCGAAAGTAGTCGAAATAAAATCACTAGTATGATATCGTACTTCTATTATATCGATTACGCGTAAACTGTAACTACACTTTGCCACCCCTCTAGTTCACGACGCCAAGCAGCGGCCGTACCACAAAAAAAAATCAAGCAGCGTCCATATCAATAGAGTTTAACACATTGCGCCGTGGTTTAGCGCTGTACAGGTTGCTTATTGTATTGAACGTTCAATGTACAACGCACAGAACAAAAATATGCTTTTTCGTTCGATATGTTAGTACGATCTCGAGAAATGATGCGGCGTTGCGTTTATTTGTTAAAATATTTGTTTTTACTGACTTATAAGTGAAAATACGAATACTTACATGTGGTACGTGACTCCACTATTCTTGTAGGTTTTAGTTTCACTCCTATTTTTACATGTAACCACGCTACAATTCGGCATTTTGAATAAATGTGGGAGAACATTTCAGTATCACGGCAAGTTGCGACTAACCTGCGGCGGGCAGTGACATGCCCATTTGGCCATGTCGCGGCGACATGCGCCACGCCCCCGTTTCATATCTATTTCTTTTTATGATCTGAGGTCACTACCAACTAGGCTAAAGCGGTCGTCATATTGTAAGAAAATTGTAAGTTAGTCTTAACGACCAAAACGTAATTCATTTTTGAAAATTTATCGGGCAGCAATGTATTGCTTACACTCATTTGACACATGGAAGAAGCAGGTTATTTGTGACAGTTGTGACGTCACATCAGTAATACAATGTAGTGATAAATTGCGTGCTGAATTATTTTATAAGGAAAAAAAAGGTGGTAGTTAGGAAAAAAAATCTTGTAATATCGGTTCATAGCCCTAACACCTACCTCTGGATACAATTTGAGGTAATATTAAAAATACACGCTGTATTACTACTGAGTACCTAACCTACCTAACAATATTTTTTTATATGTATGAACATTCTCGTTATCAACTTTATTAACATCGCAATATATCTCTGACCGACACAGCAGCTACTTTTGCACCTGGGTCTAATTAAATCGAACATTAAATTCAGTGCCTAATTAATTATAAAAGAACGAACTAAGCAATCCTGTGTTCGAAAGTTAACTGCATCTGAATTAACGGTGAACGTAATTAGGCGGTCAATTTTTTTACAACACTACACTTCGAAAGTAATTAGTGTCATTACAACTGAATACCTAACTAGTCGTATCGTCAAGTCTATACATAGGTATGTTTGTATATTTCGGAATAACTCGCCTCTAAACCTCTTAACTTAAAATTAAATTGGTGCTATTAGTGTTTTAATTCTTTTTTATTTTTATTTGGTTTTCTTTTCTTTTTAATTCAAGTCTCTGCTCATATGTAAATTAAATGTAAACGTAAAAATGTAACAGTACTTACGATCTAGTTTGCGTGCTTAAGCATTTGGTATGTAGTATTTTAGTGTAGTTTTAGGATAGTTTTCGCTCGTTGTTACTTGTAATCATGATGTGCATACATGTTTTGGATGGTATTCGTATCCAGAACCCCTGATTTATTCTCTACCATCTTTGTAATGAATGTTATCTGTTGTGTGTGCCTACTAAATAAATAAATAATAAAATATATAATATATGATATAATATTTTAACGGAAGTAACTTACGATTACCGTCGGCTTGATTCTACCGGCCCTTATTACGTATTTATAAAAATGCAGAATAGTCATACCTACTCCTCAGGTATTTAGGTTACTTACCAAGTAAAATGCCGGTAGTTCGGATTCGCAACCTTAATCCTTTGTTAATCTGTCATTATCAGACAGACATACTTAGGCATCAATTAATGATGCATTTTTAATTAAGATTACGGTGTTACCTAGTTAAATATAATGATAGCTTGTTTGTATTCTAGTTTGTTTATCGGATTAACGCTTATGATTCGGAGCAGGAAATACCCAAGCTTTCCAAATTCTGAGATTAAAAAGAAAAAGTCTCGAAAAGACACCTCAAGGGTACCTACTACTTATTTATATTACATTTTTCTTCTCTCATAGATTTCGATGAGGGCGACCCATTATGGATTAAGCCTATTGTGACCTCTGATAAGCAGAGCCGTATTTCCGCCTTGACCTACAAGGCCCCGGCCTAGGGGTCCAGGCAGCCTCTAGGGACCCCAGTCCCAGTAGCGGGACCTGTACACAAACTCCTGAGGGGGCCCCAAATGCCTATAGGGGCCCTGGTCGTCAAAGTTCGGGCCTGCTGATAAGGCTCGCAAGACCAAACTTGCTCTTAAATGCTCTATTCCATGGGTGACAGTACTAGCTGACAGTAGAGTTGGCCAGTCGTGTTATACATAAACGGGAGTATTAGGCCTCTCTTGGATGGTATAGGCCTCTCTTTCATCATAGTATGTCCGACAGACTGGACATGGTTCTACTGATATCAATAATAATACGGGTGTAGGTATACACCAAATAAAATAAGCAATGAATGTTCTCGAAAAAGTATTAAAAATATTGTCAAATGTAAAAAAAAAATAAAGCAGGGGACTAAATAATCACAAAGTTATGATTGTCCAAAGTTTTAAGAGGGGGTATATTCTGTCCTTTTTCCGCAAAACGCAACTTCATATGAAACGATTATCATTTACTATGACGCTCGGGGATCGACGACGTCACGATCCCCGAGCGTCTTCTCTCTCTAACAAGCAATATTAAAACGGTTATAGCTTCGTAATTTTTTGAGATATCTGAATGGGATTTTCGTCAGTAGGGATATATTTTTGCCTTCTTTCTTTTTGAATAATAATATTTTCTGTCTACAACCCTATTATATCTAAAATCATCCATAGATCCGGAATACAACCTGACATCAAAATGTTGTAAATACAGCCTCAGGGCAGAATTTGTTAACAGAAAATAGTTTCCGGATCATAAGGGTAATTTTAAAACTGCTCGCATCCCAAATTCACTCATATAGGGTCTCCCTTGTTAGACGTAAAAACTTAGCCCTAATGTTTCACTAGACCTAATGCATTTTCCTTCGAAACAGTGAACTTTTCAGATTTTCTTTGAATATAATCAAATAGAAGTCATTATGTTAGGTTAGGTTGGTTTTGCAATAATCCTATAACGTTTACTATTTAAGAAAAAAATGCATTAGGTCTAATGAAAGATTAGGGGGAGGGAGAACCACTCATATACCTTTCTTTTGCGAACCAAGACATGACGTCACGTCACGACAGTAAATAAAATGTCAAAAAACACAATTTATGTTGCCTCAAGCGGCAATTATACTTCGTCATTCGCCGCATGCTGCATGCGGCGACCGCAAAAATGTAAAGAACACGTTAGTCGGCCGCATTCGGCGATCGACAGCTGCCAACAAACTGACATTGGCGGACAGACTAGTGTAAAGATGACGTTTGTACGTACTTAAAAATTAATTCGGCGACCGCATTAGGTGAACGACGAAGTGTAGTTGCCACTTTATACTTATACTAGCTTTTGCCCGCGACTTCGTCCGCGTAGAACTCGTTTATATCGTAGCTCGATACAAACTTTCACCCTCCATTTCCCTTTTAGGGGTAGATTTCCGATATAAAAACTATCATATGTCCTTACCCGAGACTCAAACTATCTTTATCATTATTATCATTTATCATCATTATCATATCAGCCGAAAGACGTCCACTGCTGGACATAAGCCTCCCCAAAGAGTTCAAAAGTGACCAATCCTGCGCCACCTGCATCCAGCGGACTCCCGCGACCTTTACCAGGTCATCAGTCCACCTTGTGCCTACCAACGCCGCGCCTACTAACTACCTCTATACAAAGTTTTATCTAAATGGGTTGTATACTTGTATAGTAGCTTCATACAAATATTCAAACCCCATTTCACCCCCTTAAGATAAGCTTTCCGGGATAAAAACTATCCTATGTCCTTTTCCGGAACTCAAACTATCTGTTAACCAAATTTCATCTAAATGTCTCACATCAAAATTTTCACCCCTTAGGGGAGGATTTTCGGGATAAAACTATCCTATGTCCTTCCCCAGGACTCCCAACTATCGCTATACTAAATTTTCACCCCCATTTCATCCCCTTAGGGAATGATCTCCGGAATAAAATTATCAGATGTCCTTTCCCAGGATTCAAATTATCTCTTAACCAGATTTCAACTAAATGAGTTCCATCCAAATCTTCACCCCTCATCTCATCCTCTCTGGCGATGATTTTCGTTACAAAAACTATCCGATTTCCTTTCCCGTAACTCCAACTATCTCTTCCATCCAAACTTTTACCCCTCATTTCACCCTCTTAGATGATTTTCAGGATAAAAACTATGCATTATCCTTTTTCGGAACCCCAAACTATCTCTATACCACATTTTATCCAAATAGGGTACATCCAAATTTTCACCCCCTATTTTATGCCCTTGGAGGATTTTTTTCGGGACAAAAGCTATTTGTTGTTCTTCTACGCGAGTAAAACTATCTCTATAGGCACCAAATTTCATCCGAATGGGTTCCATCCAAATTTAAACCACCATTTCACCCCCTTAGAGGATGATTTCCGGAATTAAAACTACGCTATGTCCTTGCCCAGGACTCAAACTATCTCTATACCAAATTCCATCGAAATGGTTTCCATCCAAATTTTCACCCCCCATTTCACCCCCTTAAGGGATGAATTCAAAAACAAAAATTATCATATGTTATTTCCCAGCACTCAAACTATCTCTTAACTGTTAAATTCAGTTTTATAAGTTTTTATTGTTACTAACATAAAATGGACTTAGTCTGAAATAAATAATTTGAACCAAATTTCATCTAAATAGGTCACATCACATCCAAATTTTCATTCCTTAAGGGGGTGATTTTCGGGATAAAACTATCCTATGTGCTTCCCCAGGACTCCAACTCGCTATACCGTAAATGGGTTCCATCCAAATTTTCATCCCCCATTTCACCCCCTTATGAGATGATTTCTGGACTAAAAATTATTTTAGGTCCTTCCCCAGGACTAACTATTTCCATACCAAATTTCATCTAAATGGGTTCTATCCAAATTTTCACTCCTCATTTCACCCCCTCAGGAGATGATTTTTCAGGATAAAAACTATGCATTGTCCTTCCCTGGGACTCCTTCTATCTTTTTACCAAATTTTAACTAAAAGGGATTTATTCACATTTTCACCCCTATTTCATCCCCTTAGGGGATGATTTTCGGGATTCAAAGTATCCGTTGTCATTCTCCGGGACTCAAACGATCTCTATACCAAATTTAATCTAAACGGAGTCCATCCAAAATTTCACCCCCACTACACCCCCTTATGGGCAGATTTCCGGGATAGAAACTATCCAATGTTCTTTCCCAGAACTTAACCTAACTCTAAACCAAATGTTATCAAAATGGGTTACATCCAAATTTTCACCCCCACGTTTTACCCCCTAAAGGGAAGATTTCCGGGATAAAACCTATCCTTTGACCTTCCCCGGGACTCGAACTATTTATATACCAAATTTCATCCAAATCGGTGCAGCGGTTTAAGTAGCTCCATACAAACTTCCACCCCCCATTTCATCCCCTTAGGGGTTTATTTCCGGGATAAAAACTACCCTTTGTCCTTTCCCAGGACTCAAACTATCTCTATGCCAAATTTCATCTAAATCGGTTAAGCCGTTTTCACGTAATGCGCGGTCACATAAACAGACAAACAGATAAACAGAAAAACAGATAAACAGATAAACAGACAAACAGACAAAAATTCTAAAAACTGTTGGAACGTGTTCTGTTATCGATTCTAAGTATCCCTAGCCAATTTTTTTTCGAATATCTTCCATGTACAGACTTTCGACCCTCTTCAGCTTTATTATATGTATAGATAGATAGATAAACTCAGAACTGGTTTAGGGACATTCAAGTTTTGGAATTAGCATATTATTATGTAAACAAACATATGAAATAGCAGTGACGTTGGGGTTTTTATCGCAAATAAAAAAATACAACCGACGGCTTTCGATAATGGTCGGTCGAGTAAAATGAAGGTTTGGCACATGTCAACTCTATTTTGATGACTTTAAGGTCCAAAAGTGAACATTCAATTTCCTCGACCGTACATAACCCGATTTTAAAGTGTTTTTTTAATAAGATCGACCCCATAATAACCCCTCTTCTTGTTCCGTGGGTGTGTGAAAATCTTAATGCGGTTCACAGAATACATCTACTTACCAAGTTTCAACAGTATAGCTCTTATAGTTTCGGAAAAAAGTGGCTGTGACATACGGACGGACAGACAGACAGACAGACGGACGGACATGACGAATCTATAAGGGTTCCGTTTTTTGCCATTTGGCTACGGAACCCTAAAAAGTGTACCATAATGTGACGTCACGCGGAACTTTAACGGGCTATATTATATCTTCATAATTTTTTGTTTGATTGACAAAATAAAAAATAAGTGTCCAATACGCCTTAAGCGTTGTAAGGAGGAACTGATTGAAAGATTTAGGGGCTGAGACAGATTGTTCCAACAGCTCAGTTGGTTAGTGGCGACGAGCCATGTATGCTGTGGTCGCCGGTTCGAATCCGGCTCGGAGCCTAAATTTCTCCTATGAAGTTTATAAATATCGTTAGCAGGCGTAACTGCATTATACAAAACCGGCCAAGTGCAAGTTGGACTCGCGCACGAAGAGTTCCGTACCATTATCTATAAAAAACCGGCCAAGTGCGAGCCGGACTCGCGCACGAAGGGTTCCGTACCATTATAAATAAAAATATTTATTTTATTTTGTTTTTAGTATTTGTTGTTATAGCGGCAACAGAATTTCATAATCTGTGAAAATTTCTGCTGGAACTATCACGGTATCAGTGAGATACAGCCTGGTGACAGACAGACGGACGGACGGACGGACGGACGGACGGACGGACAGCGAAGTCTTAGTAATAGGGTCCCGTTTTACTCTTTGAGTACGGAACCCTAAAAACGGCAAAAAAATCACGTTTGTTGTATGGGAGCCCCCCTTCCGCCCCCGTTCCGTTTTTTGCCATTTGGCTACGGAACCCTAAAAATGAGGATACAACAAGGAAGAGGAAGAAAATACGCGATTAAGTTTCCCTTGTGCAGTCGCCTTCACATACATCGGTACACTACAGGCTGTTCAAAAATATCTGAACATGCACCCTAATGCCTTGAAAATAGAGTTGTGTTCAGATGTTTGTGAGTTGCTTGTTTCCTGTGTGCTCCGGTGTATGTGATGGCGTCTGTACAACTAACGATTACAGACCGATCAACGTTAACCTAGTGATATGCAAATTGCGGAAAGTTTCCAAAAAGTTGGAAAAGTTCTCGGAAATTTCTAGAAATTTTCACAAGAAATTAAGGGAATTTACGTACTGAGAAGCATAAAAATGTAACTTTTATACACTATGTATAAGAGTTACAGCTTTATGCTTCTCAGTTCGTAAATTTCCATGTTGGAAATGGAAAGTTTCAATTGCCATACAAAAATGAGGAAAATTTCCGAAATTTTCCTATGTTAAATTGCAGAAACATTTCGCAACATAGGAAACTTTCCCGCTACATCAGTACGTTAACCGGTAGCTGTCACTATCATCCCATATCCACGGTCGGCCGCATC
This sequence comes from Epinotia brunnichana, assembly GCA_963854355.1. Lineage (NCBI taxonomy): Eukaryota > Metazoa > Arthropoda > Insecta > Lepidoptera > Tortricidae > Epinotia > Epinotia brunnichana. The sequence goes on along the minus strand of OY977959.1, from coordinate 1,817,684 downwards.
AAGGAGAACATGCTGAAGTGGGGCGCCCTAAGTAGCTCAGACGCCCAATGTCCGTGTGGTGAGGTCCCACAAACGATGGAGCACATGTTGTCTTGCCCAGCGTGCCCGCACGCCTGCTACTGCCTGCAAGACCTTCGAGACGCGACAGACAGGGCGATATGCGTCGCCACCTTCTGGTCCCGCACAATTTGAAACCATCGACACGAGAAGAAGACAGTCATCCCATAGCAACTTGTCAAACTTTCCATACATTCCGGTTTTAACGAACACCGCTGACGATTACAGACAGTATCCATATTTAAATACTATTTAATCCGGGTCTAACGCGATATTTATTTACCTTTATTTCTGACGTTTCGACACGGGTTGCACCGGTCATGGTCGCAGATAACCACCATGACCATGACCGGTGCAACCCGTGTCGAAACGTCAGAAATAAAGGTAAATAAATATCGCGTTAGACCCGGATTAAACAGTATTTAAATATGTGTACAAAGCGCGAGAGTTTAAAGTGTTATATTACAGACAGTGTCGTCCAACCCACCATAGTCCCATTTAGTAAAAATTATCAATGCGTAAAATCAAGTAGAGCTCCTGTGTCTTAAGGGCCATCTATATGTTGCAACAACTCGCATGCGATTTTCATTACATTGCGGGGCAGCCCGCTGCCGAAATACGATTAATTCAATCCCTGCAATGTAATAGAGTCTGGCTAATGAAAGTTGAGCCTAGAAAAGAAAAAAAAAACAGCATGTTGCAACACTGTGTATCATCATCATCATATCAGCCGAAAGACGTCCACTGCTGGACATAGGCGCCACCCGCATGCAGCGGACTCCCGCGACCTTTACCAGGTCATCAGTCCACCTATGTGGGAGGCCTACCAACGCCACGCCTTCCGGTACGTGGTCGCCACTCGAGAACCTTTCCGCCCCATCGGCCATCAGTTCTACGTGCAATGTGCCCCGCCCACTGCCACTTAAGTTTAGCGATTCGGCCAAAGGGACCCAAAGGGCAATGGAGAGGGCTATGTTGTGAGTTTCTATGCGTGATCGCATCAGAAATGAGGCTATCCGCAGCAGAACCAAGGTAACCGATATAGCCCTCCGAATCGCTAAACACTGTATAACGCGATAAAATAATAATGTAATGCTACTTGACCAGTTATTATTTTTCTTCAATTCACACAATGCAACTAACTATCATTCTACTTCATATTAAGAAAAATAATCAAAACCACTCACCAAATTTTTTAATCTGACGAGACATAAGAATTGAACTTTTTATGACATTCTTTAATGTGAATATATCCTATACTATTAAACGAGCAATATTTATATATCTATATATTAGTGTATGTATGTAAGTATATATATATATATATTTGCAATCACGTTCTCGGAAACAGCTCTTACGATTTCGATGAAATTTGGAATGTAGGTGGTTAAGGAGGCGAGAAATCGATTTAGATAGGTCTCATGTCCGGGAAAATTCGTTTTCTCCGTATATTCTCCATTTTTATCCGAGCGGAGCTCGGTCGCCCGAGGACTGTGAATAATATTAGTAGTAAGCCACCCCTTAATTCTCTTAAAAAGCAAAAACGGTCCAATTTATTATCGATCAGTTACTTTCTTAGTTACCATTTCAAGTATCATCATACTAATTTAAGGCGTTTGACACAATTGACAACGATATTACTGTTGCCATATAAAAAGTTTAATTTAAAACTCAGGCTCAACTTTCATTATACAGACTATAAAAATCGCATGCAAGTTGTTGCACCATGTAAATGGCCCTTTAGTCACACGTTTTTTTATCATGTTTATCGTAATCTGACTATAAAATAAAACTGAATTCATAAATAAGATTATAAAATCTTTTTATTCCTTTATGGCCCTATAAAATTACCTAACCGGGCACTGCCATCCTTCACCTTGCATTTGGACAGCGTGCATAAAAGGTTAATTATGCAACATGCGGTTGAATGCGTCATGCAATGCACAAAACCTTATAGGCCTGGTGTACACTGGTCGAGTAGGTTAGAGACAAGTTACAAGCAAGTGTGCCGTAGTCTATCTAGAACAACGAACTTTTAGAAGGGACCACTTTACGTTCCCATTTTTAGGGTTCCGTAGCCAAATGGCAAAAAACGGAACCCTTATAGATTCGTCATGTCTGTCTGTCTGTCTGTCCGTCCGTATGTCACAGCCACTTTTTTTCCGAAACTATAAGAGCTATACTGTGGAAACTTGGTAAGTAGATGTATTCTGTGAACCGCATTAAGATTTTCACACAAAAATAGAAAAAAAATAAAAAAAATTTTGGGGTTCCCCATACTAAGAACTGAAACTCAACATTTTTTTTTCATCAAACCCATACGTGTGGGGTATCTATGGACAGGTCTTCAAAAATGATATTGAGATTTCTAACATCATTTTTTTCTAAACTGAAGAGTTTGCGCGAGAGACACTTCCAAAGTGGTAAAATGTGTGTCTCCCCCCTGTAACTTCTAAAATAAGAGAATGATAAAACTAAAAAAATATATAATGTACATTACCATGCAAACTTCCAAAGAAAATTGGTTTGAACGAGATCTAGTAAGTCGTTTTTTTTAATACGTCATAAATCGTAAGTAAGTACGTAAGTACGTAAATCGTAAGTACGTAAGAAAGCAATTTATTTAACGGAACCCTTCATGTGCGAGTCCGACTCGCACTTGGCCGCTTTTATATTGTCACCGAACGCACCGCCAGAAACGCCATGCTCAACCAAGAAAAAAGATAGACGGAGAATGACGAACAACCTAGTGAATCCGGTTTTCAACCAATCCAAATAAGTTTAGCATACGCTCCGGCACACATAAAAAAAAATATATTACACAAAACTCGAAATAGGTGATTTTGACAGCATTGCGACACGTGCAGAGGCTCTAGTATAAGTTTTATCGACACAATACTCTTTAGAACGCGTTTGCGTTTAGTTTAAATTTCTATGGCAACGCGAACAGCGCCTCTGGTGGAAACTATTAGGAACTACGCGTTGCCATACAAATTGAAACTAAACGCAAACGCGTTCGAAAACGTATTGTATCGATAAAACCCATCATATTCACCTTCCTTCAGAATTCCCATAAAGGCCGAAACGCACTGCCTGCAGCGGTGGCGCAGCGGTGCGGTGCGGCGCGGAGGCGGTAGCGGTTGTAATGTTCCATTCCAGCTATTATGAAAGGATCCGCACAGAGCTGCACGGCGCGGCGCGGTATTCTGCGCGGACCCGGTATTAGTTCGAACATTACAAACGGGTGCCTCCGCACCGCGCCGCGCCCCACCGCCCCCGCTGTCAGTGCGTTACGGCCTTAAAATCCGTTGACCCTTATTGATTTGAGTATTCGTTATCTCCTCAGCTAGAGACAAATGCAGGACCCTCACTCTCCGTGTAGGCTCGGACAAGAATAGGTCTACGGTCTCCCCCGCCTGTCGTAGAAGGCGACTAAAAAGGGTCATCGGGGTCGCAGTGTTTCTGGCGGGGGCCGGGGCACTCACCTAAAAACCCCAGGGAAGGCGACGATCATCATCCTAGGACGAGCCAAATGTGGCGAGGCGCGAGGAGGGCTCCAGTGCGTTCAGTATGAGATACTGAAGTCCTCCGCATGAGAGCGCAGATGCCGGCCGCCGTGGAGTTTTTAGTGGATAGAAATACCACATAACCCATCATCCCCCGATGATTGGGTACATAGTACGCAGGTTTCCTCCACGAAAAAAAAAATAAGTACCCTCACTCTTAACGTGGCGCATCCTCAGGAGCTCTGGCGCCCTTACTCACCACCAGGAACACAACACCACATATTGGTGTTATCGTGGCTGCGATCTGTCTCCTGTCGGGTGGAAGAACTTCCCCAGTTGAGCTGCTCTAAATAAGGGCGAGATGACATTCCAATGCGTCCTGCCTAATCCTTTATTTTTTAATCGTAAATATATACACTCACCGCCTCCAAACTTAAATGGGACTGGGTCGGGCACGTCTGCCGCATGCCAGAACCGTTATGGGGTACAATTACCATCAAGTGGGTCCCACGGGTAAGTAATACGAGATATAAGAACAGATCATATAACATTCATAATGCATACGCTCACTTTGAATAAGTTTGTTTAGTATATCGTTCACTAGACATAATGAACAAAAGATATAAGTTCAAAATATCTACTTTCGTAATCGGTAATCGTAAAGTATAACGTTATTTAGTATACTAATTGATATAACGATTAAAGCGTTTTATAACACCTATGATTTAAAACATATATTGTACAATTAATCTAACATCAAAAAGCATTATGTTCGTATAGTATGAACATTTATATACAATATTATGTAGTCTGAAATTAAATATCTTTTCTATATTATGTGGTCTTCCTAATTTACAATCAACCTGAGCTTGCTTATTTGACTGGCAGCAGTTTGTTTTTGTGTAGGGGGTCACAGTTCTAACCTAACCTACTTTCCTGGCAGCAGTTTGTTTTGTGTAGGGGTCGCAACTCTAACCTAACCAAACCTACTTTCCTGGCTGCAGTTTGTTTTGTATAGGGGTCGCAGTTCTAACCTAACCTACTTTCCTGGCAGCAGTTTGTTTTGTGTAAGGGTCGCAGTTCTAACCAAACCTAACCTACTTTCCTGGCAGCAGTTTGTTATGTGTAGGGGTTGTGTGGGGGAGGTTTGTGTTCCACAGAACCGAATACGGCGTTGCGGTAGACCACGTAGTATATGGCGAGACGAGCTTGACGTCTTTGACCAAGACTGGTGGGAGGCTGTCCAGGACAGGGATATGTGGAAGAAAAGGAGGGAGGCCTTTGCTCAGCGGTGGGACACTTAAGGCTCTTAATAAGAAAAAATAAATAAATATAGGTATGAAGCGTTAAACGTAATATTATTATTATTATTTGATATGTGGGCCTCAATATGCCGCTTCGACCAGCAAGTGATCTATTGTGGCAGCCCTTTCTTTAGAGTTCACCGTTAAGGCCCGTTGCCTCCAGGGAATTCCAGATTTATTTGGGCGGTGATGGTGATATGTTGTACCTCTTCTGGGAAAACTGGATGGACTCGCATTGTAAAAATGTGTCAGTACTCAAGTCAGTATGTAGGTATGCACGAACTATTCGAGTTACTGTTTATCAGCTCGTGTAAACCGTGCTGAAATCAGGTTTGCATCGCAACGGCGACCCTGTCCTTACAATTGTTGGCTTAATTCCGGTTTTACCACAGATTTATTAAGCGTAAGGAGATATGCTTTATGTACTATTCATAATATAATTTACCTTCACGATCACTTACTGGGTGTAACTTAACTTTATGATACTAGCTTCCCGTGCGGCTTCGCGTATTTACATTTTATCCCGTACCCCGCCTTGGTTGCTTGTAACCAAGGCGGGGTGCGGGATAAAATGTAGCTTATGTCAAATTATCCATCTATTGTATATACCTACGGTTAAATGAATTTTTGAAATCGGACCATTAGTTCCAGACACTACCCCGTACCTACACACAAACTCAAAGCTCACCGATTTTACCTCGTTATAACATTAGGCACAGAAAGAAGCAATCGTGTCGAGACTGCATTTAAAAAATCATTTATAATCGTAATTTTATTTCTTCTATACCTGAACCCAGCATAAGCAGAGCGCCTCGACTGCCCGCTCACCAAATATTGGGTTGAAGTGGTCATTGGTAGGGCCAAGTAGAGAATAAAATATTCACTTCTTGGTCCTACCTTTCTGCCATAGGTAACCAGAAAATACCTTATTGTAAATGTATGTAATTAAAATTCTATTTAAACTAAACTAAACTTAATCGTGTAATACTAATATAGTCTTGTAAGCCCCATTTTGTTACTAACACTATTATGGATCTCGGTCTGAAATAAACAATTTTTATTTTATTTTATTTTTATAGGCGCCTTTGAGCACATCATCTATCGGCAAATTTGTGCCTAGGTATTTATTTGTCTGTTGTTCCGTTTATGATATGTACTCGTATTTATGGCACTAAATGACCTTAAAGATAACGTGGTAAATGCACTAGTACCTAAACTTCGGGAACACAAAAAAAATCCGTCGAGTTATTTGTCCGAATCCGAAACCATCATATTTACGAAATTTCTAAATTCCGAACGCCGTTTTCCACTAAAGTAAAATTTGGGAGCAGATCATTAATTGGAATATATAAATAGGTAAGGTTAGTATAGGCTTGCGTCCTTAATATTTTAACGATGCCGTTCGAACCAGTTTGTGGAGCGAGAGAAACAAATGTTTGTATTGGAGCAACAACTATAAAGAACATAAATACACAAAAATTTGAGTCAAAGACGGACCTCGCTGGCGGCTGGCGAAACGCTGCATACTAATTGATATTAAAGTATGACGTCACAGTTTTATATGTGGACTAATCGTTGTATGGTAGATTAAGTAAATTGCCGTTTTGGTCGCGAAAAACAGCGTTTAGGGCCTTAGTGGTCTGACATACAATTTTGTTTCTATAAAAGCGTTGCGATTCTATTGGTAGCCTAAAATGTACTCTTGGACAATAAAAAAATGCTTATTTTGCTTAACTTTCAAGGTCCATATCTTTCTATGATTTTAATACTTAATTTGTAATTTATAAATTACTAGCTTTTGCCCGCGACTTCGTCCGCGTAGAACTCGTTTATATCGTAGCTCGATACAAACTTTCACCCTCCATTTCCCTTTTAGGGGTAGATCTCCGATATAAAAACGCCCTATCCTATGTCCTTCCCCGAGACTCAAACTTTCTTTATCATCTCATCATCATATCAACCGAAAGACGTCCACTGCTGGACATAGGCCTCCCCCAAAAGTCAATTCAATTTTTTTTATATGTTTTCAGACAAATTACTCTTCGAATATGTGTTGTGTATACTGACCCGTAATCTATGTACTATAATTAATAAACGAGCCTCAAGGCTTATTCTCAGAAGAAATATTTGTAATAAAAAATAGTAATCATTGGAAACAGTTTTGGAAGACTTTTTCGTTCAGCTCAACTTTGATAGGCTATCATACTGAAATTCTTCAAATCGTCAAAAACACATGACTTCTCGTTATCATAATACGACACTAGCAAAACGGATAAGATTAGATTAACGATAGTCCAATGTCAATGCCTGGACAATACTTCCTATTGGCATTGCCATTAGATACCTATTGATAAGACATGAAACATCGTAGAAAGTAAGTGGTTGTTTTTTGCACTCCGCTACCCAAGATTGTCTGACATAATCGTTTATTACAAGCTTTATATTAACGTGCACTGTTCGTACAGTACCGGTCAAAAGTTTTAGTTCACCCTTTGTTTTTGGTACAAATTTGTACTTTTGTGCGATAATGTTTTGCAGTTCAGATGTCGAAAATTGTTTCCAACTGATTCGTTATTGTTTACAGAGATGTGTTTGATTAGTCAGACACAATTTACGTAGATTTCTAAACAACTCATTCCCTAAAAAACAACATTGTATCTGAGCATTGTACGTTTTAAGTGGCAAGGCCATATGGCCCAGCCTTTGCCGTCATTCCTATAAGATTTTAGGGAATGCGTTGTTTAGAAATGTACGTGAATTGTGTCTGACTAATTAAACAAATCTCTGGAAACAATAACGGATCAGTTGGAAACAAATTACGGCTTCCGAACTGCAAAAAAATATACCTAAAACAAAGAGTGAACTTAAACTTTTGACCGGTAGTGTATGTATGTAAATACGTAAGTATGTAAGTTGTCCGTCAAAATTTGCAATCCATTTTTCCACAATGCAATATTATGATGACTTGGAGCTGATCTGATGCAGGAGCTGGAAGGTGGCCATAGGAACTCCGCAATAAAATGACACAACCCCATCGAGTTTGGGCTCGTTAGGATCGTTTCAATGAGTAGTTGATGATGGTATGCAGAAAAGTACAATCGGCAATAAAAGCTTGTACAAAAAATTTTATTTTTGACATAAAATGATTTATTATGTATGTTCCCCGCTTACTCGGAGACGTCTGGACCCACCATGCCATAGGACCTTTTACCAGGTGGTCCTATGGTCAGGACACGGGGATGGGATCCTGGAGAAATCGAAGGAACTCTTCAATTAATGCGAAACACTGATTTGAAGTCAGTTATTTTTTTATAGTGTATTATAATTGTTCAAACAACCGGAAGCCGCCATTTTGATTGATTAACATTTCAATATACAAAGTTTTACTAACAATACCTCATTCACTTTGTAGGTCCAGAACCATTTGTGGGACTCTCGCAGGGAACTATAATATCGGCCTTTAAAGCCTACGCCAAAACCAAAAACCAACACGAGTGGAGGAATGAGGCTGGCTTAAGGCACCCTAAGCTCTTCATAGAAGGAGTGGACTCGGGCAGGACCAGAATATCGGATAGTTTAGTTTAGACTGTAGAATGTGTGGCGAGGAGGATGAGACTGTGGAACATTTATTGTGTGAATGTCATGCCCTTGCCAGACAAGTAATAAATTACAATGGTAACGGCTATCCGCAACCAAAGGAATGCAAGGTGTTCCCGGTGAACTGCATCATCCGTTTTGTGGAAATGATGGATCGAGCTTGGGAGCAGGCATAAAGTAGAGGACAAATGCACAAAAGATCCCACTGGGTCCAAATGCATCCGAAAGGGCCGTCATCTAGATAAGATAAGATAAGAAGATAACAATACCTCATATGTCAAAATCCATCAAGCCGTTTGGACTGTTATATAGCCCGTGAAATAGAATCACTACAATACATAACTCAATAGTACATTGTTGTAGAGGCTGGAAAGTAAGCAATAGATGGACAAGTTAGATGTTCGAAAGTAGGAGTCCAGCTATTGCACTGTCGGCCCAGGCTTAACACAGTGTTTTTACTAATTAAAGATCATAATACTAAACAAAAAATTGGTTTTCTATAAAGTCGGTTTACGGATGATAATTTTACGTGATAGATAACGTCATGAAGCCGTTCGGCTCAGGCGGAACGGGACAATGAGTCATACTTATTCGTGCGGGCTGCCGGTGTTCATCGATTTATAAGACGTTATCACGTCAAAAAACAAAAGAGCGCGGACCCGCTCGCCGCACATAGATAGGTTTTTAGGTTTTATGCGGCCTAAATTGAAGGTTTTAAAGTAGTTACAGATACAAAATGTACCTAATATCTCTCTACGTTAACAAGGCGGCGTCTTTGCTGATTAGGACGAGTAGAAGCCCAAACAGCATATTGAAAATGATTGCTGATCATGTTTGTTGCCCCATATTGGCGCACATATTTAGGTATAGATAAGTTAACGAGAGCATGGAATTGCATATGTACTAGTATTGTATGTTTACAGGCATTACCTATATAATTGAATTTTCTATTTTCTCGTACTATCAGCATAAAAAGAGGTTTGTTTGAAGAAGTAAATACCAAAATAATGTCAGTGTCAAATTGTGAATATTATTTACGTTGTGCATTCATCATATTTCATCAATACTCTTGTTAAGTCTAATTTAGTTTTTAGGGTTCCGTACTCAAAGAGTAAAACGGGACCCTATTACTAAGACTGGCCGTCCGTCCGTCTGTCTGTCACCAGGCTGTATCACAAGAACCGTGATAGCTAGAGAGTTGAAATTTTCACAGATTATGTATTTCTGTTGCCGCTATAACAACAAATACTAAAAACAAAATAAAATATTTTTTTATGGAGGCTCCCATACAACAATCGTGATTTTTTTGCCGTTTTTATAGATAATGGTACAGAACCCTTCGTGCGCGAGTCCAACTCGCACTTGGCCGGTTTTAAGTTTTATTGTTTCCAGTGCATCCTAACAAAAATGAGATCATTGTTATCTTGAATAAATGAAATTGAATCGAATTGAATAGAACAGGCGATAATAAATCGGTCTTCTCGGCTTCGATATCAGCGCGGGGTGCTTGCGCAGGTAGTCGGAACTTCAGTCTCCCGCTACGCCCGCGCTTTCGCTTTTTACGCTTTTGAAGTGACCTATTTTTCGTCGTCAATATTATTGATTTGAAGACAGTTGTCAAAGTAAACAATATGGATTCCAGTATTTCCAGTGCTTCAGGTATTACCATTATTTATTATAGAAATTGTCAACCCAGTATAATAAAAAAACTGTATTTTAAAGCTTTTAAATATATTGCGTTTTCTTGAAAAAATATTCTAGATTTTTCATTATAAAAGTAATTTAGAAGTTATATTATCGCTTCCTCTCGCCGTAAAAGTATTATTTATCAGTTTTATCACACTTAATAGGTACTCTTTTCTTATGATTCTGATAAAAATCTGCTGCAGGTAGATGCAGGTAGGGTAAAAAAAAATATGTTGAAAAATGTACCAGAATTATATTATTTTTTCTTTTTCGTTGTAGGTTCTCCTGCCTCATCCGATCCGGAACTAAGTAACTACCTAACTAACTAGTCACTCGTCTATTTCTCTACGATAAAAGCAAATCCAGAATTTAATAACTACCGATGAAACACTGGCCTATTTAGAAAATTACCTGTTTTCTTATTATAGTGACACAGAAGAAAATATAAAAAAACTAAAGCGAAATATTGCTTACTTCAAGAGTTTCAAGACTGCCATAAAGAACAATACAAAAAATACAAAAAAAAACACAAAACAACAGAAAGTTGTTCTTTATTATCAATTATATCAGTTCGAATAGTAACAGCAATTAAAATAATTTTGGCCGCATAAAACCTAAAAACCTATCTATATGCGCCGATGATGAGCGGCGCGCACCCGCGTAGGCCTGTCGGCCTGTGACTGGTCGAACCGCTGTTCGAACACTTCAAACTGTCCAACAATAACATTGTTGTACAGTTTGAAATCATAGATGGCCTGTTCGTGCGACGTCCAACTACAGCTTTGAAGGCCGACCATCTTTTGCCACATTTCCGAGCAGTGGCCTGAAAAAACACATAACCCTCCTGCTGCACGTCACGGCGACGTAGACTACCATGTGATAGGCGTGCAGAACACTGTTGTGTCACCTAAAGGCTCATTGTAAACAAGCTGTAAATAATGTATGGCAATAATAATATTGTTTAATAAAAAAACCAAAATTGCGTTGTTTAAAAACCAATTTGCTGCCTTGCAAAAAACGGTAGGTGTTACCCAAATCGTATTACATAGGTAGTTACACCTGTTGTCGATTATCAAATTCGCCAAACGGCTCAGTAAAAAGCTATAAGTGATTAGTCATGTATGCCTTTAATAATGTTTAAAAAAAAACAAAATAACGTTGCTTATAAAAGAATTAGCTAACTTGCAAAAAACGGTATTATACCCAAATCGTATACAAGGTCGTGATTAAGAGGTTGAACGTGCCTTAATCGTGTAATAAAACATCGCAGATACCTATACCGTTGTAAAAAATGTACAAACTTTCCACATGCGCGATAGATAAAAGATTTACTTTTGCTGATAGATATCATCATAAATATTACATAATAAATAATATACAAAGTAGTTGGTTATTTAATTTATAAGTGGGTATGTTTATATTAAGTAGGTATATTTAACTTAATTAACATGTACTTATAAGAACATAAAGTAATTTATTTTTAGACCAGATACGAGCCGGAACGAGGGTCACACACAGCCCTTGTCTCCTAAACTCTCTCGTGAGTCTGAAGAAAAATCTTATTTCGAATGAAGTTAGAATATTTGAGACTTCATCCGCATATAGAAGAATAATCCGCATAAAGGAACTAAAGGAACTTGAGGGCAATAAGTTTAAACAAACTTTTTGAGCTTGGCTCCTAAATCAGTGCTTTTATAACATCAGCGAATATCTGAACCACTAAATGTAATATGATGTTTATGTAGTTTTTAGTCTGTACAAATTATATTTTATGTTTGTCATGATAACAATGAATAATATAAGTAAGTAATTATGGTTACAATTTTAAATGTGGGCATAATTAAATAACTGTTAAATATTATAATTATTTGTTGCAAATGTTATTGAATTAATTAAGGGAAACCAGAGTTACAAAAATGTTATGATATAGATGTACATATTTGCATGATGTTTGTAACAGCTGGAAAAGGTGAAACAATAATGTATTTACTCTAAGACATGTAAACTACCCTATTTCTGCAAATAAATTATTTGATTGATTGATAGAGTTATAGTCAACACGGTTTTTGGCAATTAATAATTTATCAATTAAGAATTGTATATGTCGCAGGGAAATGGCCAAAATAGAGATTTGAAGCTCGCAAAGTCAACTCGTTTCACACGTTCGTTTCGTCAACTCACTGACATGTATCACATCACCAAAAACAAATCTGGTGAAATGAAAAAACGAGTTGTCTTTTTTGGCTGATTTTGTCATTTAACTAAACAGATTCAGGGATTTGATCAAATGACTGATTTTTTCTAGGCAAATGATAAAATGAATTCGCAACTTTGATCATATCCCTTAGAGATTTGTTCAAATGTCTGTTTTGGCCATTTCCCTGTACCTATGATTATTAATGTCTTAGATTTCTGAACAGATTTATCTAAGTGTGACTTGTGTTTGCAGTAGCTTATCGATCAGGTAGTATTAGATAGCTTATCTTGTATTAGTGACCAAGTTCCGTATCGTGACGCCAGATTTCAAGTGACGTCAGACGCAATGTAATACTCCTGTTTCTTTAGTTGGAGAGAAAGGTGCATCCTCATCCTCAACCCATCTACCTATATGAATATGATATGTCCGTCCAGTTTACCGGTACAGTTACAGATTTGACGACTGTTTTAGTGGTTTTAGCCTAGTGCAATGGGTATGGGCAGGTATGGGCAATTTCGCACTGTGTCGCACGGGAACTCGCCGCACCTCCGTGCGCTGACGCTGCTGAATGTCCTGTTGGTGTCCACACCCGAGTGGGATCTGCTTGCGTGGCGATGGACGGCTGTGTGTAGGGAGTGCCTAAAGTTTTGGCAGTGCCTCCGGCTCGCACTGTGTCGCACGGGAACTCGCCGCACCTCCGTGCGCTGACGCTGCTGAATGCCCTGTTGGTGTCCACACCAGAGTGAGATCTGCTTGCGTGGCGATGGACGGCTGTGTGTAGGGAGTGCCTAAAGTTTTGGCAGTGCCTCCGGCTCGCACTGTGTCGCACGGGAACTCGCCGCACCTCCGTGCGCTGACGCTGCTGAATGCCCTGTTGGTGTCCACACCCGAGTGGGATCTGCTTGCGTGGCGATGGACGGCTGTGTGTAGGGAGTGCCTAAAGTTTTGCGAGATGAAGGATGATAGGCCCTCTAGTATTCGCAGTTGATAATTTTTAATGTATTGTTTAGTTCCTTTAATTTTTTATTTCGTTTGACAGTGTATTAGATTTAAGTAAATCTGTAATGCTGTTTAAATATATTAAAATAAAATAAATAAATGGGTATAGTGACCCTGCTGTCTACGAAGCTGGATGGTCCTTGGTTCCAATCTCGATAAGGGCAAATATTAGTGTGATGACCATCAATATTTGTTTGCGAGTTTTGGATGTTTTCTATGTACTTTTAAGTAGTTATGTATATATCTCAAATACTTATATCGTCGACTCGTAGCCATACGAGTAACACTAACCTTATTGAGCTTCCTAATGGGGTAGTTCGTTTTGTGTAGAATTGTCCCCTGAAATGTATTTAAATAAGTACTTAATAAAAAAAACTGTGTAATACCATTCGCATCTCGGGTTGACAAACATTTATCCCCTAATAAATCCCCGCCTAAAGAAGGTGTTAGTTCTGTTACTTAAGCACTTTGTTGTAACACGTGTTTGATTTAGACGTGTCTAATGACTTGGTCACGTTTCACTGCGACAAGGTGCTAGGTCTCTAACTAGGTAACAGACGTCATAGGTTGGGTGTTCTAGTTATTTATTTGTATGTAGCCTTTTGTGAGACAATTTAATGTTTTTATTGTTTTAATGTACAGTCAACCAATTTGATTCCTAGGCCACCGTAGAACCCTGTCATTTTAATTGTTACATAGCGACGCAATAATCCTAGTAACCCGTATTGACATAGCATTTACAACGGTAAGGTTTTATGATGGCCTAGGAATCAAAAAGGTTGACCGTACCTACGATTCATGCATGAGTGACCTATGGAATATGTTTATGAATCAGCGTAATTCGGGTACATACCAAGTTAGTAGATTAGTTAGTTATGCAAGTTTTTATTTGCTTTCGTTGACAATTTGCAAATGGCCTATTTGCGAATTCTTAACGAAAGCACAACATCATTATGTTAGGCGGCCTGCCTTACATAATTATGATGTTGTCCTTGGCCTAAGTATCTTTTTGTGGAGAATAGCGCTGTTTTCCTCTATATCAAACATTTTAGCTCGTTCTGGGACGTTATCGCCGCCTCCTCTGGAGTACTTCAGCCAAGGGCCCTGCCATGAACTGGAATGGCGACCCCGGTCACCCCGATGACCCCGTTTATTCGCCTCATACGACGGGAGGGGGAGCCATATTCTTGACCGAGTTTGCTAATGGACTGGGACGAACTGGACGAAGTTACCCATTACAATTATATCATCATCATCATCATCATATCAGCCGAAAGACGTCCACTGGTGGACATCGGCCTCCCCCAAAGAGTGCCACAATGGCCGGTGCTGCGCCACCCGCATCCAGCGGACTGGGGGGGCCTACCCACGCCGCGCCGCGCCGGTAGGTACGTGGTCACCACTCGAGAACCTTTCCGCCCCAACGGCCATCGGTTCTACGTGCAATGTGCCCCGCCCACTGCCACTTAAGTTTAGCGATCCGGAGGGCTATATCGGTTGCCTTGGTTGTTCTGCGGATAGCCTCATTTCTGATGCGATCACGCAGAGAAACTCCCAGCATAGCGCTCTCCTTTTTGGTGATTTTGAGCCTTCTTATTTTTACTAACAAATGTGTATGGACCTTGTCTGAAATAAAAATGAATTGAATTGAATTATGAGGCTCATAGTAAGCGACCAAGCGGGAGTCCGCTGGATGCGGGTGGCCCAGGACCGGTCATTGTGGGGCACTATGTCGGGAAACCTCCTCGAGTGTCTGGACTCTACCGATTCCTCTTGATTCGGTTGATCCGCAGGAATGGGTAGTGTCTTGGCCGGTACGCCCTGGAGACAACGGCAAGTGATAATTTAGTGAACCCTAAGTAATCGCTTGCTGGTGCTACCAATAACCCGACACGGGGGGGTCGGGGGGTTCCGCCCAGGGAATCGCAAGATTCCCCAGGTGCGGCTTGAGGGAGAGGCCATTGCCGTTTGCCTCTATAATGAATAACGGACCCGGAACCCTGACAAATCCTCTGCTATCAGAGGATTCATGTAAGGCGCGGGGGCTGCGACCGTCAGGCCAGGGCCTAGTTGTGGCTGCGAGGGAGAAAACCTCTATAAAAAGTTACAAGGGGACCTGAGAGGGTGAATCCGAGGTCTATCACCCTCTCCCAGAGTAGAGGTCCTTTGGTCGGGTCGGGAAGCGTGTGGTGTCGCCCTGCACGCTTACGACGGGAGGGGGGGGGGGGGGGGGGGGGGGCTTTTGCCTCAGTAGTGAGGGTAGCTGCGGCTGTTGCCGAGGGGCGTCGTGGTGAAATATTCGCGATCCCATGACGCCCCTACTACACGGCAGAGAGAGCATACCTTGGTGGTTTTAGACGGTAGTCCGGGGGGTTCCCGGGAGCCCGTCATACCCATCCTAGTTCCTCGGCTAGGTGGGACGCGTAAAGTATTTCCCCAAGTAAAAAAAAAAGGACCGGTCATTGTGGCAGTCTTTGGGGGAGACTTATGTCCAGCAGTGAACGTCTTTCGGCTGATATGATGATGAAGTTTTATCAGTGTTGTGCATGCAGTTTGGAACATGGTTTGAGAATACCGTTACCAATAGAGGGTTGCGTAATAGACAAAAAACTGGAACTCGAGCCTCTTGCATGAATCATGTGATGGTCTCGTATTGGTCTTTAAAGTCACTACAGCATGGTTAAATCGTCTGAAACAGACGTAAAGGCTGATGATGATGAAGTGTTATCGCAGGAATCGTTTGATGGAAGTCAATTCATCTACGGATCAATCGATTTCGATCGTCAGTAATTGGTGTGGTAACATCCTAATATACGCTGCCATTACGATTTTAGGCCAGGCTTACGAGGTTACTAAGATATTGAGTGACAATACAAAAACAGATAAGCAAAATGGTTTGTAAACAAATATCTCGATTTGAATGGTTCTGGGTCATTATGGAGGTTATCCACCGGCGACACGAGGCGAGGCGGAGCGGGAAATTGCATGCTATCGATAAGTACTTACACATTGTACAAATCGGTTCAGAAATCTCCTCTGGATTCTCGGCAGACAGTCGGCCTTATCTCTACCCAATAAGCTGAAAGTTTACTGCGCAATAGTGAAACCAATATGGACATATGGCATCCAACTGTGGTCATCGGCCAGCACATCCAATGTACTGTCTCTCCAGAGAGCTCAAAACAACATCTTAACGGTCTTGTCATCAGCGCCCTGGTATGCTCGCAACTCAGAAATCCACGAGTATCTGGAAATCCCAACCATACTCAAAGAGGCAAAACGCTACACAACTACAAGGACCGACTAGTAACTCATTGAAACCCTCTATCACAGTTCCCTCCCATCCCTCTATTTCAATTTATTGCCTTGCCTCATCAGCGTAAAATCGGTAAAACCAGCTTTATGTATAAGAAGGCATTTTTTTGATTCATTCAAATCAGTCAAACATAAATAAATAAATAAATAAATATTTGCGGACAATCTTACACAAATCAACCTAGTCCCAAACTAAGCAAAGCTTGTACTATGGGTACTAGACGACAATATAGATACTTATATAGAGAAATAAATACTTAAATACATAGAAAACATCCATGACTCAGGAACAAATATTCATGCTCATCACACAAATAAATGCCCTTACCGGGATTCGAACCCAGGACCTCTTGCTTCGTAGGCAGGGTCACTACCAACTAGGCTAAAGCGGTCGTCAAATTATTTAAATATCAATTAAACATTTGACCCGGCATTTGACTCCCTTCGGCCAAGATTCTAGCATAGACGCGCTTAGTTACTATTCAAATCTGTCGTTCTTATTGGCGCAAAGACTAATGAGGCCATCGACTCAAAAGAATTTATAAATAAATAAGATACTTAAAATGCATTTATTTCGGACAACTTAGATCCATCGATTGTTAGTCCTACAAGACTTATACAACTATATTAGGACTTACACTTAAATATAGGGAGGACCAGTGCCTCAGTAGACCACCGATCTGTCCGCACGCAATTTTACCTAATCTCAATGCCTATTTACACTGTTTACACAGTTAATTGTTTCTCAGCTCAATTACTAATTAACTGATATCGTTTAAGAACCGGTATTACGGAACAGTTAACCCTAATTCTAGCCCATAAAAGCCTATGTTAGCTATGAATATTAAGTTTTATCAAGATTGAGTTTGCAATATAGCAAGTGTCAGTAGAACCAGTAGAGTTGGACCTCCAATTACCCATAGTTGTTAGGAATCTAGGGGTCAAGTTATACATAGGTACATTAGGTACACATAGTTATATGGATTGTTGGTGAGAGCTAAGTTTGTGAATTGCATGGCTGATAAGATAATGTGAAAGGAACACAGATGCCTTGGTTACGGAGTGCACTTAATTATAACTGAGGTTTATGTAATGTATCTAATCATAAATTAATTTTGTACTAAGCAGTAATGTCTGGTAGCGTTTATAAATTTCAAATTGGATTTGAACCAGCGACCACAGGCATGGCCTGTCACTACTAAATACATTTAAAAATTATTTCGTTTGATATTTATCTAATCATAGTTGAAGAGACTTTTTTTTGTGTACAAAGCGTTAATTGTACACATATACAAACTACCATCTGTGGTTCACCATTTCATTGTCAAAGAGGTGTTTTCTAGTATAGAAAGAATTCTATGTTTTTCTCCAGAAAAGAATACTGAAATTGGTTAAAAAGTGACAGAGTAATATTCTTATTTACAATCTTAGTATGCATAAGCATACAAATAGAAGACTATGTATCAAGAAATTCTTTACTACGCGATGAAAGGACCAAATATAATTTCTAACAACTTGTATACCTATGAAAAGTATAACTGACAAAGCCAATCAGAATCATTTTTTTAATGCGAAATTGTATCTGTTATCTTATCATGTTGAATGGATTTTAATGAAATTTGGTCATGCAAATAATTTGAGTTCCGGTTAAGAAAATAATATGGTATTCTGTGTGTCAAGTATGTATAGGTCTAAGAAAATAATATGGTATTCTGTGTGTCAAGTATATATTGTCACATATCAAAATATTTAATGAACTGTACATAAGAATGCATATTTTGTCATGTCCAATATGCAACATGCATATTTTTAACAATTATAAGTTAAAGTTATGGCACAAAATATTATTCATAAGAGTATGCAAATGTGTAGAGTGTCTATTTTCTATTTTATTTATTTATGACAATATTCTTAATCACCAGCAAATAATTTGTCAAAACAAAAGGTAAGGCTACTGAACCATTTTAGTTATCTATGAACATGCTAATTATTAAGCTAATAAAGATCTAATCAGCTTCAGTATATACCACTGCTCCATATATATTTACACACCCTATATACAATATTTTCATCATAACCATAGAGTAATGTATATGTCACAACAAATCCACATTCTAGAAATATCTCTAACTTATATTGCACTATAAGTAATCATTGTACCCATTATTTATATATTAGTTTATTTAATGGGGTTTTTAAATGTGTAATTTATTTAATGTAATCAATGGAATGTATAGAAGAATACCACATGCAGTTTAAGTATCTAGTATGTACTTACCTATACAATAATAGACATACCAAAGTCGTATAAGTTAATGACCTAATATTGGATGCAGTAATCACCAGTTGGTTGTTGTAAATATTATCCATCCCTCACATAAAAAGGCTTGTTTTAAATCTTGATACGTTTTTGAACTTAGTGACAACTAGGTAGTCTAAGAAAAAACTTGAAAAAAGCTTAAATATGGTAGATATTACGCTCAAATCGCGTGTTGTGCATCTCCGAAATTTATACATATTGGTTTAACAATGATAAGCTGAACTATTGATATAAAAAGAGCGATTGAACTGTTTGCTAATTACTCAAAGCGGTACGCGATACGTGAACCAGGAAGCCGGTATACCCCAGCGCAAGTAATTTTCTAGAATATAGAAAGTTTTCAAACATTCGCAAACACTCACCAACGTGTTCTGGTATCCCAGTCCTGACTCATCATCCGAAATCTCCTCTTTCCTGTGTAATTCCTTCATTTTGACCAGTCCAGATTATATTTTTAACACACAAAACACTGAATTATCGAAACAATGCGAACGAGACGAGACCCACTGCACTCGCGGTACGACTAAACTTTTTTAAACCGCCGGCGTTAGCTCAGTGTCCGACCATGGTCAGCCATCTCCCCATGTCTCAAACAAGGACCGGTCGTCTGTAATAAGATTATGTAATTGAATAAGCGCGATTTAATGCAAATTGATGGCGCGCTCAAACCGGAAATGTTTATTTACACACGTTCAAACCGACTGTCAACCAGTGGCCGACTGAAGTTGTCAAACGAGGTGACAGTTTGTAGTGCGTTTAAAAAGTACCACCGTTGCATAACGGCCCTGAACTTGAACTGTGAATGCCTTTTGTAACGATTTAATTAGCATCAAGACCACGGTATTAATCGATTGGTATGTAGCCTTTATTTAGCTTGTATCGTTAAGTGCAATAAAAACAATAAACCAATCTCAGACTTGATAGTCACGCACTCATTCGTTTCAGAACGCGACTGAATTTGATTTAGAACGTTTCGTTCCGCGCGCCGCGCGCCATGGCAATGACTTTTATTTGTTTATCGTTGTGTGATAACTGTGATAAGAATTATCAGGTATAGGTTGTACAAAAAAAGTTTGCAAAAAAATCATGTGACTATATAATCTTTAATCCTTTGACTGGTAAAACAATAACTATTCCGGAAGGATAAACATCGGCCGGTGCGCGTTGAAAGATTTAAACAAATGTAATTGCGTCCATTGTTTTTGCGGAGGTGTTTTTGTAAATTAGTCACACAATTGTCACACATCTTGGACGCATCGCGGAGTAATGGAGTCATTATTTAAATGTTCACGGGCATTATGGGCTATGAATATTCATGGATAATCGGTTTTTAAATAGATATGTATTAGCGGCCGTTAATTTTTAAAACATAGTAAGTAACTTAACTGCTTTCTTTAGCATAGTTAGCCATACTTGACGAATGTGTGAAGAAAACTCTTGTATTATATTGTAATTCAGAAATGTAGGTACGTACCGGTTCTGTTACTGTATCGAATCGTTACAGCGAAGTAGGTACCTACCTAAGTGAGCACGAGAACAGCATTAATTCTTAACAAAAGAAAATATACATACCTAGGTACCTACTCGATTCCATTTCCGTGACCGAATCAAACTTAACATCACATTAGCTTATGTCATGTTAAGTTTGATTCGTAATAAGATGCATAATAATACCTACGTCCTTTGCGTTCCAAACTCTACACTAGTAAATTTATTTGAGGGTCCACTATGTTGTCCATAAGAAACAAATGCAGTGTGTGTAGAGGAGAACAGCCGTCCAAACGGACATACGGACATACGAAAGAATTTTGGCCCAAGCTAAAACGAAAACAGTCTTTTAGGTAAGAGAAGCAGTCAAGTTTTTAAATACCATCCCGTAGCTTAAGAACCCTTACCCTTCAGTAGGTAAGGTACCTATCATAATTTAGCGTGACACATGATGATGATGATGATGATGATGATGATGATGACGATGACGATGATGTCTTCTTAAAAAAAATCTGACGTCTGAGATAAAGATATTCTTGTTTACGAATTACGATTATGCTGGATAGGTTTTTAAGCTCCGTTATATATTTGCGTAACTAATTTAGAACCATGTCTAATTGGATCTATTTTTGCATCAACCCGTCGAGTGAGCGTCTTGATCCAAGGTTGTTAGGATTATATACATAATCAAATGTTCAATTTATTTAAAGAAGCGGCGCCATCCGACTAGATCTCTTTAGTCACATAAAAAAATCATCGTTTAACCCCTGTGAGGTGATAAATTAAAGTTTAAGTTAAGGGGATCATTTTGTGGTTAAACGTATCCTTTGTCCTTCTCCGTAAGTCTTAAGTGTCTGCTAGACGGGCGCCAACACGCCCCTCCGAATCCTCCGACCGAGCGACCTTGGTCGGCACCAAAGATTATTGAGAAAACTTCCGGCTATCCGGCTCGAAGGACCAATGGTAGGGTCCTACTGGGACTTAAATTAAATGGACTGTAAATTCTTTAGGCTGGTTTATTATTCCGCCATAATTACACATTGGGAAACCCGGCCAAACAGAGAGTGAATTTAATGCTCGAGTCGTCCGTTGCCGGATGGGGTTCGTGAAGCCGAGTGTCGCTCGCGCGTCGCCGCGCCGTCACGCTGCGTCCGCCGCCCGCGCGTCTCCTCCCGAGCGCATGTCGATCCAGTTCTCAACAGCTGTAGTGACATTTTGCTGCAAAGAACTGTCTACCTACACGGTCGGTGCGGACCAAGGTCGCTCGGTCGGAGGGGCGTGTTGGCGACCGTCTAGCAGACACTTGAGACTTACGGAGAAGGACAAAGGTTACTTTAAACCCCGGAATTATCCCCTTAAAATATCAGAAACTATACTATCTCGATACGTAAGGGCTCGGCCACATGTCTTGCGGTGCAGCGCCGCTTTGTTGCGGCGGCGCCAAGTCCGGCCCCTAAGGTTCAAGTGTTTATTGCGTGAGAGGAAGTGTTTTATCTGTGTGTAATTGATCGAGTCAAGCATTACTTTGCGGAAATCCATGATAAGGTAGGAGAAAAATATTCCTCTGCTATTCCGCTAAAAAGGTGCAGGCCTATTAGCGATGATGAGATGGCTACTTGCGTAGTTTTGCATACGGTTAATGCGCCCACGTCTTCGACGCGTCCGTCGTCTTTTGCTCAGTGGACGTGGCGCGTGGCGCAGCGCAAGCAACATCTGCCAGCATCTCTATGATGGCTCGTTGAGTTTTCTGTAATTGTTTGCACGTTTCGCATTAAGGATGACTCAAGCTAGAACGGGCCCTGTCCAGCCCGGGCCGTTTTCTAAGAAAAACGACTGCGTTTTTGCGCGGCCGAGCCATACCCCCCAAGCCCGGCCGAAGCGAATCAGTGTCGGCCGTGGTTCGGCCGGGCTTGGGTATGGCTCAGCCGCCCAAAAACGCCGTCGTTCTAGCGTGAGGCATACTTTAACCGCATGCAAAAATACTCAAATAGATGCATCTTATCATCGCTAATAGACATGCACGTTTTTTAGCGGAATAGCAAAGGAATATTGTTATACTTTACCACTTCAGCCCAGCTAACATGATACGTTTTATCGTTATGTTTTACGTGAAGTTTCAGTACATTTTACCGTAAAACGTCATAATAAAACCTATCGTGCTAGGGCCTAAGGTAAGTAAACAATTAAACGATATAAATAAAACAATACCTCGAAACAAATCATTATAATTATTCATTTCCTGAATTAACAACTTTAGTCATATTTATAATAATCTTTACTTTACTTAATTGCATTTGCTAATAGGTTATCCATATTCCTTATACCTATCCTATAAAAACGTATGAGAAAAAAACGGATAAAGGGTCATACAGAGTGAAAATTCGCCTTTCAAAAAAGTTAACGGCTTATGTGCATGTAAGTTGTTTTATTGCAAAGATTTATATATGAGGTGGCGTCTTTCACGTGTAGGTATCCATATCCATACTAATCCATACAATAATATAATGCGAAAGTGTGTCTGTCGGTCTGTCTGTCTGTTACCTCTTCACGCTTAAACCGCTCAACCGATTTAGATGGAGGAAAGCACAAACACCTTCAAAAATAAATTAAAAAAAGCGGCCAAGTGCGAGCTGGACTCGCACATGAAGGGTTTCGTTAAATAAATTGCAGTTTACGATTTATGACGTATTAAAAAAAAACTACTTACCAGATCTCGTTCAAACCAATTTTCGGTGGAAGTTTGCATGATAATGTACATCATATATTTTTTTGAGTTTTATCATTCTCTTATTTTAGAAGTTACAGGGGGGGGGACACACATTTTACCATTTTGGAAGTGTCTCTTGCGCAAACTATTCAGTTTAGAAAAAAAATGGTCTTAGAAACCTTAATATCATTTTTGAAGACCTATCCAATGATACCCCACACGTATGGGTTTGATGAAAAAAAAAAATTTGAGTTTCAGTTTTGTGTATGGGGACCCCTAAAACTTAATGTTTTTTTTTAGATTTTTGTGTAAAAATCTTAATGCGGTTCACAAAATACATCTACATACCAAGTTTCAACAGTATAGCTCTTATGGTTTCGGAAAAAAATGGCTGTGACATACGGACGGACAGACAGACATGACGAATCTATAAGGGTTCCTTTTTTTGCCATTTGGCTACGGTACCCTAAAAATGACTAATTGAACATGCCTTTTATAATTTAAATAAATTTTATGAAAGTAATAATTGAATGATATTATTATGTATAAAACATATAATAAGATTGAATTGCTTATAATATGAAATTGTGAATAATATGTGACGTGTAATATTTTTATAATATTATAAATAAATGAGTATGAGTATGATGAAATTTGGTACAGAGATAGTTTGAGTCCGCGGAAGGACATAGGATAGTCTTTATCCCGAAAATCATTCCCTAAAGGGGTGAAATCGGGGGTGAACATGGAGCTACGATATAAAAAAGTTTTGTTCCCCGCAGACGGAGGCGCGGGCAGAAGCTAGTTATTTCATAAGTCCATCCAAAAAGTAGGCTAGGTAATAGGCATGATGCCTCATGTTAAAATTGATAACGTAGTGTTGCAAAATTAATGGATAGTAAACCATCAAATTATTGTAATAAAGTATAAAATATGATTCTTCTTCTTCTTATTTAAGAGCTAGGCTCTTGTCGGTAGAGTAATTTCCAACTTGTTCTACATTCTGCCTTTCTTTTTATTTATCTGTAAAATATGATTAAAATCATAAAAAGATAGGCACCTTGAAAGTTTAGAAAAATAAGCATTTTATTTTACCTTTTATAGAAACAATATTTTACAACAATTATGGACCTAAACGCAGTATTTCGCGAGCGAAACAGCAATTTACTTGATTTCCCATCCAACGGTTAGTACAAATAACCGGTGTGACGTCATACCTGTGTCTCAATTAGTATGAAGCGTTTATGGCTGCCGCCAGCGAGGTCAATCTTTGTCTCAATTTTTTGGGTGTTTATGTTCTTTAATAGAGGTAGGTATATGTTATTTATTTAACAACCAAAAATTATATACAAGCAAGTCATTTAAAACAACTTAAAAAAAAATATACAAAATTACAGAAACGTATGTTCTTTAATTGTAGTTGCTCCCAATTAAACATTTATTCCTCTACAAAAACTGGTACGAATGGCATCGTAAAAAAATCTTAGTCATCATCCCTATTAGCGCTTAACTTTATCTATGTCCACGGAAAAGACGCGAACCTAAATCTCTGTATGCCGCCCCTTAAAACAAATACAAATACAGACGCGAACAGACTGCTATTTTTTTATTTAATATTTTAATTAGGTAAGGTACGAGTACGTAGACTTAAGTATGATCATACCTGTGCTAACTCGGGGCACTTTTAGGGATTCGATATCGATAAAAAAGATGTCGATATATATTAACCCATGTGCTCATTGAAATTTCTCGATTACTATAAAAAGCTTCGATATCATATCTGAACACATATCATATCTGTTTTATTTTGACTCAAAAGTTAATAGACATATTTTAAGATAAGATAAAATAACCCGTTGACCACTGTGGACGTTAAGAGAACGTATATTGATTTAAAGTGGATATTTTCATCTAGACGTCAATCTTTATTACCGACGAATAGGGAAAAAATATAAACTGTATAGTATGAAAACTAATTTAAAATAAACAAATAAATGCACGTTTTAATTTGTTTATTGTTTTTATTTTAAAATGAAGAGAAAATAAATAATATTATGTCTTTATGTTGAATAACATTTAGATGTTGACAGTAACATCGATATATTTTTTGTCGATTAAATATTTTGCTACATCACTTTAGTATAGGTGCCCCGAGTTAGCACAGGCATGTTTATGATTGTGACATTTATAGGGGGACCGCTTAACTCAGTCCTCGCCTGCGCTGCGTGCGGGCGCGGGGGTATGACGATAACGGGGCGCGGGCAGCGTGCTGGGCTGTTATTCGCTACGCGTTAATGCGGCTCACCCCGCCGGTCACCCGTTACGAAACAAGACCTCTACCTACGCTTAATTACTACGCATCGCGGTGTCAAGGTATAATTGTGGGTGAGCGTTGAGGTGAGCTTAATACAAGTTACAGAATAGGGGGGCAGGCTTCGCCTCCTGCGCGTCGCCCTCGCCCCGTTATAGTCCTAGGGCGCCGCGCAGGCGAGGACTGACTCAAGGATTACTCACGCTAGAACGGGTCGTGTCTGGCCCGGGCCGTTTTCTAAGAATAACGACGTTTTTGCGCGGCCGAGCCATACCCAAGCCTCGACCGGGCTTGGGTATGGCTCGGCCGCGCAAAAACTTCGTGAGTCATCCTTTAAGCGGTCTGCCTGCAGATTCACATTCAGGGACGAGCTGGGGTGGTTAGTAGCGCCACACCGCCGTTTCACGCAAAATAGGCACAATGGATGTTGACTTGCGGAACACTCCCAGTATAAATAACTAACGAGGTACACCTAATAAAGCAATCATAGATATGTCTTCTAAATGGATGGTATGGTCATGAATGGTATGGTGTGAAGAGGAGGCCACCAAACTATGTTGGTAACTTGGCACTACAACTTTCCGTCTCTGGTCGAAGATCCATGGGCAAACCCAGGACAAGATGGAAGCAAGGTGCTAAGAAACATAAGAGAGAGCAAGTTGTCTGAAACCGATGTCGAAGACAGAGCGAAGTGGAGAACTAAGAAGAGGAAAGTTGACCCCACCACCATGTGGGATATATAGCTAGGAAGAGAGAGAGATATATGTCATCTAAATTTTCACTTTTATTTGAACGAGATCATTACAAGTGATGGCGTACGCGGTGCGTCATAAGTGTGAGTGAGAGGTCGCACTCCGATCTCTCGCTCCCATGTAAAGTTCACCGCTGCAGTCGTGGCCGAGCCAGAGGGCCTACGCTAGCTGACGCGGGTGCGCGGAGCGGGCGCACGACTGCGGGTACCCGCTCTATGCACCCGCCGCGGATTAGTTAACGCTGCTCATACTATTTTTCAAAAGGCGTCCACTCGCTCCGTGCAATCCGCGTCAACTAGCGTAGACCCTGAGCTGTGACCAAGCCTTAAGAGCCCGTTCACGTGCTCGCTAGCGCCACTGATAAATAATTGAAATTATTTAAATTTAAAGATAGAATATTTAAAAAAGGAGGCCGCTACACACTGCATTAAGTACATACCTTATGTGAATACATCATAATTGTTTTTACGTTGCTGGATTCGTCAATCTATGCGTCCAAACTAAAACGGCCCTTTTTCTTTTGCTTTCATAGATCGATGAATCCAGCAACATAAAAACTAGTTTAATGTAGATGACAAGGTACTTAAATATAAAATACAGTGTAAAGCGGCCTACTTTCTTAAATATCTATCTTTAAATTTAAATAAGCTCAATTTTTTACCAGTGGCGCTAGTGAGCACGTGAACGGGCTCTTAAGGTAGTTAATTTTGTTAAAACTCATATAATCCTCCATATGAGGTACTAAAACTAAGTATTATTGCTATATTAACGACATTGTATTTAACCTTAATTTAAGTTTAATTTGGACATTTCCTATTAACATTTTTGTTATCTAGTATTAACATTTACCTACATTAAATAGTCCTGCACTTGTGTACGACATGGGCACTTTACATCAAAGCATATTGCTTTGGTTAAATTTGAACTAAAGCCAGCTGCAACCTAAGAGGATTTTTCTTCATTCGAATTTAAGCCATGTCACTTTGCCATAAAGTGACCATGTCATACGCTACTAGTGCAACGTCGAGCACTAAGGCGTTTAGTACCGTATGCAAAAACAAATAGATACAATATTTAACAACTTAGCAAGAAAATAATACTAAAAATAGAATACGCCATAATTTACCTTATTTTTATCGTAATTCTTTAGAAAGATGCTGTCTAAAAGAGACATTGGATGTACAGTACGTATAAGTTAAGGTATAGTCAACGTCAAAGAAATGTATAAATTTTTCGCCTTACGTTAAAATAAGATGCTAAAGTGTTTAAACATATATTTGACATCGACTGTACCTAAGTACCTACCCTCTACTTTATTAGGGCGACCTTTTAACTGAGACACTATTACCTACTTATTCTGTGCTGAGACGGCGCGTATCTACGACGAGGCAGGGGCGACGGGAGGACAAGGGGGGCCAGGCGCCTGCCGCTCGCTCCCGCCCCGGCACCCGTTGTCGTCTCCCCCGCACCCCTACCACGTTGTATGTGCTGTCTCAGTTAAGCACACTACTTACGGTGCAATTTGCTAGGTACACGGGGTACACCAACTTAAGTTAGAATGTATTACTGTCTTGATTACAGAGGTGGGCTAAAATAGCCACAGAGTGGGTGCCACATAATGGGCAACGGCGCCGTGGTCGGCCGAAGAGGAGATGGCGGGATAAACTGGAGGTATTTCAAAGTGACTGGCCAGAATTGGCAATGGCAATAAGTCGGGAAAGTTGGGCATCTAAGGGGGAGGCCTTTGCCCAGCAGTGGGACAACATAGGCTACGAAAAAAAAAGGTTATACGCGATTAAAATCAGTTAACGATTCTGAAGTTAGCCTCGAGTCGCCTCCCGCATACCCGCCCGACCCCTCTGACACCTTTGCGGCGCTACTAGTAGCTAACATCAGAATCGTTAACTGATTTTAATCGTATTGTAACAATCGTTTGAAGCGGCATCATGCTTTTGCTGCGCCTGCGCCTTACCTTACCCCGCCTCTGTATATTTCACGCCTAAGACAGTAGGTATTCGAGGTGGTGCTTATTTATTCGAACATTTCTTGTCACGCTGAAACGCAAGAGGGGGTGCCAGAATCCTAAAAATGTCAGGCACGGTATTACAAAGGTCTGTAATTATTTGAATTAAAGTGTCAATCATTAGGACGTATACCTTAGTAGGCACGTAGTTGCAGCGATTAATTTCGCGTCATTCACAACTACGCTAACTACAGTCAAGAGCAATGAAAATGGGTGCAATTTGTATGAAAATTTCATACTTCATACTTTAGTGCAGAGGTCTTCAACCTTCTCTTAAGTCAAGTGCAAAGATTTTTTGTACATTTTGGCATGTCATTATTTTTACATGACTGTTACTTAACAAGGTATTTTCCAGCTATTTGGCCGCATGTTGAAAACATGCACTAGCATGTTGCTTTAAAGTAAGTATCCAACGGAACTGAGCGAGGTAGCGGATCAGTGTGCGAGCCAAAAATCCACGAATAAAGGATGACTCACACTAGAACGGGCCGTGTCAGGCTCGGAGCGTTTTCTATGAAAAATGACGGCGTTTTTGCGCGGCCGAGCCATACCTAGGGAATGCAATTACCGGGCAAATTTCATTACCGTTAAATTACCGACTTGAGTGAGGCAAAACCGGTTAACCGGTAAATTTAATTTGGCTAATAACTAGCGATATTTGACGTTTATTTATCGTAAAAATAAGCTATGATATAGTGTAAAAAGTTACCATGTGCCGTAAATGCCGTAATAAACAGATTCTTTAATATTTAAAACTTGCTCGGTGGTAGGAGGGCAAAAAACACAACTGAAAACGTTCCTTGGGGATTAGCAGGATTGGTTTAGCGATTCGGAGGGCATATCTGTTACCTTAGTTCTGCTGCGGATAGCCTCATTTCTAATGCGCAGATAAACTCTCAGCATAGCCATCTTCATTGCCCTTTGGACCTTCTATTGAGGCCCATAGTGAGCGACTACATTTCAGGTGCCATATATTGTGTCATCACTGGCAACATACACTGGTTAAACCGAGCCGACAAGACTGGAACTGGACAGTCTGTCGTAGCTGTACGAGTATATAATCGTCTACAACTCTGAGCGTAAAGCGTCCGATTGTAATGGGAGTTAGTTGGCACTACATGGGCATTTGACATGATTTTCGTCTTATCCATGTTCATCTTTAGACCGACTCGCTCGGAGGCTTTACTAAGGTCATCTAGCATCATACTAAAGTCCTCCATGGTCTCAGCCAAGACTACTAAATCGTCAGAAATCCGAAGGTGAGTGATGTACTCGTCGTTGATGTCTGCCTTCTCCAGTCCAGAGTCTTGAAAAAATCCTCCAGTGCAGCGGTGAACAGTTTTGGTGAAATAAAATCTCCTTGACTGACTCCCCGATGCAGCAGAATAGGGTTCGCGTTCAAATCCTGGAGTCGGACTGACACAGTGACGATTTCGTACAAACACTTTAATACTTCGATATAGCGGTAGTCAACTTGGCACCGCTGGAGAGACTAGTACAGCCCAGGTTTCATCAAATCGAAGGCTATCTCGTGGTCAGCGAACGCTAAGCAGAGGGGCAGGTTATACTCCTCAGTCTTCTGTATAACCTGACGGAGCGTATGGATGTGGTCTATGGTGTTAAAGCCTCTCCGGGAACCGGCTTGACCGGGAGGCTTGAAGTCATCTAGCCTGTGTACGAGACGATTTGTAATGACTCTCGAAAACAGTTTATGGACAATTAGGCATGGCTCAGAATTCAAATGGGTTGGTAGTTCTTCATCAGGGTGTAGTCACCCTTTTTGAAGAAAAGCACCACCTCACCTCTGTTCCTTGCCTTTGGCTTTCTCCCTCCCAGTAAGACGAAGAGAGGTATTTCTTCTTCTTCGTATTGTAATGATGAGAATACCTCAAGAGTATGTTAAATAGGGCGTCTAAGGGGGGTTATTCAAACTGATCATTATTCATATTTTATAGAACGGAACCGGGAACGTGTTTATATTTTAAGAAGCTTCTACAAACGATTGCATTAATTTGATCCTACATGAGGTAAGATAACGCTAACAAGTTTGTTCAATTGACATTTTTACATGATAAAAGGAGGTATAATCAGGACGATGAAGCATTAACAATCGTTAAAATGTAGTATTTTACTAATAATTTGTGTTTCGGTAAATTACCGGTTTTGATTTTAATTTACCGGTAATTTACCGGCCTCATATTTAGTCAATTTACCGGTAAACTGGTTAACCGGTTAACCGGTTTGCATTCCCTAGCCATTGGGTATGGCTAGGGAATGCAATGTGTGCCGAGTTACGGCCGGGCCGTGCCGACGCCGAGCCGCTTCCGAGCCTCAGCCATGGCTCGGC
The DNA here is from genome assembly GCA_963854355.1 of Epinotia brunnichana. NCBI lineage: Eukaryota > Metazoa > Arthropoda > Insecta > Lepidoptera > Tortricidae > Epinotia > Epinotia brunnichana. The sequence continues at coordinate 1,787,075 of OY977959.1, read as the reverse complement.
CGCGCAAAAACGCCGTTGTTTTTCTTAGAAATCGGCCCGAGCCGGACACGGGCCGTTCTAGCGTGAGTCATCCTTAAGCATTACTTTGGTCACACATCTCTCCCTATTTGTAGTTTTGTTCCTCGCAGACCACCCCGCTATCTCACAGCTTGGTGGCGGTGGCAGGTGGATACTTACCTTTAACTTAAGCTTAGCATTCACACAAGCCATCCGCTAGATTTGTCGCTGTCGACAAATCCACAGTACTTGTGTATTCGCTACAACTAAAGCAACGGCTCGCATACCTACGTATCGCGAACGAGTCGACGAGCCCGTACCGAGTTGGACACGAAGGGCTCATGATCGTTCGATTAGGTAGTAAGTGGGCGGCGATGGATTTGTCTACCGATTTGCGGGGTGCGGCTCGTGTAGTGAATGCTAGGCTTTAGTTAGACACAGATATATAGCTTAAAGCAGTAAAACAAATCTGTACAAATAGCCGGCTTGAAGCACTTTATACAGACACGCGTCTTTACAATAAACTTAAGCGCAAGGGTAGTCGGCGTGCCCGCGTATGTGTGCGTAGAACTGATTGTAAATAGAGTGCTGAGAGACTCTAGTTGAAATACTGCTTTAGCTATAACCTATTTCAGATTGGAAGAGTCCGGTAACAGCTGTCACAGTTTACGTCATCTTTGACGTTTGATGACATACTGTACTGAGATGACAGCTGCCGGACTTCCTATCTGAAATGGATTATTAAGGCTCTCTGTACAATGGGCCATCAAGGCGTGTCATACAGGACGCAACTATGCGTTAGAGGGAGAAAGATATACTTCCATCGCACTCCAACGAATAACCGCTTCCTGAGGGGTAAACACGTAACGTTTAAGATCTACCTGCCGGGCTACCACGATATGTTTTATGGTCACGTTTTGCAGCCTAAACTTACTGGAAGGTCACGTAAAACGTAACCATAAAACGTATGATGCTATTAGGCCTGACGTACGTACAATGTGTTACAGCAAAACCCAAGTAATATGGCGCGCGGATTAAGCAATAATAGCCTTTCGGTCAACGAATTAAGCGCTTTGACGCGCGCCATATTACTTGGGTCTTGCTGTACGTAATCGACCAGCTGTTCTGACGATGGCCCATTCCGTAGAGAAGCCTTTATATATTTACTGTGCTTTGTTCCATTTTCATTGCTAAAGATTGTCTACGTCGGTATAGTCAGGCAGTCAGATGTACTGTGCGAAGTGGATCCAATAAGTCGCGTTCAGAACGGAGAAGAGAAGAGGGAAGAACACGCGCGAGAAGCGGTCTATGTTGATCGCGCGCATGCGCGCTTTGGCGGCCTCTGCTGCTTCCTGAAAAAAAATGGAAATTGAAAAAAAAAAATATTTTATTCTGCAAACAGGTTAGAAGGGCAAGTTCGAAGTATTTAAGTAGGTATATGTCAAAACACAGGTTATATAAAGATGTTATAAAATGCCATTGATTTAATCAATGTAAAATGCAGCTTGGTATCGCTATGTCTTACCCGAAGATGTAACAAAATATAGGCTTCAATTAATGTTAAATATAATTTTTCATGCAGCGTACTTTTTAAATTAAATACATAACTAATAACGTAGTGCGAGTTCAAAAAATTTCTTCTTTTCTATAATCGTCAATTGAACAGTATGCCTTTTTCACTAGAACAGCAAAGGGTTTCTTTTTCAACAACATCAAATTTTCAGCGTAAAAATGTTTTGAAAGTCTAAATGTCACGTCTAAGTATTCGTTAACGAACCAGATTTGTTGGAGATATTTCATCAGCATCATCATCATCACGATCAAAGCCGACCACTGCTAGATATACCTAGCCCAAAGGTTTTTTAAACGCCAAAATTCATGCTATTGGACTACTTATAGTTAGATGCAGAAGTAACTGTGTCTTTCTGTTACCTTTGCACGTTACCTCTAAACATTGTGATGAAGTTTGGTATGGAGATGGTTTGAAATTTGGGAATGGACAAAGGATACTTTTTATCCCGGAAAAGTCCACCACCAAGGTGCACGTTTCGAGAGCTCCAGTGTGTTCAGTGTGAGATCCTGGAGTCCTCCGCATCATCGGCATAAAAGCGCAGAAGGTCGCCGTGAAGTATTTAGTGATTGGGTTGCTGGTTCACAGGTCTTCTGCTTTGTGAATAAAGGGCCCGGTAGTGTTACCTTAGGTTTCCCAGCGCCGTCTCCAAGGACGATGTTAACGAGGCAGTACTCCATTAGGGCCATGAACACGAACCTGGAGACAATAAGTCTTAGCTTGAAAACAGAATAAAAAACAATCAACATAGGTATGGGTAACTATGACACGAGCGCGTATCTACGATGTGTGATGTTCAAGAAAAGATTGAACGTGCCTGACCATGCTAAAGTACTTTCCATTTGTTTAGGCCACTTCGGCATTCGATGGGTCAAATAAGATCGATGGGTTTGGATGGAAACAGGTCTCGCCTCGTGAAGATACAATAGCAAATGTGACCAGACATTTTACAGGCTAATCTCATAATCGAAGAAGATGCAGCTTACTCTAAGGTTGCCTACACGCACTGGCAGAGCAAGGGAAACCACAGCCTCGTGCTTTCACATCTGGACATTTGGATCCTGTATTATGACGGAACAAGTGAACTCACACAGTGCAGACGGACATGAAGGCGTCGACGGCCTTGAGATAGGAGACGGGCGGCAGCTGCGCCTGCGACTTGGCGTGCTGCGTGGAGAGCGTGAGCAGTGACGTCACGAGCGCCGCGTCCATCTGTATCCAGAACTCTATACGACCGTCCTGATATTATACACGTCCCACTGCTATCAATGACCATACGTTGGACCTCTTCTCATGGACCAGACACATGAGGAACTAATCCGCAATAGCGCCTACAATTATCTAGCGTTCTATATATTTAGTCCGCTCCTACAGAAACCGTCCCTATACGGAATAGGTAGGGTATTGCTCCGTCTGTGCTGCACATCTATCTTTTTTTGTATGTGAATGTTACTTTTTGATGGGACAAGTGAACTCACACAGTGCAGACGGACATGAAGGCGTCGGACGGCCTTGAGATAGGAGACGGGTGGCAGCTGCGCTTGCGACTTAATTGGCGTGCTGCGTGGAGAGCGTGAGCAGTGACGTCACGAGCGCCGCGTCCATCTGTATCCAGAACTCTATACGGCCGTCCTGATATTATACACGTCCCTCTGCCATCAATGTCCGTACATTCCACCTCTTCTCATGGACGAGACACATGAGGAACTAATCCACGATAGCGCCTACAATTATCTAGCGTTCTATATACTTAGTCCGCTCTTACAGAAACCATCCCTACGGAATAGGTATCGCTACGTCTGAGTTGTATATATATCTTTTTTTGTATGTTAATGTTACTTTATGATGAGACAAGTGAACTCACACAGTGCAGACGGACATGAAGGCGTCGACGGCCTTGAGATAGGAGACGGGCGGCAGCTGCGCCTGCGATTTGGCGTGCTGCGTGGATAGCGTGAGCAGCGACGTCACGCCAAGCGTCACGCGTGCCGGCGCCGCGTCCGGTTTTATCCAGAACGATACCCACTGGAAACAATTAAAAACAAATGAAATTTTAATATTCATAAAACCAAACCCTGATGTTTTTTACAACGTGGCATACTTGTTATTGATTTGTTATATTTATTTATTTCATCATCATCATCATCATATCAGCCGAAAGACGTCCACTGCTGGACATAGGCCTCCCCCAAAGAGTGTCACAATGGCCGGTCCTGCGCCACCCACATCCAGCGGACTCCCGCGACCTTTACCAGGTCATCAGTCCACCTTGTCTACCGACGCTACGCCTGCCGGTTCGTGGTAGCCACTCGAGAATCTTTCCACCCAAACGGCCATCGGTTCTGAATATATATTTAGTGAAAACGAACGACTGAACTTACCGACATAATAACGATGAGACAGGTAGGTATGTAAGTATTGAAGAGGTGGTACCCCAGTCGCCGCTTCAACTTGAAGATCACCTCAAGGCATGTGAAATTACCTGTGCACACAAAATACATCGTCATCATCATCATCACCATAATCAACAACCAAAACAGCATCTTCAATTGGTGAAGGCTCGGATATCCAGTTTGGAAGGAATAGGTTAGAACGTATCAAATGCGTTCATGACATATCATGATATCACGGATATTTTAATATAGCATCCATCCTAAGATACGGGATTATAATGTGGGGCAATTCTGTAAACACTAATCAAGCATTTAAGTATAAGGCGCAAAAAATGTGTTCGAGCTATCTGTGGGGTATGTTATAGAGCGACATGTAAGCCTTTATTTTCGGAGTTATAATTACTGAATTTATAGACCGTGATCTCCCGCTGACACATTTTTTTAAGGTATTTGTACCAAGTATGGTGAGCTGAAAGGTCTAATTACGTAATGAAGAAAAGGAAAATAATGGTCATAGCGCTGGTACCGGCGGCCCAAATGCGTGGGTGTCGGATAAATTACGAAAGTCGAACAATTTGTTACACAAAAATTCATGTATTTTCCGATAGTCGATGAAACATTAATTAGGCGATAATCCCGAGAAAAATCTTTATAAATTAATGCCTCTCTTCGAGATGGCAGAGAACTGATAGAATGACATAGTAATAATATTTTCAACACACCTGCTCGTAAAGTAGGTCTTATTACAGCGTATTTACACTGATAATGCCGAATATTACCCATGCCGTGCCTTTTACATTACATTATCGCACTAGTGCCTTTTCATTACATATCTTTTTAAATATTAGCAAAATAATGCAGAATATTACCCATGCCGTGACTTTTACATTACATTATCGCACTAGTGCCTTTTCATTACATATCTTTTAACATTTTAATTTTTTATTTATTTTATTTTTTTCCTCGCAAATGTGTTGAAAAACGTCGTATGAAACACGTGAGCATTGGTCGTTACACTTCTCGTCTGCATTAAGCCTTCGCCTTCGGCTCAGGCTTAAAAACCGACTCGAGTGTAATGACCAACATAGCACACTTGTATCATAATGTACTATTACACATTCCTTTCACCACGTAGGTAATGTCAGCCTCACAAGGGGCTTAACACCTTTGCACCGTATCGCATTAAACGTCATGTTAAATTGCCATATTATGAAGTTGTAAAACGAGTGAAAACGACAAGGTGTTCAGCAACTTATGACGCCGACTGTACGTAGGTACTCTGCATACCCTTTTTATTTTATTTTAGTTTTTCAATCGCCCACTGCTGAGTATAAGCCTCTGTTCGAGTACGCCACTTATCCCGGTACCCCGCTAGTCATGCAGGTACCTTTACGTATGAAATGTATGTAGGTACCTAATACATGATTGTGGGATTAAATTAATTATTGTATCACATTACACGGCAATCTAAACTGTCATAAAGCAATTGCGTACAATTGTATGGGGGATTGATCTCGATAGCCGGGCTTAGCTATAACTCGTCCAAATAACACCTAATCCCATCATTACTCCGAGTACATGCATGTGCAAGTAGGTATGTCCATTTGTCTGACTTAGCGCAAGATGTGCGACTTTGGAATACTATTATCGGTTAAAAGTAAATTTTCCAACTGAGAAGAAACTTAGCAGAATGTCTACTGTACCGATGGAGAATACTTCGTAAGGCACATCACACACTGCCGTTGAAAATTTTCCCCGTACGGAGGTGCGGTGCAGTGTGAAATAGGTACTAGTTACTGTGCGGAATTTATATCCAGACTGAGGTACTGACATACAACGTTGCGAACCATCGCTCCGCACGCCGTAGCGGGGCGGGGTGCGGCAGCAGTCTGATGATCACCCAAGATACTCACCGATGTATAAGTAGTAAACTTATGGGAGGTTCACAAGCGGAGTAGATCTCGTACCTCGTAGAATACTTACCTATAGACCTGAGTATAACCAGTGGACCCAATGTGCGATTGCACAGGCTCCATCTGGGTCCCGCTGGAAAGTCAAGTCGTCCGTTGTATCCAATACTATAAGGGTCTTAAATACCCTTTGGAAGACTCACCGGGAAAATTTACTTTAAGGATGACTCAGCCATGAATTATCCTGAAGAAAGTTTCAGCCATGGAGTCTAGTCTACTCGCACACTCATTACATTTAATTTCATTTATTTATGTGCAACCAAGTACACAAAACATGCAACTTAACGCTAGGTACACTTACCAGAGAGTAGACCTAACAGAAGCACTTATCATCGACGAAGTGGAGGTCGTCCGTCGTGTCCAATACATGAACCCTGAAAATCTTATGGAAGAATCACCGGGAAAATAGACCTTACGGATGTGCACGTGAAGTAGACCTAACAGAAGTTTAATCCAAGGACTCTACTCGCGGACTTACCGCTCGAGTAGACCTGGCAGAAGCATCAACGGAGTAGACCTCGTAGAACACTCACCGGTGAAATGTTAGGTCATCCGTCGTGTTATGTTTTCGTCTAGTCAGAGCAGTTTTGTAGGTTCTCCCATTTGTAAGGAAATAATGTTTTCGATAAAAATTCAATACCGTTAAATTTGTATTATTGTTCCATTATGTATGAAAATATTCCACAGTAAGTAACACAATTAAAATATAAGGATACCACGTTTATGAGCTCTTTTTTTTAACCTATTTCGGTAACGTATTCAACAGGCGAAAAAAGGGCCATAACTAGGGAAAGCGACACGGCAAAGCTATATGCTGACGGTTCTGCTTCGACCCCATCAGTCAAGAAGTGCATCGTTTGATCTAAGCATGTAATAAATATCAAGATAAATGTGATAGTTGTTAAGTACTGGACGAACTCTTCTGCATCGGGGCTGGATGGACTCTGAAAATCTTATAGAAGAATCACCGGGTAAATAGTCTTTACGGATGCGCACGTGAAGTAGACCTAACAGTAGTTTAATCCATGAACACTCGCGGACTTACCGCTCAAGTAGACCTGGCAGAAGCATCATCGACCGGGATAGACATCGCAGAAGACTCACCGGTGGAGTAGACCTGTGTGCAGTCAGCGGTGCGGTTGTGCACAATCTCCAGTTGCGGCAACTCGATGTTCTCATCCACCACCAGGGGGACATCGGGGTCCCATTGGAATATCAGGTCGTCAGTCGTGTGAGACACTGAAGGGAATAATATAACTTTGTAATTACTGGTAAAATACGAGGGGTACTCAATTATTTTAGGTAATGGAATAAAATAAAAATAGTACTATGATATGTGATGTAACTCAGTGGCGACATAATCTTATATTAAAGGCGTCTAAACGTATTGAGATCTTTGAAGTAGGTACAGTCGACTACAAAGAGATCGCTACGGCCAAAGTTACAAAAATATGTATACACGACCTTATTGTTAAGGCAATGAAGTCGTGTGGATAGGATTTGAATGGTGTACGAATTGTCTAAGTGCCTGATGAATTAATAATAGCAAAAACTATTTATGAATACTTATGACTAGTTTTGAAATTGGAACCTTATAAACAAAACCCGTACAGTCACGATGAAATAGTTAGTAGCAGCCAAAGTAGTCAAATATTTTGGTACACGTCTTTATTACTGTAATATTATGGATTTGTTACGATATATTTGGCTACTTTGGCTTCTCTAACTATTACGATGGATTTGGATACTTGTGGGTTGTATCGTTTTTCAAAAAAAAGTCGAGCAATCAAGTTTACAAAAAAAAGAACACGCAGTAATAAGATCTTGTCTGAGCTAACGACATTTTGAACACTAGAGCAGCTTTTTTTACACTTAAAAATGCCTTCCCGCAATGAGCTTCTAAGTTTTAATCCCATAATATCCGTCAAAAAGTAACGTCCAAAACCTTTCCAATGAGCACCGCCGGCATAATACTACGCCAAAAGGATCGACGCATAATTATAATTCATACCTTATTGCAAAGGAATAGGGTGGAAGTATCTTTGGCATCAACCTTAACGACCGGCAAAAATGCTGGAATCCGCAAATGGCGTAATCAGGGCAAAAGCATTCCTCGTCAATGCTCGCTTCACGACTCCCGCTAATTGGGCATAGTGTAAGTGTAACGAGTGTAAACCGGGGTTTTTGAGGCTGGAGGTGGTTTTACCGACTACGGCAGAGCCGAAAAGAAGGGACATGTTTTTAGCAGTCTATGTTTGTATGTATTTACGTGTCTATAACGTGGTTCCACCGTAGCGTTTAAGATACTGAACCGACGTCTTTATCTTTAAGAAAAACAAAATGTGTTATTCAGTAAGTGTTCCATATAGATTGTCCTTAGAGGAGGGAACAACCTCGAACATTTGTTTGTCCGAATGAGTTTTGGCCAAAGTTTAATTTGTCCGAAGTAATTTTTTTCTGGAACACAATTTTCTGGACTGTTATTAATTTTTGAAAATATATACGTATGTACCCATTAGTGGCTCTGTGAGAGTAAGTATACGGTACCGAGAGAGTAAATAAAAAAAAAAACTTTTTTGAATTTTCGTTAACAAAGCTGAAACGGAGAAGTTCGTTCGCTTCGCTCGCTCATTCAATTAGTAACCTAATTGTGTTTATTTCATAAAAATATTGAAAATTTTACGGTGAAAGAAAATCCATTGATAAGGTTAATCGAGTGTTGGAAGTTCACCGTCTATCTGTTTGTAGCATCGGATATTCTATTATTGTTTTGTATCCGTTTACATCTGTTTACTATTTACTACCGTAAAAAATCTTAATTTGCATTGCAACCTACTATGTTGATGGCCTCATCATCATCATCATATCAGCCGAAAGACGTCTACTGCTGGACATAGGCCTCCCACAAAGAGTTCCAAAGTGACCGGTCCTTCGCCACCCGCATCCAGCGGACTCCCGCGACCTTTACCAGGTCATCAGTCCAGGTGTCAGGTCAGGTGTTGATGACCTAAACTATACCTACTATTGGCTCTGTGAGACTCACGAGCCTGTATTTTTTTTGAGTACTGAATCGACTAAACAAAATCTATATAATTATTGAACCAGGGGGGTAAACACGTAACGTTCCGAACGCGCGTTAGTATATTACAATTTAACTGTAATTTTTCCATAGAAAAAGTGTCATTTAAATCTACCTGACGCGCGTACAATGTGCTACGTGTTCGACCTCGCAATTTCACGAGAATCGGTTGAGTAATGCGACTTGTAGAGAGCGAGCGAGAGAGAGTAAGAGCAGTAACGAGAGAATTTTTGCCCAATCTGAAATGTAGAACTTCATTCACTTCGGTCCCTCGTTCAATGGCTCGATATCAAGAGTTCCCGTACCCACTGCAATAAGGCCCCCTCTCTATTCATCATCATCATCATCATCATATCAGCCGAAAGACGACCACTGCTGGAAATAGGCCTCCCCCAAAGAGTGCCATAGTGACCGGTCCTGCGCCATCCGCATCCAGCGGGCTCCCGCGACATTTACCAGGTCATCAGTCCACCTTTTGGGGGGCCTACCCACGCCGCGCCTTCCGGTACGTGGTCGCCATTCCAGAACCTTTCCGCTCCAATGGCCATCGGTTCTATACGTGCAATGTGCCCCGCCCACTGCCACTTAAGTTTAGCGATTCGGAGGGCTATATCGGTTACCTTGGTTCTGCTGCAGATAGCCTCATTAATCGCCCTCAACACTACTTTCACTAGTAAAAGGGCCCTGAATATCGTGTCGTGTACAACCTAACGCACCCCGCCAACCCCGGACTTCCCCATAAAACCCCGACATCCATCAAATCCAAAATTACTAACACTCAACACGAACGCTCCAAAACACTCGACTCAAGTAACGTCGATACAGGCCAGAAATTGATGTCTGAGGGGCCTCAGAATGTGGGGCAAGGGCCCTCGGCGACTTGTGATGTCAGCTGGTTTTATCGCCCAAGTCGCCACTTAGGTAATGTATAGATCGCCAATATTAGATAGGGGATAAAAATAGACGCTTTGATTTTGAGATTCACTTAATTATCGGTAGATAGTGGCTGGGACTTGGAGTTGGAACGTTACTGCGGCACGACGATAATGAATTAATGATACGGCATAATTCTCGTTCTCGTGCGATTGCGCTAGTGCGTAGCTAGTACCTAGTTACCTACCAAAAGCAGGAGTCGGAACCGGTTTTTTTCAAAAATCCCCGAAGTACAGTCGCGGAATGAAAAGGTTGACCACCTTAAGATCTGTTTTTGCTAGCTCAGTATAAGTTATCAGTATCTGCTTTATCGACCAAGTGTCAGATACATCCCGTCATAATGAATGTCATTTCACTACATGGCCTACAGATACGTCCACTATGAGAATTGACCTCTTTGAATTTTGGAAAACAAGTTAAAAAAAAACGTATACAAGAAATAGCAATGATTTTAATAATTTTAAGCGAAGAGGATTTAATCATTAGATTTATCAAACTTGCCACAACGTAATGGCACGATGAAACTAATAAAAAGGTTTTAGTTCAACTACTAATTATATGTATGATAATTGTATGTATGGAAATAAATAAAATAATACTACTTAATAGTCAAGGAAAATTCGTCTAAGTAAATTTGATATTTGTTGTCAAACAGTTGAACATAATTTTCAATACAAAACTCTCGTCTGATACACAGTTTATAAAGGTAACATGTGCTTGCAACGCGTAAATGATTTGATTTGAAAACTGGTCAACCTTTTCATTCCGCCACTGTACCTAGTCTAATATTTTGAATTATTATAGGCTCTTAATGTAGGACTCTAAAGTCGCCGTCAATAGAACTTGCAAACTATGTATTTCGGTAACATTTTTGTATTATTAGACTGCCCGATCAAAATGATGTCATAAACCAAAGAACGAAATAGAACGTATTAATACCGGTATTTTTGTATGATGAAAACATAGCGGGGTCATTCTCAAAAAAGTGGCACCGATGAATTAATTTCGATTTTTTTGGAAAATTTGTAATTTCTTAAACTTTTTTTTATGGACTCGCTAGAAATAGAATTAAGTAAACAATATATAGTGGAGGGAAGTAGTTATTTTAACTAGTTTAGAAGATACAGGCCTTCAAAATTTTGCCGTACACAGGTGAACGACATCGATGTCAGGTGAACGACTATGTGGTAGACAGGTGAAAGACATTGATGTTGGGTGAACGACAATTCATAGTCAAGTTATCGACAGTTGTCGCAGGTTGGCGACAAACATACTCAAATTGAATTGAAATTGATAACAGGTGAACGATTATAGGTGCAGGTGACTAAAAAGCAAATAAAAACTAATTTATAGTTAAATCAAGTGGTTTATTTTTTAAAATTCGTTTGAGGTTGAGATCTCTGGATTTTGATATTGTATCTGTCACACATGTATTCAAACTTTTAGCAAATAATGATTTGTCTTTGTTCGACTTTAGATTCTTGTAAGATTCAACTATTCCAGATGCAACCTCTAAATCTGATACTCCTAGATCCTCGTTTGATTTTCTTTCAGAACAGTATTCTTCTTGTAGTATTTCCGAAGCTATATTATTTTGTTGGGGTGGCTCGGGTATCGGTTGGTTAATTGTTGGTTGGTCTGATGGAGTACTTGTTTGAAATTGTCTTAACTGTCGTTTTTTATACGCCTCATTTAATTTTTTGACAGCTTCTAATTGCATTCTAAGTGACAATATTTCTCTGTCTTTTTTATACCTCAGTTTCCGAATTATACGTTGAGCTTTGGGGGAAACGGTTCCTGATGAACATGCAGATGAAATACGTGATGACGAAGGACTTAGCGTCAGAGGTTGAGATCTCAGAGACCTTGGGCTACCAGGTTGGACATTTTGAATATCTACTTCAGCGTTTCCTTCTGGGGCATTCAATAATTGAGCTACTTCTGCATCGCTTTCTGGAGGGCTATTTTCAGCTATGAATTGTTTCTCCTTGGCTTTTTTATCTTTCATTCTTTGATACCTTCTATTTCTTTCTTCTCTCCACTTTTTCCTTTGCATCCGTTGCTGGCGAGAGGTCATTTCATTTATCAGGACAATCTTTTTCTGTTCTTTTCTTTTTTCATACTTTAATTTATTTTTTCTTTGGTATTCTGCATATAGCTCCGGGTTATTCTTAATTTTTTGATATCTTTGTTTCTCCCTTTCTCTCTTTTTCGCTGCAATATCTTCTTTATTCTTTGATTTAGGTTTCGCCATAATGAACTAAAACAAATAATAACCCCCATAATTTAATAATTTAAAAACCTCAAATTGGGTAGGGTAATCTACAAAGAAAATGTTTTTTTTTTCATTCTTATTATAAACGATTCATGTACTTGAAACACCGGCTTATTAGTATTGTAAATATTAAATATAATATAGCTCTTACATACAAGTTACGTATAAGTTTGTTAGTAATTGTCGTTCACCTGACATGTGTGTCGTTCACCTGTTTATTGCAAAACAGGTGAACGACATACAGGGAATGGACAAAATGATAGTTATAACATTTATTTAAGCTTACCGTTTGGTTAATGAATTTCATACTAATACACACGAGAATAAACCTTCTTTTGTATGCTATAGGCGAATATCAATGGAATAGCACACACAAAAACCAAAATACGATAGACAGAATAAAGACTACTTACTCATTACAAACTCCCGTTCGCGTACGTTGCTTGTTCGTAATTTTTGTCACGGGCACACCGACGACGTGGTACTCCTAGCAGTGTTAGCAGGCAACTGAGGCTCTCGTTTGGTGCGGGGTGAGGCGGGAAAGACGTAATAGTATTCACGCAGTAGTAGTGTTCGTCTCATGACAAGTGGGCGACAGAAACTGTCGTGGACAAACTTTAATTGCAGATAAGTAAGTGATATACGTATAATATTATTATTCAATGCCATACTATTACATCTTGATCATATACGAAACTTAAATATAGGACTCGAAAGAAAGTACGTTGGATATAAATATGTGTTTATAGGCTCTAAACATGAGTACCTCGTGTTGGGACATGGCAAGTGAACGACAAACTTAGTGTTATATTATTTTTAAAATTTTGATTTAACCTTAGTTTTACTTTAAAACATTCGGCCTTTGTTTAAAAAGTGTCTTTTAATGTATACATAAATTTTAATTATAAGAAAAATGCTTAGCAAAAAAAAAGTTCTAAGACTAACCTCCTGACAGGTTCCGGTGCCACTTTTTTGAGAATGACCCAGCGGTATCCGATCCCTGACCTAAAGTTAAAATACTATGTCACTACCTGTGAGTTCCTATAATTGCTCTTGCAATAGGGAACATTATTGCAATGTTCTGCCGCCAGAGACAGCACTACCACTAATAGTAAAATAGTATAGGAATATAGATTCCCACACACATGCACAATTGATTGTCAAATGAGTGACAAGGATGCTTGCATAGACAATACCGCAAGTGGGAACGAGATACAATGTCAACGCTGCTAGTGTCGCCACCTACGAAGAGTTTTGCGTAATGTTCCATATTGCTCTTTGTATCCACTGTCAATGTTTAATGTGTATTACATATAGCTGTTGGTTCCCCTAATAAATAAATAAATATTTATATTTTTCACCACGTTGCAAACATGGTGGCGGATCTTATGTAAGCAACCGTAGCCTATGCTTTCAACTACGAAATTGTCTAATACTTTGCCGACAAAAAAAACGACAAATACGTGAAATACGGATTAATTAGCTCCTGTCCTGGGGATGGGTTAATCGCAGAATCTTTCGCAGATTAACTTAGCAGCAAGACAATAACACTGAATGCCTACGTAATTTTTAGGGACAGTCTCAAGGGAGGCATTTCCTTTCAAGCCTCAGATCGCATATTTTTCGCCCTTGCCTTCGGCTCGGATTTCAAAACATACGATCTGAGACATTCTATGCTTTACGACTATGTATCACTTAACTATTAGTAATTACAAACTGATTAATAAAGAACGGAGATATGATCGTGTCTCAAAAAAAATGCCACTATTTTTAATTGTAAAGTTTTCTGGGAGTTTTATTTATATTCCACTAAGAGTCACGAGCTCTTTCGATCCTAATAAGTAGGTCAAAAAATTGTCTCAGAGGTATGTTTATTTATTTATTTATTTTCAAAAAAACAACAATGGTAAGTACGTATTTTCTTGCTTCGCCAAACCAAAATCTGAATTTCCAACGTAATCACAATGATGCAGAAAAGAGCATGTGATTCTGAGCAGAAATAACAAAGAAATCATGAAAATGATAGAGGCAATTTGTACGAAGAAATGCTCATCCAAGGTAATCATTTATAAAAAATATATAAAAATAAATACCCTCTATTTGCAAGTAAATACAAGATGATAATTAACATAAACTAAATTAAATTAAAACTACGTTAAATCTAAAATAGGCTCTCGAGGCATTGTACCGAGGATGCTGGCGGCATTTCCTCGTTGAATTTGCAAGTTGGTTGAAAAGCGCTTGGACCCCACCACAAATGTTTAACGAGGCTTCACGGTGTCGGTACTTCAAGACATACTTGAATGTTGAGCCGACAGGGTAGGACCGTCGCACAATCACGTAAGAAACCAGCAGGTCGATCACGTAACGCTTTGTACGTACGTTAGGTAGATGTAACTGTCCATTTTGAGGGTTCCGCCCCTCGAAAGGAAAAAGCGGAACCTTATAGGCTCACTTGGTTGTCCGTCCGTCCGTCTGTCAAGACCCTTTTTCTCAGGAACGCGTGAAGGTATCAAGCTGAAATTTATATCAAATACTCAAGTCTACTGTCTCTTAGAGCTGTGAAAAAATGAAACTTCTAAGCCAACGCAATCAAAAGATACAGCCGTTTATGCCGCAAATTTTCGAAACTCGCAAGGGAATCAAAACCAACAGGGTACTCAGGGTTAGGGTATCCCGTGAACTCAGAATCTTGAAATTTAGTACGAAGCAACGTCTTATAGCACAGATAAAGAAAGAATTGCGAAAACCGTAAATTTTTGGTTACATCATATAATAAAAACATTTTTAATAATTTTAATGACACTACCCCTAAGGTTTGTACGGAACCCTCGGCGCGCGAGTCCGACTCGCACTTGGCCGGTTTTTATATGAAAAAAATGACAGTTGGATTGTCCTAACGCGTGTTCAAAACGTTACGTGATTATACCCCCCCTGGAAGAGTCCAGGCAGAATATTATTTTGGTATATTCTTCTAATTGAAACACATTAAATGTAACTGCCTAAGGAAGTTACTAAATCCAATACTAATATTATAAATGCGAAAGTGTGTATGTCTGTCCGTCTGTAACCTCTTCACGCTTAAACCGCTGAAATTGAAAGCGATGAAATTTGGTATGGAGATAGTTTGAATCCCAGGATTCCCAGGGAAGGACATAGGATAGTTTTTATTCCGGAAATCACCGCCTAAGGGGGTCAAATAAAGGTGAAAGTTTGTATGGACCTACGATATAAACAAGTTCCGCGCGGACGGAGTCGCGGGCAGAAGCTAGTAGACTATAAACATCAAAGATAACACACATCACCTTAAACAAAACGTCACATCATGATTATAATAGATAAGGGAAAATGGACTCCATTAATAATGTTTAGTTTACAATACAAGGGCAGTTATAATAGCTTAAAGTTACACGTACTCATTAATAACGCGTACAATGTATCAATATTTGAACATTTTGAACTGTGAATGATTTGGCTCATATTAACCATTTTGGCTGACGAAAACCCCATATTTTAACTATCACCTAAGACGGTAGATTATAATTAGGCCCTCCAAAGGGCTGGCACAATGAATGTGTAACGAGACTCGAGTGCCCTCAAACGCATCCTTTGAGCAACGCGGGGATCGACGCGAATGTAGAACCCCCTTCACACGACAAAATTTGGAGGTGGATAATATGAATTTCAAAGTATGCGTTTTGGGTTGCTGCGAGGACCAGTTTCTTTCAGCGGGAGAAAAGTGGACAAAAGAAAATCAAATTCAATACATTATTGAAAAATTTAAATATATATTCGGTTTTATGCCGGTATCCATTCAACTAAATGCATTCTATATCACGAACTATCCATCCTTGCGTCGGTTGGTGTGCCGGCTCTTCTAGAGCCGACCGGCATCTCTAGAAACGATGGCAAGAGACCGGACGGTGTGTCTCTGATTCCGTGGAGTATGGGACGGGTGCTGGTGTGGGATGCAACCTGCGTAGACACACTAGCCCCGTCGCATCTCCACTGAACCTCCGTCAGGGCAGCGGCAGCGGCTTAGGCGGCTGAGAAAGCCAAGGTGGGCAAATACAGTGGTCTCGGCGCCAAGTATAATTTTGTTCCATTCGGCGTCGAAACCCTAGGTCCGTGGGGCCCTGGCGCTCTGAGTCTCTTTAAGGATATGTCGAAGAGGCTCAGAGACGCCACGGGAGACCAAAGAGCTGGCAGTTTCCTTGCTCAACGCATCGGCCTGGCGATCCAGCGAGGAAATGCTGCCAGCGTCGCAGGGGCCATTTTTAGATATATTTTAGTTTTATTTAGATGTATTTTAGTTTAGTTTAATTATAGTGGTGTATTTATTAAATTACACATATCAAAATAAATTAAATTTCATACTTTTAGTATAAATAAAATTATAATTAATATGTAAGTTTGAGTTTGTTACTCGATCAAGCGTTAAACAGTTGAATTAAGATGCACTTTAGTGAACAAATTCTACCTAGATTAAAGAGTAGGATACTTTTTATCTCGAAAATTATCCATGAAATGGATGAAATCGGGGGTGGATAGATACGGAAAATCACGCGGACGAAGTCATAGGTAAAAGCTAGTGACTAAAATGGCGGTTCTCATTTCTCACAAAATTATGGACTGAGAACGAGGACAAAAGACAATATACTGACTGAAATATAATAAAGTAATAGGATATCTATTACATAAATTGCCAAGAAAACAAACAAATCACAGCACGCTGAAAGTGTTATTTGCTGTTTGGGTAAAGTATTAGAAAATGGTCTTTAGTGTTGCGTTAAAGTAGATACCTATTATGCTATGGATATAACTTCGAATTTCGTCTGGCTGTCGGAAAGTTTTTAACAACTATACTTGTATGATTGTTGATCAAAATCGAATTTCAATAGCGGTATTGGGAATAATCCGATATTGCATACCCTAATGGATTGATACTGACGTGTGACGGGTCATCTAATTTCTTGTTGACTTGAGCATTCACATGTCAGCGGAACAGAGCCAAACATAGACCCAACCATCTTTCACGAATGTATGAATGTATGAATGAATGTATGAATGTATGAATGTATTTATTTGTAAAACATAGGTACATGTATAGATCTTAAAATTAAAGCATATAGCGAAACACTATGTTTTGTCGGTTGGCGTACAAATATTTTATAATGTTTTTTTTCATGCGATTGTCCTACTATATTAATAACAAAATCAAAAAATAGAAATTACAGCGCAAAATAATTAATATAATTATACAATGGAATAATGTAAAAAAAAATTTTTTTTTTAATTTGAACTGTTTATTTTCAGATCTGTGATTAAATTATATAAATCAGTTACATTTAGTACAATCTTTAATATTTAAGATTATTTACTAAACTTTTTTATCTTAATAACTAGTTATATTTATCTATGTTACTACTGGGGGCCATAATGAACATTTTCTTAATTATATTTTTAGTTTTTGTAGGTTTACTTTCTATATTTTCTACAGTAGTTTTGGGAAAGCTGTTTAATACAAAGGGTAGGTAGTTAGACCACACTCTTTGCCCATATGTGTTGTTATATTTGTTAATTATGTATACATTCTTACTGGTCAGGGTTCGTAGGTTGCCTTTCCTTGTGTACTTAACAAGATCTCCCAATTTATGTTTATATTGCATTACAATTGCCATTTTAACTTTATCGAATACATTCATGACTCTGCAGTATTTAAATAGTTTATGATAATTATCTCTATATTTATATTCAATTTTTAGCGGGACTATTGTTTTCAGTAGTCTAATTTGTAGGTTATATATACACTGTAAATATGTTTTGTATGTTCTACCATAGCTAGAGATTCCATAGCTTATGATTGAGTCAGCCATGGCCATGTACAGTAGTCGCAGAGTAGTGTACGGCATTTTATGTTTAAGTATGTTAATGTTACATAGGATGGCTCTTAGTTTTTTACATACTATTTCTATGTGAGTATTCCAGTTAAATTTATTATCTATTGTAAGGCCAAGGTAAGTGTGATCTGTTACAACTTCTAGGGTATCACAATTACATGAAGTGTGAGTGGTATGCATGCATGAGTGTGTATGGGCCACAATCCTGGGTATCATATTAGTTTTGATGTAAGGAGAGTGTATATGCATTAGTTTAGTTTTTTGATAATTAATAGATAGTCCAGCATCATGGGCCCATTCACATAGTATGTTGAACTCACTCTGCATCTTACTTTGTGCAATTTTTTCGTCCTTTTCTGCAGTTATTAAACAGGTGTCATCGGCAAACTGGTATACTGAGGCCTCTCTAAATATGTTACACATGTCATTAACATAGATTATGTATTCAGTAGGGCCGATTATTGAGCCTTGGGCTGTGCCTTGTAGCGATTGAGCCATCTCACTCTGCTCATTTGCTATACTGACCATGTTATACCTGTTTGTATGATAGTTTTTAATAAGTTCTAAGAGTGGCCCCTGTATACCAGCTTGCTCGAGTTTTGTATACAGTTTATTTAAGTTTAGTGTATCAAAGGCTTTGCTAAAATCAATCATGGTAACAATTACATGCTTTCTTTCATTTAGGTGGCAATTTACCTCATCTGTGAATTGTGCGAGCAATTGAGCAGTATTTCTTCCCCTTTGAAAGCCATACTGCCTTTCATGTATTATACCGTTGCTTGATAGGAATCCGTTAATACTTTTTCCTAGAAATGTTTCAATTATTTTATCTATGGTCGGAAGAATAGTGATTGGTCTATAGTTGTTAGTATCAGTACAGCTACCTTTTTTGTGAATTGGCCGTATCATTCCTATTTTCAGTTTATCTGGGTAAGTAGAGGAATGTATACACTGATTTACTAAGTGTGTAAGGACTGGCGTTATTTCTTGAGAAATATGTTTGATGTCTTTTGCTCTAATCTTATCGTGGCCTGCACTTTTTTTATCATTTATATTTTTAATTATAGTGCTCATACAGTTCTCATTAATTTTCTTAATATTTAGAGTTAGGTTTGGTTTATTGTTGTAGGTGTCCTCATCAAGCAACGGCTCATTACATGTGCTCAGTATCTTAGTAACATTATTTTCGAAGTCTCTGGCAAACCTGTCACATAGGCTTTTTGCTTTAGTTTTGTCAAAATAAACTTAAATATAATTATCATATTTATGTCAAATTGGAAGTAATACAATTGCAATATTAAAGTCAATTATAAATCAATGTCATTTAAAAATTGTTGAGTATTGTAATAACATTTTTGTTTTAATAATAGCGTTAACTTTTTCTTAAAGGGTCCAATTTGTAAAATTTTTATGATGCTTGGAATTTTATTATATATTTGAGGTGCCATTCCCAGTACACTCTTACTCACAATAGCAGTTTTACATGCTTTGTGACGCAACATATTTTCATACTGTGGTTTCCATACGATCATTCTAGGTGTGGGCGGAGAGGGCTACGGCGGAACATTAACAAAATTGCTCGGCTCGGCAAAAAGCTCGATGCAAATTTAGCTAGAACGCTCGTTAGAATGCTCGCTAAAACGCTCATGCGCCGCTCCTAATTTAAGATTGGGTTAAGTTATATATAAAACATATCTTGTGTAAAACTATTGAAATAAACAGTAAATGGTTTTTTTTGTGAGCTTTTTCTTGTAATGTAAGTAACATTCGCTAGGATACTCATTACAAGTGGATGCTAAAGCCGCTATCAGCACCTATAAACAAAGATATTTGAGAAGTGCATATCACCAAAACTGGTTGATATAAAAATAGGAAGGAAATACTTACAGCTCTCCATCTGCAGCTTGCATTCTTGCGTGTCGTGAGGGTAGATGAGGAAATTCATGGCGCACGACAGCCGCAGAGTCAGTTTCACCTGTCGGGAAATAGAAACAATACAGGGCTGGGAAGTAAGTTCCAGTGGCTTAGACTGACTCAATGACACTTTCAATCATGGATGAAGAAAAGGTATAAAGGCCTCCACACACCGGTCGCGGGCGCGTGTTCGATGTGTGTTTGAAGTGTAGTTTCAATGTTTTACAACTTGCGCGGGCCCGCGCCCGACGCGCGCCCGACCCGCGCCCGCGACCGTTGTGTGGAGTGTGGAGGCCTGGCATTAATCGTCAATTAGGCATTTACCCAAATTAATAAGGGTAGTGTCCACTCCGGTCAGCCAAATTCATCATTTTGTATTTTTTTACTGACCTTTCGTTGGGACTATTCATCGTCAACGAAGCTTGATCAATGGACTTTTGCTAGTTTTTAGGAGTCAAACGTTGGACGTTTAGGTACTATGACGGCCTAATAATCTTGCTATAATTAATAACTGTCTATCTGCTAATGCTAAGTTATCCGGATACCTATATGTATATTTATTCCCTCAAGCCTCTCGCCTCAAGAAGTAAAGTGCGTTTTGCGTTCAAAAAATGTTGTTATTTTCGGCTTTAATCGCTAACATTTCATTGAACCTAGCAGAATTTTTTCACATTACCTGATGAGAGCCAATGACGCCGACTACCAGTGATTACTCAAAAAACTTACTGTTTTCGGAAAAGGGAAACATCGTGAGGAACCCGGTCTAATCCCAACAAGCTCTTTACAAAGCGGAGCCGGAACTCGTTGGTGTTTTAGACAGTAGTCCAGCTTAGGTTAGTCCGTCATACCCGTTCTGCCTCCCCGGGCAGGACGGAACGGAATGCGTAAACGCATTTCCCCAACGTTAAAAAAGGAGTATAGGATACCTACGTACCATGTAAAGTATGGTTTTGTCCTTATACAGCCACACGTAGTGGTTGGGTATGGTCATCGTCTGGAAGGTGACGGATTTGGCGTTCTTGAAGAAGGAGTCTGGTCGCCACATGTGCTTCAGCCAGTCCACCTCTAGCAGTCTGAACATAAATAGGTAAACAAGATTGTGAAGATTGTCATAATGGATCAGTAGCGTAGCTAAAGGTTGGGCGGTTTCGGGAACATGTGAAGTTTTTACTCGTTGAGTGAATTTTATTTGTATCTAAACACAAAACTTTCAGATAATAAATTCGAAAATAAAATAAATAATCTATACATAATATTATAAAGAGGAAAGTCTGTGAGATTGATGCTTTGTTAAATATAAGTTAGTATTTAATGGGCAGCCACCGGAACCACATATCCGATTTCAAAAATTATTTGACCTGCGTGTGGAATGGACTTTCTGGATGGTTATAGGCTATATTTGATCCCGGTGGTTTGCCTGCGTTCTTTGCACGTGCGGAATGTAATTTAATGAAAATCGAAAGAAATCCGATATTCCGGAGTTTTCTATAAGAAAAGGTTTAGTAATTGAAGAAAAACAAAAACGAGATGTTAGTTGTACCTGTATTCTGAAGTCATGTTTTCGGGAAGCCTCAACCGGAAGTCCTTCCACGTCTGCGCGAAGAAAATGTCCGCCGCGTACGTCTACAATCATTTAAAAATTACAACTAATACTAGAGACCATTATAAAAACTGTCAATGTCTGTACAATTTCGCGTTCCTTTAAAATAATGAGCCTGCTGTTACCAAGTTACGAGAACACTATTGGCATTCCGCTAAAAAACGTACTCAGATCTATTAGCGATGATGAGATGGATATGTGCATAGTTTTGCATGCGGGGATGCGGTTAATGCACCAACCCTCCCTCTGCACGTGCTAGCATGCACATTACAACAAACCGCAGTAATGATAAAACCTCGAGTACCTCGACACGTGTTTCGCTTCTCTACGAGGCATATCATCGCTAATAAAAGCGAGGTCTACTCTACCTATACCTCCACGTTCTCGTAACTTATCATGGACTTTCGCAAAGTAACGCATGATTCAATCAATTACTATTATCATACCTGTGCTAACTCGGGGCTGGTTCTAGGGATTTAATATCGATACAAAACGATGTCGATATTGGATTGGAAGGTCAGATGGCAGTCGCTTTCGTAAAAACTAGTGCTTATGCCAAATCTTGGGATTAGGTGTCAAAGCGGACCCCGGGCTCCTTTAGGGGCACAACCGGGAATAATAACGCTAGGAGGATGATGATGACAAAACGATGTCGATATTATTAATACATGTGCTCATTGAAATTTCTCGATTACTATTAAAAGGTTCGATATCATATTTGAACACATATTATATCTGTTTTATTTAGACTCAAACGTCATTATAAATATTTTAAGAATGCCCCGTTGACCACTGTGGACGTTGAGATAACGTATAGTAATTTAAAGTGGATATTATCATTTAGACGGCAATCTTTGTTACCGACGAATATGGGAAAAATAAAAAATTGTATACCATAGTTTTCATACAAACTATTTTAAAATGAACAAATAAATACACGTTATAATTTATTGTTTATTGTCTTTTATTTTAAAATGAAGAGAAAATAAATAATATTTATTTATGTTGAATAACATTTAGATGTTGACAATAACATCGATATACGACATTCTCGTTTAACGACTAAGCTCCTAAAAAAAGATAAAAAAAAAAAAAAAAAAAAACATCGATATATTTTTTGTCGATAAAATTTTTTGCTACATCACTTTAGGATAGGTGCCCCGAGTTAGCACAGGTATGCACATAACGATAGTTCATTCTGTGTTTACCTAAGTTTTATGTACTTACTGTTTCTAATTATTCTACCACTGTTATAAATATTTATACAGACGAATTATATATTGTACAGTTAAGTGTAAAAATATGGGTGCATACAACGTTTGGAGAAATTTGTATCGATTTAGGGCCTATGCACACTGCGTTTTTTTAATCCCGCCGTCGTCATCACACGTTTGTTTCAAATCACTTGTAAACCGACACAAACGCGCGTCGACGGCGCGCTTAAAAAACGCAGTCTGCATAGACCCTAAATCGATACATATTTTGTGCACAGCAATAGAATAGCTACTCAACTGAACTATTATTGTTCATCCAACACACATTTTTAAAGAAATATATGGCACATTATTTATTAAACTTTATTGCACAAATAAAATAAGTACAAAGGGCGGACTTAATGCCACAACGCCAACGTCAGCCATAGGACCAAACAGTGAAAAAAATCATGAAGGGTAGAATCATCTATTCATATCAGCAGAAATAATAAAAAATATGTTGATAAACCTAACAAATTTTAAATGTTATGTCTTCAAATTCCTATGAGATTATCGTTAAAGTCACTTCTTTCAAATAAAAAAAAAATATCGAAATCGCTACGCGTGATAAATAAATATCGCTGATAAACAAACTACTAGGTAAGTTATTAGTACCAAAATGCAGATGGCGCTGTACAACGGTAACTTCTACTATGAGCTGTTAAGATTGTTCAAGAATGAATGGGGTCGTGTCGTGACGTGGTGGGTTGGTATGGGGTATGGTGTGGTAAGTTTGCACGGAACCCTCGGTGTGCAAGTCAGACTCACACTTGACCGGATTTTTTATATAACATCATTGAGGTCAATGAATCGTATTTATAAGTCGCTTCTCGCTTATCAATAATGAGTTATCAAATAAGGTCGTAAATAAAGTATATCTCTACATATAAGTAAAGAACTTCTTACATATATAATGACAGAATCTAATCTACTAACTCAGTGTTAAAATAGTTTGCAAGCAGTAAACATGATAGTTTTACTATTAATAGTTGCAGGCCTAGCTGTCTACTGGTTCGGCACTCGCAACCACGGCTACTGGGCGAAGAGACAAGTCAAGCACGACCCGCCAGTGTGTATATTCGGGAACCACTTCAGGGGCTTCTCTGGACGGCAGAGTTCTACAGAAATAGCCAACGATCTTTACAACAGGTTCCCAAACGAAAAAGTGGTTGGATACTACAAAGGATCAACCCCAGTGTTGTACATAAGAGACCCGGGCATAGTAAGGAATATATTAAGCAATGATTTTGCGCATTTCTATCCGCGGGGGCTCGGGCGGGACCCGAAGGTGGAGCCGTTGTTGGCGAGTCTGTTCCACGCGGACGGCGACCTGTGGAAGCTGCAGCGGCAGCGGCTGACGCCGGCGTTCACCACCGCGAGGCTCAAGGCGATGTTCCCGCTCGTGGTGCGGTGCGCGGAGCGGCTTCAGATGGCCGCGCGGGCGGCGACGCGGAGCAGCGTCTGCGACGCGCGCGAGCTCATGGCCCAGTTCACCACCGAGTTCATCGGCGCTTGCGGCTTCGGAGTCGACACCGACTCCATCGGCAACGACCAGTCAGCCTTCAGAGAAATCGGCAAGATCATGTTCGCAGTACCGTTACCAGTCATAATCAAGCTAATGCTATGGGACCTTTTCCCCCCTCTAAGATCATTCATCCATGTTTCTGATCAGCGAGTCGAAGATACTATTTACGATTTCGTAAAAACAATAAGAAAGGACAGACAATGTAAGCCTTCCGGCCGTCACGATTTTATAGATCTGCTCTTAGAACTGGAGACCAAAGGAAAGATCGTGGGGGAGTCAGTGGAGCACCGGAGCGCAGACGGATCGCCTGTGACCGTGGATATGGAGATGGATCTCAAAATGATGGCGGCGCAAGTGTTCGTGTTCTTTGCCGCGGGTTTCGAAACGTCTTCGTCGGCAACAAGCTATACTTTACATCAGCTCGCGTTCAACCCTGACATCCAAAAGAAGATACAATCGGAGATTGATGAAGTGCTACTGAAATATAACAATAAGCTGTGTTACGACGCGGTAGCGGAGATGAAGCTGCTGAGCATGGCTTTTAAGGAGGCGATGAGGATGTTTCCTTCGCTGGGCGTGCTGAATCGTGTGTGTGCGCGACCTTACACGTTCCCTGGGTTGGGGCTTACCGTGGACAGAGGCGTGCGTATCGTGATCCCGGTGGAAGCGCTGCAGAACGATGACGAATATTTCGACAACCCTCGGGAATTCCGACCAGAACGGTTTACCCCAGAAGAAATGCAGAATCGACACAAATACGTGTATTTGCCCTTCGGAGATGGGCCCAGAGCATGTATAGGTAAGTAACCTGGCATCTATAAATAAATGTCATCACGCAAAGTGATTTATAATCAGATGCATGTGCTGTGCTGTGTATGAAGTATCAGCAAACGACGCAACAAATGACATTCCTGAAAACTTTTAGTAAGCTCCACCATGTCACAAGGCCCCCCAGTAAATCTTTCCTGACAAAGTGGCTCATGCAACTAGATTACCACGAAACTGAACTTCTGCTAGTCGTGACAATATAAGTATTGTTACAGTAATAAATTATAAATATATTATAACCCTTACCATATATGTATATATAACCACCTTAACACACTCTCTCTCTCTCTCACTCTCTCTCACACACACACACACACACACACACGCACACACACACACATACACACACATAATGTAAACCAAATGTTAAACAAAATTGTAAGGAATATTAAAATAAGCAAAGTTGATGTAACTAAGATACTGAATGCTCTGTACCACTTTATAATAAGTACCTAAAACTAACTATACTTGTGTAAACACTTTGATACGAAACTGAGTCCTGTAACACAGGGTTTCCTAGCTCAGGACGCAGGGTCGTGATTAGCATATTGTGTATCTTTTTTTGTCCAATAAACTTTTTCATTTTCTTTTTCATTTTCATTAGTTCTTTGAATAGGAAAGTCGTAAGTGCTTGGATATCACACAGCAAACGTGTCGAGTTTCGAGACACTGCCTGCGTTCCGCTAGGTTGTGTTCCAGTTCAAGCACTCATACTGTTCGGCATCCTAGGGAATTTAGACAAAGGACCAATAACGCTACTAAAACTCAGAGTATTCAACTCAGCTCCCTTTACTATGTGCAGGATCACGACTGGGTGAGATGCAGTCACTGGCAGGGCTAGCAGCGGTGCTACAGCAATGCAATGTGGCCCCGGCGCCGACCACGAGTCGTGTCCCAGTGGTGGACTCACGCTCTAACGTCGTGCAGGCCGTGCGAGGAGGCCTGCCACTACTACTTACTGTCAGAAACCAATAGGCGACGTACTGCGGTCGGTGGCGGAGCTAGCAGTGTGTTCTGGTGGTGGACTCACACTCAAAAACTGTGCAAGCCGTGTACAACTTACTGTCATGCATTATTTAAAAAATTGGACAAGTGCGAGTCGGATTCGCTCACCAAGGGTTCCGTACACAATTACTTACAAATGTATAGTTTTCAGATTTTATCCTGTATTTGAAGGATAAAACGATATTACTTGCCTTTCAAGGATTAGTTATTATCCGTATTTATGTTTTAGGGCTAGATACAAGGAAATACATATACCGCCTGAGAATAATTTGAAGCAGAGCTTTCTTGAAAGTTCAAATCATTTTATATTATGATTCATCCTACTTTTAATCAAAGAATAGTTTTTATTTGCGTTCATTACCTACAGCTTAGTGAGATAGTTGTGACATATTTATGATATCGAATAAACTTATTTGGTTGCTTTAACATTTAGGTAGATTGATATACTAGTGACATATTAAATGCGAACTACTTAGTTTCACTTTAGATAGGTTTCCGTATCAGTCATTAGTACGAGCTCGAGTCTCAAGTTAACTCTTCTTGCGGGATATACCTACCTACTTAAAATAGCGCACTCTATGAAGTTAAGCAAAAATGCTTGTAATATATGTCGCCAATGTGTTAAACAGAGGTGGGTACCCAAGTGAATTTAACGATCTATAAATGTAGTAGAAATAGAGATATTTTTAAGGTTTAGGTACTCTAATAAAGCATTAACAAACTAGCTTAGATTTTAGTCCACTCACCATAGAGTTTTCATCGATGGAGTCGAGCCCCATAACGGTGACATGGAAGAACACTATGGTCGGCTGGTCGTTCTTCTTGGGCGGTCGCATCTTGTCGTACAACCGAGGGTCGTCTGGCAGCAGGTCTTGGAAGGTCAGCAGGGTTGACCTGGGGAAGTGTTTAGGAGTTCTCGACTCAAGTAAGTTTTTACATGAACCGTTTCTTTTTCACTTGTTTCGTTATTCAGTAGTTAGGCAATATGCAAGTTCACAAAATATCAGGAAAGTTCTCAGAAACCTTCACGAGAATCTATCTATCTATCTATACATATAATAAAGCTGTAGAGGGTCGAAAGTCTGTACATTGAACATATTGGCAAAAAAATCAGTTGAGGGGTCTTAGAATCGATAACAGAACACACTTCAACAGTTTTTAGAATTTTTGTCTGTTTTACGGTTTGTCTGTCTGTTTATATGTAACGGCATCACGTGAAAACGAGCGAATGGATCAATATGCGACTTTTACTAAAACGTTAAGTGGATCTTCAGCCAGGCTATAAGCTATAAAATTATAAAGATTAGGGTTCAAAGGGGGTAAAAAATTGGGTTGAACTTTGTATGGGAACTCCTTGAATCCATGAGCTAAAGACTTGAAAATTGGTAACCATAAATTAGATTGGAAAGTAAAAACATCCCCATTGAAACTTTCAGCAATGTATAGATAAAACGTGAAAAATATGGAATGAAAAATAGGCGCTGAGGTGACTAGAGACTAGATATAATGTTGCGAGAGCGGGATTATAACAGTTTCATTACCATAGTAACACGTTGTCACCATATTCGAAAATTCATTGTGTTCTTACAACTCATACGTAACCCGGTGGTTTGGCCTATAGCTTACGGAGTCGGTGTCCACGAGTTCAAACCCAGAGACAGGCATGCACTTTTTGTGTAGTTTTAATTTTTTTTGTTAAACATTTTCAAAAACGCAGAGAAGTTTAGTGAATAGAAGATCCGATGCCTTAGGAATTTAATTAACATAAAGAATATTCGAGAAAAAAATGTCAAGAAGTGTTCAATAAAGAGTATTTGTATTGTAAAGTAAGAAATCGTGTAAAATAATTATTCTCAACTTTTTTACAAAAAAAGTATAGGCTCTTAAAAAGTATGTCTAGACTACAATAGGTGTTTCCTAATAAAGCGCGAAACTAAAAAGAAATTCATGGAGCGGATCTCGGCCTTCAGCCTCCCGTCCCTTGCCGCTCACCTTCGGCCCTTGGGTGTCGCTAAAAGATCATTAGGGATAGTGAGTGCCCACGTACGCTTGCCCTCGGGATCGCATAGTGAGCGTACTCTGAAGGGGCGCTTCTGCCTTCGGTCCTACGAAAAACTCGGCCTTCAGCTGCGCTTGCCCTCCTTCGGTACTTGGACCCTCAGGTTTCCCTTGCAAGACATCCGGGGATAATGAGTGTCTGTGGGGGCTCCCATAGCGAGCGCGCTCTGGAGAGACGCTTTGGACCTTTCATCCCTACGAGAAACTCAGCATTCGGCCTCGCTTGCTTGGCCACTCACTTCCTCAACTGCGTTCCTCTCCTCAGGTTTTGCTTGCAAGACATCCGTGGATGATAGTGCGTGCTCATGGACGAATAATATTTAAGTTTACCTGGCTGCTCTATCTTTACCTGGAATTTTATACTTCGTTTGCAGTTGAGATACCTTTTGTTTAGGTAATAGGTCCTACAACTCAAACTCTCAGCCTTAAAACTTCGTAAATATACTCATACAAGGAAACTATTTTCAGCGATTTCAAAACTGAGATGAGAGTCATGAATCGCGATATTCCATGTCAGGACAAGTAAACTTATTTCAGGGTGTTTAAAAAAATATGAAGAGAAGGAGGGGTTAAAAGGAAGTTAAAAGTGTGATAAGAAAATAAGTCGTTTTTGAAGAGAGACACTTAAAATTGTTACTAGCTAGCTATTAAATTTTCTGAAGATAAAATAAAACTGCTTGGTTTGCTGATCTACATTCGGACAGACTTAATATGTTTCATAATTTGCAACTAAAAAACGACTTTAAATCAATACTTTGTTGTACAACATGCATGCACTTCCTGCTAACTTTACCTAACAGACTCTTTCCGAAAGCAAATGCTTGGGTTTTTACAGAAAATACTTACACAACTGAAGTTATAGGGGCGCAATGCCACAGTTATCTACCGAATGTCAAGAAAATGTTATTATTATTATTATTTTCCGATTTAAATTCACGGGGCGAACCCCGGTCATTTGGAAGGCGTGCGTGGGGATATAGATCCAACACGTAGAGGCCCTTTGGAGACGAAGTTTAATGTGATGTATAGTACACCTGCTAGAACCCATTCACGGGTACATCGGTAGATACCCGTGAACCGGTCCCAGCAGGCGTTGGAGCTATTGTAGGAAAATGGAAAAGAGAATTGGGTCTATGGTGATGACATTTGGGTGGACAATAAAATTGGGTTATTACAAAGTGGTCCGGACACCTGCCATAACAATGTTATCCACAACGTTATCGAGGCAGGCAACAACGGTCATGATTATGAATGGGTCTATAGTAAAATCATACTTCCCACCAAATATTATCTGCTTTGACTTAAGTTGACTGACATATAATGCTTTGTGGCATTAAGTCCAGCTTTTGCAATAAATATAAAATAACTGAAATGTAATATTATTGACGATGACGACGTTTGTGAGGGTGTTTTGATTGAAAGAGAATTTGAACCGATACACGCATAAACTATGGAGTTGCAAGCGTCCATAGGCTACGGTAACCACTTATTATGAGTTGTTTGCCACCGACGTGGTGTAAAATTTATTATAAATCGTGATGTGATACAATTCTTTGCGTATTTCAAGACATTTTTAAAGTATGATATTTTTAACTTTGGTTTTAGACTATGTTTGTTCACAAACTAGAAAATGAACATCAACGTTTTTTTTTTATTTATACCCTAAAAGAGGGTTCAAAGTTTGTATTGAAAGAAATCATTTTCTAAGACGATAAAAAGTTCTACGCGGACGAAGTCGCGGGCAACAGCTAGTTAAATTATAAAAATAAAGCTTCTTAGGAAGTTTTCGATGAATTCATTGTTTAACGAGGGGCGTAAGTGGAATATTGCGAACAAGAGCCTATCAGAATCCCGACGCCGAAGGCGGAGGGAATAGCAAGATAGTTATATTTGTAAGTGAGTGGTTTCGAAATTCTTCCGAACTTCAAATTCAGAGAATTTTCTCTGGAAGGACATTGAGGGAAAATCTCAAATATGGGTGCCTTTTTCGCCACGAAGACTCGTTTTCTCGTCAAGATTGTGTACTACAGGCTTGTGCAGAACTTATTCAGCTTGAATGTTGTCGTAGACCATGTTTTCATAGAGTACATAGTTTTCGAACAAACCCTGAATTTCTTATGAATGGAGTACATTTCCCAAGATAGCGGCCGTTCTACAAGGTCCTGCCTGACCCGGGGACTTTTGGGAGACGAAAACAGGGCTAGACGAACATTCGTACCAAATTTCATCAAACATTTGTACATTAGGATTCCATAATATTTAAAATGTGAATTTTCCTACGGAAAAAAAGCCTTGTTTTCTTTTTAATCCGTTCGAGGCCAATGACGTACAGTACATGAGTCATGGCTCTACGAGTGATTTCCGCTTCAAAGCGGAAAACACAGATAGCGTTGTTTGGCCGCGAATATTCAAATCTTGCAAGATTTTTGAGACACCCTTTAGATAAATTAAAGGTCCCTGTTCTAGTCTCAATAATGCCTAATAGTTGACGCCTAATAGTTCACCTCTATTGCTATTATGCTCTGTGAGCTATAGAACTGGAAAGCATGTATTTTTTTCCAAAAATAACATTATAAAATTTCTATAAACTGAATCGATTTCACGAGAATTGGTTGAAAAATACGATATGTAGAGGTGTTCCTCTCGATCGGACAGACGCCGGACACACGAACAATTTTTTGCCCAAGCTGAAACTTCGTTGGCTCTTTCAAATAGCAGATTGTATGACAAGTATGAAGTGAGGGGAAATGGTTCAAGTGGTAATATGGCTCTTAGACCATAGTTATACACTCTACTTTTCACTTCGACTGCGAGAAAATTGTAAAAACAAAGATTATTCATCCACAATCAATAATACATTCCATGGCGAAAAGATTGTCCAATTTAGCGGTATGTTTTTTTTTATAAACTGCTTTGACACAGATACAAAATATTGACACTAATAATAAATGCCTCTGACCGTTTATAGGCGCGTCCAAACGCCATGATTGTGAGTTAGGGAATAAAAAACGCCTGGTGTTTTATAGTACATTGTTTAACAAGGGGCGTATGAGGAATATTGCAAACGAGAGTCTATCAGAAGCCCGACGCCGTAAGGCGGAGGGCTTTTGATGACACGAGTTTGCAATATTCTTACGCCCGTGTTATACACAATGTTTTTCATCACATTTGCGAGGAAATAAATAACCACAAAAGACAGAAAAACCTATGTTTTATACAAGCGCATCAATCAAGTGTTGACGAAATTGACAATTGAACAAA
This sequence comes from Epinotia brunnichana, assembly GCA_963854355.1. Classification (NCBI taxonomy): domain Eukaryota; kingdom Metazoa; phylum Arthropoda; class Insecta; order Lepidoptera; family Tortricidae; genus Epinotia; species Epinotia brunnichana. The sequence goes on along the minus strand of OY977959.1, from coordinate 1,755,514 downwards.
TGAAATTCTAGATCAGTGCGAGTGGAGGGCGTAGTTTCAATATTTCAACCAATCACAGAGCATGGAGCATGTGGTTCTTGCAGGGCATGGCCTGCTCGATTTTATTTTCCAACCAATCACAGAGCAGAATTCTTGCCGTCCAGATTTGCTTAACCAATCAGATCACACACAAGCTCATTACTCCCTTGGACCCATTATTTCCCGCGGGAACAATTTAGGCCATTGTCCTTCTGTATACAGGCAAGGAATAACACCATTTATGAGCAAGTGTGATGAAAAATTAATTCTGTTTCCCGATTGGTCGATAGCAAATACAAATGATTTTTAAAGGGTTGTGATTGGTGGATTTAATACGGTGAAGTGTTTTAATTGGTCAAATTAAAATGATTTAAAATCATAAATATGTATACATTTTTCCATAGGGACTAAATGTACCACTTTAGCCCCGCTTGCTAAGCCTAATATGACACACTTTTCGAGCATGAGAAGTGAAATTTATTGAAGGTTTCAAATAAAGAAGGGTTATCCTAGTGCCGAGAACTGGGAAGACTGACCCCGTCTACAACTCTTCACAATTTCCCAGTCGTGTGTTTGTGTGTATTTTTGGATTTATAACGATTCGTAACGTAACTCGAGTAAAATATTCAAATGTCTAAATCGGTGTGTTTGCACAAGACTACAATCGGTGCTGGGCGCTTTTTGTCAAAGCGGGCTCCGTACATCCTTTACATTTCAATTATTCAGCACTTTACATTTTTGGATGTTTGAAGGGACGTCCAAGTACATACTTGTACTCATTTTGTAAGTATCCTGTACACAAATTCAACCTTATTTGGCCAATGGTATATTTATTTTACTACCTTCTACCCGCGATCCCGTCCGCGTAGAACTCGTTTATATTGTACCTTTATACATAGTTTCACCCCTATTTTACCCCTTAGAAAAAACATGAAATTCTGACCATTGCGATCATCAGGGGATGATTTCGGGGATACAGAAAACTACATCGTATTTGGAGTATGCAAAAATGTATAAATGCAGTAAAGTTGTGTGATTTCCAAGGTGCAGAATTTTATTTATAGCAAGCAAATAAAGATTAATAAGAATGCCTGACTTGGCTTTAAGAAATATCTCATATTTTTTACATAGAATGTTTTTTTATGGGATTAAATATATCGACGTCCAGTACTTAGGGTTAGTTATGATTTGTGTAAGATTCTCAAAGATTACCATTTAACAATACATAACTTTTCATGTGTGATAACAATACATCTACCTAATGAAACGCCCGAAAGTGTTCGCGATTAAATTCTATGGTACACGATATTTTTTTCAAATGACAGTTAAAAAGTAAGCGGGGTAAGGCAGGGAGAACTGACATCACCTAAGCTATTTAATTTATACATGAATGCCCTGATCGAAGAGCTTAGTGGCGCGCATGCGGGTTGTTTTAATTACCATTAATATTAGCACTAATAGTTACCTTACATGCTAATTGGTAAATTAATAATTATCATGCGAGTTTAGAGTGTATACAGTCAAAAGAATAATAATTATTGATAAAAAGTCAAGTTTAGACGGGGTAAGCCTTAACAACATTAGCTACGCCGACGACATGGCGCTACTGGCCCCAACGGTCGTGGCACTCAATGAATTAAATAGCATTGTGAAAAGTATGCGGCTTCTCATGGACTCGTGAACAACATAAAGAAGACAGTGTACATGGTATTTAAAGCTCCGGGTGTAAGAGCACCAGATGTGTCACTGCCTGTTTTATAAAATGGAGTTCCAGTGGCCAGAGTTAGTCAGTTTAAGTATTTAGGCCACTGTCTAACTGACAACTTGAAGGACGACGTTGACGTTGAACGGGAACGCAGAGCGCTGGCGGTTCGGGCGAACATGTTGGCTCGCAGGTTCGCTAGGTGTACAGCTGCAGTTAAAATAACACTTTATAGAGCATACTGCACTGCAATGTACTCTAGTGCTCTGTAGGCAAATTGTTCGCTGCGGTCGCTCAGCTCTCTGCGGGTCCAGTACAACAACGCCTTCAGGGCGCTGTTGGGTTTGCCACGGTTCTGCAGCGCGTCCACCATGTTCGCTGAAGCGCGAGTGTGAGGAAAAAGATGGCATCACTTTTAGCCAGAATACGTGGCAGCTCAAACAGCCTCCTAAAAACTGTAGCCATTAGGAGTGAGTGCTCAATAATGCAACACTTAATTAAAAACACCATATCTTTAGGTCCTACATATAGGGTGGGCCCTGTAGCAGGAGCAAATATTCAAAAGGACGCTTCCTTAGACCATTTGCAGTAACTCCTTGTGTAATTCACTTTCAAAATTTTTTTCGGAGAAATTTTGATCTAAAGTTATGACCTCCAAGTAATGTATCTTGGCACCACGAGATCATATCACGGCAGTCAATGCAGATTTTGAGGTAACATCATGTATGAGTCATAATTGTTTTTGCATTTTTGTGTTCAACAGATAGTTTTATGATTTTTTTTTTATTTTTTCGCCTAAAACCACTTGTTCACAAGCTTATTAATACTCTACCGTTACATTTTTTGCTCCAGTTATAGGGCCCATCCTGTATATTTAATTTACTAACAAAGGATAATATAGGATTAAGAAAACTACTAACAAACTGTGGATCCTGTTGTCTGAATAAAGAAATTAAATAATAATAATAAAAACAAAATAACATCGCATCAAAACTTTTTTTTCCTTAATATTGCCGCCAAATGGTTGGAACTACACTTTTCAAACGTCATTCGACCGATGCCAACCCTAGCTTATTCAAATCCCGAAATAAAAAAGGCAACCCTCGTAATTCTCTAGCCAGAGCATACAACCCGTAGCAGCATTTTTCGGCTTTGTAGCGGAAATGACTCGTAAAGAAAACACTCATATCGAATGGGTTAAAAATGTTAAAATATGTATTAGTACATTGTGCCACAAGTACGGTAAGAGATTATTTACGAACGAGAGCTTATTAGAAGGCCGACGACGAAGGCGTTGATGACTCGAGTTTGTAAAATGTATGTACCGTACGTGTCGCGCACAACGTTTTCATAACATATTTGCGAGAAAACAAATACAATTTAAGGTGGTTCGATTGCCCTACAAAGCGTTATTTGACATTCGCAGGCTAACGGCGTGATATTTTAAGAAACTTATGTAACAAACTTTCATCAATTGGCTTCCCATTTGCGCCAAATTCCCCCTTTCCTAGAATAAACTTGTATAAACTAGATTAATTTGAGAAAAATAGTTTTCCCAAAATAATAACTAATTTGATAGCAATAAAAAAAATAAATGCCAATCGTCTATTTTGTTGAAAATCACGTACCTATACGCGTAAGGTTGTTTTCGTTTCAAAACTATGATAGTGAGCCACGCGGGAGTTTTTGTCCTTCATTCGTGACATCTTTTTATATTCGATCATCCAATAAAGTTAGACTATCTCAAAATGAGGTTCAAGGGAACACTGTGCGTGGGTGTAATACTGGCTATTGTCTGTATGCCTGCGCGTTAGCGCCCTTAACGAGCATGTGTGATGAGCATTTTAATTTTTTTACTTACTGAGCGTAACACAGATCCGTCGCACACAACCAAACCTTCAACCACACTGTTGTGAGCCACAAAAACTTTTCAGCAGCCATATTTAAAAACACCAAAATTTCTACTACATCACTCAGGTACTCGTTTAAAAAGTCTATCTAAACTTTTTTAAATAAATTTGGCGGCAAGCGTTCCGATTGACAGCCAACGCGGCAACGTATGACGTTAGACGTGGCGACACATTTGACCAAACTCATTCAAACTTCAATAAATTCACTCAAACTCAAAACCAATGTAACTTGACCTGGACTTGTATAGCCAAAGTACGTATTCGCAGGTCGAGTAAAACTGGACCGGTGTAGCAATGGTATTGTGAACTACGGCTTAGATGACATGCGCAGATGAATTTTAACATTGGTTTTTTCTACTGAATTATAAGTATAGGTTTAAGGAGGATCAGGACTCTATGGAGGTCAATTGAGTTTGGTCGTGGCACTCAACGGCGCACTGCAATTAAAAAAAGTTAAGGGGAAACTGTTTCACGTCGCTTCACATATCATGTGTAGGTGCATGTGCATACTGCATACTTACAAACGTTATTCGGATTACCTACATTGCTTGACTAAAAAAAAAGTTGCTGTGTTTTGTCAATCACATTATTTTATGACCAATTCCCGAAAATCCCCAAAATATACAACGAAAAGTACATTCGCAAAATGTACCTACAAATCTGAAAATGTGCACTAAATACTCGCAAATCGTACGCAAATGCAAATGCAGTTACAAGATGATAACGACCGGTTAACCTAATGGGTGTGAGTGACGCTGCCTACAAATACAAAAATACAAAATTCTTTATTTTCTTAAATTACAACGAAGCTGAAGGTCCTGGGTTCGAATCCCGGTAAGGGCAAATATTTGTGTGATGAGCATGAATATATGTTTCTGAGTCTTGGATGTTTTCTATGTATTTAAGTATATATTTATATGTATTAAATATATCGTCGTCTACCTAGTACCCATAACACAAGCCTTATTGAGCTTACTATGAGACTAGGTCGATTTGTGTAAAATTGTCAGTGTAATATTTATAAAAAAAAAAAAAAAAAAATTAATATAACAAAGGCCGGGCATTGCACAGAGTAGGGTAATTTCGCCGGTTACGCGACCACCTTCGGTTAGCGACCACTTAAAGAACATGGTTTTTTCAATTGAAGATAACATCAATTCTACAGAGCCTATTGCAACAGTCAGTCGTATGCCTTATTTTTTGTAGTTTCCAGGAATAGGAATTTACAAAAAAAACGAGAAAATATGCTTTCAGTTCACCAAGTCAGCTAAGTGGTCGCTAACCGGCACATGAAATTAGGTGGTCGCCAACCGGCGAAATGACCCTATGCTGGCGGCATTTCCTCGCTGAATACAGGGGACCGATTTTTGACTTTCGAGCGCTCGAAAATTAAATAAAAGTATATATGATTGTAGTGTCAAAATTGCAAGCACTTACTTTCTACCGATAGAATTGAATACGAGTGGTCAATACCACTGGTTTTTCAATTTTCTATCGCTATTTAAAATAGCATTTCATAATTTTTGTCAGTTTTCGAGTGAAAGAGTCGAGCGCTCGAAAGTCAAAAGTCGGTCCCCTGGTGCGTTGCGCGAGAAAGCAGCCATCAAGCATACGTTTCGCGACTTCCGCAAATAACTTATGCGCACTGATACCCCACGGATCGAGGGTGAAACTAGTTTAATATTTTGAATGTATGACGTACGATTAAATAAATAAATATTATAAAGAGGAAAACGAGTCCAACCAGATGGGCCGGTCAAATACGCTCAACACTGCATACAAACTTGCATGAACATGAAGCATTCCACGATGCTGCCCTTAGCAGAGCGGTACAGATGGAGAGACAGTGCAGAAATAACCGGCCAAGTGCGAGTCGGACTGGCGCACGAAGGGTTCCGTACCATAAAAACGGCAAAAAAATCACGTTTGTTGTATGGGAGCCATCTGTAGTCTAGTTGGTGGTGATCCTGCCTACGAAGCGGGAGGTCCCGGTTTTGAATCCTAGTAAGGGCATTTATTTGTGTGATGAGCACAAATATTTGTTCCTGAGTCATGGATGTTTTCTACGTATTTAAGTATTTATTTATGTAATTAAGTATGTTAATCGTCGTCTAGTACCCATATTACAAGCTTTGCTTAGTTTGGGACTAAGCCGTTTTGTTTAAAATTGTAGAAAAAAAAAAATTTTTTTTTTTAGTATTTGTTGTAATCGCTCGGCAACAGAAATACATCATCTGTGAAAATTTCAACTGGAATGGTATCACGGTTGTTGAGATACAGCCTAGTGAGAGACAGACAGACAGAAAGATTGACGGACAGCGGAGTCTTAGTAATAGGGTCCCGTTTTACTCTTTGAGTACAGAACCCTTAAAAACTAACTTCACATCAGGAGTTCACGAGCCTCATCAGCAATGAGGAACACGGCGCAAGGAGGAGGAAAGAGGGAAATCTGTGATGTTGACACCTTATACCCACAAGTAGTAGTGTTATTACGGCTCCTGTTTTCTTGAAGGTGGAAAAAAAAACATTCATATCGGACTATTCATCCATAATTTGTTAGTAACAATATACAGGGTGGCTCATTCAAATCGGTCAGTATGGGAATGTCTGAAACTATAAGACATACGAAGAATTGTTCTTAGGAACCATATCACCGATTTTGATAAAAATAAAAACTGCATTCATACATTTGAAAAAAAAACTGTACCCAGCTCGGGAATCGAACCCGGTTGTTTTGAAAAAATAAACTTTCACTTTTTCTATTTAAATATTGATTGTGTAGGTCTTAAGCTGTAAATGTCTCTAAGAAACGTAATGTCTAAAATGAATAAAATGCATTGTTTTGACATACTTTAATTTATCATAGTAGGTGTTCGAAGTGACCACCGTTTTTAACACGTCTCTCTATCTACAATATCTACATACTTACTTTAAGTGGGCTTTTCAATTGATTGTTTATGTTTGATTACTGTAGATAACAAAACTTCCTTAAAGATTTAATGCAATGCTAATGCCACATGATAAGGTGTATGTAACAAGTAGAGAGAAACCAAAAAGCAATAGACAATTTTACATGCCTGAACTTGTTGAATATTGTAACGGTGGTCACTTCGAACACCTACTATGATAAATTAAATTATGTCAAAACAATGGATTTTATTCATTTTAGACATCATGTTTCTTAGAGACATTTACAGCTTAAGACCTACACAATCGATATTTAAATAGAAAAAGTGTAAGTTTATTTTTTCAAAACAACCGGGTTCGATTCCCGAGCTGGGTACAGTTTTTTTTCAAATCTATGAATGCAGTTTTTCTTTTTATCAAAATCGGTGACATGGTTCCTAAGAACAAATCTTCTTATGTCTTATAGTTTCAGACATTCCCATACTGACCGATTTGAATGAGCCACCCTGTATACTATTTTCTACTCGTGGATCTTTGAATTAAGATTTCGTACACGAAACTAAGATCACATACTTTTTAATCCTGGAGCTCCACGAGCTCGTCACGGAGCTCGTATGATTTCATAAGATAACCGCCAGCAGTCATCTTACGAATCCAGGAGCTGTATAAGATAACTGTGAATACATCAACGCGCAAAATTACTAAGCTGCTGCGCTTCATTTCAGCAGGGCGATTTTCAATAGATACCAAAGTTTGTTTAATAAATTATTATTTCCGTTGTCTCGTAGAAAAAGTATTGTATACAATAGTTATATAATTAGCTTTTTAAGTCTCGTACCTTAATTAGGCCACTCAGCAAGCTTCGTGGCCTAAACGTGGTACTCGACTTAAAAAACGTCCATTAGTTAGTTATACATTTATGTTTATATTTATAGCATATATATTTATTTATATATTAAAAAAATAAAAAATAAAATAAAAATACTGGGCGTTTTCCGCAAGTCGACATCCATTGTGCCTATTTTGCGTGAAACGGCGGTGTGGCGCTACTCTAACCACCCCAGCTCGTCTAAAAAGTTGGTGAGTGCCTTGGTGTTGCTGACTGCAAAGCATCCATTATATAACGATTGCATAAACTACTAACTAATAACTAAGACTTCCTAGAACTGTCCCTGTGACCTGACCGCGAGAGTGCTCCACAGTACAAGCCGCTGCCTATTATTGGCCCGGCTTGCGTCCACTCGAGCACGGACCGATTATTAGGGTTCCGTGGCACAATATTGGATCGATAAAAACCAATTCACAGTATTTACACCATCATCATCCTAGCATTTTTCGGTTGTGCGCTAAACGAGCCTGGGGTCTGTTTTGGCTCCTTATTTCAAGATTTGGCGTAAACACTATAGGCCAGTCATATGACGGGGACATCAAGACGACCGCTTTAGCCTAGTTGGTAGTGACCCTGCCTACGAAGCAAGAGGTCCTGGGTTCGAATCCCGGCAAGGGCATTTATTTGTGTGATGAGCACGAATATTTGTTCCTGAGTCATGGATGTTTTCTATCTTCTTCTTCTTTCCCTTGTCCTGTTCCCATTATTTGGGGTCGGCTCTCCTAGTTATGTTTCGCCAGGATTTTCGGTCCTGGGTCGTCTCTGATTGGATTTGGGCTTCTTGCATATCCCTCCTTACAGTAGCCATCCATGTCAGTCGGGGTCTTCCTCGTCTCTTAGGCGGAGGGACAATATCTAGCACCTTTCGAGTCATGTGTTCAGGTTCTCGGCGCATAACATGCCCGTTTGGATGTTTTCTATGTATTTAAGTATTTATTTCTCTATATACGTATCTATATCGTCGTCTAGTACCCATAGTACAAGCTTTGCTTAGTTTGGGACCAGGTTGATTTGTGTAAGATTGTCCACAAATATTTATTTTATTTTATATTTGACATGTAAAATCGCAAGCTAACGGCTAGTTCTGCTTTTTTAATATGTTGTTAGGACCACTACCAGTACTGTATATCCAAGTTCTTTTTGGAGAATTTTTGGAGAGCTCTATCTCGGTAAGTATTTAACATACAGAGCTGGTTCTGGTCACAAAATGTAGCGATTTTGGAATACTTTAAAAAACTAATAAATATTATTTAAAAAAAACCGCACTGTTTAGGATTTATGTTGACAATACCAAAAAAAGTGCGAATATTTCGTGGTTTTTCGAGTGCCACAAAGTTAGCACAGGGGGCCGATTTTTGACTTTCGAGCGCTCGAAAATTAAATAAAAGTGAATACGATTGTAGTGTCAAAATTGCAGGCACTTACTTTCTACCGATAGAAATGAATACGAGTGGTCAATACCACTCGTTTTTTTTAATTTTCTATCGCTATTTCAAAACAGCATTTCGTAATTTTTGGCCGTTTTCGAGTGAAAAAGTCGAGCGCTCGAAAGTCAAAAATGGGTCCCCTGGTCTTTCGAAGCAGCAAACTTGGATATACGTTGCTGGTAGTGGTCCTAAAAACATATTAAAAAGCAGAACTAACCGTTAGCTTGCGATTTTAGCGATTTTTCTGGTCAAATATGACTGGCCTTCTAGTTTAACGAAAGCGACTGCCATCTGACCTTCCACTCCAAAGAGCAAATTAGACCTTATTGGGAAGACCCATTCACACTATTCGATCTAATCCTTATAGACCAATCAAATTAGGTAAACCCGGACATAATTCGATAACTGTAATTTTCTTTTTCTATGATGTAAAGTATTGTTAGTTATCGTTAAAATAAAAAGAATTAAACATTTTAGGGTTCCGCGTCATTGAAAAAAAACCAAAAATCTAAATTTTTAACAAATTTTGAATTCATAAGTGCAGCATAATATGTAACTTTGTAAAAGTGCCTCTATTATGATATGACGCTTGCATTCCAGTTAAAGAAATCAAAATTAAACTAATTAATCAACCGGGACTATCATTAATAAAGAAATTTCAGTAAGTTACACATTTTCTGGCTTATCTTACCAGAAATTATAGATAACTGCAATTTATTAATGTATTCTGCATAGTATATTATGTGTGTTGATAAATTATTAAAAATTAAACAGATTCTCATTGCGGATTTGTAAAATCACAAATATTGGTAGTTTTTGGAAAACCAAAATACATAACTACTTGTAAAGTGTTTGATTTATGCTGTCAACACATTATTAGTACTATAAGAAACAAATCAAACAAAAAATATCAACGATTATTAATTAATTCATATTTTTTCTTACTTAATTTTTAATATGAACGTTAACTCTTGCAGAATAAGGCCGTCATTGCTTTGTGCCTCAACTACTGACCGTGCTGTAGCGAGTCACAGGCATTCAAGGCCGAAACGCACTGACAGCGGTGGCGAAGCAGCGCGGGTCGGCACGGAGGCGGTACTTGTAATGTTCAAGCTAATATGAAAGGATCCGAACGCTTTTTTCCCGGCCGGTATTCTGTGCGGACCCTTTCATATTAGATCGAACATTACAACCGGTACTACCTCCACGCTGCGCCGCGCGGCTTTGCTACCGCTGTCAATGTGTTTCGGCATTCATCTATTATGGGTAGGTCAATTATTGTCAAACATTTATAAACACGAACGTGGCGTGCACCACGGTTCGGCTAGGATGGAGATTTATTGAAATATTGTGTTCATTAGATCGATAATAACTAAATTGTTGCATGCATGAGACATAATTGTCGTGGAATCTCGATTACCTATTTATAAGCGCTCAGTCTTCTGTACAGAATTATTTAAATAAAATATGTTACTTATGTGGGTGCAGAAAGGGGCATTATTCGAATGATTCTTCATTCGAATAAACATTTATTCGTCACTAATTTATTCGCGAATAATTTATTTGTCTACACTTTCGAATGACGAATGATTGATTCTCATTTCATTCGAATAAATCCTCGAACAATCCACGAATAATATTTAAGGATGCGGTTGTTCGTTACAACTCGTACACGAATTTAACACGATCACTACAATTGTACCTTTTTTCAAGTATTATTACCCTTTTCTACTAATTAACAATATTTTCGTGAGTTAAATGAGTCGCTTCACGGGGCATTTAACAGGTTTGTTTCATTATGTCATGTGTGTGGGCTTGTCCATATATAACGTCATCGTTTTTAGGGTTCCGTACTCAAAGAGTAAAACGGGGCCCTATTACTAAGATTCCGCTGTCCGTCTGTTTGTCTGTCTGTCTGTCACCAGGCTGTATCTCACGAACCGTGATAGTTAGACGGTTGAAATGTTCACAGGTGATGTATTTCTGTTGCCGCTATAACAACAAATACTAAAAAACAGATATTTTTTTCTTTTTTTTTCTTTTACAATCTTACACAAATCGATCTAGTCCCAAACTAAGCAAAGCTTGTACTATGGGTACAAGACAACGATAAACATACTTATATAGATAATAAATAAATACATAGAAAACATCCATGACTCAGGAACAAATATTTGTGCTCATCACACAAATAAATGCCCTTAAGGGGATTTGAGTTTGAACCTACGTAAGGCAGGGTACTACTAGGGTCAAACTGAAAGTTTCGGGAATAAATAAAATATGCAGTATATATTTTATGCACTTTTCCATGCGTTCAAACCAGTCGTTGAAACACTTATTGAACGCTGAAAAAGGGTCGACAAAATGGCCATTTTAAAAGCCTCCACTGCTTCTGCCGGTGTCTGAAACCACTGACCACGCAACTTATCCTCGATGTTAGGGAATGTGAAAAAGTTGTTGGGGCTGTATGGAGGATGGTCCAGTAGTTCGACTTTTTCACCTTCCAGGTACTCATTTGTTTTACGAGCGGTGTGAGGGCTGGCATTGTCGTGATGAAGGATGATGCGGCGACTAGGGCTTTTTTTCCTTAGTTCAGCAAATACACTCGGCAAACAAATACTTGTATACCAATCGGCTTTGACGTTTTCTTGCTTAACTACCGATTTTGGTCGACCTTCACGCGCGTCGTCCGTGAGGGATACTCGGCCACGTTGAAATTCTGAATACCATCTGTATATTGTCGTCTTTAAAGGCTTCATTACTAAAAGCAGCAACCATCCGGTCTTCACATTGTTTTTGTGTTAATCCACTTTTAAAGTCGTAATAAATCATAGCTCTTAAATTTTCAAGGGACAATTCCATCTTCAGCGGCGACTCAACAACTCGAAAAAAGAATTGAACCCAACCATTGTTCTTTTTTTCTATGTGGCCAGTGTGTTATTATAATGAAACTTCAGAGATTATAAAAAGGTATAATATGTGTCAAAATAAGTTCGTAAGTATTAGATTTCCGATACTTTCAGTGCAGCCTGCAGCCCTCGAACCAACTAGGCTACAGCGGGGCTCCCATACAACAAACCGCACTTGGCCGGTTGTTTTTTGTCAATTCTGTCAATACCCTTTTTCTCAGGAACGCGTGGAGGTATCAAGCTGGATTTGCTGTCCGTCCGTCCGTCTGTCAAAACCCTTTTTCTCAGGAACGCGTGGAGGTATCAATCATTTAAAGTTTGCATAAATATTTTAAAATATTTTAAATATTTGCGGACAATCTTACACAAAATCAACCTAGTCCCATACTAAGCAAAGCTTGTACTATAGGTATTAGACGACGATATAGATACTTATATAGAGAAATAAATACTTGAATACATAGAAAACATCCATGACTCAGGAACAAATATTCGTGCTCATCACACAAATTAATGCCCTTACCGGGATTCGAACCCATGACCTCTTGCTTCGTACCAACTAGGCTAATAAAGCGGTCGTCATCATAGTGCGTTGCATGCATTATTTTAGAATTAATTTGTTTTATATTAATGTTGCTGTGCACTAACAGGGTTATGCTGGAACTGTATTTATATGTATCATCTTGTAAGACCCATACTGCAACAAATAAGTGAATTAAGCTGAAATTTATATCAAATACTCAAATTGACTGTCTCTTGGTGCTGTGAAAAAATCAAATTTTTAAGACAACGCAATCAAAAGATACAGCAGTTTATGTCGCAAATTTCCGCAAGTTTTCGAAACCCGCTAGGGAATCAAAACCTACAGGGTACTTCCCGTGAACTCAGAAACTTGAAATTTGGTGCGAAGTAACGCCTTATACCAGATAGAATCTACCCCATTCTACTACAGGAGGGCGCTACTGTACTAATCCCGCACCTTAGCAGATTGTACAGGGCGTGCTTAGCCTTCGCACACGTACCGCGTGTGTGGAGGATGGTAAAAGTAACCTACCTACCCAAACCGGGTAAGGCGGATTACAGTGAGGCCAAATCGTATAGGCCGATAAGTCTATCGTCATTTTTCCTCAAAACATTGGAGAAGTTGGTAGATAAACACATAAGGGATGGCCCACTAAGGAGACATCCGCTGCACGAACTACAATGTGCATATCAGCCAGGGAAGTCAACGGAAACGGCACTTCATCTGGTAACAACCAAGGCTGAACAGGCTATAGAGAATAAAGAACTATGTCTGGCGGCTTTCTTAGACGTGGAGGGAGCGTTTGATCGTACCACGTATAATGCTATTAGCGAAGCAGCTGCAAAACATGGTATAGAGCCGACCATATGTAAATGGATAGGCAACATGCTAAATGGCAGACTGATAAAGTCATCTCTTTTAGGGGATGAGATAATGGCCACGGCCACAAAGGGATGTCCACAAGGTGGGGTACTTTCACCAACTCTATGGAGTTTGGTGGTGAACTCACTCTTGATAGAACTCAATAAAGGTCCCATCCACACGGTAGGATATGCTGATGATTTAGTGATACTGGTTAATGGGAAATTCCCAAGTACGGTATCAGAAATCATGAACAAGGCACTGAGGGAAGTGAAGAGATGGTGCGACTGTCACCAATTATCCATTAATCCAGGCAAAACTGTAGTAATACCCTTTACTAGGAAAAGGACCCTTCGCGGAATACAGCAGTTAAAGCTGTACGGAAGGGTACTAGAAATGTCCAATGACGTGAAATATCTAGGTGTCACACTGGATAAGGAACTGAACTGGAAGAAGCATACAGATCTCACCATTACAAAGGCCCTGAGGGTATTTGGAATGTGTAGATCAGCGTATGGCAAAACATGGGGACTGAACCCCAAGGTACTGAAGTGGATCTACACCATGATGGTGAGACCCATAATACTGTACGGTAGCCTGGTATGGTGGCCAAGGACTTTAATGAGCACATGCAGAGAGGCCCTGAGAAAGGTGCAGAGAACGGCATGCATGGCTATAACAGGGGCTTTTCGTACCACGCCTACAGCGGCGCTAGAAGTCCTACTGGACCTACCGCCACTTCACATGGTGATTAAGTCAGAGGCGCGCAAATCGCTCTACAGATTAAGAACTCTTGGACTGTGGAGCGATATCAAGCCGAAAACTAAGCACACAAACATGGAGACTGATGGTTTCTTAGACAGAATAACAAACATGGGAAGCGACAAAATGCTACCCAAGTATGTATTCCACAGGAACTACACAACAAAAGTTCCAACCAGGGCTGAGTGGGCCGAAGGTCTAGAACCACCAAAGTCTGGTATCGAAGACAGTATATGGTACACGGACGGATCAAAAATGGGATCCGGTACGGAGCAGGCATTTATGCAAATGACTATAGTAGTAGTGTAAGCATGCGTAGTTTGGCAACTGTCTTCCAAGCGGAGACATACGCCATAATTGCTTGTGTACAGGAGAATATAGACAGGCGAACCAAAGGGCGGACTATCTATATACTCAGTGACAGTCAAGCGGCCCTTAAAGCGCTTACGGCGCCGAAAGTGGACTCTAGACTAATTTATAATGGCGTCTAAGCACTAAACAGACTTGGAAGGCACAATAAGGTGCAACTAGTTTGGATACCAGGGCACAAGGGCTTCATCGGCAACGAAAGAACAGATGAGCTTGCAAGAGGGGGCTCTACAAATCACTTTGTAGGTCCAGAACCATTTGTGGACTCTCGCTGGGGACCATAATATCGGCCTTTAAAGCCTACGCCAAAACCAAACACCAACACGAGTGGAGGAATGAGGCTGGCTTAAGGCACTCTAAGCTCTTCATAGAAGGAGTGGACTCGGGCTGGACCAGAAAACTCTGGAAATCCAGTAGGAAGCAACTCAGAATTATATCTGGGGTGTTCACTGGTCACTTCGGGGTCAAGGATGTCTTGGCCAAGATGGGACTATCTGATAGTTTAGACTGTAGAATGTGTGGCGAGGAGGATGAGACTATGGAACACTTATTGTGTGAATGTCATGCCCTTGCCAGACAAAGAATGAACTACTTTGGTAACGGTTACCCGCAACCAAAGGAATTCAAGGTGCTCCCGGCGAACTGCATCATCCGCTTTGTGGAAATGATGGAGCAGCCTGGGAGCAGGTATAAAGGAGAGAGCAAATGCACAAAAGATCCCACTGGGTCGAAGTGCATCCGAAAGGGCCCTCACCTAGATAAGATAAGATAAGATAACGCCTTATAGCACAGATAAAGAAAAATTTGCGAAAACCGTAAATTTTTAGTCACATCACTGAAAATTATTGTCCAGTATAAACTGACACGCACTAAGTATGTGAATACATACTAAGTGAGTGTCAGTTTATAGTGGACTGTTTTTATTACAATAGAAACAGTCCACTATAAACTGTACACGAGGTGGTCCGGAAACCTCGGTGCGCGAGTCTGACTCGCACTGGACCCGTTTTTTTTTGTCACCCGTGGTAAAGCCGAATTAGAAAAAAATAAAACAGGTGAAATAAATACAATTAATATCCGTTTCACCTTGCACGGCGATATGTATTGGTACCCTTGATGAAGCGGTCACCTCTTTCTAACAATTTTCACTGTTCTGTCTGTAGAAAAATATTACGTTTTTGAGATATATTCCATTAAAAAGCATTCCTACAATATTCGTTCAAGATATTATTTCCGAAAAGCATTACGAATAATTATGCGAATGAAGAAGTTATTCGCGAATAAATATTAGCGAATAATTATTCGAAATATTTATTCGTCATTCGCGAATAATCCTATTTATTCTTAAACGTTATTCGTATTCGAATAAATTTTGCCCATCTCTGGGTGTGTGACAATAAACATATCGACTACCGTAGGCTCAAAGGGCGTAAGGGACAAATACTCAGTTTTTCTCTCTATCGGTTGGTAAAGATAACGTCGCGATAGCTTTAAAAAAATGTCCGTTACAACCATGAAAAATATTGAAAGAATTAAAGAAAGAAAGAAAACATTTATTCGTGGACATAACAATGGGTGTAAAAAACAAAACACAGAACGTAAAAATAGCAGGGTCCACGAAAAGGCCCCGACTCAGCATGGTGCTAACCTAGAAGGCCAGCGCTGGTCTTCCGTCGGAACCTTGACCGATACGATTGCGTTGATACTCAATTTTACTGAGCATTTTTGTCGTATCCAATCAAATAAGAAACGTCTCTGATACATTCCGTCGTAACTCTCAGTTCATTGTACGATACGCCATTTTGCACTGTGAACTTTTACACAAATGTGTCTGTTACGCCAAAATACTCTTGTTTTAAATATTAAATAAGTCTGATACGCTAATTTTTAAATTTCATAAATCGAATAATTCTTAGCTTTTACTTATTAGGGTTCCGTACCTCGAAAGGAAAAAACGGAACCCTTATAGGATCACTTTGTTGTCCGTCCGTCCGTTTATAGTGGACTTGTTTCTATTGTATGGGGTGGTCCGGAACCCTCGGTGCGCGAGTCTGACTCGCACTTGACCGGTTTTTTTAAGCTTACTACGATCATGGCATCATCTGTTACATTTACTTAACAGTTTGGACCAGAGTTTTCAAAGGGCGTAAGGGACTAACTGTAAATTTTTCATTAGAGCTATAAATCCTACATTAAGCTTCTGTACCGTTATTCGAAGCCTGAATTATATATTTGAGAGAGGCAACACTGTTTGCTGTCACGTGACGGCTGCTGATTGGTCGATACCCTACTTCCACCTGTTTCCATTTTCTGCCACCAGGGGAGGGGCGCCGCAACGGCTGGAGCTGGTGCGCGCCCTATCCTCATTGGCGTCTTGTTTGTCGAAACGTACGGTTGACAAATTCAAAGAATTTGTAAGTTATGCTGAATTACTTTTTGAAATATTTAAACGGTTTTACCGTTCGAAAGATTTTGTTATAAAACTGTAATTTATTTTGCAGATAGTTTTAAAAAATATCATGTCGGACACGTCTAGTACCTCGTCTCCGATTCAGAGGAAGATACGATACCCACTCCGTTAGCGGCATGGGAGCCAACTCCGGGACCATCATCGCAGCCTGATCTGCCTGTGGGGCCGCCACCTCAACCGAATCGTCGGAGGAAAAGAAAAAACAAGTCAAAGTCCGGACCCAAACACAAGCGACAGCGGCATAGCGATGCTATACAGCAATTAACTAACCAGGTTAGCGAAATCCAAAATTGTATTGGTAATTTGTTACAATCTATGGGTGCTATAAACCCCTCTGTTAATTTGGAGGATGAGATAGAGGGCAACGTGAGCGGCGAGTTATACGAGGCCGAGGAAACTCAAGTCCCGGTTGCTAAAGACGTGTCAACGTTAAAGTTTGCGTTTAACACAATATTGAAAGAACCGTCGGTTCCTAAATCTTTGCCCGCTCACGTCGACCTTATAACATCCGTACAACATTTTGATTCGGATGATTGGTCAAGCGTTCGATATTCTGAGGTACAGAAGCTTTACTGCTCACAGCCGGCCTTTGTAGATCTTGAGACTAATGACGAGTTAAAGCCTTTCGATAAATTTTCGAATTTGAGCGCTATTGAGCGTGGCTTTGCAGCTATTACCCAAGCATTAATTAAACAAGGTGAGGCGGCTGAAACTGCTTTCGATGCTTTAATTACATGGTCTCGTACCACCACGGACCTATCCCCTCAGACATTGCAAAATAAGGTTAAAGAACTTTTTATGGAAGGTAGTTTCCAAAAGATCTCAAATGACGCATTGCAATTGGCATGTGGTCACCGCGCTGACCTTATACAACAAAGGCGTGATAGTATTCTCCGCTCAGTTAAGGACAAATTCTTCAAAGAATCCTTAAGAAAGATTCCCCCAAGTCCACAATTTCTTTTTCAAAAAGCAAGGGGGAGTCTTCAAATCTTTCTGGCCGGTCCGACCGCCTACTCAAAACAAACCTGCTGCGCAAGCAGGCTTAAACCAATCGAGCTATGCTCATAAAGTGCCCGCGCAGGGCACTTATGACGTATCTAGCATGAACATGCCTAGAGTTTTCTTACCTTTGCCTGCGCAAGGCAGTTATAATTTGCTACCAAACAGTTGGCGCGATTCCTTTCGTCCAACCAGACCAAATGCTAGTGCCCAGGGAAAGTTTCCTCGCCAACGGACTGCTGGGCCAAGACCTCAGGGTCCCTATTCCTATCAGCACGGTTTTCGCAGCCAAGGTAGGCAGGCTGGCCAGAACATCCCGCGCAGGGACTATAATCAAAAGAGAAAGTTCTGACTTGCACAGTTTTCGAGCGGGGCAGCTAAGGAACTTTGTAGACAAATGGGTATCATTAAATGCTCCCCAGCCCCTAATCAAACTGATTCAAGGCTTTCGAATCCCATTTTACATGCGACCCCCGCTGTCCATGCCAAACTTAAACTTTCAAACTCCATACTCGAGTGAAATGCGGGAAGCGATTCGAAAACTGCTAAAGAAGGGAGTTCTAGAACCTGCAGATCATTCTCCCAGCTTTGTCTCCCCAATGTTCCTGACCCCCAAAAGCGACGGCTTGCTCCGCCCAATTTTCAATTTGAAAAGATTAAATTTGTTTCTACCAATTCTGAAATTCAAGTTGGTAAACATGCATCGAATCCCGATGTTCCTCCAGCCATTAGACTGGCTTGTAAAAATAGACCTTTCAGATGCTTATTTCCATCTACCAGTCGCAGCGAATCACAAACGTTTCCTGAGATTAAGTTTCAACGGTCAGTTGCTGCAGATGACTTGTCTCCCGATGGGTCTAGCTTGTGCCCCAAAGATGTTCGCTTCTCTGACCAATTGGGTTGCCCAAATTCTAAGGGAAAAGGGGTTTCGAATTTTAGTATATTTAGACGATTTCCTCCTCGCAAATCAAAACCCACAGACCTTAGCAAAACAAGCTCTGGAAGCTGTAGATTTGTTGGAAAATTTAGGCTGGCAGGTCAATCATTCCAAATCCATTCTGACCCCTCGGAAGGTCATAGAATATCTAGGAATTTGTTGGGACCCTCACACCAACAAAAAATTCTTGCCGGAAAAGAAATGCTCAGGCTTAATAGAAAAAATAAAACTTCTCTTGAAGTGCAACTCAGCGTGCCTGAAAGAGGTGCAAAGTATAGTAGGCTCACTAAACTTTGCCAGTTTCCCAGTGCCGCGGGGCCGTTTGTATCACAGAGCCCTTTTAAAGTTCTGTCAGACCCTTCTATACCAGCCCATCAACTGTCGGTTCCCTATACCGCAGGAGGCGCTGCTCGAACTGTCTTGGTGGCTAAACAATATCAGCAACGGCTCCATAATCCACTATCCCCCAATTTGTCATTACCTAGTAACCGACGCCTCATTACTAGCTTGGGGAGCCCAAGTGGACAACATAAAATTGTGGGGGCAATGGACACAGGACGAAGCCAGTCTCCATTCGAATCAGAGAGAAATGCTTGCAGTCCTGTACGCTCTAAAAGATCGCTGTCACTACCTCGCAAATGCATCACTGATGATACAAAGCGACAACAAATCGGTGGTCGCCTTTCTGAGGAACGAGGGAGGAACAAGGTCACCTGCCTTAATGAACCTCTGTTACAAGATTTTTCACCTGGTAGATCAGTACAACATTCATTTTCAAATTTACTACCTTCCCGGGATGTTCAACTGCGAAGCAGATCGCCTCTCTCGCCTATCAGCCACTCCCGAATGGCATCTCCTGCCCACAATAACACAGAAAATATTCTTAAAGTGGGGCACCCCTATAGTAGACCTATTCGCGTCAGCAACGGCACATGTAGTCCCCAGTTATGTATCACTGGACGCGAGAGATCGCCAAGCCCAATTTCACAACGCGTTCAGTCGAACCTGGCATTATCACCTAGCCTGGCTATTCCCACCACCATTTCTGATACCTCAAGTGTTGGCTCACTTGAATACAGCCGTAGGGATATACTTGATCGTAGCCCCTCGGTGGTCCAAAGTTTTTTGGAGGCCCGACCTCAAAAACCGATCCATAGCCCCTCCGTTCACAATATTTGCGCTGGACCAAGTATTGATAGACACGGCCACAGGCCGGCCCCCACCCCAGGTCCAGGAAATGACCTTAGAAGTATGGAAATGTGGGGGTGGACGGAGAGCGTAAAAAATTGGTCCCAGGAACAAAAGAACCTATTACTTTCTAGCTGGCGAGCATCCTCGTTAAAAACGTACAAACCTGCTTGGAATAGATGGTGTGCATGGACACTATATAATAAAGTAGATGCTTGCAAGCCCTCAGCAGCAGATTTCGCAAAATTCTTAATAGATTTACATCAAAAAGAAAGTCTCTCTCATTCTACAATTTTAGTATATAAGTCTGCAATTGCTACCTTAACAGACCCTAATATGCAGGTTAATCTAGCCTCTCATACGCTTGTTAAACATGTACTAAAGGCGATTTCCATGAAAAATCCAAAAGTAAACAAAGTCCCTATTTGGGATACGGATACTCTAATTAACGGGTTGAAAAATGGTACAGTTAATGAAAATAGCTTTTATGAATGTTCAAAGCGAGCCTCAATTCTGTTTTTGTTGTGCTCTGGACGCAGAGTCCATGACCTTACTTTATTATCTATAAATGAAAATGATTGTGTTAATTCTGAAAATTCAATTACATTTTGGCCAATCTTCGGATCAAAGACAGACTCTGCTACAAATCGACAGTCAGGATGGCGCTTATTTCAGAATAATGATTGTAAGAACTTGGACCCTGTATTTTGAATTAAAAAAGTAATTACTCTGTCAGCTGAAAGACGTAGAATTTGTAATTCTAATAATCTGTTTATAACAGCCTGTGGACCTCCTAAGGCCGCTTCGCGTACAGTTATCGCGAACTGGATTAAAAGGGTACTGCTGGATGCAGACATCAGGGCTAGTCCAGGAAGCGTGCGCCCAGCAGTAGCATCGAAAAATTGGGTACAAGAGTTCCCGTTAGATGAAATCCTAGCTCGCGGTAACTGGCGCTCACAGAACACGTTTGTAAAGTTTTATTGTAGAGAAATTAAACAATTGGCGCCTGCCTCATCGTTAACAACAAGCTTTGCTCCTGTTGATAGTTGATTTTAAATGTAGTCATAACACTTATGCTTATACCTAAATATATAGAACAGGAAATTGAATAAAAACTTGTACACATTGGTTTAACTGGGATTTATTTCCAATAAATAACAATTTATTTTAACTGAATTTTATCTTCCAGTTGATTATCACGTGTAGTATCACTTTAAGTATGTTTGTAGTATACTTGATTGCAGTTTTTTCTTGTATCAACAACAACATGACCAATGTTATTGTTAATTTACCTCCAGATGATTTCCATTATAGCTCACAAGTGATTACTTACATGTGGATGTATGCATATAATATAAGTCAAGATTACGCTGGAATGTAGGTACTTATATTTGAAATAAACAAATAGTATTATCTATCTGTGTTTAATCTATATACCCATCAGCACTACATATTATCCTTTTTGTCATCTTGTAATGATATCACTAACTCCGCTGTTTCATACACGTTACACAAAATAACGTATTCACATTGGCGTCTGGCCACCAGGCGATATCAAACAGTTCTCAAATATATAATTCAGGCTTCGAATAACGGTACAGAAGCTTAATAGCAGTGTTTTACCTAAAAATAAAACACTTATTAAGCGAAATACCTTATTCGAAGCCTGAACTTTTAGGCCTGCCTGGCGGTAGATTACGCAATGATCCACCTTCATTATCAACTGTAAACATGTTAACAAATGATGTTTATAGCACTATTTACGCAATTCACTTAGCAGTTGATACGTGGGTCATTGCTATTAATGGTAAATTAATTAATTTGAGATCCAATGAGGATAGGGCGCGCACCAGCTCCAGCCGTTGCGGCGCCCCTCCCCTGGTGGCAGAAAATGGAAACAGGTGGAAGTAGGGTATCGACCAATCAGCAGCCGTCACGTGACAGCAAACAGTGTTGCCTCTCTCAAATATATAATTCAGGCTTCGAATAAGGTATTTCGCTTAATAAGTGTTTTATTTTTAGGTAAAACACTGCTAATTAGGATATTCAATTATATTCGTTTTATTTGTACACGACGCGGTCGGTGCAAAACACGTAATTGAAATAAACTCGTTGTGACGTGTTCGCCGTGCGCTCGCCCGCTGGCGCCCCACTCTCTCCCCGCCTCGCACCCACCGCATGGCTCCACGACAAGGTCGCAAGTATTTTCAATTAAATTTTCAATTACTTAAGCGTGAAATTAATTTGCTTAATTTTGATGAAAACATGATTATCGTACACAAAAAGCTATTAGTAAACAAAAAATTCATAGTTACTATTTATAACTACTGAGAAATACATTATTATTAAAACGTTAAAAATAAATGTTTAATTTTTGTCTTAAATGTCTAAAAAGACGCAAGATAGCTTAATCAGACAAAAACATCATAGTTACCATTTTGGCTTGTCTAGATAATGAGATTAGAGGAAAACTGTGAAAAAAAACGTATATGCGAATTTGATTTCAGTTTAATTTTGCTATTAAGTGATCGCATTTGAATGCACCTCAAAGTTATACTAACAAGGTATTTGGTTACCTATTTTACTTTTAGAAAAAAGTTAGGTAGTGTACGTTAACTCGTGTTTTTTTTAAATACGGTTACGATCGCGGATTTTTTACTTAATATATTTCATTAATATTTGATACTGAATAGTAAAATCCGATAAAACCATAAAAACAACGAGTTTACGAATTATGTCCAGGGTAAGCTAATTTGATTGGTCTATTATAGATTCATGTTTCTGCTGGAAGGTGAGATATAGTACTCGCTTCCCAAATCTGACAAGACCATACAAAACTGACAAACTTCCGATAGGTACAATGTCATTTTAACGGATGTATATCAATCAATCAATCAATCAATAATTTTATTTCGGAATAAATCCATATTTGGTTAATTACAATAAATAACTTAAATGTAATGTTAGTACACTTTACAAAATTATCTACTTATATTAAACATTAATACATATATGACAAACTAAAAGGCATGCTTGGCTACAAGGATATCACATGCAATTTATTCCAGTGATACAGAAATGGGCCATCGTTCCTTTCTGCCACTGTCTCCAGGAGGCTGTTGTAAGTAGGCGAAAAACTTTTGTGACATCTCGTTCGTATGACGTTGGTATTAGTACCTACGTGCTCGAGTCTCAAGTAAACTCTTGCGGGACAATAAAGCCCCTTTAAAAAGGGGTTTTATTGTCCCGCAGTTATGGTTTTCCAAATCATTTCAAATTCCATGAGCACTTTGCGTTTATAGTCACAAAGAAACGTACAATTCAGTTTTGAGTCAAGCTCGATGCCATTTAAAAAAAATACAGTAGGTAGGTACAGTTGGCTTTGTCGTGTTAAAATATTGCAAATTAATACCAAAAGCAAAAGTTAGCAGTTCATTTACGGAAATCAGGCGTTTAATCTGTTTAACATCCAATTATAGGTAAATGTAAATACTGTTACATATTTTTAAATCATACTGTAATTGTTTTACAAGGCTTTAAATTTAGATTATTAAGGCCCAATAGCCTTATTAGGCGATGGTAAGGTCATTTCGCCGGTTGGCGACCACCTAATTTCATGTGCCGGTTAGCGACCACTTAGCTGACTTGGTGAACTGAAAGCATATTTTCTCGTTTTTTTTTGTAAATTCCTATTCCATAACTACAAACAATAAGGCATACGGCTGACTGTTTCAATGGGCTCTGTAGAATTGATGTTATCTTCAATTGAAAAAACCATGTTCTTCAAGTGGTCGCTAACCGAAGGTGGTCGCGTAACCGGCGAAATGACCCTACCTTACACGCGATAAAATCCGTTCAAATCGTTTTATTTATACTATGAGCAGTTTTCGCGGAAACCTAAGACGACACGATAAATTGTGCGAGATAAAAGTCACAGATACTTGTGTATGTATGTGCTTGAGCATACATTGCACCCACTTTATGCACGACCACGGAACCCGGCTCGGCGGTCTCACTCGCACTTACCGGCCACTTGGGCACGTCTGTCCCGCTCCTACGAGCCGCGAAGCTGTATTATTTGCAATGTTCTTTAAGAGGATCAGTTTGGTTCAGATTCATTCGTTGCTGACGAAAAACACTGGGCTGTATGAAAACCCGTAGGTCACTGGTTCATATCCGGTCGAAGGGCCACAGTAGCATGTTGGATAAAATACGCAACTTTAAAATGGACGTTTACTTAATATGAGTTTGCCCAATCCCAGGAGGTGTGCATACATTTTTGTTCTTTTTTCATGTAGCACAAAAACGGTACCTACTTCGGAAAGAAAATGTATTGTACTACTCAATATTAAGGAGGGTCAAATTCTGCGTCGAATGAATATCTAAAACTTCAAATTCGGTTCAGTGGTATTGTCGAAATCAAAGGTAAGAAACTGGGAAAATCTTGTCAGTTAGGTGCAAATAGAATAAAAGAAATTAGAAAATAAAATTTCACGTTTTATACATTGACCATCCTTAATATTGAATAGATTACATTTTCCGTCCGTCGTACTGTTTTTGTGCTACATGCAAAAAACTGAAAAAAGGGCAAAACGCCCGCGGTTATTGGGCTCCCAAAAGTTATGCACACCTACTAGACCAATCAAATTAGCTTACCCTGGACATAATTCGTAAACTCGTTGTTTTTATGGTTTTATCGGATTTTACTATTCAGTATCAAATATTAATGAAATATATTAAGTAAAAAATCCGCGATCGTAACCGTATTTAAAAAAAACACGAGTTAACGTACACTACCTAACTTTTTTCTAAAAGTAAAATAGGTAACCAAATACCTTGTTAGTATAACTTTGAGGTGCATTCAAATGCGATCACTTAATAGCAAAATTAAACTGAAATCAAATTCGCATATACGTTTTTTTTCACAGTTTTCCTCTAATCTCATTATCTAGACAAGCCAAAATGGTAACTATGATGTTTTTGTCTGATTAAGCTATCTTGCGTCTTTTTAGACATTTAAGACAAAAATTAAACATTTATTTTTAACGTTTTAATAATAATGTATTTCTCAGTAGTTATAAATAGTAACTATGAATTTTTTGTTTACTAATAGCTTTTTGTGTACGATAATCATGTTTTCATCAAAATTAAGCAAATTAATTTCACGCTTAAGTAATTGAAAATTTAATTGAAAATACTTGCGACCTTGTCGTGGAGCCATGCGGTGGGTGCGAGGCGGGGAGAGAGTGGGGCGCCAGCGGGCGAGCGCACGGCGAACACGTCACAACGAGTTTATTTCAATTACGTGTTTTGCACCGACCGCGTCGTGTACAAATAAAACGAATATAATTGAATATCCTAATTAGCAGTGTTTTACCTAAAAATAAAACACTTATTAAGCGAAATACCTTATTCGAAGCCTGAATTATATATTTGAGAGAGGCAACACTGTTTGCTGTCACGTGACGGCTGCTGATTGGTCGATACCCTACTTCCACCTGTTTCCATTTTCTGCCACCAGGGGAGGGGCGCCGCAACGGCTGGAGCTGGTGCGCGCCCTATCCTCATTGGATCTCAAATTAATTAATTTACCATTAATAGCAATGACCCACGTATCAACTGCTAAGTGAATTGCGTAAATAGTGCTATAAACATCATTTGTTAACATGTTTACAGTTGATAATGAAGGTGGATCATTGCGTAATCTACCGCCAGGCAGGCCTAAAAGTTCAGGCTTCGAATAAGGTATTTCGCTTAATAAGTGTTTTATTTTTAGGTAAAACACTGCTATTAAGCTTCTGTACCGTTATTCGAAGCCTGAATTATATATTTGAGAACTGTTTGATATCGCCTGGTGGCCAGACGCCAATGTGAATACGTTATTTTGTGTAACGTGTATGAAACAGCGGAGTTAGTGATATCATTACAAGATGACAAAAAGGATAATATGTAGTGCTGATGGGTATATAGATTAAACACAGATAGATAATACTATTTGTTTATTTCAAATATAAGTACCTACATTCCAGCGTAATCTTGACTTATATTATATGCATACATCCACATGTAAGTAATCACTTGTGAGCTATAATGGAAATCATCTGGAGGTAAATTAACAATAACATTGGTCATGTTGTTGTTGATACAAGAAAAAACTGCAATCAAGTATACTACAAACATACTTAAAGTGATACTACACGTGATAATCAACTGGAAGATAAAATTCAGTTAAAATAAATTGTTATTTATTGGAAATAAATCCCAGTTAAACCAATGTGTACAAGTTTTTATTCAATTTCCTGTTCTATATATTTAGGTATAAGCATAAGTGTTATGACTACATTTAAAATCAACTATCAACAGGAGCAAAGCTTGTTGTTAACGATGAGGCAGGCGCCAATTGTTTAATTTCTCTACAATAAAACTTTACAAACGTGTTCTGTGAGCGCCAGTTACCGCGAGCTAGGATTTCATCTAACGGGAACTCTTGTACCCAATTTTTCGATGCTACTGCTGGGCGCACGCTTCCTGGACTAGCCCTGATGTCTGCATCCAGCAGTACCCTTTTAATCCAGTTCGCGATAACTGTACGCGAAGCGGCCTTAGGAGGTCCACAGGCTGTTATAAACAGATTATTAGAATTACAAATTCTACGTCTTTCAGCTGACAGAGTAATTACTTTTTTAATTCAAAATACAGGGTCCAAGTTCTTACAATCATTATTCTGAAATAAGCGCCATCCTGACTGTCGATTTGTAGCAGAGTCTGTCTTTGATCCGAAGATTGGCCAAAATGTAATTGAATTTTCAGAATTAACACAATCATTTTCATTTATAGATAATAAAGTAAGGTCATGGACTCTGCGTCCAGAGCACAACAAAAACAGAATTGAGGCTCGCTTTGAACATTCATAAAAGCTATTTTCATTAACTGTACCATTTTTCAACCCGTTAATTAGAGTATCCGTATCCCAAATAGGGACTTTGTTTACTTTTGGATTTTTCATGGAAATCGCCTTTAGTACATGTTTAACAAGCGTATGAGAGGCTAGATTAACCTGCATATTAGGGTCTGTTAAGGTAGCAATTGCAGACTTATATACTAAAATTGTAGAATGAGAGAGACTTTCTTTTTGATGTAAATCTATTAAGAATTTTGCGAAATCTGCTGCTGAGGGCTTGCAAGCATCTACTTTATTATATAGTGTCCATGCACACCATCTATTCCAAGCAGGTTTGTACGTTTTTAACGAGGATGCTCGCCAGCTAGAAAGTAATAGGTTCTTTTGTTCCTGGGACCAATTTTTTACGCTCTCCGTCCACCCCCACATTTCCATACTTCTAAGGTCATTTCCTGGACCTGGGGTGGGGGCCGGCCTGTGGCCGTGTCTATCAATACTTGGTCCAGCGCAAATATTGTGAACGGAGGGGCTATGGATCGGTTTTTGAGGTCGGGCCTCCAAAAAACTTTGGACCACCGAGGGGCTACGATCAAGTATATCCCTACGGCTGTATTCAAGTGAGCCAACACTTGAGGTATCAGAAATGGTGGTGGGAATAGCCAGGCTAGGTGATAATGCCAGGTTCGACTGAACGCGTTGTGAAATTGGGCTTGGCGATCTCTCGCGTCCAGTGATACATAACTGGGGACTACATGTGCCGTTGCTGACGCGAATAGGTCTACTATAGGGGTGCCCCACTTTAAGAATATTTTCTGTGTTATTGTGGGCAGGAGATGCCATTCGGGAGTGGCTGATAGGCGAGAGAGGCGATCTGCTTCGCAGTTGAACATCCCGGGAAGGTAGTAAATTTGAAAATGAATGTTGTACTGATCTACCAGGTGAAAAATCTTGTAACAGAGGTTCATTAAGGCAGGTGACCTTGTTCCTCCCTCGTTCCTCAGAAAGGCGACCACCGATTTGTTGTCGCTTTGTATCATCAGTGATGCATTTGCGAGGTAGTGACAGCGATCTTTTAGAGCGTACAGGACTGCAAGCATTTCTCTCTGATTCGAATGGAGACTGGCTTCGTCCTGTGTCCATTGCCCCCACAATTTTATGTTGTCCACTTGGGCTCCCCAAGCTAGTAATGAGGCGTCGGTTACTAGGTAATGACAAATTGGGGGATAGTGGATTATGGAGCCGTTGCTGATATTGTTTAGCCACCAAGACAGTTCGAGCAGCGCCTCCTGCGGTATAGGGAACCGACAGTTGATGGGCTGGTATAGAAGGGTCTGACAGAACTTTAAAAGGGCTCTGTGATACAAACGGCCCCGCGGCACTGGGAAACTGGCAAAGTTTAGTGAGCCTACTATACTTTGCACCTCTTTCAGGCACGCTGAGTTGCACTTCAAGAGAAGTTTTATTTTTTCTATTAAGCCTGAGCATTTCTTTTCCGGCAAGAATTTTTTGTTGGTGTGAGGGTCCCAACAAATTCCTAGATATTCTATGACCTTCCGAGGGGTCAGAATGGATTTGGAATGATTGACCTGCCAGCCTAAATTTTCCAACAAATCTACAGCTTCCAGAGCTTGTTTTGCTAAGGTCTGTGGGTTTTGATTTGCGAGGAGGAAATCGTCTAAATATACTAAAATTCGAAACCCCTTTTCCCTTAGAATTTGGGCAACCCAATTGGTCAGAGAAGCGAACATCTTTGGGGCACAAGCTAGACCCATCGGGAGACAAGTCATCTGCAGCAACTGACCGTTGAAACTTAATCTCAGGAAACGTTTGTGATTCGCTGCGACTGGTAGATGGAAATAAGCATCTGAAAGGTCTATTTTTACAAGCCAGTCTAATGGCTGGAGGAACATCGGGATTCGATGCATGTTTACCAACTTGAATTTCAGAATTGGTAGAAACAAATTTAATCTTTTCAAATTGAAAATTGGGCGGAGCAAGCCGTCGCTTTTGGGGGTCAGGAACATTGGGGAGACAAAGCTGGGAGAATGATCTGCAGGTTCTAGAACTCCCTTCTTTAGCAGTTTTCGAATCGCTTCCCGCATTTCACTCGAGTATGGAGTTTGAAAGTTTAAGTTTGGCATGGACAGCGGGGGTCGCATGTAAAATGGGATTCGAAAGCCTTGAATCAGTTTGATTAGGGGCTGGGGAGCATTTAATGATACCCATTTGTCTACAAAGTTCCTTAGCTGCCCCGCTCGAAAACTGTGCAAGTCAGAACTTTCTCTTTTGATTATAGTCCCTGCGCGGGATGTTCTGGCCAGCCTGCCTACCTTGGCTGCGAAAACCGTGCTGATAGGAATAGGGACCCTGAGGTCTTGGCCCAGCAGTCCGTTGGCGAGGAAACTTTCCCTGGGCACTAGCATTTGGTCTGGTTGGACGAAAGGAATCGCGCCAACTGTTTGGTAGCAAATTATAACTGCCTTGCGCAGGCAAAGGTAAGAAAACTCTAGGCATGTTCATGCTAGATACGTCATAAGTGCCCTGCGCGGGCACTTTATGAGCATAGCTCGATTGGTTTAAGCCTGCTTGCGCAGCAGGTTTGTTTTGAGTAGGCGGTCGGACCGGCCAGAAAGATTTGAAGACTCCCCCTTGCTTTTTGAAAAAGAAATTGTGGACTTGGGGGAATCTTTCTTAAGGATTCTTTGAAGAATTTGTCCTTAACTGAGCGGAGAATACTATCACGCCTTTGTTGTATAAGGTCAGCGCGGTGACCACATGCCAATTGCAATGCGTCATTTGAGA
The DNA here is from genome assembly GCA_963854355.1 of Epinotia brunnichana. NCBI lineage: Eukaryota > Metazoa > Arthropoda > Insecta > Lepidoptera > Tortricidae > Epinotia > Epinotia brunnichana. The sequence continues at coordinate 1,725,940 of OY977959.1, read as the reverse complement.
TCTTTTGGAAACTACCTTCCATAAAAAGTTCTTTAACCTTATTTTGCAATGTCTGAGGGGATAGGTCCGTGGTGGTACGAGACCATGTAATTAAAGCATCGAAAGCAGTTTCAGCCGCCTCACCTTGTTTAATTAATGCTTGGGTAATAGCTGCAAAGCCACGCTCAATAGCGCTCAAATTCGAAAATTTATCGAAAGGCTTTAACTCGTCATTAGTCTCAAGATCTACAAAGGCCGGCTGTGAGCAGTAAAGCTTCTGTACCTCAGAATATCGAACGCTTGACCAATCATCCGAATCAAAATGTTGTACGGATGTTATAAGGTCGACGTGAGCGGGCAAAGATTTAGGAACCGACGGTTCTTTCAATATTGTGTTAAACGCAAACTTTAACGTTGACACGTCTTTAGCAACCGGGACTTGAGTTTCCTCGGCCTCGTATAACTCGCCGCTCACGTTGCCCTCTATCTCATCCTCCAAATTAACAGAGGGGTTTATAGCACCCATAGATTGTAACAAATTACCAATACAATTTTGGATTTCGCTAACCTGGTTAGTTAATTGCTGTATAGCATCGCTATGCCGCTGTCGCTTGTGTTTGGGTCCGGACTTTGACTTGTTTTTTCTTTTCCTCCGACGATTCGGTTGAGGTGGCGGCCCCACAGGCAGATCAGGCTGCGATGATGGTCCCGGAGTTGGCTCCCATGCCGCTAACGGAGTGGGTATCGTATCTTCCTCTGAATCGGAGACGAGGTACTAGACGTGTCCGACATGATATTTTTTAAAACTATCTGCAAAATAAATTACAGTTTTATAACAAAATCTTTCGAACGGTAAAACCGTTTAAATATTTCAAAAAGTAATTCAGCATAACTTACAAATTCTTTGAATTTGTCAACCGTACGTTTCGACAAACAAGACGCCAATGAGGATAGGGCGCGCACCAGCTCCAGCCGTTGCGGCGCCCCTCCCCTGGTGGCAGAAAATGGAAACAGGTGGAAGTAGGGTATCGACCAATCAGCAGCCGTCACGTGACAGCAAACAGTGTTGCCTCTCTCAAATATATAATTCAGGCTTCGAATAACGGTACAGAAGCTTAATGTAGGATTTATAGCTCTAATGAAAAATTTACAGTTAGTCCCTTACGCCCTTTGAAAACTCTGGTCCAAACTGTTAAGTAAATGTAACAGATGATGCCATGATCGTAGTAAGCTTAAAAAAACCGGTCAAGTGCGAGTCAGACTCGCGCACCGAGGGTTCCGGACCACCCCATACAATAGAAACAAGTCCACTATAAACGGACGGACGGACAACAAAGTGATCCTATAAGGGTTCCGTTTTTTCCTTTCGAGGTACGGAACCCTAATAAGTAAAAGCTAAGAATTATTCGATTTATGAAATTTAAAAATTAGCGTATCAGACTTATTTAATATTTAAAACAAGAGTATTTTGGCGTAACAGACACATTTGTGTAAAAGTTCACAGTGCAAAATGGCGTATCGTACAATGAACTGAGAGTTACGACGGAATGTATCAGAGACGTTTCTTATTTGATTGGATACGACAAAAATGCTCAGTAAAATTGAGTATCAACGCAATCGTATCGGTCAAGGTTCCGACGGAAGACCAGCGCTGGCCTTCTAGGTTAGCACCATGCTGAGTCGGGGCCTTTTCGTGGACCCTGCTATTTTTACGTTCTGTGTTTTGTTTTTTACACCCATTGTTATGTCCACGAATAAATGTTTTCTTTCTTTCTTTAATTCTTTCAATATTTTTCATGGTTGTAACGGACATTTTTTTAAAGCTATCGCGACGTTATCTTTACCAACCGATAGAGAGAAAAACTGAGTATTTGTCCCTTACGCCCTTTGAGCCTACGGTAGTCGATATGTTTATTGTCACACACCCAGAGATGGGCAAAATTTATTCGAATACGAATAACGTTTAAGAATAAATAGGATTATTCGCGAATGACGAATAAATATTTCGAATAATTATTCGCTAATATTTATTCGCGAATAACTTCTTCATTCGCATAATTATTCGTAATGCTTTTCGGAAATAATATCTTGAACGAATATTGTAGGAATGCTTTTTAATGGAATATATCTCAAAAACGTAATATTTTTCTACAGACAGAACAGTGAAAATTGTTAGAAAGAGGTGACCGCTTCATCAAGGGTACCAATACATATCGCCGTGCAAGGTGAAACGGATATTAATTGTATTTATTTCACCTGTTTTATTTTTTTCTAATTCGGCTTTACCACGGGTGACAAAAAAAAACGGGTCCAGTGCGAGTCAGACTCGCGCACCGAGGTTTCCGGACCACCTCGTGTACAGTTTATAGTGGACTGTTTCTATTGTAATAAAAACAGTCCACTATAAACTGACACTCACTTAGTATGTATTCACATACTTAGTGCGTGTCAGTTTATACTGGACAATAATTTTCAGTGATGTGACTAAAAATTTACGGTTTTCGCAAATTTTTCTTTATCTGTGCTATAAGGCGTTATCTTATCTTATCTTATCTAGGTGAGGGCCCTTTCGGATGCACTTCGACCCAGTGGGATCTTTTGTGCATTTGCTCTCTCCTTTATACCTGCTCCCAGGCTGCTCCATCATTTCCACAAAGCGGATGATGCAGTTCGCCGGGAGCACCTTGAATTCCTTTGGTTGCGGGTAACCGTTACCAAAGTAGTTCATTCTTTGTCTGGCAAGGGCATGACATTCACACAATAAGTGTTCCATAGTCTCATCCTCCTCGCCACACATTCTACAGTCTAAACTATCAGATAGTCCCATCTTGGCCAAGACATCCTTGACCCCGAAGTGACCAGTGAACACCCCAGATATAATTCTGAGTTGCTTCCTACTGGATTTCCAGAGTTTTCTGGTCCAGCCCGAGTCCACTCCTTCTATGAAGAGCTTAGAGTGCCTTAAGCCAGCCTCATTCCTCCACTCGTGTTGGTGTTTGGTTTTGGCGTAGGCTTTAAAGGCCGATATTATGGTCCCCAGCGAGAGTCCACAAATGGTTCTGGACCTACAAAGTGATTTGTAGAGCCCCCTCTTGCAAGCTCATCTGTTCTTTCGTTGCCGATGAAGCCCTTGTGCCCTGGTATCCAAACTAGTTGCACCTTATTGTGCCTTCCAAGTCTGTTTAGTGCTTAGACGCCATTATAAATTAGTCTAGAGTCCACTTTCGGCGCCGTAAGCGCTTTAAGGGCCGCTTGACTGTCACTGAGTATATAGATAGTCCGCCCTTTGGTTCGCCTGTCTATATTCTCCTGTACACAAGCAATTATGGCGTATGTCTCCGCTTGGAAGACAGTTGCCAAACTACGCATGCTTACACTACTACTATAGTCATTTGCATAAATGCCTGCTCCGTACCGGATCCCATTTTTGATCCGTCCGTGTACCATATACTGTCTTCGATACCAGACTTTGGTGGTTCTAGACCTTCGGCCCACTCAGCCCTGGTTGGAACTTTTGTTGTGTAGTTCCTGTGGAATACATACTTGGGTAGCATTTTGTCGCTTCCCATGTTTGTTATTCTGTCTAAGAAACCATCAGTCTCCATGTTTGTGTGCTTAGTTTTCGGCTTGATATCGCTCCACAGTCCAAGAGTTCTTAATCTGTAGAGCGATTTGCGCGCCTCTGACTTAATCACCATGTGAAGTGGCGGTAGGTCCAGTAGGACTTCTAGCGCCGCTGTAGGCGTGGTACGAAAAGCCCCTGTTATAGCCATGCATGCCGTTCTCTGCACCTTTCTCAGGGCCTCTCTGCATGTGCTCATTAAAGTCCTTGGCCACCATACCAGGCTACCGTACAGTATTATGGGTCTCACCATCATGGTGTAGATCCACTTCAGTACCTTGGGGTTCAGTCCCCATGTTTTGCCATACGCTGATCTACACATTCCAAATACCCTCAGGGCCTTTGTAATGGTGAGATCTGTATGCTTCTTCCAGTTCAGTTCCTTATCCAGTGTGACACCTAGATATTTCACGTCATTGGACATTTCTAGTACCCTTCCGTACAGCTTTAACTGCTGTATTCCGCGAAGGGTCCTTTTCCTAGTAAAGGGTATTACTACAGTTTTGCCTGGATTAATGGATAATTGGTGACAGTCGCACCATCTCTTCACTTCCCTCAGTGCCTTGTTCATGATTTCTGATACCGTACTTGGGAATTTCCCATTAACCAGTATCACTAAATCATCAGCATATCCTACCGTGTGGATGGGACCTTTATTGAGTTCTATCAAGAGTGAGTTCACCACCAAACTCCATAGAGTTGGTGAAAGTACCCCACCTTGTGGACATCCCTTTGTGGCCGTGGCCATTATCTCATCCCCTAAAAGAGATGACTTTATCAGTCTGCCATTTAGCATGTTGCCTATCCATTTACATATGGTCGGCTCTATACCATGTTTTGCAGCTGCTTCGCTAATAGCATTATACGTGGTACGATCAAACGCTCCCTCCACGTCTAAGAAAGCCGCCAGACATAGTTCTTTATTCTCTATAGCCTGTTCAGCCTTGGTTGTTACCAGATGAAGTGCCGTTTCCGTTGACTTCCCTGGCTGATATGCACATTGTAGTTCGTGCAGCGGATGTCTCCTTAGTGGGCCATCCCTTATGTGTTTATCTACCAACTTCTCCAATGTTTTGAGGAAAAATGACGATAGACTTATCGGCCTATACGATTTGGCCTCACTGTAATCCGCCTTACCCGGTTTGGGTAGGTAGGTTACTTTTACCATCCTCCACACACGCGGTACGTGTGCGAAGGCTAAGCACGCCCTGTACAATCTGCTAAGGTGCGGGATTAGTACAGTAGCGCCCTCCTGTAGTAGAATGGGGTAGATTCTATCTGGTATAAGGCGTTACTTCGCACCAAATTTCAAGTTTCTGAGTTCACGGGAAGTACCCTGTAGGTTTTGATTCCCTAGCGGGTTTCGAAAACTTGCGGAAATTTGCGACATAAACTGCTGTATCTTTTGATTGCGTTGTCTTAAAAATTTGATTTTTTCACAGCACCAAGAGACAGTCAATTTGAGTATTTGATATAAATTTCAGCTTAATTCACTTATTTGTTGCAGTATGGGTCTTACAAGATGATACATATAAATACAGTTCCAGCATAACCCTGTTAGTGCACAGCAACATTAATATAAAACAAATTAATTCTAAAATAATGCATGCAACGCACTATGATGACGACCGCTTTATTAGCCTAGTTGGTACGAAGCAAGAGGTCATGGGTTCGAATCCCGGTAAGGGCATTAATTTGTGTGATGAGCACGAATATTTGTTCCTGAGTCATGGATGTTTTCTATGTATTCAAGTATTTATTTCTCTATATAAGTATCTATATCGTCGTCTAATACCTATAGTACAAGCTTTGCTTAGTATGGGACTAGGTTGATTTTGTGTAAGATTGTCCGCAAATATTTAAAATATTTTAAAATATTTATGCAAACTTTAAATGATTGATACCTCCACGCGTTCCTGAGAAAAAGGGTTTTGACAGACGGACGGACGGACAGCAAATCCAGCTTGATACCTCCACGCGTTCCTGAGAAAAAGGGTATTGACAGAATTGACAAAAAACAACCGGCCAAGTGCGGTTTGTTGTATGGGAGCCCCGCTGTAGCCTAGTTGGTTCGAGGGCTGCAGGCTGCACTGAAAGTATCGGAAATCTAATACTTACGAACTTATTTTGACACATATTATACCTTTTTATAATCTCTGAAGTTTCATTATAATAACACACTGGCCACATAGAAAAAAAGAACAATGGTTGGGTTCAATTCTTTTTTCGAGTTGTTGAGTCGCCGCTGAAGATGGAATTGTCCCTTGAAAATTTAAGAGCTATGATTTATTACGACTTTAAAAGTGGATTAACACAAAAACAATGTGAAGACCGGATGGTTGCTGCTTTTAGTAATGAAGCCTTTAAAGACGACAATATACAGATGGTATTCAGAATTTCAACGTGGCCGAGTATCCCTCACGGACGACGCGCGTGAAGGTCGACCAAAATCGGTAGTTAAGCAAGAAAACGTCAAAGCCGATTGGTATACAAGTATTTGTTTGCCGAGTGTATTTGCTGAACTAAGGAAAAAAAGCCCTAGTCGCCGCATCATCCTTCATCACAACAATGCCAGCCCTCACACCGCTCGTAAAACAAATGAGTACCTGGAAGGTGAAAAAGTCGAACTACTGGACCATCCTCCATACAGCCCCAACAACTTTTTCACATTCCCTAACATCGAGGATAAGTTGCGTGGTCAGTGGTTTCAGACACCGGCAGAAGCAGTGGAGGCTTTTAAAATGGCCATTTTGTCGACCCTTTTTCAGCGTTCAATAAGTGTTTCAACGACTGGTTTGAACGCATGGAAAAGTGCATAAAATATATACTGCATATTTTATTTATTCCCGAAACTTTCAGTTTGACCCTAGTAGTACCCTGCCTTACGTAGGTTCAAACTCAAATCCCCTTAAGGGCATTTATTTGTGTGATGAGCACAAATATTTGTTCCTGAGTCATGGATGTTTTCTATGTATTTATTTATTATCTATATAAGTATGTTTATCGTTGTCTTGTACCCATAGTACAAGCTTTGCTTAGTTTGGGACTAGATCGATTTGTGTAAGATTGTAAAAGAAAAAAAAAGAAAAAAATATCTGTTTTTTAGTATTTGTTGTTATAGCGGCAACAGAAATACATCACCTGTGAACATTTCAACCGTCTAACTATCACGGTTCGTGAGATACAGCCTGGTGACAGACAGACAGACAAACAGACGGACAGCGGAATCTTAGTAATAGGGCCCCGTTTTACTCTTTGAGTACGGAACCCTAAAAACGATGACGTTATATATGGACAAGCCCACACACATGACATAATGAAACAAACCTGTTAAATGCCCCGTGAAGCGACTCATTTAACTCACGAAAATATTGTTAATTAGTAGAAAAGGGTAATAATACTTGAAAAAAGGTACAATTGTAGTGATCGTGTTAAATTCGTGTACGAGTTGTAACGAACAACCGCATCCTTAAATATTATTCGTGGATTGTTCGAGGATTTATTCGAATGAAATGAGAATCAATCATTCGTCATTCGAAAGTGTAGACAAATAAATTATTCGCGAATAAATTAGTGACGAATAAATGTTTATTCGAATGAAGAATCATTCGAATAATGCCCCTTTCTGCACCCACATAAGTAACATATTTTATTTAAATAATTCTGTACAGAAGACTGAGCGCTTATAAATAGGTAATCGAGATTCCACGACAATTATGTCTCATGCATGCAACAATTTAGTTATTATCGATCTAATGAACACAATATTTCAATAAATCTCCATCCTAGCCGAACCGTGGTGCACGCCACGTTCGTGTTTATAAATGTTTGACAATAATTGACCTACCCATAATAGATGAATGCCGAAACACATTGACAGCGGTAGCAAAGCCGCGCGGCGCAGCGTGGAGGTAGTACCGGTTGTAATGTTCGATCTAATATGAAAGGGTCCGCACAGAATACCGGCCGGGAAAAAAGCGTTCGGATCCTTTCATATTAGCTTGAACATTACAAGTACCGCCTCCGTGCCGACCCGCGCTGCTTCGCCACCGCTGTCAGTGCGTTTCGGCCTTGAATGCCTGTGACTCGCTACAGCACGGTCAGTAGTTGAGGCACAAAGCAATGACGGCCTTATTCTGCAAGAGTTAACGTTCATATTAAAAATTAAGTAAGAAAAAATATGAATTAATTAATAATCGTTGATATTTTTTGTTTGATTTGTTTCTTATAGTACTAATAATGTGTTGACAGCATAAATCAAACACTTTACAAGTAGTTATGTATTTTGGTTTTCCAAAAACTACCAATATTTGTGATTTTACAAATCCGCAATGAGAATCTGTTTAATTTTTAATAATTTATCAACACACATAATATACTATGCAGAATACATTAATAAATTGCAGTTATCTATAATTTCTGGTAAGATAAGCCAGAAAATGTGTAACTTACTGAAATTTCTTTATTAATGATAGTCCCGGTTGATTAATTAGTTTAATTTTGATTTCTTTAACTGGAATGCAAGCGTCATATCATAATAGAGGCACTTTTACAAAGTTACATATTATGCTGCACTTATGAATTCAAAATTTGTTAAAAATTTAGATTTTTGGTTTTTTTTCAATGACGCGGAACCCTAAAATGTTTAATTCTTTTTATTTTAACGATAACTAACAATACTTTACATCATAGAAAAAGAAAATTACAGTTATCGAATTATGTCCGGGTTTACCTAATTTGATTGGTCTATACTGGGATTGGGCAAACTCGGATTACACGCATTTAGGACCAAATTAAGGTATTAAAACAATTTCCAGCTTTCTGGGAATTAATTCCTCAAAACGTTTTTTTTTTATCTAATTTGCTTGGCCTACTTATTTGAGTTAAAAAGGAAATGTAGACACATCATTATGTCATTGTTTTTTATTGCAAACAAACGATATAAACTTATTATGATCTTAAATTGAGTTTATTTCACTAATTTTGTGCAACTCTTTCCATCGACCATGAGCTGGAAGCCAGGTTTGCAGGAGCACTCGACATCGCGGACACCAGTGCGGTCGTGGCAGTGATGCTGGCATGGGTTGTGAGGCTTGCAGCGATTCAACTGAAAATGATTATTTACTTATCATCCAATTATTCGACTTCGTCCGCTTGGAACTCATTTATATAGCTCCATACAAACTTTCGCCCCCATTTCACTCCCTTAGGGGATGAGTATTTGTTTTCGCATTTATAATATTATCAATATGGATTTTCATCGCATCAATTTCAAAGCGTTGTAAACAAAGAGACAGAGATGTGAAAAAATAACAAATATGAATATGAAGAATTGCGAATGAGAAAAACTTTTGTGTAAAACCTTAGAGTCCTAAAGGACTCTGGACACTGGGATATAGTATAAACTAAAACAGTATCTGACATCTCCAGTTCCTCTCTTGTTGAGATCTTTTAAGACCCGCGCTCCAATGAAAACCAGTTTTACGCGGCACATGTCTCTGCTATTTTACACTCTTATTTAAGAAGATTGTGAACCTGTGAATTTTCATACAAAAAGCGATAACGTTTTTCACCCCGTAAACATCGTTCGATTTTAATATATTTTGGATATGTTGTAGATATAATGAAAAACTAGGTGTGTACGTTTTGGTTTTTAAAAAAATATTGCTTAAGTTAAAAGTTATTAGCATCTAATAATCTATATTTTTGACTTAAAAACTGCGTCTACCGTTTTTTTTAAATTAATCTAAACTGATTTCCTAAAAAAGGAAAACGTACAGACATAGATTAAAGTGCACTTAATCCAATTATACGAAAATTGTTTTATTTCAAAAAGGTTTATTAGGGTAAAAACGTTATCACCCGAAACAATATTTCAACTAGGAAATGTAGGCAATTGCCTCCAAGACTTGCAACTCTCTCTATCGCACGATACGGGTGAGGCACAGAGCGGTGTGAAACAGCGGTGTTAAAAAAATACCTACTCGCGCATCGGCACTTCACAATCCTCTTAAGTTTATTGTAGCCATGCGTGTGAGCGATGTGAGTGCGTCAAACATCACGTTTGTAGGGATTTGTTTTACCACTATCAACTGTGGTCTAGATGTGGCTTGAAAAACTGTATCAGTTAACAATTACCTGACAGCATTTCATAAAGGCATCTCCTGAGAGCATCCCGTTTATATTGTATCCACTTAACGGCCTCACGCACTCTAGCTCACTTGAATGGTTCGACAACCTTCCCTCTCGGCAACTAACGCAGCATATCTGGAACAGGGTTCGAAATAATTTAGATAACTAGCTTTTCAGGACACAGTTCTTAATGGATGTTTGCTGGCTAGGAACAGAAATACAAAGAATCTAGAATGCCTGTGCCCGATTCTGTTCCCAGTCGAAGCCATATTACGCCTTACCAGTCACTACATGATGAAATTTACACTTCGCAATACTATAATCCCATAAAAATCATTCCAAGTCTCGAAACTCGTTCACAGTAAAAAGTGGTGAGATATTTCGTAGAGCCAAGTCATTCTTATTAATCTTTGTTTGCTTGCTAAATAAAATTCTGCAACTTGGGAATGCAATAAAATTCTGCAACAGGCAGCTTACTTGCACCAAAAACTTATAATATTCTCTCAACGCCACTTTACCCATACATACTTATGCCCTTAAGTCCCCGGGGCATGACGGTCTCTGCATAGAGCATTTCAAATTTGCTGGTGTGCCCCGTGGGCCCCGTGTGCTGCCCATGTTTCTTAGCTTGTGTCTGAGCCACTCTTTATCTACCTGAAGCTTTCATGAGGAGTATGAGGACACAGTGGTACCGATAGCGAAAAATAAAACGGGTGACCTGTCAAACAGGGACAACTATCGGCCAATCTCACTTGCCACATCAGCTGCGAAAATACCCGCACCTAAAGAGGCTAAAGATATATGATACACAGTTCGGTTTCAGAACCGGACTATCCATAAAAAGTGCCACCTTATGCCTCAAGCATACGGTTGGGTATTATACGCGAAGGAAAACGCCGGTATATGCATGCTTCCTGGACTTGTCAAAAGCTTTCGACAGAGTGGAATATGACATTTTGTGGAGGAAGCTAGAGGAAACAGGCACTCCGGTGAAGGTGGTGGCTATCCTGAAACACTGGTACCAAAATCAGGTAAACCAGGGATGAGATGGGCTGATAGGATGTCCTCGGAGTATAGGCTTGAGTGTGGGGTTAGGCAGGGAGGGCTCACTTCTCCCAGGCTGTTCAACCTTTATGTGAATGAGCTGTTAGTCGGACTCAGCAGCATGCATGTGGGTTGTTATATAGATGGTGTAAGTGTAAACAGCATAAGTTATGCCGATGACATGGTGCAGACATAACTTATGTTGTTAGCTATGTATGTCTAGCTACCTTTTCGAGAAATTAAAATGGGCAAGTGATACACGCTCTAAATCACTGCGGCGATGTACTAAGCTTGCGACACCTCTGCACAAGACAACATTTTTTAGAGGGAGCTTCAAGTTTGCTGCGGCAAAGATTTGGAACGACCTGCCACCACCCCTTCGAGAACCTATAGGGCTTTTTGCATTCAAGTGGTCAGTCCAGCTCCACAATTCAAAAAGAGCTTTGAATACCCTCCCTCCTTACGATACACACATGCATACAGCACACAGTCACACACAAACCACACTTACGCAAAACCCATGCACAGTACACTCAATCTCACAGATTACATAGGTAAACACAAATATCAAAATGGCACTAGGTATATAGTCTATGTCCGGGATCAGTCTGAAAACCAGTATTCGGGAATGCAATTACCGGGCACATTTAATTACCGGTAAATTACCGGTATTTTCAATTTGGTTAATAAGTAGCGTTATTCCCAAACACCCTGTATAATTAGGTTGCCCAATAGATGTATGAACTAGACTTAACCAGAGTGTATAGGTATATAAACTAGTTTTTAAGAACTATTGTCATACCCTACCAGGCTCCATGAGATACATTTTTATTTTGTAACATCTATGTAAAAAACCATGGTTTGCAATAAACGTTACTATTACTATTATTACTATTATTTGACGTTTAAGTATCGTAAAAATAAGCTTCGATTTAGTAAGTATAAAGAGTTATTATACGCCTTAAATGCCATAATAATCAGATTCTTTAATATTTTACATTGTAGGTATTTGATTAGGTACTATTAAATATGATGACGATCCTTTTCGGTGACATTTTTGACATGCTATTTTAAAGTATTTTTTGATTTTGCCTTATTTGTCTTGATTTTAATTCTGTTGTATTTTATTTATCAAATGTATGGACGACCACAATAGGGATTCTTTTAAATTGACATGAATGTAATTTATAATGAAGTTTGTATTGTGTAATTATGTAATAAATAATCTAAATCTAAATCATCAATAAAATTCATCATAAACAAGTCTGCAAAAAATCAAGTTACTGAATCATGTGGCAAAGGCAAAATGGTTTGTGTAGGCACAAAACAAACCCGTGTCATATTGTTGGTATCACATGCTCGCCGTGTGGTAAGTGCATCGTTGACGCCGATATCGCAACTATCCTTCCGTCTATAAAAAATAAAACATACTATGTTAACACGTTGGTTGCCACTCGCGTGAAGCGGCTGTATACGTAGTGGCCGCTCACGCGGGTTCGCGTGATGATCGAATACAATATTGTCCGAGCCACAAAATTGCGGCCGTTGCGTATTGGCTTCTGACTTTTCCTTTGGCCACTAGGGAAGGGAATTACCTATTTACTAGGGGGCGTGGCCTGTGGGTAGCCATGTTTTACGAGCACTTGACAGTTCGCTCGCCGCAGCTCTACTGTGCGGGTGTGTTGTTTGTGTGGCCATCCATATAAATTCTGCATTTTCGGCTTGGCAACGAACGTGTTAAAAAAACAACACCTAATAAATAGTAGTTTATGTAACTGTACAGAATGAAGGGCATTAAACAAGAGTGTGGGTTTATGAAACGAGCGTGAGCGAGTTTGATAACAGGATCACACGAGTGTTTTAATGCCTAATTATGTACAGTTACATGCTAGTAGTTTATGTGACTGTACATAATGAACGGCACTAAACACGAGTGTGGGATTATGAAACGAGCCGCAGGCGAGTTTCATAATAACATCACACGAGTGTTTTAATACCTAATTATGTATAGTTACATACACTAGTTTATCTATCCACATATCATAAGCCTCCATGATGCATTCAGGAGCCACATATTATGACCGGCATCGCGGCGTTGTTTTCTGGCAGCTGTCATAGTTTTTTCTTTATTCAGAGACAAACTAGAGTCGACCTCAACTGTCATATCTTTCGATATCTTACTTTCGTGCGACATTCGTCAAATTTGTAAGCAAATTGACAATTCATTTCGAACAAAACGTCATCTCGACTGATATTAGAATAGAGGTCAATTCGAATTTCTTTGTTTTTCAGAGATGTTCGAAATTTGAATGAAATAATATTATCGAAATCGATGTTATTATTTAGCAATAATAAAATTTTTACAGATAAGAAATTTCTTCTAACAAAACAGTCTATTTTTATGATGGTCATAATGTGCGGTTCTTGAACGCATCATGGAGGGTTTATGATATTTGGATAGATAAACTACTTATCTACCCATATCTAAGTATATTATAAATCCTCAATGATGTGTTCGGGAACCATTAGATTAGAATAACCGCCATTGCACAGCCATGGCTGACTAGATTTCAAATCATTACCAACTAGATTTACAAAATAACATCGATATCGATGTTATTATGATTTTTCATACATTATTATAACACTGGCACAGATAAAACGCTGATGTTACGTTACAGGATATATGGTTTCCGAACACATTATAGAGGATTTATGATATGGGTGTAGATAAAAAATATTGGTTTACTATAACACGCTAGGTATGCCTTGGGAGTATTATACAACACAAGACGGCGCGCGAGCTCTCTCGATTTTTCTCGCACGACACTTCTCTTTTATGTAATTTGTAAGTTTTCTTATAGGATACTTAGACTGTAACATTTGTGGCGAGGAGGATGAGACTATGAAACACTTATTGTGTGAATGACATGCCCTTGCCAGACAAAGAATGAATTACTTTAGTAACGGCTATCCACAACCAAAGAAATTCAAGGTGCTCCCGGTGAACTGCATCATCCGTTTTGTGGAAATGATGGAGCAAGCCTGGGAGCAGGCATAAAGAAAAGGGCAAATGCACAAAAGATTTCACTGGATCGAAGTGCATCCGAAAGGGCTCTCATCAAGATAAAATTTCACGGAACACGGGTGTAACCACGGTGTCACCTCTTTCGTAAAAAAACGAGTTCTTACCTAAAATATTGGATGCAACAGCCTCGTTCGACCGCTTTACATTCTTCAGTCTGTAATTCTGGGACTGGACGCAAGCAGGACTCTTCATTATCAAGCGACGAGCGGGCTCTAAGCCTTCCTGCGTTGCAACACGACTGCATTAAGTCATGTTCGAGTTGCGACTGCGCGGATACTGAAATAACAATGGGGAACTTGCATGGGACTCCAATTTCGAATAAATAGCACTCAGTCGATGCCGATATACGTAGAGATATCATACAAAAGAAAAAAAGAAAAAAACAAACGATTGTATTAGTTTTATCTCACGTTAAAATGACGAAAATATTTTTTTTTCGATAAAATAACATAACAGTTACACAGAATATTAAATTAGAAATTATATTTTGTATGACAAGTATAGACTTAAACTCTGTGGAGATATGTATAAATTCATAGTAAACGCGCCGAGAATATAAGTTGTGAGTGTGACGTCATAGCATATTTTCGACGGGTGCCGGCGCGTGCAGATTTCAAATGCATATAACAGCAGTAACAGAAATCATAAGAAAGTTTTAATGCTACAGTTGATATTCCTCTGGATCATGCTTTTGATTTTAGTAATAAAATAAATGGATGCAAGTTCCCTACTATACCCACATTGTTTTCTTTAGATTTCAGAGAATATTTAAATCGAGGAAAGGACGCCCTTATAAGTCCCCACTCCCCACGCTGCTCGTTGAGCACTAGCTCACAGCGGGTAGCAATATGTATTTCATTGAATATCTTCTACGCAGTTTACTGATGATTATGATGTAGGCTCAGAGCATAGATTACTAGAGAGAGGACAAGCCGCCGGCGGCTGCGTCGCAGATGTTAGCTCAATAGGCATACTCTGCCATACTGTGCACGCGTGCTGATCGCAGAGAACATTACGTTTCTTCCCAAAATGCCTGATATGATGCGCGTATGTATTGTTCAATAAGAGCGTAGGTATACAAGTGTGTGTTTTAGATGTGTGAGTGCTTTGTCTTGTCAATTACTTGGGCTTTGTGTGGGTTAATGAACTTGCGACAGGCGTACTCAATACAAATCGGCCGGCGTGTCCTATCTCCTTATATTCATACATCTGTGGATGTAGGTATATAAAGAAATAAAATGTACTGTTTATGGATGGATGTATGCTAAAGTATGCTTTCCTATTGAAAACAATTCTCATTCACACAACAATACTTCATGATATGTTATACCTATTTTTCTAGTAAGTGGATTGTGGATAAACTTCGAGTATTCGGGTCTGTGATTTCGAATATCTCTTTTCTTGTTCTGGGTTTCATCCCAAATATTAACATTAAGTACTTACGTCATCATTCATCATCATTGTCAGCCCGTAATCGCCCACTGCTGAGCATAGGCCTCTCTTCGAGTACGCCACCCGTCGTCCCTATACTGGGCTAATCTTATCCAGAAGTGACCCGCGATCTTCTTAATATATGAGAGTTAGAGTGGCAGCCGGATCTCTTCCAGGGATTCTTAGCACCCTTCGCCCCACCGTTACCAGAACTGCTGCCGTAGTCTGGGATAGTGGGACTGCTGGGGACTGAGGGCCGGGTCATTTGCGTACTTTCCATATGCGAAGAGGGTAATAGTCTTAAAACGCCACGCTGGCCAGTGCGTCTTGGCGAGTTTTTCTTCCTGCCACGTTTGCCTGGGATAAGTGGTACCTACAACAATAAAAGCCTGTTGTACCACTCATCCCAGTTACCGGAGGGGACCACGTGGAGGTGTGGGCCAGGAATTGGCACCCAGAATGGATGTGACGTGAATTCGAATGCAATGCAATGCATTCAATTTCCCAATCTATATACATTCTGGAGACCCTTTACCCCGTAGTACTTACTTAAAATCGTAAAACTAAATAAATTTAAAATTTAAATAACTGTACTGGAAAAATACACGCTAATTTGGCAAGTAGCTTCAAAATATGGACTATTTACTTAGGCCGAATTTCAAAATGGTATTATAACACTTGCTAGATTATTAAAGAAAAACTTGTGTTTTTAAAGGAGTGTTTGATGCATGGTGTTAATACTGTAAATTATGTAATACGGCATAGGATAAAGTTCAATTTCCATCGAGTACTTAGGTACTAGGGATCCCTTAGGGATATTTATCCTTAGGGATAAAACTTTTTTTTTGTAAACATGGCCCGGGTTTTTGTTATAACTGTTATTGCTTATGGGCTATCATATTTATCACCCGTTTGAGGCTTGACGTCGACTTTTCGGACACCCTGTACCTATAATGCTTTAATTCTGTCTTTTTACGAACGAAGTTCTTCTTCTGTGCAGTAAATAATAAATAAATAAAAAACTTGTTTCTTTGCTTGATACATTTCCTAAAATTTAAATAACGTAAAAAAGGTTTTTGGTTTCCATTATATTGTTAACGTAGGTGATATAAATAAAAAATAATTTAAAATGACAGAAAAATAAAATTGTAAGTACCTATAGTAAGTACAAAAAAGTAACTTACCTTCAGATGTTCTGTACACTAAACTAACTAAAACTAACATTACGCTAAAATTAAAGAATAAGTTTCTACACTTCATTGTTAACTGTCAAAAAAATAAAGATAACGTAAATTTAGATCGTCGGTACTCGCAAATATAAAGTATATTGCGACTGTTCCCCGAAGAAAAATACTGAGTACTATTAGAGAGGACCGCTTTTTCGCTTATAAATGGCAATTTCTTTCATAATCACATCCGCTATTTCGTTATGGGAATAACGCGACCAATATTGTTCAAACTCGAATAAATAGGTAGGTACTTAGAAACGATAACAGTTGTTTGTCTAATTTTGGCGAAACCCCCGCTTATCAGCTTGTTTACTCACATGATCATCTTCCTAGCGTTATTCCTGGTTGTGCCCTACAAGGGCCCGGGGTCCGCTTCGACACCTAAACCCAAGATTTCGCACAGGCACTAGTTTTACGAAAGTGGCTACCATCTGACCTTTCAACCCAGAGCAGAGAAAACTAGGCCTTATTGGGATTGGACCGGTTTTCTCACGATTATTACCTTCACCGAAAAGCTACCTAACGGTAAATATTCCGTACATTCAATTCAAATTCAATTCAAATCAATTTATTTAATTTCTAAGATAACATTGATGTCATTAACATTCGTTTCAGAAAACTCATTATACATAGTTCAAATAATATAAACTGAGCTTATGAATCTTATGATTGTGGTCGGCGTGTGCGATATTTTGTAAATAAAGATTACCGCCACGTAAAACATACATTATCGTCGTAGACAATAGATTCAAAATGATCTATATACGAGATAAAATACTAGCCACAGCGTGCTTTACGTGCCAGGTATAAGGCACGTTGTGTGTGGTATTTTACCTTGTAGTTCATTTCGAATCTTTTGTACTCGTATAGGTAGGTACCTTTTTTTTTTTTTTTTTTGTTGTTTAGGGGGGAAAATGCGTTACGCATACCGCCCGGGTGCAGGGGGTGACCCGAGTGGTTATGTGGGACTCCCGTATGGGCTAATGAGACCCACGGTGTACCCACTAAAAACCCCCCCACTTGCCACCTCGCCGCCATATGGCGAGGTCACGGGAACGCTTGCGCACACATCCGAGACCCCGCCGGCGGCAGCCGCCCACAAGCGGCTCCTTCGCGGATGCCCGGGGGCCCTCCACGTGAGGCACGCCAGATGTTTTGGCGCGCCTGCCTCCTCGATCTCCACCTGTTCAGTAGCGGACCCCCCTGAGTCCGCTACGAGGAGATCATGGGTGCGGAAAATCCAGCACCCGGTGGCGGATCAGGTCTGTGGTTCCGCCACCGACCACGACTCGGCCGCAGAGGATAGGGAAAGCGGCGCACCGTAATACCGGCATTCCTCTTCCTCTGCGGTCCCACCAATACCGCTTCAGCGGAACGGCCCCGCCAAGTTCGCAGGGGGTAGGGAGAGTGGCGCACCGTTATACCAACACGCCTCTCCCCCTGCGATCCCACCTCGGCCGCAGAAGATAGCGCGTGAGAACTTCTTCTGCGGTCCCTCCCTAACGCATCCTAAGCGGGCTTAGGCAAGCCCGCTAGGAGCGCCCTCCTCGGGCCAGCCGGCAGCCCAAACAGGCCGGCCCTGGGTGCCTCTTAGCTTCGCCGTGGGTGACCAGTCCACGGTTACTAAGCCCCCCCGCCCCGACAAGGCGAGCACCCTCGGGGGGGTATAGGTAGGTACCTACGTTGATGTTGATACGAGTATAGTTATTATTCAATGAACGTTTTACGTGGCGGTACTTAATCTTTTTTAGGGTTCTGTACCAAAAAGGTAAAAAAGGAACCCTTATGGTGCGACTCTGTCCGTCTGTCCGTCAGTCCGTCTGTCCGTCTGTCCGTCTGTCCGTCCGTCCGTCTGTCACACCGTTGTATATCTCAGGAACTACTTAAGCCATCAATTTGAAATTTGGAACAACTGTTAAAAGGGTTAAGACACGTGTATGGAAAATGATAAAATTAAATATACATTTTTATTTTCGGTTTAAATGACGAATATGAGGGGGGTTAAAAAATCAAAGTCTAGTAAATAAATCAAGTGGGGTATCATATGAAAGGGCTTAAGTTGCACTTTCTAAAACCGTTTTTATTTTTTTTCTACAGTGGTTAAATTTTGATTTATTAAGGAAAATGTAAAAAAAAATACCTATCCTCTTATCTCCGAAGTTTACGAAGTGAAAATTCTGAAATAATTACATATGATTAAGAGTAACATAAATAATACAGGAAAAATAAAACTATCTCTATCTAGGTTTTTTTTTTATCAAATATAATTTCTGAATTAAATTTGTGATTTACTTACTTTTGTATGAAATTTTTTATCTTCAAATTCCTATCAGATTATCGTTAAAGTCCCTTCTTTCAAATAAAAAATAAATAATCGAAATCGGTACTCGTGATAAAAAGCTATCGCTGAAATACCAACTTGAAAACTGCTATATGTGCCTACCATGCTTTTGCCCAATCATGGTTGCAGTATGGAATAATGTTGTGGGGTAGTAGTGCAAATGCCAAAGATCTATTTTTATTGCAGAAAAGATGCGTAAGAGTTCTCAGCAACATAAGAAATGAAGAGAGTTGCATACCACACTTCTGTAGATTAAAAATTCTTACCCTCACATCTCTGTACATATTGGAAACGTGCAAATTTGTCCATAAATATCCTAGTCTGTATCCCAAACCGGAAAACTTCAACTCTCATGCACACAGCTTACGTCATCGCAATAAAACAACGATTACTCGCGTCCGTAGGAAGATAACCTTAGATACCCTACACGTGTCCCCTGGGTGGTGCTAAAGAGTAATCAACCTTGGCCGCTGCACTGCACTCTTCATGAGAGCCTCGCAGCGATTAAACAGAAGCATTAATATAAATACATCCATGCAGTACAGATACGAGCATCCGAGAGTAATGACCAACCAGACTAGAGATATCGGACCCTCAGTCCGAATCTGCCAAATAAACGTTGAAGGTATCAGTAGACCGAAATGTGACTACTTGTCAAGGCTTCTAGCTGATCACAAAATCGACGTTCTGTGCATACAGGAAACTCACACTAAGGATGATCAGGACATGGAAAACAGAGGCCGAATCCCCGGGTACAGGCTCCTCAAATCGCTGAATCATCGCAGTTACGGCATCGCCACTTACATCCGAGTGGACCTGGAACAGGCTGGCGTGGTTCTCTCTGATTCCTCTGCCGAAAACTTTATCATCGTGGTCCAAGTTGCGGATATAAAGATTGTCAATGTCTACAAAAGGCGGGACTGGTGTAACATCAACCGACTCCGTACTGGCCACGGTCGCTGCGCTCACTATAAACACCGTTGCGGATGGGTGGAATCCCCAACTTGCTCGTGCGGTGCCGAGGAACAAACGATTCGCCATATAATCGAGGATTGCCCCATAACGCGCTACGCCGACGGACCCCCAGAAGACCTGATCACCCTTGGCGACAAGGCCATCAAGTGGCTGACAAACCTTAGAATTAATTTATAGTTATTATGTTTCTGTTTTAAATGCCATACGATTAAATAAATAAAATAATTCAAGCAGTTTCCGCCAAACTAACAATGTTCAGTAAAGGCCCTTACGCAATGTCTATTAGAATCTACAATAAAATCCCGCAGCTTATAAGAAACGAAGTTACATACAACACTTTTGTTAATAAACTTAAAACTTACCTCCTAACTGAATGCCCATACTCGCTACAGGAGTTCATGGGCCAATATTTTTTTACAATTTAATAGATGGTGCAAATGCAATCAAGTAGGTATGTTGTTATCTAATGTGCAGATTTTATATAAATATAACAATATGTTGATTTTTTTTAAATATATGTATGTTTAGGTTAGTTTAGTATTTAAACATGTTGCTACACCCTAGTAGGGTCCATGTCTGTACTGATTAATTTTAAGAACATCCTGTAAATACCATGGTTGCAGCAAATAAATGAATATGAATATGAATAAACAAACATACTAGGTTGTAAGTTGTTAGTACCAAAATGCAGAAGGCGCTTTGCAACGGTAACTTCTACTATTAGCTGTTTAAGATTGTTGAAGAATGAATGGGGTCCTGACATGACGGGTATGGTGTATGAAAGTTTGTACGGAACCCTCGGTGCGCGAGTCAGACTCGTACTTGACCGGTTTTTTTTTTCAAAATATCGCACGCGCCCACCAAAAACAAAGCCCATTCATAAGCTCAGTTCATATCATTTAAACTATACGGGCCGGGATTCGAACCCACGACCCTGCTTGACAGCCGCATGCCTGAACCACTATATAGGCTAACGTAGCTTCTTGTTTACTCACATAACATACAAAAGTCAAAACAACCTACGAATAGGTATTTGACCAGTTTCCTTGAATTATCGTCTGACATACTGTTTGTCTAGTTGACCTATTGCTGAAATTCGGCAATTCTAAGAAATGTTTTTCTGTTTGATTTAGTACAAATGGAATATCTGCAATTCTGAGACCATCCCATTCAGATCAGATCATAAAATACATACATATAATCACGCCTCTTTCCCAGAGGGGTAGGCAGAGATCACGGATCATCACTTTCGCTTCACTCACTTTCATAACATTTCTCATACATGCTCGTCGGTTTAGGGTCTTATCTTATCTTATCTTATATAGGTGAGGGCCCTTTCGGATGCACTTCGACCCAGTGGGATCTTTTGTGCATTTGCCCTCTCCTTTATACCTGCTCCCAGGCTTGCTCCATCATTTCCACAAAGCGGATGATGCAGTTCGCCGGGAGCACCTTGAATTCCTTTGGTTGCGGGTAACCGTTACCAAAGTAGTTCATTCTTTGTCTGGCAAGGGCATGACATTCACACAATAAGTGTTCCATAGTCTCATCCTCCTCGCCACACATTCTACAGTCTAAACTATCAGATAGTCCCATCTTGGCCAAGAGATCCCTGACCCCGAAGTGACCAGTGAACACCCCAGATATAATTCTGAGTTGCTTCCTACTGGATTTCCAGAGTTTTCTGGTCCAGCCCGAGTCCACTCCTTCTATGAAGAGCTTAGAGTGCCTTAAGCCAGCCTCATTCCTCCACTCGTGTTGGTGTTTGGTTTTGGCGTAGGCTTTAAAGGCCGATATTATGGTCCCCTGCGAGAGTCCCACAAATGGTTCTGGACCTACAAAGTGATTTGTAGAGCCCCCTCTTGCAAGCGCATCTGCTCTTTCGTTGCCGATGAAGCCCTTGTGCCCTGGTATCCAAACTAGTTGCACCTTATTGTGCCTTCCAAGTCTGTTTAGTGCTTGGACGCCATTATAAATTAGTCTAGAGTCCACTTTCGGCGCCGTAAGCGCTTTAAGGGCCGCTTGACTGTCACTGAGTATATAGATAGTCCGCCCTTTGGTTCGCCTGTCTATATTCTCCTGTACACAAGCAATTATGGCGTATGTCTCCGCTTGGAAGACAGTTGCCAAACTACCCATGCTTACACTACTACTATAGTCATTTGCATAAATGCCTGCTCCCGTACCGGATCCCATTTTTGATCCGTCCGTGTACCATATACTGTCTTCGATACCAGACTTTGGTGGTTCTAGACCTTCGGCCCACTCAACCCTGGTTGGAACTTTTGTTGTGTAGTTCCTGTGGAATACATACTTGGGTAGCATTTTGTCGCTTCCCATGTTTGTTATTCTGTCTAAGAAACCATCCATGTTTGTGTGCTTAGTCTTCGGCTTGCTATCGCTCCACAGTCCAAGAGTTCTTAATCTGTAGAGCGATTTGCGCGCCTCTGACTTAATCACCATGTGAAGTGGCGGTAGGTCCAGTAGGACTTCTAGCGCCGCTGTAGGCGTGGTACGAAACGCCCCTGTTATAGCCATGCATGCCGTTCTCTGCACCTTTCTCAGGGCCTCTCTGCATGTGCTCATTAAAGTCCTTGGCCACCATACCAGGCTACCGTACAGTATTATGGGTCTCACCATCATGGTGTAGATCCACTTCAGTACCTTGGGGTTCAGTCCCCATGTTTTGCCATACGCTGATCTACACATTCCAAATACCCTCAGGGCCTTTGTAATGGTGAGATCTGTATGCTTCTTCCAGTTCAGTTCCTTATCCAGTGTGACACCTAGATATTTCACGTCATTGGACAGTTCTAGTACCCTTCCGTACAGCTTTAACTGCTGTATTCCGCGAAGGGTCCTTTTCCTAGTAAAGGGTATTACTACAGTTTTGCCTGGATTAATGGATAATTGGTGACAGTCGCACCATCTCTCCACTTCCCTCAGTGCCTTGTTCATGATTTCTGATACCGTACTTGGGAATTTCCCATTAACCAGTATCACTAAATCATCAGCATATCCTACCGTGTGGATGGGACCTTTATTGAGTTCTATCAAGAGTGAGTTCACCACCAAACTCCATAGAGTTGGTGAAAGTACCCCACCTTGTGGACATCCCTTTGTGGCCGTGGCCATTATCTCATCCCCTAAAAGAGATGACTTTATCAGTCTGCCATTTAGCATGTTGCCTATCCATTTACATATGGTCGGCTCTATACCATGTTTTGCAGCTGCTTCGCTAATAGCATTATACGTGGTACGATCAAACGCTCCCTCCACGTCTAAGAAAGCCGCCAGGCATAGTTCTTTATTCTCTATAGCCTGTTCAGCCTTGGTTGTTACCAGATGAAGTGCCGTTTCCGTTGACTTTCCTGGCTGATATGCACATTGCAGTTCGTGCAGCGGATGTCTCCTTAGTGGGCCATCCCTTATGTGTCTATCTACCAACTTCTCCAATGTTTTGAGGAAAAATGACGATAGACTTATCGGCCTATACGATTTGGCCTCACTGTTTGGGTAGGTAGGTTACTTTTACCATCCTCCACACACGCGGTACGTGTGCGAAGGCTAAGCACGCTCGGTTTAGGGTACTTTTGATCTGGCCTTTCTGTAAGATTTCTCCAATTTGAATAATAAATAAAATATACCTGTATAAATAGTTTTTTAGTGACGTGGACATCAGCGTCATCGAATCTGCTTATAGCCAACAGGGCTGATCGCAAGATTTGGATTAGAAAAAAAAAAAAAAAAAAAAAAAAGTGGCGTGGACATTATACTTTATACAGTTTTATTTTGTTAGGGATTTTGTGGTACAGTTACACTACCGTACGGTTGTAAGGAGCATTTTTGTAAATTTTCAGTTTGGGCTCAAGTACAGTCAAGGTTACCAATATGTATATGCCCAAAGTTGCAAAAATATGTATACAACAACCTTACTTCCGTAGTAATAAGGTATATATACATATTTCTGTAAATTTGTGGTGTATAGATATTGGTGACCTTGACAGTACCTAATTCTAGTTTCTGTTGACGTCGAGCGTTTTCGCTGAATTTAAAAAGATGTAGATTTTTATGGACAAAGGGCATTGGGCAACATTGCATGACAACAATTGATCCTCTGAGAGGCCCTTAAGGCCCTCAGAGAGTTTGTACCGTAACAAATCCGTTACTGTGGCCGCACTGCAGCCCAAACGGAAAAAAAAAAAAAAAATTACAACAATTGTCGTTTTTACGGTTCCGTAGCCAAATGGCAAAAAGCGGAAACCTTATGGATTCGTCATGTCTGTCTGTCCGTCCGTATGTCACAGCCACTTTTTTCCGAAACTATAAGAACTATACTGTTGAAACTTGGTAAGTAGATGTATTCTGTGAACCGCATTGGGCCAATCAACTATATTGGTTGGTCGTTGTCGTTGCCCTGGTTATGTCTCCTGGGTCACTATTTAAAATTAAAACTATGATTTGATGTGGTTTAAATCCACTAAACACGTGTTTTTATTATATTGGTAAACACATTCCATGGTCGGGGCATCTCCTTAGCGTGACAGCAATTTATAATATTTTTTCTAAGAAATTCTGTCACTGATGTCTCTTGGCTTACCGGGACAGGATAACAACAAGAAAAAGTTGAAAAAAAACAAAAAAATTTGGTGGTTCCCCATAGGCCCATACTTACAACTGAAACTGAAACACAATTTTTTTTTCGTCATACCCATACGTGTGGGATAGGTCTTCAAAAAAAACCGGCCAAGTGCGAGTCGGACTCGCGCACGAAGGGTTCCGTACCATTATCTATTAAAACGGCAAAAAAATCACGTTTGTTGTATGGGAGCCTCTTGTAGCCTAGTTGGTAGTGACCCTGCCTACGAAGCCGGAGGTCCCGGGTTTGAATCCTGGTAAGGGCATTTATTTGTGTGATGAGCACATATTTGTTTCTGAGTCATGGATTTATTTATTTATCTATATAAGTATGTTTATCGTCGTCTAGTACCCACAGTACAAGCTTTGCTTAGTTTGGGACTAAGCCGATTTGTGTAAGAATGTAAAAGAAAAAAAATATAAGTATAAAAGATTATGTATTATTTCTGTTTTTTAGTATTTGTTGTTATAGTGGCAATAGAAATACATCATCTGTGAAAATTTCAACTGTCTAACTATCACTGTTGTTGAGATACAGCCCGGTGACAGACGGACAGACAGACAGACAGACAGACGGACAGCGGAGTATTAGTAAAAACAAAAGTAAAACGGGACCCCCGTTTTACTCTTTGAGTACGGAACCCTAATGATATTGAGGTTTCTAATATCATTTTTAGGGTTACTTTTTTTTTCTAAACTGAATAGTTTGCGCGAAATACACTTACTTCCAAAGTGGTAAAATGTGTGTCCCCCCCCCCCCCCCCCCCCCTCTGTAATGATAAAACTAAAAAAAAAACCGGTCAAGTGCGAGTCAGATTCGCGCACCGAGGGTTCCGGACCACCCCTTCAATAGAAATAAGTCCACTATAAACTGACACTCGCTAAGTATGTATTCACATACTTAGTACGTGTCAGTTTATACTGGATATTTAATTTTCAGTGATGTTTCTAAAAGTTTACGGTTTTCGCAATTTTTCCTTTATCTGTGCTATAAGACGTTACTTCGTACCAAATTTCAAGATTCTGAGTTAACGGGAAGTACCCTGTAGGTTTTGATTTCCTTGCGAGTTTCGAAAATTTGCGGCATAAACGGTTATATCTTTTTCAACACACCTGCTCGTAAAGTAGGTCTTATTACAGCGTATTTACACTGATAATGCAGAATATTACCCATGCCGTGCCTTTTACATTACATTATCGCACTAGTGCCTTTTCATTACATATATTTTTAAATATTAGCAAAATAATGCAGAATATTACCCATGCCGTGACTTTTACATTACATTATCGCACTAGTGCCTTTTCATTACATATCTTTTAACATTTAAATTTTTTTTTTTTCCTCGCAAATGTGTTGAAAAACGTCGTATGAAACACGTGAGCATTGGTCATTACACTTCTCGTCTCCATTAAGCCTTCGCCTTCGGCTCAGGCTTAAAAACCGACTCGGGTGTAATGACCAACTTAGCACACTTGTATCATAATGTACTATTGATTGCGTTGGCTAAGAAGTTTTTTTTTAGAGCTCCAAGGAACAGTCGACTTAAGTATTTGATATAAATTTCAGCTTGATACCTCCACGCGTTCCGGAGAAATAGGGTATTGACAGTCGGACGGACGGACGGACGGACAACAAGGTGATCCTATAAGGGTTCCGCTTTTTCCTTTCGAGGTGCGGATTCCTAAAAATACATGATGTACAGTCAGGGAATGAAAAGGTTGATCACCTTAAGATCTGTTTTTGCTTGCTCAGTATAAGTTATCAGTATCTGCTTTATCGACCAAGTGTCAGACACATTCCGTCCCGTCATAATGAATGTCATTTCACTACACCTCTTTGAATTTTGGAAAACGAGTTAAAAAAAGAAAAAATAACGTATACAAGAAATAGCAATGATGACATTGACAGGACCTGTCACTCACATTTATAGTTTTAATAATTTTAAGCGAAGAGTATTTAATCATTAATGATTTATCAAACTTGACACAACGTAATGGCAAGATCAAACTGATAAAAAGGTTTTAGTTCAACTATTAATAGTCAAGAAAAATTCGTCTAAGTAAATTTTAACTTTGTTGTCAAACTGTTGAACATAATTTTCAATACAATACAGACAGTCTGATACACAGTTTAAAAAGGAAACAACGTGCTTGCAACGCGTAAATGATTTGATTTGAAAAATGATCAACCTTTTCAATCCGCCACTGTACATTACCATGCAAACTTCCACCGAAAATTTGTTTGAACGAGATCTAGTACCTAATATATTGCTGTCGAAAACAGATTGAGTCGGCTTGGTTTTAATATATTTCCTATAAATAATCACTCCAGCTATACAGTCCATCAGAAGTCCTTTATATTTGGTATAGTCAGAGAGACCCCTTGAGCCAATCCGAGGCTTGTCACCATGGCGCCGAGTCCACCCGCGCCTGCGCGCGACCACTGCGACCAGTTGCCAAATGTCGACTTGTGACATGATGACAAAAATAACAATATTTGTTATACGTGATCATTATTTTATTTATAGTCTACAAACAATGTGAAATCTGTATTAGTGAAGTTTACGCGGTGAATATTATTTGTGATTTTTTATGTGCTTTTTTACCTTAGCTTTAATTTTGTTCTCTTTCTTTCTGTTAACTGTTTTAAGTTTTTATTTTCGCATGTCACTTCCAATCTTAGGATCTCAACAGTCACAACCTCAACAATCACCTTCAGGGTCATTGGAAAACCTTATAAAATGCCCGCACTGCCCCCATGCAGGCTCGATTCTTCAAGGGTCAAAGAGGCCTAAATATCCACAACAGCCGCATTCATTCTCACCGAAGCATAACTACCAACCCAGATCCTTCCCCAGCATCCACGCCAAACCTCAATACCACACCTATTAGGCCATCACTTCCAGAAACCTTATCAAACCTGAAACAATCTACTTCTATTATAAAAAGAATCCCTCGAGGAGCTCGGGTACAAGTTGCTCAAAAACTGAACGACGAAATAAAAAACGCCATTTCCCAAAATACGTCTGAAGCCTGGGAGCAGCTCTTAACGTTCCCCTACAGGGTCCTTCACGTAAAAGACCCACCGCAGAAAGGAACTTCGCTCACAACGCGCATAAAGCAGAATTGCATTCATCCTCACGACATCCAAAATCTATCGATATCCAAACCTAGATACAATGCCTCCTTAACTCGTTTAATAGAGTCCAAAATAGGCGAAGGCAACATAAAAAGTGCAGCCCGACTTTTGTTCTCCAGTGACACTGTTGCCCCAAACTCACCTGAAACATTAACCGCGCTACGGAGTAAGCATCCACCTGCCCCAGCTAACCACATACTCCCTGATCCACCAGACCCGTCCTTACCTTGCCTGCAAGTATCTCCCGAAGTAGCTCTAAGAGCAGTGTTGTCATTCCCAAGTGGCTCTGCAGGCGGCCTAGATGGCCTGACGCCGCAACACCTAAAGGACCTAATCGGCAACTGCTCCACGGATACTTGTGAGTCCTTACTAAGCTCATTAATATCCTTGATAAATTTCATGCTTGCAGGCAGGGTAACTACGGATGTGACAGATACGTTATACGGCGCAAACCTCTGCGCTCTTATAAAAAGGGACGGTGGCATCAGACCGATCGCGGTAGGTACTACCTATCGCCGCTTGGCTGCCAAATGCTGCTGCAGCATTGCGTCAGAGACACTAAGTCCCTACTTTCAGCCAACTCAGTTAGGTTTTGGCTCTAAGAGCGGTTGCGAGGCAGCTGTTCACGCTTTACGGACTTTTATTTCTCAGCAACCTGGCGAAGTCCTCGTAAAGGTGGATGTGAAAAATGCTTTTAACTCCGTAGATAGGGGCGCCCTGCTGACCCAAGTGAAGGAAAAAATACCTCAAATTTACTCTTTCATATGGCAGTGCTATAGTACCCCCCTCAAAACTACTTTTTAAAAACAATATTTTATCCTCTGAAGTAGGTTGTCAGCAAGGCGACCCCTTAGGCCCAGCCCTATTCAGCCTCGCCATACACCCCATTATTAGTAAACTAAATTCCAAATTTAATGTTTGGTATTTAGACGACGGTACTCTCGGAGGTGATGTGAATGAAGTTTTAGAAGATCTTCGTCAACTAAACTTAGAATTCCACGCTATAGGCCTAGAGCTTAATTTTTCCAAATGCGAAATTTTCTTCTCAGACACATACCAGCAAAAAGATACTGCACTTTCGCAATTCCGAACCTTAGCACCCAATATCAAATTACTGGATAAAAGCTCACTCCACCTCCTTGGGTCGCCGATTTTGGATGATTCATTCCCTGATTTTGTAGAACAAAAAATTCAAAAATTTCATTCAGTGTCAGATCGCCTGCTCCAAATTAACACGCATATGGCGTATACCATTATAAAATTTTGCTTATTTGTTCCACAGTTCACCTATATGCTTCGTTGTAGTCATTTTTGGAAATTCCCTCACCTTCTGGCACCTCTTGACGATATCATTAAAAAAACCATCTCATCAGTCACTAACATCGATCTGAATGAAATCCAATGGACCCAAGCTTCTTTGCCAATTCGGCATGGCGGCATTGGGATTCGTAAAATTTCAAGCGTTTCTCTCCCAGCTTTTCTCTCGTCAGCACACGGCTCCCAAAAATTAATCAGTCAAATACTAAAGCCTCCTCACAATAATTTTGTAATCCCTTTTCTCGCTGAAGCCGAGTACCGTTGGAAAGAGCTATGTCCAACTGCAGACCTACCAAACAAACCCCATTCGCAGAGGCAATGGGATGGGCCGCTGTGTGAGCTGGTACGGGATAACCTTTATGAAACGTCTTCCAGCTCCGCAGATCGCGCGCGTCTCCTTGCCACTGCTAGATGGGAATCCGGCGGTTGGCTACAGGCACTCCCTTCACACAACTTAGGTACAATATTAGACAACAAAACTTTTAGGGTTGCCGTGTCACTGCGTCTTGGAGTGACATGCGTCGTTCCACATCGGTGTCACTGCGGTTGCACTGTCGACAAATTTGGGCACCATGGCCTCTCCTGCCACAGGAGCACAGGCCGCATCCCGCGTCACGCCAGCCTGAACGACCTCATCCGTCGGGCTCTCGCTAGTGCCGGAGCTCCGGCCGTCTTAGAGCCTACTGGTCTTGCCCGGGACGACGGCAAGAGGCCGGACGGCATGACGCTTGTGCCCTGGAGCTTGGGACGGCCACTGGTATGGGACGCTACCTGCGTCGATACCCTTGCGCCGTCCCACCTTCCTGGAACCTCAACTAGGGCTGGTGCTGCTGCTGACTCAGCCGAGTCACACAAAAGGCTCAAATATGCTGGCATTGACAGTGGCTTCATGTTTGAGCCTTTTGGCGTCGAGACCTTAGGGCCATGGGGCACCAGCGCATTAAATCTATTTAAAGTGCTTTCTAAGCGCCTTGTCGACGCTTCTGGTGACCAGAAGGCTGGCGCTTACCTAGCCCAACGCATAAGTATTGCCATACAACGTGGCAATACCGCCAGCCTCCTGGGCACCTTGCCGCCTGGCGCCGATCTTGGACAAGTTTTTTATTTATAATCTTATCGTTATTTGTTTAATTTTAATTTTTCCTGTGTGCATTATGTTTCTACTTATTTTTTTACTTACTAGTTGTGTTTATCCATATTTTAGGCTTACTTAATTTTATTAGTTTAGTTTTAATGTCATTTAATGTAAATATTATTAATTTAATTGTGTGACTAATTAAATAAAAGTACCTAAGTATTTTTTTTAATACGTCATAAATCGTAAACCGCAATTTATTTTACGGAAAACTTTATGGGCGAGTCCGACTCGCACTTGGCCGTTTTTTTTATTTTTTGCAGCGGCCAAGGAGCTATCGTTGGTTTTCGTATTATGATAGCCTGTGCGGGGGGCAGGGTAGCCGGAGGCTCAAGGCCATTCAGAACAGGGAGCCCCTTAACTTAGTACTGCTCTTTAGTAGGATGCTCAGTGCGTATACAAATCGGGAAATTACATTTTTGGTTTTGGCATTGTGCAGTTTAAGTGGCTATCTAGCGTAAGGCTCAACAGATGGCAACAGAGTGCAATCGGTAACTTCTTCTAGCTTTAAATTCTGCAGTGTTTAAATTAAGGGGCGTTTTTGTCTCGGTCTAAATTGAATTAATTTTGATGTACTTATCGTTATTAATAATGAGGTTGTGATCTTCGAGCCACTGAGTTAATATGTTTAAGGTTGATCCGATATGTGAGTTGTTATTTGGACACTCGAATAGGATAGATACGTCATCAGCAAACATAACGATCTTATGTGTAAGTACTAATCTTTGGAGGGTAATTTTGTATATATTAGGAACAGTATGCCCATGCGGGCACAGCTTTCGGGTAGCAGGCGTCACGAACTTAGACCCATAGACAATAGATCACCGGTTCCGGTTCGAAGGACCACAATAGGATATTAAATAAAATAATGCAACTTTTAAATAGACGTAGGTACGTTTATTAATGAAAAAATACACTAAATTTAGAACGTCAGCTGCCATATTCAAAGTTTATATAAAAAATGTATTTTCTTACAGGTATTTCACTGTAAAGTTATAAGGTTTATTTTTAAGTACCTTAATAATACTTATAACAGTTATAACTTGTTGACATCGTGGTAATATTATTATTATTATGTCATTGGTTTTTAACATGTACATGCGAATTTATACTGTAATTTCTTATCATAATAGTAAGGTAAAACACCCAATGTCCGACACAGAACCATTGATCGACATTAAAAAAGTTAAGAAAAAAAATTAAGGGTAGTTTCTCTTTTATGAGCGCATTTGAAGCATAAACAATAGACGAGGGTTATCAAGCTGTCATTGAGGATGAAGTTTCATACATTCGTCCATTTTGAATAAAATGGCGGAGTGATATGTTCGACCACGAGAGTTCTCCAACGAAATTCCAGTTTTGTTAGTGAAATCACTAAGGAGGTGAGTCAGATTTATTGCCCATAACTTTATCGAAAATGTTAGTTATTTATAAAATTAAGATAAAAATTCACTACTTCTTAATCATTTTATTACAAGGGTAAGGTTATATTAAAATGTCAAAATACGCATGTCGGTAATTGGAGTTTTATATCTTCGCTTGTTCTAATCATCGACAAATGCCGAAACGTTTTTTTTTATTATTGTGTGCACCTTATTCTATTATTTAGCTAAGTTTGTCCAGCACTCTAAAAATATAGTTCTTTCATTTAAATTGTCAAACTGCTTCCAATGATCGACAGCCGTGTCGATGATTGGATTTTCCATACATTCCAATGATCGACAGCCGATGTGTCGATGATTGGATATTCTATATGTTAGTGTATATGTTCCAGTAACCGACATTGTTTTGCAGGAATGGTGCCAAAAAATTACACGCCTTTTCAAAATGCACAAGCTATAGAAGCAGTCAGAAAAGGTGCAAAAACTGCAACTGCTGCAAAAAGATTGGTGTACCCAGAATTACATTAAATTTATTATAAGTTAATGAAAGCGATTAAACGATTGAACTTTTTGTTTCTCTTTCGATTGCCTAGGTGGCGATGTGGACGAATTCAACGACGGGTTTGTGGAAGCTATCCGTGCCACTGGGTCTAAGTTCTTCAAGTCACAGCGGGGGGCCAATAGAACTAAAAGGCTCTCTAGCTCCACTCAGAAGCTCATGAAGGAAAGGAGTGAAATGACTCTGCAGTCTTCAGCCGATGCGACTTTATACAGGCAACTCAATAAACGGATCTCCCTTACCCGCGATCTGCGCCAATTCAATACGAACCGTATTGAAGAGGACATCGAGCGAAATAAGGGCTCTAGAGCCAGCTCGCAAAGTTGAAAACTGAAGACGGGAGAGTCGTTTCTTCCAAACCTGAGCTTTTGAGTGAGATAGAGCGTTTTTAAGGACAGCTATACACGTCAACTCGCAGAACCGAAGTTGGTCTGGCGGGAGACCCTAGAGCTAGACAAACCCGACACTATACCGACGACATCCCGGACATCAGCCTGTACGAGATTAGAATGGCTCTAAAACATGTTAAGAACAGCAAGGCACCCGGTGAAGACGGAATTACAGCCGAACTCCTGAAGGCGGGTGGAAAACGATTCCTTACGGCCCTTCAGAAGTTGTTCGACACCGTCTTACTGGAAGGGAGAACGCCAAAGGCGTGGAACAGAGGTGAGGTGGTGCTGTTCTTCAAAAAGGGTGACAGCACCCTGCTGAAGAACTACCGACCCATCTCACTTCTGAGCCATGTCTTTAAGCTGTTTTCAAGAGTCATTACGAATCGTCTCGCACGCAGACTTAATGACTTCCAGCCTCCGAACAAGCCGGTTTCCGAAGAGGCTAAAGCCGTAGACCACACATACATATGCTCCGTCAGGTTATACAGAAGACTGAGGAGTATAACCTGCCTATGTGCTTAGCGTTCGTGGACTACGAAAGAGCCTTCGATTAATTCGAAACTGGGCTGTACTACATGTAGTGCACAGTCTCTCCAGCGGTGCCAAGTAGACTGACGCTATATCGAAGTACGGAAGTGATTGTACGAGAACGCCACTATGTCAGTCCGACGCCAGGATCGGAGCTCGAAGCCTTTTCCGCTGCAGCGGGGTGTCAGACAAGGGGATGTTACTTCCCCAAATTACACATTTAGTTCCCAGGTGTACTTGAAGCATTATTACAGTTCACTCGTGATGTATAAGCTGCAAGCTGGTGTTATAATACTCTAACAATTATCCTTTAGTCAGCCGTCTGACTAAGAGCATTATAGGAGGGTAGAGATACGGCAACCGCTGTTTAACGGCCTATACTTGTACGATGTTATAGAGCTAGCATTTTAATAGAGCACACGTGGTCATTTATAAAGCCAATGTTTACTTGTTTTAGACTGTTATACAGCTAGTAGCTGTAGTAGGACTTGTTTGTGATCATTAAAATAACCTTTTTTTACTAGCTGTACATAAGAACACAAGTTCACATTAGAATAAATTTATAGGCATTGGCTCTGTAGTGGTACAAATGTGGGACTTCATATAGATAACAGCATTCTAACAGAACACATGTGAACCTATATACGCTTCACGGCATTAAATTGGAGTTATAACAGTTCACATAGCCGTATTTCATTTCCACCATTTTGTTCTCGTAACCTAAAATATTTACCAAATAATCTCCAAAATTATCATGCAGATTTATCACAAAATAAGCAGATAGACCGTTTGAGTTTTGGTTTCATGTTATAATTAATTACCGTAGTATAATTATAATGCCAATATAATATCAAAAACTGAAAATTTTAGATTTCCTCTCAACCAGTTTTAAATATTTTAAAATGAATTTCGCGTTTTTACAGAGGCGCGTGAATATTTTAGCTGTAAATATGTATACATTTCACGATAAAGTTGCATTCCCATGGCATTAACATGATTAAGTATTTAAAACAGGTATACTTACCGCGTGTTATCATAAATTTATATATCCAATGATAATAATCAGCCGGAGTTGTAAATGTATTTCTTGATAACCTTTTAGCACTCTACCATGAAAATAATAAAATGATGAAATAATTTAGGACACACGTGAACTTTAGGTTGCACTAGAGTACTTTTGTCGGATTTTATAACTGTGAAGGCTGTGTATTTAGCCACTTGTTACTCTTTATTACACTCATGTACGTTGTATGGTTCACACTGCGTCCCATATAGTGCCGTAAGGCCCGTAAGTCAGCCTTAAGTCCGATTTTACTACTTAAACTGCTATTATAATGCTATTATACTGCTAATGTACAGCCATAGTGAACTTAAGGCTGTCTAATTTGTGCCCAAACTGGTTCTATAAGAGCATTATAGCAAGCTATACAGCTCTTATACAGCTGACTTGAACAGCTTGTGGAGTACATGTGAACGACTAGACATCTTATATAGAACCCGGAATGTTACTTGGGTAGGCTAAAAATAATCTAAATCTACTTTGTTTTTTTTGGTAAATTATATAGTACCACACTTTTTTTACTTTAAAATAATATAGAATGAACCCTAAACTTTTACCCAGTGCATTAAAGTGTCATGTAATATCATAAAGAAACGAGATATTTACAAAATGCTCGATTTTTTACGTTAAAGTGTCGATAATTGGGTGTTTTACCTTACATTACTTACCTAGGGCGGTTAAACAAAGAATGTCTCAGATCGCAGGTATTTGACGCCCGAGCCGAATATGCGCTCTGAGGCTTTCTTTATTACCGCCCGTGGTAAGTACAACATTTTACGTCTCTATCTGGCCAGGAAGTGGGGTTTTCCGCACGCATAGTGTGCGGTAATTCCTACTTTATGGCCAGGTATGACGTAAAATAATAGTACATTATGATACAAGTGTGCTATGTTTCGCTTCGGCTCAGGCTTAAAAACCGACTCGAGTATAATGACCAATGCTCACGTGTTTCATACGACGTTTTTCAACACATTTGCGAGGAAAAAAAAAAAAATTAAAATGTTAAAAGATATGTAATGAAAAGGCACTAGTGCGATAATGTAATGTAAAAGTCACGGCATGGGTAATATTCTGCATTATTTTGCTAATATTTAAAAATATATGTAATGAAAAGGCACTAGTGCGATAATGTAATGTAAAAGGCACGGCATGGGTAATATTCTGCATTATTTTGCTAATATTTAAAAAGATATGTAATGAAAAGGCACTAGTGCGATAATGTAATGTAAAAGGCACGGCATGGGTAATATTCTGCATTATCAGTGTAAATACGCTGTAATTAGACCTACTTTACGAGCAGGTGTGTTGAAAATTATCTTATTTTTCTCCTCTTGATGAGTCTTGACTTCCTCATACGACTAGCAACAGTGAGGGCCCCAAAACTTATAAACTAAAGCAATCTAGGCACTATTTATAGGTATACATAACACCCTCAATCTAATTAAGCACTTTATTTCACACAAAAACAGGTAAAAAATATATACATGTCACACAATAGATCAAAGTACAAAGGCGAAGGAGGGTTATCGCGTCGTGGTTACCATTTGGTTGCCAGTTTATCACTTATATCGCGTTATCGCTGTGGATAGGCTCGGGACTGGTCGAAGACCTGTAGGGCGTCCTACGTACCGGTGGGGTGATGAACTACAAAAAAACTTTAATGAACTTGAAAGACAGGGAAGCCTGCGGCGCTACCATGAACTTCGAATCTCGAACTTCGTATATCTCCGCCTCTATCGCACTTATGGTTTATGGTACTCGAGCGACCGAGACGGAGATATACGAAGTTCGAGATTCGAAGTTCGTGGTAGCGTCGCTGGCGGTCATAAGTAAGTAGGTAGTATCGCTGTGAGATACTACTTACTTATCCACCACGTTCCGACACGTACCAAAATCCGTCTCGTTCCGATGAGTATGCGAGTGCTAGACTGACGGATGTCTTATCCCCAACGATTAGTGATAAAATTTTAACCATTTTAGGCCTGCTTGGACTACTCTTTGCTACAAACGGAGCACCGGGACACGGCCGAACGCGGGTACGGAAGCCTTTTCCTCGCATCCATCCCTTTTACGACGAGCCAGTAGCTAAGACTGCCAACAGACTGCTTGCACATGTCTGGATTTCCCCTGCACTCGATTACTGGGATTGTGCGGAAGTCTTGCAGACACGACCCTGGGCCCGCGGTTAAGTCTCCTGGGCTGAGGTCGCGGTAGCCAGAAGTGAACTGTGAACAAGCGATAAAAGCGTTTTTATGATGATGAATATGATTATATCCTCCCAGACGTCGACGGCGTCATCCTGACAAATTTTATCTAGGGTTGAGAAACATTACGTGCTTGGGCTCGAGCGTGACTTGCAAAATTTGGTTTTGAACGTATGACCGCAAGAGTCACAGTGACATCCGAATATAAATTCCAACAACAGTGCTTCATTGTTGGTAAATGCGCTGAATAGCCCGAAAAACTTTTGGGTGCAACAAAGTGCTCCTAGTTGTTCCTATTATTTATGTTTCCACTGCACTTTGTTCAATTCAATTTACTGACTGATTTATTTTAACAATAAGAACAAAATCCAGTTTTATTAAACACCATAATTTATAAGTCGCATTTTCTTTATTTTGCACGTACGGCCGCAAGAGGCACAGTGAAGCTGGCCGCTAAAGTTGTACCTTAAGTGTAGTAGGCTGCTCCAAATATAAGCGAGATCACATTTCCCTGTCCCTTCCTCTCTACTAAACAAAACCCTCACTTGAAAAATAATAAAAGAGGCTGTAACGTAACGCCGACCACAAACAAATCAAACAATACATTCACGAGCACTGTTCAAAATATTGAGCCTATACGTTATGAGTGTTTTGAGCCTATTAAGTTTCATTATTTACATTAATTAACGTTATAATTAGTAATAATAGTTATTTGTTAAACAAGGGGGAAAAGTTGTATTTTACCTGCGAGTGTTCATCTGAAACACGAGCTAGCGAAATGATTCTATGATTGACCACGAACGAAGCAAGTGGTTCAAAAATAGAATCTTGAGCGTAGCGAGTGTTTCAACACACGAGACGTAAAGTAACTTTTCACCCGTGTATAACACAAAACTTTTCACCTCACTACAGCGAGAAAAATAAGAAAATGGGTACCTAAGACAAAAAAAAACATTTAAAAAATATTTATTATATATAGGTATATATGTCACATATGTCACATATGTCACATATGTCAGGAAAATAAAACTTAAACGAGCCAAACATTTAGTACTTTTAACGTTCTATGTTTTGTTAGCTGTCACATGTCACTTAAGCTGCGCTCAAATGTCAAAACTCTTTCTTCACATGTGGATAAACAGCGAGTTTCTCAATAGGTATCAAACATACGACCGCTTTAGCCTAGTTGGTAGTGACCCTGCCTACGAAGCAAGAGGTCCTAGGTTTGAATCCCGGTAAGGGCATTTATTTGTGTGATGAGCACGAATATTTGTTCCTGAGTCATGGATGTTTTCTATGTATTTAAGTATTTATTTCTTTATATAAGTATGTTTATCGTCGTCTAGTACCCATAGCACAGGCTTTGCTTAGTTTGGGACTAGGTAGATTTGTGTAAGATTGTCCGCAAATATTTATTATTATTATTATTTTGTTTCTTTAAATTTCTCAGTATTTACCTAAATACTGATGTAATGGGAAGCACGGGGCGAAGCCAAGTGCATCTCATATACCTATTACCTTTTAATTAAGACGGAAGATTTTGATGATGATGATTTGAGAGAAGATCTTGATGATGATGATGATCTGAGATAACATCTTGATGATGATGATGATCGGAGAGATGTTCTTGGTTTGACTCGGGTGGAAGATGAGTAACTGATGGGTGTGCATGGATCTGTACGTTAGTGAGTGAATCATTCTGTAGGAATTTTCTGACTATTCTACAAGTGTTTAAAATTACAGCTTTCTGCATTGCAGTGTAAGAAAACGGTGGTAATGATAGGGTTTTGATAGAGGTATGCAACTGTTGAGGGATGACACCTGTAGTGGACAACACGATGGGTACTATAGTGACGTTTCTCAGTTTCCATATTCTGGTTAGTTCATCCTTTAAATCGGTATATTTGGTTAGTTTACCAGCTATTGTACTTTGTAAGTTGTGGGTGTTTGGAATTGCTACGTCAATTAAAAGAGCCGTCTTATTGATTTTGTCCACTACAGTGATATCCGGTCTATTGAAGTATGTAGTTCGGTCTGTTAAAATGGCTCTATCAAAAAACATTATGTGGGTTTGGTTTTCTAGCACATCTTCAGGCGTATACTTGTAGTAAGGAATGGCTGGCTGAGGAATTAAGTTATATTTAATTGCTAGTTTCTGATGTACTATGTTGGCAACTTGGTCGTGTCTGTGCTTGTATTTAGTTTGAACTATTGATCTGTATCTCTAGTATAAGTTTTATCGGTACATATACGTTTTCGAACGCGTTTGCGTTTAGTTTCAATTTGTATGGCAACGCGTAGTTCCTATAGTTACCATCAGAGGCGCTGTTTGCGTTGCCATATAAATTGAGACTAAACGCAAACGCGTTCGAAAATGTATTGTATGGATAAAACTTATACTAGAGCCTCTGCATGCTCCGGTGATGTGTTGAATGGTTATTATTATACAAAAAGGGCTTTCCGAGCTAGTGAGGTGAAAAAATACTTACAGCGACAAAACTGTATCCGACCCACAATAGGTCCCAACCTGCCGGACAAGTTGGCTCGTCCGCAGTCTGGCTGTGCAGAACGATTACGTTCGTCGGTACTTCGCAGACAGCACATCTTGAAATGTAGTCTATAATTTCCTCCCCTTCAATCTGAGATTCTCGGTTAGATAAATCAGTTGTTAACCAGAAGCTGTGAGCTTCTCTGAAATACATGCCTAAGCTAGTGTCAGAGTGGAATGACTGGAATGGTGTCGTACTGAATTTTCTTACACACGATCCCGTACTACTCATATCTTTAGAGAACAGCGAGTATCCTTCCCATAGTTTCACATGTCCTGGTGAGCATTGAGGAACTATACTGGACTGACTGTGTGTCACTAGAAGTATCCCAGTCGAGCTACGGTCTGCCTGGGATATTGGCCCCTCTTGAGCTAGAAAAGAAAGTTTGATAATTATTTTGGCATTCTCAGTGCTGTGTTTAGGTCTGTAGTATTACTAATAAATAACTATGACTGGAACTATCTTCGGGTGGATTTTGCAACAGGCCAAGGATAAGTTACATGAAACAAATAAATGAAAAAGTAGCAGTCACGTCATATAAAGAGGTCAAGGAGGCGGCCCTAGATAGAGTCAGATAGAGGGAGCTACACCGACAAGAGTCTTACCCTTAAATTTATGATGAATGTGCTACGAGTATCATCCGTTTGCGGCTTGACTTCGACTTTTAGGACAACCTATATTTATTTCCATTTATTATGTTTGTATACCTAGTAACCTGAGCAAGATACGGTCGCGCTATAGGTATATGAAAAACAACAATATATATAAATATCAGCATTTTTTTCACATCAAAGATTTGCTATGGTATAGGTAATTGGACTAAGTAACAGTACATTTAATACCGTGACGACGGTAACAAATAATAAAAAGTTATACATAACTAGGTGATAAAAAGTACTTAAAAAAAATTAAAATGGCAGAAAAATAAAATAATATAAAAATAAAGGTACAAAAATAGTTGCTTACCTTCAGACGTCCTGTACAAGAGCACTAAAACTAACATCACGCTAAAATCAAAGAATACGTTTCTAAACTTCATTGTTTACCGTTAAAAAAATAAAGATAAATGTAAATTTTGATCGTGGGTACGCGCAAATATTATATTGCGACTGTTCCCGGCAGAAAAATACTGAGGACTGTCAGAGAGGACCGCTTATTTTATACTGCTTATAAATGGCGATTTTTTTCATAATCACACTTCCGCTGTTACGTTATGGGAATAAACGCGATCAATATGGTTCAAACTCGAATAAATAGGTAGGTACTTAGAAATGATAACAGTTGTTTGTCTAATTTTGGCGAAACCCCTGCTTATCAGCTTGTTTACTCACATCATCATCTTCCTAGCGTTATTCCCGGTTGAAATATGAAATGAAAAAATGAAATATTATGAATAAATATGATTATGATTATGATTATGATTATGTTGCGCCCGGGGTCCGCTTCGACACCTAAACTTAAGATTTGGTATAGGCACTAGTTTTACGAAAGCGACTGCTATCTCACCTTCCAACCCAGAGGGAAAACGTATTATTGGAATTAGACCGGTTGCTTTCGATTAGAACCCACGACCGCCGCTTGACAGCCGCATGCCTGAACCAATGGGCTACCGTAGCTTCTTGTTTACTCACATAACATAACATACAAAAATCAAAATAACCTACGAATAGGTATTTGACCAGTTTCCTTGAATCATAGTTTGACCTACTGTTTGACTAGTTGACCTATTGCTAAAATTCGGCAAATCCTAAGAAATGTTTTACTGTTAGTGGTTACCTAGTTACTTAGAGTAGGAAAATCGGCAATTCTGAGAACATCAGTGGCGGCGCGTGAAATTTTCCGATGGGCAACCCGGAGCAAAAAAATGTTATGAAAGAGTTTCTAAGACTGTAAAGAGGTCCCTATAACCTATATGTATGTATATAATAGAAATTTTAGGCAAGCCGGTGGGAATCGGCTTGTATGGGCGCTCCGCCACTAGAGAACATCATCCCCCTAGGATTTATTCCGTAAGTGCCCTTAACGAGCCCGAGTACCCCTCCCCTCACCACATCCCAAGATTTTGCGTAGGCACTAGTTTTACGTAGGCGACTGCCATTTTTTATTATTATTTATTTAATAAGTACAATTTACTTTATACCTACTAAAAATTCAACATTGCCCCACAAAACTGTAGTAAACCGTTTGACTATAGGAACGGCAGTTTGGTAAGGCATTTATAAACATAAATAACAGTGTAATATACTGTATAAATCAGTAATACTAAACTATAGGTATAGGTATTATAGGTGTGATCAATGGGTTTTAATGACGAATACTCTTATGTGATATAATGACCTTACAATCCAGAGGGAAAACAAGACCGTATTGGGATTAGACCGGTTATACCTTCACCGAAGTCTGTTAAATATCAAATGATATTTGCATAGGTTTTTGCGTAAAACTGTGGTAAAACCCAGTGGCACGGGCTAGGGTTCGAGTTCAAAATCACAACATCCAGATTAAAATCGCAGCTTTCCCACTAGGCTACTTTTTAGGGTTCCGTAGCTAAATGGCAAAAAACGGAACCCTTATAGATTCGTCATGTCTGTCTGTCTGTCCGTCCGTCCGTATGTCACAGCCACTTTTTTCCGAAACTATAAGAGCTATACTGTTGAAACTTGGTAAGTAGATGTATTCTGTAAACCGCATTAACATTTTCACATAAAATAGAAAAAAAAACAATAAATTTTGGGGTTCCCCATACTTAGAACTGAAACTCAAAAAATGTTTTTTCATCATACTTACCTGTGGGGTATAGATGGATAGATCTTCAAAAATGATATTGAGGTTTCTAACATCATTTTATTCTAAACTGAATAGTTTGCGCGAGAGACACTTCCAAAGTGGTAAAATGTATGCCCCCCCCCCCCCCCCCCCTATATAACTTCTAAAATAAGAGCATGATAAAACTAAAAAAAATATATGTTGTACATTACCATGCATCATTTAATTTAAAATATACATGAATAATCGGAGTTATTCTCCTTTTTTTATTAATAGGAACAGCTTTTATCGCCTAGTACCCACAACACAAGCCTTACTGAGCTTACCGTGGGCCTAGGTTGATTTGTGTAAGATTGTCCCGTAATATTTATATTATATTTATTTATATTTATGCAAACTTCCAACGAAAATTGGTTTGAACGAGATCTAGTAAGTAGTTTTTTTTAATACGTCATAAATCGTAAAAAGCTATTTATTTAACGGAACCCTTCATGTGGCCTCACTTCACTTGGCCGCTTTTTTTATGGGACAATCTTACACAAATCGAACTAGTCCCATTAGTAAGCTCAATTATTATTATATTATTACTTTTTCTGTGGCTCAATAAGACTTGTGCTATGGGTATTAGACGACAATATATTTAAATCGATATAAATATATAGAAAACATCCAAGACTCGTAAACAAATATTTATGCTCCTCACACAAATATTTACCCTTACCGGGACTCGAACCCAGGACCTTCAGCCTCATAGGCAGTGACGTCACTAGTCACTACCCACTTTTAGGCTATCCGGTCGTCAAAAAATTCTGAGATATCTTCTACCTAGCGTTATCCCGGCCTTTGCCAGGGTCCGCTTTCCTACTCGCTTTCCTCCACTTTGCACGATCCATGGCGTCTTTGTTTGTAAGCCCGTTTTCGCTCATGTCGGCCTTCACGACATCCAGCCATCGCTTCTTAGGTCTGCCGCGGGGTCGAGGGCCGTCGAGGACTTGACCAAGGCATTTGTTCCCTACGTAGTCAGTTGGCCTGCGACAGACGTGACCGAACCAACGAAAGCGACATTCCTGGAGCTTATCCGCTACGTCACGAACTCCGAGGCTGCACCGGATGTACTCGTTACGAATGCGATCCGCACGCGTAACGCCGCACATCCTCCGCAACATCTTCATTTCAAGGCCTCCACACACCGGTCGCGGGCGCGGGTCGGGCGCGGGCCCGCGCAAGTTGTAAAACATTGAAACTACACTTCAAACACACATCGAACGCGGGCCCGCCACTGGTGTGTGGAGGCCTTTAGTAACGCGAAGCTCCTGAATGTGCCTTCCAAGAACTGGCCACGTCTATATCTGAGATATGATTTTTTAATACCTACACCGAGAATACACAAGAACAATGGATTAATAACTTAAACTAGTGAGTGGGGTTTGTGAACTGTAGAAATCGCGAACCTGACTTGACAAAAAAGTTTTTTTTTTCATACAATCGGTAGCCTAATGTCACCCGGAGCATCATTTCCAATCGATTGACACCTCATTTATCAAAATCGGTTCAGTATCTTAAACGCGGTGGAATACACTTAAATACAAACAGAGACTGCTAAAAACACAGCCCTTCCTTTCGCATCAGCCGTAGTCGGGCAAAAAAAGAATAAAATAAAACTTGACGACCTAAATACCTTGACCTTTGTTAAGCCTCTCACAGACTACTATAGCAGGCCGGTTAATATCGAACGGTCGTTTAATTTCATAAATGAAAATTAATTTGCTGCTCTATGTAGACTCCCTAATTTTTATCTGACACAACATTATAAGCCTAACAATTTTTTTGATTTAATAAAATGCTAAGGATTCTTAAGGGGACGTAGGTTCGTGGTCTTCACTGAGCATAAGCGTGAGCGAGATGGAATTGCGTCTTTGGAAGCGCGGATATCATGTTTTTTAATTTTCTTTATTTGTGCGTTTTAATAAATAAATAAAAAATAACTGATTTCCCTCAAAAATCACATTGCCGATCTTTAGAACCAATTTTAATTTGTTTAGCTGTTGTGCATAGTTTGTTATGGTTTTTTTAAGTGTATTTTAGACCTAGGTTCGTGATTTTTTCTATCGAGCAAAAGTCAAAAACTCAGGATTCAAATAGCTGATTTCCCTCTAGAAAGGCCTCAAGATTGCTAATTAAATTTAAGGCAGCCGTATTATAATCCAAACAAGTGCTACGATTTTTTAAAAATCAGTTTTTGGAGCTCACGTCGCCTTAAGAAATGTTACAGGTTATAGAACACACTCCATGCTGCATATGGGACTTTGACATCTGTCAGATCTGTCACTGTCACTATTATTGAATCCGGAATTTGGCTAATTTCGTTTATTTCGTGTAATCTCATTATCTCATATCCATTTCAAGTAATTTCAACTGTTTCTTTATCTTCAGCATGTCGAAAACGTGACTGTGTTTTGTTTTAGTACTGTGCTAAACACGACTTACTATGTTCGAAAGGCAAAGTGGCGAAAAATGCGAAATGATGTTTCTTCATAAACTAGCGATCGTTCTAGTTGGTGCTGTGCTTATATACAATTACTATAACACCACCACGCCTTTAGAGA
Source organism: Epinotia brunnichana (assembly GCA_963854355.1). Taxonomy (NCBI): domain Eukaryota; kingdom Metazoa; phylum Arthropoda; class Insecta; order Lepidoptera; family Tortricidae; genus Epinotia; species Epinotia brunnichana. The sequence continues at coordinate 1,681,824 of OY977959.1, read as the reverse complement.
TACGTGTTCGGAATCCTCAATTCAATTTACTAGGCCCTTACAATGTTACTGACCCCAGCCCAATAGTAGACGATGTTTACGAACAACTTATTGATTTAAAGAACTTCACATTCAAGGTGAACCCACAACCATGTCAGAAATACTCTGCAGGCTTATTACTGGTGATAATAATATCCTCAAACCCTAGTAATTATGACCATAGAATGGTTATTAGAAACACATGGGGACGATCAATAGATTCAACTAAAGTTGTGTTTTTAATGGGCGAGTCAGATAACATGACTATCTCTCACAGGATTCAGAATGAATCGGCTATCTTTGGGGATATAGTGCAAGGTAGCTTCAATGATGCTTACCGTAACATGACATATAAGCATGTAATGGGTTTGAAATGGGTGGCGCATCACTGTCCGACGGCGAAATACATTTTGAAGACGGATGACGATGTTGTGGTGAATTCTCATGCGTTGAGGCAGTTCTTGGCGCGGGAGTTGTCGCCGTGGGGATCGAGGGGGCTGATTACGTGTCAAGTGTTGGAGCATGCGTTGGTGCAGCGGTCACATAGGTCTAAGTGGAGAGTGTCACCGGCAGAGTATCAACCGCATTATTATCCTACATACTGTGCAGGTATGTCATCACTTTTGCAAATAAATTGTTTTGACTTCAGGGGAGACATAAGCATGTTGCCAACCCTTTATTGATTTAAGAATTCATGTTTCTCAACGTAGCACATCCACGAAAGCTCTGGTGACCTTATTCACCACCACAAACACAACACCACTACGTAAGAGACATCACAGAACAGGATCATACTTGACTTGACTGTAATTCTGTGTAGGTTTAAGACATCATGTAATGTTTAAGATTATCTCTACACGATGATTTTTAATCCATGATCAGGAGTTGAAAAATATTAATAAACAGCCAAAACGGATTTCAATAGATGAGGTCTCATTCAATTAAATCACTGTTTAGTTAATTAAATTTAATGATAATGTTAACACTTATGTCCACTGAATGTTTGGTCACCCTACATTTCTTGAAGTTAAGTAGATACGTCAAATTTTCGTAAACTAACGTTAGGGTGACAATGATTTTGAATTACAAAGTAATTCCTTATTCAGTTTTATTAAGAATAAAAAGAACGTTCGTTTTAGGTAATTTCGAGTTAATCGTGTTTGGTATCAATTACAGAATTAGAAAAATTTACTCCTGATCACGAATTAAAAATCACCGTGTATATGCTCTATTACAAGTGTTATTGGTAATAACCATTCTTATAAAGAAATAAATAAAATATATACATGAGAAACAACATACTTAAGACTGAAACCAGGCCCCGTAGCATGGATCACGTGATAAGTGACAAGATAGAGCATCCATCCCTGGCTGACACCGTTCAATAGAACGTGACGACGAGCTTATCCTGTCACTTATCGCGTGATAACGCCATCCATGCTACAGGGCCTGGGTTTCAGACCATTTTATTATTATTATTCTGGTAGTGGCTTTTGGGCTGTCAAAGCCCTTATATCACTGCGACCATCGCTGATCTATTGTGATCGCCACTTAAGCTTTATTCTTGGTCAAGTCCTGCAAACTCGAAGAATTGCAGGATTTTGTTGAACTCAAGAAATTTGATCTCCTCCGGGCACATGATGTGTTTGCCCAGGAAGGAGTTACGACTGCGCATGAGGCAAGGGCAATCGGTTAGGATGTAGGCGTCTCCTCTGCTTCAAAGCAGAATCTGCACTGCCTTGTGTCACACAGTCCTATCGTTTGCATGTGCTTATTTAGGCGGCAGTTCCCAGTGCCCAGACCATTTATCTGATACCTAAATATCTAATATAGGAAAAAAAATTAAAAACTATTCCACATAATTTTTACCAAAACGGGAAACTTATTTATTTACCTTCCCGTGACCATGGATGTTGCTACACATCCGGAACGGAGCCTCAGTGAGGTAAATAAATAAGTTAATTATACGCGATTAGGTCCCGTTTAGTAAAAAGTATGTGTGAGAATCGTGAAAGTTTAAATCAATATAAAACAATTTCAGCTCGGAATGTTTTTAGTGCTCTTGTATACCTTTAGCTGCTGAGACAAACTCATTATCTGGTAACAGTAATCAATGACAATCAACGCACAACAGACACCGGAAGATGAACAAGACAACTACAGCTAATGAACATAGAACAAAGAAACCACCTTCCCCAAGCCGGCTGGTCACCGTGGGGAAATATGACCACAACCCTCCAGCGTGTTCAAGTAACACGAAACTACCCTACTCAAATGAGGTCAAGTACCTAGGAGTTACCTTTGACCAAAGGCTAACTTGGAACGCTCATTTGAATAACACAATACAAAAGGCAAAAATGGCCATGTGGACTTGCTGTCGAATGGCAGGAGCAAGATGGGGCATAAGACCCAAAATTGCTTTGTGGCTTTACACAGCCGTAGTGAGGCCGATAATCACATACGCCTCTGCAGTCTGGTGTAACAAAGTCCACCAAAAGACAGCCATCACAAAGTTAAGCAGTCTTCAGCGTACAGCTTGCTTAACAGCAACAGGAGCTTTATGCTCAACACCGGGGGCAGCCTTGGATGCACTGCTCGATCTAACGCCACTCCACCTGCAAGTGCAAAAGGAGGCGAAGCAGTGCATCTACAGGATATGCACACTAACAAGGCCAAAATGGCGCTCTCAAGCGCTAAGCAAACTTGAGGCCCTTGTTTTTGATAACAAAAACCTAAGCATGCCCACTGACGACACATACGTGGAATGCAAATTCACTAGACTGTATACAGTGGAAATACCTCAGAGAGACAAATGGACAAATGACCAAATGGACTTCAAGGAGGGAAGCCACATTTGGTATACAGATGGATCAAAAAAAGGTGATGATGTTGGATGTGGTATCTACGGTGAGAGGCCAAAGTTCAAAGCCTCCTTCCCCATGCTGACGCTAGCGTCAGCATGGGGAAGGAGGCCTCAATCTTTCAGGCTGAACTCTTCGCATTAAATAAATGCGTGGAGATAAATCTTGAAAGAAACCTAAGGAACCAACATATCTACATCAACTCGGACAGCCAAGCTGCTCTGCTGGCACTAGAATCACTAGAGTCCTACTCTAAACTAGTCCAGAATTGTAAAAATAATCTAAACACCCTGGCGAACTCCAACAAAGTCATACTTAGATGGGTACCAGGGCACTCCGACATTGTAGGAAACGAAAGAGCAGATGAACTTGCAAGGCAGGGCGCAGACACGGCCCTAGTCGGCCCGGAACCGTTCTGTGGCATCACAAAACGGAAAGCATATTCTCTGCTAAACAACGCGGAAAAATCAGAGGCAATCAAGCTGTGGAAGTTCACCAAAGGACAAAAACAAGCTAAAGCCCTGATCGAAGGGTTCAATAGTAAGCTGTCTAAAGAGTTATTACAATTCAAAAGGCACAAAACCTGCGCAGTGACAAGAATCCTGACAGGACATTGCAATTTGAACAAACACCTGTTTCAAATGGGTATGAAGCAGGACACAACTTGCAGGTTCTGCCAGGAGACAGAGGAGACTGCAATGCACATTCTCTGCTCCTGCGGACCACTCATGCATAAAAGAAGTACCTACCTAGGGCGGCACATAATGCACCCACAAGAAGTACAACATATCACCGCCCAAAGAATCTGGAATTTCCTGGAGGCAACGGGACTTAACGGTGAACTCTAAAACAAGGGCTGCCACAATAGATCACTTGCTGGTCGAAGCGGCATATTAAGGCCCACAAAATAATAATAATAAATAATAACACGAAACTCCACATAGCCTCACTGAATGTTTTAACCCTCAAATCAGATGAAAACTTAATAGAACTTACCAACGCACTTCAAGCAATGACACCCAAAATAAATAAACAATCGAAACTAATAATTAAAGAAGAAACTACAACATTTGGATGTCACGATCAAAGGCTATAACATAACATACCTTTAGCTGCATGTTATTATTTTGTATCTCTTTGAAACTGCATCTGAAAATAAAGAGTATTCCTATTGTGTTTTCAGGTTGGGCAATCCTCTACTCCCAGGACGTGGTTCCCCGTCTACTTAAAACCGCCCAGTCAACCCCGTACTTCTGGATAGATGATGTCCATGTCACCGGAGTGGTAGCCCAGCAGATCGGAGTGGCCCGGACTCCGTTGGCCAGCCTGGTGTTGTCCCGGAACAGAGCCACGATGCTGACTTCACTGGGTGCGGATTACGCTGGAAAGTTTCTGTTTGGTCCACCAGATATTAGTGTGAGTAAGATCTCGCAGATTTGGAAAGCAATTCCGGAGTAAAACTAGGTGACTAAGTGGTCCTGGGTTCAAATCCCGGGGAACATTGAGTAAGTTATAAAGTAGGTCCAAATTCTGAAGATCAAAATATAAACATTAATATAGATCGTGAAAAGCCCATCGAAACATAATGATTAATGAAGAAGCTATAGGGCCAGTTGATTTTTCTTGGTTTAATGGCTGTGAAGTTGTGACAACTATTTTTCATTAAGTTTAATCTTTTTTTCTTTAACAACGATTTATTTGGCTAGAATTATGTGAGCATTGTGAATTGGGTCGATGTCCTGTAATTCATATTGTATCAGTCAAGTAATCGAAACAGATTTGTAGTTCTCAGGTAGGTAGTTCTATTGAAATTTGGCAATAGCGCGTTTTCACTAAAATACTTTTTTTCTTTATCGGGATTACTGCTTCTTGCACCTTCTATGAGGAAATTGAAATTAAATAGGAAATATTAGGATTTAGGGAAGAAATGTAAAAGTAGTTAAGTGCCTTTGGTAATAGCCATAACATAGCTAGTCTGTCCCTGTAGGAACTTGAAGACAAAATTCGACATAGTTGTATGACAGGTATATATGACCATTAAATATTATGTATTTTAATATTTCTACTTCAACGTCGCCAGTGGGGCATGTCGGGGGATAATGTAGTACTAAACAATGAACCAAAGATTTAAAACAAACTACCTATTTTAAATAAGTTTATATTAGGTATCACGCATTATATACGACATAAAACATTCATCTGTCGATCGTGTTGTTTTAGTTTCGTTTGTTACAAACAAATAAGTTACTGACAAAATTTTCATTTTTGGTTAGGTACCTACAAGCTTTTATTGAAAGAAAGAAATGAATTTCTTCCTAGCCAAAATAACACCACATCACAATTGATAAGAAAATACAGTACCTACTTATATAAAAAGAAACTAAACAATTAACAACTTAAACTAAAATAATGTGTATACAAAGAAGACTGGTGGTGTATTGCCAACTGTACTGCGGCGCTACCACGAACTTTGAATCCATCATCAATACCATCATCAACTACTCATTGAGAGGTTGCAAACGAGCCCAAACTCAACGGGGCTACGTCGGTTAAGTACTGAATTCCCATGGCCTTCTGTCTCCATCATCAGATCAGCTCCATGGTACCATACTATTGAATTTTCATCTAAACTATACTTACCATACACAAAATTCAAAATTCAGTTCAAAGATTTGTCCCATACTAACAAACTCCCAAACGAACAAGTCAAGTTAAATAAAAACTTGTAAAGCTTGTATATTTTAAGAAACTTAGCAAGATTATTGTCAGTAAAGAGTGTTTTATGTGCTGAATATATTTTGTTCGAAATAGTTTTAGATATGGCTGAAATTATTTGATGTGAACGGAAACCTGCAACATTTGGCATTACAATAGCAGTCTTCTTGCAGACTGTAAGGTTGAAATTTGCAAGGATCGGTTCGTATCAAATTATTTGAACTATCAGCACCAGTGCAAAAATATCCACGAATATTGACTTGGGGATTTTCTGTGTCGACAGCTAACTCGAGTTGACTGAAAATAACTCGAGTTGATTCGGCCGCTAACTCAAGTTGACTCGACTCACATCAACCAGGTGGATCCGCTTCGCGGCAGTAAGTAGGTATACCGATCTGCGAGTCGAGAGTACTTATTCTTGATTCGACTCGTATGCATTCGCATTCGTTATCCGCTTATCAGATCCGTATCAATTCTAGAGTTAGACCTATGCGACGCGAGTCAAAGCGGCAGTGTAGACGGCGAATTGATTCAAGTTGCGAAGGAACTTGATTCGAACCAACTCGAGTTATTCAAATCGGACAGCTCGACACGACCTCACTACAGAACAAGTATTGAGTAATTTTCAAAACCTAAACAAAAAGTACATGGTACAGTAAGTACTACAAAGGCCGGGAAACAAAGGCATTATTTGCCTGTCGAGCGAGTGTCATAAGTATGCCTAGTTTTCTAAAGCTAGCATGCAATGCAAAACCTGATATTTGCCACACGCCGCACGTAGAATATTGAATGTATGTTGAATTTTGAGAAAAAGGTTTTTGTTTTCATTCCGAATAAATTGAAAATAACTTTTCGTCCATGTTCGAATTTTAGGACGCATTAATTGTGTAGATATTTTTGCACTTAATTTTAAGGAAAGATCTGGCATTTTTATGTACCTATGCATTTTGTTGTCATTTAAGATCCTGAACGTATTTGTGTTTTACGGTTATATTTGCTGTAGGTATGTTAAGTATATTGTAACATATGTTCGTCTCAAAATAAGAAGCTATTCTGTCAGTCTGACAGTCAGTATAAGTACTTACATTTTGTCCTAATTTAAAAAATAAGTTTTGTATAACGCGCGCGTGCAAGCTATGTGAGCATGCGCCCTAGTGAACCGGCGCCAAACGCCATATTGGTTCTACTATTCGCCATATTACCTACTCTGTATTTGAGTCGCTTAACTTCAAACTCGGGTAAATCCAATTCTGACATTTTTTAAGATTTTGGTATGAAATAAAAGGGTAAAAAACTTGTTTTGTTATAATTTAATCGGTTTAGTATAATTTTGTCTGGTTTTTGAGAAAAATACAGTTAAAATCATAATATTTTATCAAAATCAGATAAATCTATATGACAGTTTTTTTCAAATGTAGGTACCTAAGTCCATCCAAGCCAATCAGCGAAAGAAGTTTGTTCAACATGGCTGACAATTTCTAATCGTATTTTTTTCAAATCCAGATAAATCCAGGTCATTTAAATCAAAATTATACAAATCCACACTGAGTTTTTTCAAAGATAGATAAATTACAATCGATTATATCAAATGAAGGTAAATCCAATCTAAATTTGATTATTTGTAAAGAATGGATGGTTTTAATGCTGAACTTGCCGAACAGGATGGCTTTATTTAATGGTTTTAGCCATAATAAAATAAATACTGCCTTTCACATCACCATATTAACGTTATTATCACTTTATTTCAATTATCTCGGAAGTGGTTAGAGTGGATTTATCTGAATTTGAAGTTAAGCGACACATTTGTAACTTTATGGTGGAGTCTATAAATAAATGTATTATTAAATGTTATTATCGATGACTTAAATTCACAAGCCGAGCCCCGGTCATTTGGAAGGCGTGCGTGTGGGGGTGGGGATATAGATCCAAAACATACACCTGCTAGAACCCATTCACGGGTACATTATTATTACTTTTCCATCATAGATGGTACTATTTGAAAACTGACAGGATTAACTTATTTGTATTGTCAAGTCAAGGTGTCTGTTGTATGTTGTTTTGTAACTTGTACAAGTGCCTTCGTTGTCTCAGCGCTTATAATTAAACATAGTATATATGAAAAACTGCCTTTTTCTGAACCTAAAGCTATTACTTATTCTGTGCCTAAAGTTGCTGATAGACATTCACATGTAACAGAACATCAAGCATCCGCCGTTTTTAGGGTTCCGTACCCAAAGGGTAAAAACGGGACCCTATTACTAAAACTCCTCTGTCTGTCTGTCCGTCTGTTACCAGGCTGTATCTCATGAACCGTGCTAGTTAGACAGTTGAAATTTTCATAGATGATGTATTTCTGTTGCCGCTATAACAACAAATACTAAAAAACAGAATATTATAAATATTTAGGGGGGCTCCCATACAACAAACGTGATTTTTTTGCCGTCTTTATAGATAATGGTACGGAACCCTTCGTGCGCGAGTCCGACTCGCACTTGGCCGGTTTTTATAGAATACTCATTACCTACCTACAAATGAATGATGTCATGCTCCCTGGCAACCCCACTTTCGATTTCGGGATTTCTGAGTAGGTACATATGTGAAAAAATTGCCAGGGAGCATGACATAATGAATGCTCAAGTCTATAATCATAAACATGTAACATACATTAAAATAAATCATGCCTCTTCCAGGGACTGCATAACCGAGAAATACCGGTATTCTATTTTAACGGTATGACGTCATATCGGTTGTCAAATTGAGGGTGCGGTAGCGGAACCTTTATATTTCGCTACCTTTATTTTTTCCGGTACCGTAACCGCTATTTAAAGGTACCGATATATCGACTTTGGCCTGGTGTTATTGCCAAACCGCTGGCAAAGGCCCTGCCGCTTTGTCTTTTTGTCTTTAAATGTTTAGTAGCCAATGCTTCCTCCGTAGAGTACCAGCTCGCTTACTTTTCTCGATAACCTTTATAATACCGGTATTATAAAGGTTACGGTATCGTTTAAAACTGATACCGCTAACCGTTATTTCAAAACGGTTACGGTACCGTATTATGTTCGCGCGGCGCGCATAACCTTTATGGGCCTACGCTAGCTGACGCGGGTGCACGGAGCGGCCGCCGCGGGTTAGTTAGCGCTGCTAATACTATTTTTCAATAGGCGTCCACCCGCTCCGTGCAAACAGCGTCAGCTAGCGTAGGCCCTATGACATAACGGTACCGTAATGGAATACCGGTTTCATACCGGTATAACCGTAACCGAAATCAGTCCCTGGCCTCTTCCTCTTTCCCGGCGGGGTAAGTCTCTACAGACAAGTGCAAAAATATGTCTCCCTTAATTCGCTAACATAATAGCGATAGGGATAGGACATATTTTTTGAATAGGTAAGTTGTATGAGCCCATATTTTTACACTTGAGTGCAATTATAAGATGATATCTAGGTATTTCTGAGGCCCTAGCACACTAGGTTTTACCGCCACGTTTTACGGCGAAAATGTACTGAAACGTCACGTAAAACTCGACATAAAACCTAGTGTGCTAGGGCCTCTGAATAAAGAATGATTGAAAACGTAACGCATATAAAAATAATGTTTATTATTTGTTTCGATTTACAAAACTATTCGAACACATTATCTACTTACTTACTGCATTAGTTTAAATGTACAAATTCCAGTGTGGGTACAATTTACACCTTTCTACCATCATGCACATCCCAACATTTTTAATTAGTAGGTAATACAATAAAGGATTTAAAAGATGGAGTCCTAGTCACAGTATTACAATATTAGTGAATTGCCCAAAAGGGATAGAGGTAAATTAACCTGCAGGTCGATCAATTCACGTAACGCATTGTATGTACGAACGTCGCGTCGGGTAGCGGGTAGGTCTAAATGTCACTTTTTATATGGAAAATTTACAGTTAAATTGTACCGACGCCGTAGATATATTCTACCTCTATGTCCGACGCGCGTTCGGAACGTTACGTGATTGATTACCCCTCTGACTAAATTGAGAAGAATACCGCGAACGGCATTCGAAGTTTTCCCTCTCTGTCGCACTTATGTACGAACTTGTAAGTATGACAGAGAGGGGAAACTTCGAATGCCGTTCGCGGTAGGCCCTCAGAAGACTAATACATTCTTGACGTCTAATGTCAATTATAATTTAGTCGTGTCGGTGACGGTGACGTCAGGTTGGTGTCAGTTTCAGTACAATATTTTGACAGGTGGTGACACTGGTGACAAACAAAAACTCCGTATACGCGATGAGGGACAGAAAATATGACATTGTATCTCGTTCCCAATTGCGGTATTGTCTATGCATACATCCTTGTCACTCATGTATGTATGGGTGAGTCCCTCTATTCTATTCTACAGTCCCCCGCGGCTATGAAGTCAATCCTGACACATTGCGCAACTATGAAGTTTCTGAATAATGACAATGTCAACCATAGGAAAAAATTACATATTCAACCCTAGAGGCATGTCTCAAGATTGACTTCATAGCCGCGGGGGACTATACCTCTATGTTACCACAAGTGGGACCGAGATACAATGTCAGATCTCCTGTCCCTCACACGCGGGAGTCCACTGGATGCGGGTGGCGCAGGACCGGTCACTTTGGCACAGATTTTTTATGCAGATATGATGATGAATTTTCCATAGTCCCTTTTGGGTATACGCAAGGGCTAGGACGACATCTATTATATATTCTATCTACGTGTGGTTACCACACGGTTAGGTATTGTCTATGCTTAAAATTTTCCCTCATGTGTGCACGTTTGAGTGAGCCCACTGACCTGTATTCTATCCTTTCTCTATGGATCGACCGCCGTTTTTAATATAAGGGCTCATATACACAATTGATCATGGCCTCAAAACAGGTAGCAGTTATGCGGTGAAATGAGATGGAAAATATGTATTTCTTCCTTTAACACATAGAATGCGTCTTGTATGAAGGCCGATTGTGTGGAGGGGCTTTAACAATTTCTTACCAAGTTAATCCTCCAGCCCAGCTAGCACGATAGGTTTAATCGTTACTTTTTACGTCGAAAATGTACTGATACGTCACGTAAAATGTGACGATAAGTGGCTTCAATGGTCATTTATCGATTTCGAAAGTGCACGGATTCACAAAAATATTCACTCTGGCAGCCTTTGGCTTGTACTAAAAATGTTTTTTTTTTAATTATAAAATAATACCTATAGGCATTAGTTTGAGCACTGCCAAGTTTTTAGGGCGACAGACACAGTGGCGCCATCTGTAGCGATATTTTTGTCAATCTCATTCAATTATGTAAGTAAGTAGGTACCAATTAGGTAAGTACCTATGTGTTAAAGTTGCATTGATTCCCAGCCTAATAAATATGTAGGTATCTAATCACAAAATATTCTTACTTAAAATCTATAATGACCAGTGTTTTAAGAGTTTAATCCTTGTACGTATAAAGAGTCTTATTAAAACTAAACGTCTACTTCTAGTAATTCTAGTCGAGTATCTACTTAATGTCAATAATAATTAAACAATATCAAGGCATAGACTTCTAAAAACACTGACGACTTCACCCGAGGTGAAATCGAAGACGTACCTAATCAGAATCAATAATCAGTTGGTGGCAAGTTTCTATTGAACCTAAAACAGAACATTATTTTAAAATAAAAGGAAATAAGTTCCTGTCAAAAATTTAATTTTTGTCACAAGCTTTTACTGCCGACTGTACTTTTCTGCATACCATCATCAAGTACTCAACTCTATGGGGTTGTGTCGTTTTATTGCGGAGTTCCTATGGCCACCTTCCAGCTCGAGCATCAGATCAGCTCCAAGTCATCATTGCATTGTCATCCGATATACATATGCTTGCAAAATTTCAGCTCAATTGGATAACGAAAAGTGACTGACAAAATGGATTGCAAATTTTGACGGACAACTTACATACTTACATATTTACATACATACGAACAGTGCAAGTTAATATAAAGCTTGTAAAAAATAATAATTTCATACAATTTGGCCACCCTACGACTCCTACGAGGCACACGCACACATTTATGTCGACATCCCATACAACATGACTAATGTGTCACAAATTATAGGGTGACCATGATTCAAGTAATCAATTGTATTGTTTGTAAAAAACAATTACGTGACTGGTCCATAATTTTTTTTATTTTTATTTAATAATTTAACTCGGAAGTATTGTTTCCATAAAGGTAGCCAGGTACGGGCAGCCTCACATCACAAGGGGCTTAACACATTTGTACCGTGTCGCATTAAACGTCATGTTAAACTGCCATATGAAGTTGTCAAACGAGTGAAAACGACAAGGTACTTAGGTGTTCAGCAACTTATGAAGCTGACTGTCCCTATATGTAAGTCCCTACTTAAATACCGTAGGTATTATTGAAATACCGATTAAAAATCGACTCGAGGGATTTGACTAGGCTTAAGGTAGTCTTAAGTTTATTGTTATTTATAATTGTATTGTATTTTAAGTTGACATGAGCTATTTTTAAATCACCTTTTCGATATACCTAGGCATTACTTTTATACCTAAGTATGGTCATTTGCAGAGAGATCCCTATATTAAGTAGGTAGGTACCTATTAGCTCCTAAGTCTTATAATTTAAATATACATATTAGTAGGGCTGTCTGTATGTACAGGCGGGGCGATTAGCGGCGCGGGGCTAAAATCGGTACACGTACAAATAGGTGAATTAACTTTGTTCTGACACTAGTTCCCCCCCCACAAGGTGGACTGATGACCTGGTAAAGGTCGCGGGAGTCCGCTGGATGCGAGTGGCGCAGGACCGGTCACTTTGGAACTCTTTGGGGGAGGCCTATGTCCAGCAGTGGACGTCTTTCGGCTGATATGATGATGATGCCACTAGTTGCGGTTACATCTCCTGGGTCACTTTTTAAAACTGCAATTTTATGGGTTCACCAAATGGTACTCACCAAATGTTTTCTTTGACATTTTCAACCCCTTTTTGTATGTACCATCTTTTAAGCATGATAAAAGTCCAAAATGTGTTTTTTTTAAAGAAACTGTTGTTATGTCTCCTGGCTAACGGGACAGAATAACAAGAAAAAATAGTTGATAGTTGATTAACCCAAATTCAAACATATATAGTTATTGCCTAGGAGTGTTTATTGTACACAGGAGCGATTCCAACCCGCCTGATGGCACGCGTCTCGCACGCCCCCCGCCTGATACATAAACACAGCCACACACTCCACTGGATATGTGCGAAACAATGTTTTCATACATCTATGTATAGCGTCAAGCATGCAAGGTGTCAATTATATGAAAACAAATCATCCCAAATTTCACATTGATTGATCAACCTTTAATCACTGTTGCTTATAGTATCGATTTAATCACATATTTAAAGTATACTAGATTCTGCCCGCGACTCCGTCCGCGTGGCACTCGTTTATATCGTAGCTCCATACAAATATTTCACCCCCCATTTCACCCCCTCAGAGAATGATTTCCGGGATAAAAACTATCCTATGTCCTTCTCCTGGACTCGAACTATCACTATAACCAATTGCATCTAAATCAGTTCAGCGGTTTAAGCGTCAAGAGGTAACAGATAGACAGATACACTTTCGCATTAATATTTATAATATTAAGTGTGGATTTAAGTCTTGTTTTTATTATTTTGCCGCAGCCTTACTTAACATCTTTTCCCATAAGACTCATTTCAGATTCTACATCTTTCTCAAGTTTGCCTTTAAAGCTATCCTCAATTTCTTGCAATGTCCGATCTTTCGTCTCTGGCAATAAGGTATAAATTACAATTAAACATATTGATAACAGAGCTGAATACACTAGGAAAGCTCCTTCAACTCCAATCGAGGCATATAAGTGAGGAGCAGTCTTCATTGATACAACGAAAGATGGGGTTAGAAAAGACGTAGATAACGTAGATCCTAAACTCCTATACGCTAAAGGAAATACTTCGCCACATATCACCCATGTTAATGGTACTAAGCCTAAACAAAACGATAGCGTATACAGAACCATCAAAGTCATAGGAGCGGCATCTAAAAACCAAGAATCTGGGAACATGGAAGCTTGTCTTAAATATACGAATACTGATATTAAAGTTAATGATAACACTGTCATGATTCCGCTGGTGAAGAGAATCGTTCTTCTCTTAATTATTTTCAGAAGGAATATAGCGATAAATGCACACACAGTCCTAAGTAAGTCAATGACAGTGAATTGCCAGACAACGTCCTCAGGATCTTTCTTGTCTAGAACTGCTTTTAAAATGTCATTACCGTAGGCAGGAACCATGTGAGCTCCTCCAAACTCAAATACGATTAGCATGCTTATAGCTATAATGGACGGCTTGTAAAATTCCACTTTCTTGAAGACCTTCAGTACTTCCTTTATAGAATCAACGAATCTCTTCAACAAACTTTTCTCCTCTGGTTTCTCGCGGGCTGATAATAACGCTTCTCTCTTTTGAGCCTCAATCATGGCCTCTAACTCGGCTTGTTGCTCTACACCATTCCCTCTCAGCCACCTGAACGCTTTCTTCGCCTCATCATACTTCCCCTTCGACACCAACCAGCTCGGTGACTCGGGAGACAAACTGATGATCCCCATAGCTATCACTGGGAACACTGCACACACCATAGCAGTCACCTTCCACGTCAAATGCGCTCCCCACAAATGAGACAAGAATATGCCTAGACCCAAAGAAATGGCGAAGGTTCCTAAAAACGCGCCTCTGTATTTCGGATCTGTGTATTCTGCTACTAATATAGCTGCTAGAGGGGTCCTTAAGCCTAGTGCAAGGCCGTGAAGGAGTCTGGCAACGAGGAACATAGGGACGCTGTTGGCTAAGACGAAGACGACCCAGCCTAGTAGAGCAGGGAGGATGGAGATGAGATTCGCTTTCTGTCGGCCGAAGCGGGACATTAAGACGGGTGATAGAAAGTTGCCGACGATCCCCATAGCGCCTACTGCAGAGGCTGAAATTGGAAAAGACATGGTTTTTATTTACCTTACCTACTTAAGCTTTTCACGTAAACCTTAGGTAGGTATTCAATCAAAACAAGATGATATGTATGTAGTAGTGTTGGGGAGGATAATGATGACGAGATAATTACGTGTGTGCTATGCAAGGCCATGTTGATGCGGTCGCATCCAAGTCATCTAGTGTAGATGATCATGCTACATGTCAGTGAAAGCGATGGTGATGATGATGATAGTGAAGAGAGGGTAATGTCAGTGATCTTGCTGATGATAATGATAAAGATGCTGATGACGGTGATGATATCGATGACTGACTGACTGATTAGTGAATATTCACTCGAACGCGATAGGTAGTTATTGATATAATAGTGAATTAGTGAATATTCACTACTATCCCAATAACTATCGCGTTCGCAGTCATTTAGCATGATCAGTGTCATCGATATCATCAACGTTATCAGCATCATACGATATGGTATTATGATAGAGGGTGATGACAGTGATGCTGCTGATGATAATAATATATAGGTATTCATATTTATTTATCTCATAATTTTAATTGTTAGTCAAAGTTTTGTTTTGTCAAACTGTAATGTCATGTAAACGTTTTATCAATAAATAAAATCAAATAAATAAAATAACATTACATTGCATTATAAACAACATTTATGTCAAAACAACAACGATGTGTGTGTGTCAACATTAATGTGTGTGTGTGTAATAATGATGTTGATGGTGACACTAACCTATCCAGGACACGTCGTGCGCTGTGAGGTGTAGCGGGTGCCGCTCGTCGTTTAGTTGTGCGAACAACACCGCGGGGAAGCCGTGTGCACACCCATGCCCGGCTATATTCAGCGCCGCACCGCTTACGACGAATGCCTGGAAACGTAGGTAAATAAGGAAAGTGAGTAAATATGAATCCATAATCCTCCTATAGCGATTTTTCCCGGTTGTGCCCTAAAGGTGTACCCCTTATTTCACTGACAAACGTTTCACCCACAGATGTATGACTATAAGTAAGGAGATCGGATATGCCGGCCGATTTGTATTGAGTACGCCTGTCGCAAGTTTATTAACCCACACAAAGCACAAGTAATTGACAAGACAAAGCACACACACTTGTATACCTACGCTTTTATTGGATAATACACGCGCATCATATCAGGCATTTTGGTAAGAAACGTAATATTCTCTGCGATCAGCACGCGTGCACTGCACACTCGGTAACAACGGACGGTGAACTAGCGGCAGAGTATGCCCATTGAGCTAACAACTGCGGCGCGGCCGCCGGCGGCATGTCTTCTCTCTAGTATTCTATGCTCTGAAGTTTCACTGAATGCATTGTTTCACTGAATTTTCATTTTATCGACATTTTTAGGCAAGTAGAACAGCTAAAAGGTAATTGTGTAGAACCCATTAGATTTGTTTTATAACAACCATGAAAGTTTACTTTCTGAAAAAAATGGTTTACGATGAAATTAAAATATTGAAAGAAAGAAAGAAGACATTTATTTATTACACAAAAGACACACAGAGACAAAGGGAGTAGGCATACATTACAATTTAACACATATTGTGTGTGTCTTCGCGGCAGTGAATAGGTCGCTGTCTCAGCATTATGCCGAGGTGTCAGACAGACACCTACAGCGCTGATTTTCAGACAGCACCAATTGACCCACGGAACGCAGCACAACATAAGACCATTAATAAACACATAATTATCGTATACACATAATAAATAATTAATGTAATAAATTTGTAAAATATGTACCAGTAGCCAAATGGGATAGAAAGAAAAACACAAAGCAAAGCAAATATTGCGAGAAATACCTACCTACATTCGATGAAACGTGCCTATGTCGTTAAAACAAGGGTAACCCCTAAAAGAGCTCGGGGTCCGCTTTGACACCTAATCCCAAGGTTTGGTGTAGGCACTAGTTTTACGAGAGTGACTGCCATCTGACTTCCAACCCAGAGGAATAACTAGTCTAAATCAAAATATAAATAATTTAATAACAAATATGCCAAGACTAAATTGGAAAAAATGCAAACCTGTTTTATAAATTGCTTCATTTCATCTGCGCGTGACAGACATGGAGAAATCTGGAACGAAACATTTTATATAAGTTAATGAAACTAGTCAAATATTACACACAAGCAAATCTGTAAACCGACTACGGAAAAGTTACTTTTTTTCATACAAAAGGTAGCCCATGTCACCCGGACCCAGAGCATAATTTCGAATCGATTGACATCAAAACAAGTAGGTAGGTACCACTTAGCCAACAAGTAGAGGCACTTGTTTGGTACAATTTATTTTCATCTTTTTCTCACACTACGTCATTTACAGTAAGAAAGAGACATATGCCGTATTAAGAGCCCGTTCACGTGCTCACTAGCACCACTGGTAAATTTCAAAATTAAAACGGTGGTTTTTCATTTGATCGACGAATCCAGGACCAGCAACATTAAAACTAGTTTGATGTATTCACAAGGTACTTAAATACAAAATACGTGTGTAGGTGTAGCGGCCTACTTTTTTAAATATCTATCGTTAAATTTAAATAATCTCAATTATTTACCCGTGGCGCTAGTGAGCATGTGAACGGGCTCTTGAGTAACTAGAAATTCTATATTGTTTCCGTACACAGAATGGGTTAAAATGCAAAATCAAACAGTCGTTAACCTTGTACTCTGATAGTTAACATGATAAGTTGCACGCTGCGTTAATTACTTCACAGGTAATGCAAATAACTCTCTGAGCTGTAGAACTCGCAACTGCAACCCAGTCTTTGTATTTATATTTTATTCGAATTTAAAAATAAAATATCGACTAAAACACACGGTGATTTTTAATTCGTGATCAGGAGTATATTTTTCTAATTCTGTAATTGATACCAACTCGATAATTAGACTCGAAGTAAAAACAAACGTTCTTTTCTTTCTTAATAAAACTGAATAAGGAATTACTTTATAATTCAAAATCATTGTCACCTTAACGTTAGTTTGCGAAAATTTGACGGCTGGTGTGTAGGGTGACCAAACCATTCAGTGGACATTTAGTGTTGTCATTATTGTCAAATTTAATTACCTAAACAGTAATTTAATTGCATGAGACCTCATCCATTTAAATCCGATTTGGCTGTTTAGCAATATTTTTCGACTCCTGTTCACGAATTAAAAATCATCGTGTAAGTAAAGTGCATTCATCCTTACTTGTCTTATTTGGTAAACAACATTGTAACCTCAAAACGTATCTTTTTAGGCTATACTAGCTATTTTATCATAAATGAAGCATTCCCAGACAAAAAAAAGTGAAGTGATGTCCGAAAAGTCTTCTCGGCATGATCTAATTTTCACAAGATTGCTATTCTATACCAAAAAGATGCATTTTGAGGTTAGAATGTTGTTTACCAAATAAGACAAGTAAGGATGAATGCACTTTATATAATTATTGAACCTGCGCCCAAGTGACAACCCGAGAATCGGTTGCTAAATGCAACCGGAACTCGGTTGAGAGCAGCCGGACAGCGGGAAATCCGGACTGTATACCTACGAAAGAAGTTTTGCCCAAGCTGAAACGAACAGCTTCGTTCGCTTCGCTCGCTCATTCAATTAAGTTACATATTTTTCTAGCAATAACGGATGTATAACGACAGACAGGGAGGTGTATAAGTTAAGGCGCTGTCAACACCAAAAACGCGCACACTGTTTAATTGTATCGGAGTAAACGAGAGCGAGATGGAACCTTCTCGAATACCTCGACGTACCTTGCTTAGTGCAGTAGCAAACGCCAAGAGAAACGTTGGAAGACCGATGTTGCGTTTCAAGGATTGCGCTAAGCGAGACATGGCTGCTTTTAAAATTGACTATCGGACCTGGGCAAAGCTTGCCGAAGATAGAGATGGATGGCGCAAACGCGTTGTGGACGGCAGAGCGTTGTGCGATGGAACCTGGTTCGAGACACTGGCCAATAGAAGGTTGCGTAGACAACAAGCTGAAACTAGAGCCCCTGGCACGAATTTCGTCTGCCAGAAATGTGAAAGATCATGCCGGTCGCGTATTGGCCTCTACAGTCACCAAAAACGATGTCTCCAGGGCAATGTTTAAATCGTCTGGAATAGACGCAAAGGCCTGTGATGATGAAACGAGAGCGAGTGTTACTTGGGCGGCCAGGTTTTAGAAGAAAATAATGAATAAAATCAATAAATATTAAAATAAAAAAAAGTGTGGATTATTTGTGAAATATGGCTCGTTAGCGGTTTAGGTATGAATATGTGGACTTCATGTTTTTAATTGTAGACCCATACGTCAAAAGAATAAGCACTTAGAACCGTTTCAGATGATTTTAAGACCAATCTTTACAATTATTTTCTATAGAGCCGATTTCGTACAATTATGTTTCGAGTCCGTCTACTTACGGTCTTGGAAATATGATGATGTTGTTGATAAATAATAACTTATATATTTTTTGATGTGCTAGAACCAATAGGTTTTCAAATTAGGTCATGTCAGCCTCTTAAGTGTTTAAAGCACTAGGCACTTCAATAAAGAAACTGAATATTTAAAAGCACTTAATATACCTACAAATAAATAAAGAAATATAACTTAATAATTGCCGCTATGCGGGTTGAACTTTAACGGTACAGTCGGCCACATTAATTCAACTTTTGTTCTTATTAAGTAGTGTAATATACTTATTGGTAATCTGAGCTCGAAATTCGAAGTTCGGGTATATCCATCTCTATCGCACTTACTGTACTCGAGTGACAGGGATGCAGGTATACGAATTTCGAGTTTCTATATCTTAATACTATCGCATCAGAAATGAGGCTATCCGCAGCAGAACCAAGGTAACCGATATAGCCCTCCGAATCGCTAAACTTAAGTGGCAGTGGGCGGGGCACATTGCACGTGGAACTGATGGCCGTTGGGGCGGAAAGGTTCTCGAGTGGCGACCACGTACCGGAAGGCGCGGCGTTGGTAGGCCTCCCACAAGGTGGACTGATGACCTGGTAAAGGTCGCGGGAGTCCGCTGGATGCGGGTGGCGCAGGACCGGTCATTTTGGAACTCTTTGGGGGAGGCCTACGTCCAGCAGTGGACGTCTTTTGGCTGATATGATGATGATGATGATACTTTTTAGACAAGATGTAGAATTTGTAGCGCGAGGCTGGTAGAGTTGGAGGTTTGGCACTACTTGCGATCTGATAACTTTTAAATCTGATTGTTTCTAATAGAATACCTATGGACCATTGCTTAGTCTAAAATAAATGTTTCTTTTTTTAATGCTGCATGCTATATGAACTAGGCAGTCTTGGCAATCAAATCACTTTACATGAAATGTTTTAGTGGGATGTTATTTTACTAGGTAGGTACTCGTACTTTCTACAAGTTGAAGCACTTAATACCCAAGATAGGCGCTTGTAGTTATGTAGATGGATAATTTAATTATTGATATAACAACCAACGTCACTCTAGATGGGAGACAATAATGTATAGTTTGTTTTAGTTTAAACGACGAAAAGCACTTAAAATCAACCATTACCGTCATCTTTCGTTAAATTTTTGTCTTCAAGTAGGGTTGTAAAACAATTAAGCATAAACAATAGAAAAAACAGTACAGACATCACACTTCGGTCAGTTTTATGACGTCTCTTTGTTATCTTTCATATTTAGCAACAAAATTTTTAAATCCCACTTTACTTAAGTGAATTTTCGTTGTTTCAACTAAAACAAACTATCCTTAAAGTAATAAAGCTCCGAATGTTCCAATTTTCTAATTCAAACCTCTTTTTTATGGAAAATACTTGTGGACTGAAATTATTGAAAATACCTGTCTGTCTAGTCATAAACTTATTTTGTTGGACTGTAGGAACTTGAACCAGTTAGCCACATAGGCTGCCCAGAGACAAAATTTGCTCCTTTTTCTTTTACTAATTGGCTGCTGCGACGGACACTGGGTTCCGTGGTTAATTAACTCAGTAAAATGAAAAAAAGAGGATTGCTTTGTCCCGTGCTTTTTATATCTTTTCTTTATAAAAGCAACAAGGTATAGTGAGGGTTTTTAGGAGTGTTTATTATGTCTGAATGGCCATAAACAACTTATCTTTAGAACAATGCTTTTGTGTCCATTGTTAACTTTGGCTACTGCGAGTATATGTGGATTAACAGTTTGAAATAAAAAGATAGAAGTACAAGATAACGCATACGAATGGCTACATTTCGAGGTAAGCTATAAGGTTCAAGCTGTAATATATTTTACGTCATACCTGGCCATAAACCCCACTTCCTGGCCAGATAGAGACGTAAAATGTTGTACTCACCACGGGCGGTAATAAAGAAAGCCTCAGAGCGCATATTTATCGCCCTTGCCTTCGGCTCGGGCGTCAAATACCTGCGTTCTGAGACATTCTTTATATAACCGCCCTAGGTAAGTAATGTACTATTACGTCATAGGTACCATACTGGCCATAAAGTAGCAATTACTGCACGCGTGCGGGAAATCCCACTTGCTGGCCAGGCCTTTTATATTATAGATTGGTATCCTATACATAATATTAAACGAACAATACTTGTAACCACGTTCTCGTAAACGGCTCTAACGATTTCTATGGAATATGGGGGTTTATAGGGGCGAAAAATCGATCTAGCTGGGTCTCATGTCTGGGAAAATTCGAAAAAGCATAATATTTGCGATTTTGAGATCATACCAATCATGAGTAGGTTAGTCTGTATATGTTTGTATTCTTCATTACACAGTATAAAGAAGTCGCTTCCCGCTGTCTGTCTCTCTGTCTGTCCCTATGTATGCTTAGATCTTTAAAACGCAACGGATTTTGATGTGGTTTTTTTTAATAGATAGAGTGATTCAGTATTACGGAGCCCTTTAAAGGAATTTAAAAATACATTATTATTATTAAGCTTAAGTGAACACGAACCAAGCTCCTTATATGCTAAAAGCTTTGTAAGTTGTCCATTGTCAATCGATAAGTTAAATAAAATAAAACAGTAGGTACCTATTAACCGACAAGTTAAGTACGAAGGCAGACAAGGAGTGCTATACGCTTGACATGATTATGATAATTTACATATAAAACATTATATTAATACACTTAGAGACAACGCGCTCATGAGTGATTTTATTACCAACAGAACACAATACAATACCTACTCTGTATTGCACACCTCGCACAGATAAAGCAGTTCGAAAAGAAAACACAGGGAGACAGTAGCTCAGAGATAAAACAAATGGCGATCTTATCGCTGAGCGATCCCTTCCAGACAACAATTGGGTAGTGGAGAAATGAATGAGCACAATTAGTGCCGTAAATCCCAATAAGTAGGTGTCCATGACAGTAGTCGCTAAGGCTCGCCAGAAAAATATTTTTTTTTCGTGGGGAAATGCTTTACTTATTCCGCCTGGCTGGGGAACCAGGACGGGTATGACGGACTCCCGGGAACCGCCCGGACTACCGACTAAAACCCCACGGTGTTCTGCGCGCTGCTCTTTGGCGGAGCCACGGGAACGCTTGCGCACACTTCCGCGACTCCGCCAGCAGCTGTCTCCGTATGGGACCCGTCACGGGGGGAGGCGTAAGTACCTACCCCCAGTAAACAAAAACACCTGGCACGCTCTCCAACTCGAGGACCTGTAGTGTGGAGTGTGGGTGGCAGACGCCCCCGTGTCTGTCACCCGGAAGCAAAATTGAACCTAACCTAACCTAACCTAACCTACTTTTCTGCTAGCAGTTTCGTTCTGTATGCTGGATGACCAAATGTTTCGGTATTCTGGTTGCGAATAATTTTTAATAACGGCTAATCAAAAATTAATTTTTTGGGCTAACAATTAATTATTTTGCTGGTCTACTATTTAAGGCTCTCCACGTTCATGGTCTTCTCTCCCTCTCACTCTCATGTATATGTTACCGTTAGATTATGAACACCTTCAGTTTATAAACTTACTCGTCATATTATAAACTGTCGAACAATTGTGAACCCTCAAAACCGTTTACAATTTAACGCATAATTTTTCGTTAAATTATAATCTATCAATGTGAAATCATCAAATTGTGAACTTATTCAAATTGGCACGACGCGGAACGCACCCTGTGCGCTGATTGGTTGAACGAAGTATTTCACTTGCATCAGCTTCCACTTACCTACGTCAGAACATGATAGTTTTTTTTATCCAGCCATTTTATTCCATTAATTCGTCATCCGGCATTATCGATGGAGCCCCGCTGGGCGGGGCTCCTATTTCTGAGCGGTTTGCCCTTCGGGCAACTGAAGATACCTGCCTACCCTAACCTACCTAGTCTGTACGTTCCGTAGCAAGCCGATTTGATCTCAGTTCGCAATGTGACGATTCGACATTGATAGTTTATAAACTAACGAAAAATATTGCGTTCAATTGTGGACGGTTTTGACAGTTAAAATTTTTTCGACAGTTTATAATATCGCGAGTAAGATTATAAACTGACAGTGTTCACAATCTAACGGTGACATAATAATATGTTAGTGCGATACAGACGGAGACATCCGAACATTACCATTTGATTTGCGTGGTGAACTCTGATTTTCTATAGCGTGCTACTGCCGTTTGTTCTCATTCTAAGTTTCTCACAGATACTTAATCACTTTTCTAAACTCGGTCAAATTGAATTAGGCACGTTCCTATTGCAAATTAATTACAGAATAATTGATGTAATTAAAAGATGATTGTTCCTAGAAATTAGTTAACTAGTGCGATCTCAGCATATCAGTCATACTCATCACCGTTTAATACCTAGATAGACAGCGAAATTTGTGATTCTAAATGGTCCTGGTAAAAGGATTCAGATGCAAATCTGAAGGGCCATTTGACGATACAAATAGCCGATAAATATCGAATGATACCTAGATTGTCTTTATCTAGTAGTTACTTAAGCCTCTGCTAGACGGTCGCCAATACGCCCCTCCGACCGGACCGAGCGACCTATAGAATACTAAAGAGAAGACAAGCCGCCGGCGGCCGCGTCGCAGTTGTTAGCTCAATGGGCATACTCTGCCCATTGAGCTAACAATGATGCGCGTGTATTGTCCAATAAGAGCGTAGGTATACAAGTGTGTGTGTTTTAGATGTGTACGTGCTTTGTCTTGTCAATTACCTGGGCTTTGTGTGGGTTAATGAACTTGCGACAGGCGTACTCAATACAAATCGGACGGCATGTCCGATCTCCTTATATTCATACATCTGTGGTCCGCACCGAACGTGTAGACAGTTGTTTGCAGCAACATTTCATAAAGCCTCTGCTAGGCGGTCGCCAACACGCCACTCCGACCGAGCGGCCTTGGTCGGCACCGACCGTGTAGACAGCTACACGGTCGGTGCCGACCAAGGCCGCTCGGTCGGAGGGGCGTGTTGGCGACCGTCTAGCAGAGGCTTAGGTACTGCTGTGGCGCAACGACCCGAAGTGGATCTTGACCTACGACTCTAAAGACCGCAAGGCTTCCCTGTCCAATGCCGTTTATGTCTAGTTTACGGCCCAGAGTTCGTTCAATTATTTTTGGACATTGTCATCCCACCGGTATCTAGCACGCCCATATGTCTTCGACCCGTTGGACGTCCCGAGTGCGCTCTCCGGACTGCACGATCGTCACGCATACGGACACTTGCCCGAGCCATCGGAGTCTTGAGAATATCGTGTCTCCTATGATGTTTGGCTCGGACATTATAGGTAGACCGTTTAACTCGGTCCACGCTTGCGCGGCGCGTGGGTATGACGATAACGGGGCGCGGGCAACGTGCGCGGGAGGTGAAGCGGCGCCCGCGGCGGAGGCAGCGGTATAGACCTTCGATTTTTTTGGTTCTTACGAATTCTCCAGGTGCCAACTTCTCCGCGAGTGAGTACCTGATATAAATGAATAGGGAATGGATGAAAACTTTAGAAGTGCCTGATTATTTTTTTGGTGATAGGAATAACCTTCCTTAGCACCAGAAAAAAGTTGCAGATTTTTCAGCTGCGTCAATTATTTTTGAAAAATATAAATCCTCACTTACGTTTTGGGTTTAGGACGGCGAATGAGACACTTTCCTTGATCCGTCTCATATTACAAAAAAATATTTTAAATACCTGACCCTGGCAATGACAAATATAGCTGCTGCAGCTGTCAATATCATTGCCAGTGTAAGTTTACCACGGATTTTTAAGATATTTATTTGTAGACGGATCAAGGAAAGTGTCTCATTCGCCGTCCTAAACCCAAAACGTAAGTGAGGAAACTGTTTATATTTTTGAAGAATATTATTGACGCAGCTAAAAAGTCTGTTACTTTTTTCTGGTGCTAAGGAAGGTTATTCCTATCACCAAAAAATAATCAGGCATTTCAATCATTTTTATTCATTCCCTATTATCGAGAACATGGAATTGCATTTGTGGTTGTACCGTTTGCAACAAAAGGAGAATAATTTTCTCTTAATTTTCTTCACAATTTGACACTGACATTATTTTGGTATTTACTTCTTCAATATATAACAAACCTCTTTTTATGCTGATAGTACGGAGAAAATAGAAAATTCAAATATAGAATGCCTGTAAACATACAATACTACTACATATGCAATTCCATGTTCTCGATAATTCATCTATACCTACATGTACTGTTCGTATAAAATACTAATAATAAACACACTGGTTAAATGTCACGACATGCGACATGTTCACACGAAGACTCCAGCCCCCCTATTCTCTAACTTGTTTTAAGCTCACCTCAACGCTCACCCACAATTATACCTTGACACCGCGATGTGTAGTAATTAAGCGTAGGTAAAGGTCTAGTTTCGGTGACCGGCGGGGTGAGCCGCATTAACGCGTAGCGAATAACAGCCCGGCGCAAGACTGCCGTCCTCCCCCCGCCCTGTCGGCGGGTGCTTCAAGGGCCGCGCGGCATTCGGAGCGCGCGCGGGCAGTGATTCAAGCAACATATATGAAAATGAAATGAAAAATAGTTTATTCAGTTACTTGACTTAGCTTAACTAAATACAGGTTGGTGTCTCTTTTTAAGTATCGAGATACCTGTGTCGAGAGACTAACTATATTCCCGCAAAAACACTCATTCTGAAGAAGAACTCCCGAAGAATTCGAAATTATTTTAATACGTGAGTTAAACCGTGTATTTGTTTCTCACGAAAGTTTAAATTCTAACACTGTTCGTATGTTGTAAGTAGGTACGTCACCGTCACATACATAGGTACACTATAGGTGTTCAAAAATATCGGCACATGCACCCTATAATGCCTTGAAAATAGAGGTGTGCTCCGATGTTTGCGACGTGCTTGTTTGCTCCGATGTATGTGATGGCGACTGTACTAGAAGAAGAAGAAGACATTGAATTTGTCTTTCTAATTTTGCAAACCATTTTTCAGCTACTTGGCGGTAGGTATCCGATATAGCTGAAATTTGGCATACCTACGTATACCTACCAGTGGCGGCGCGTAAGAATTTTCACTGGACAACCCGGAGCCAAATAAAAGGGCTGTTTTTTGATGATTTACGAGTTTGGTAATATACAGGGTGACTGGTAATTCGACCAATTCCTTGAAAGGGGTTATACTAGAGCTAATTTGCAACAATTTATGTCCAGTCAACCAGGGGTCAAAATACGTTTTTTTTTTTATTTTTTCGAGTTTTAGTTTGTTTGAAAAAAAATCGCCTTGCAGCCTTAAAGTGCTGATTGTGACAAAAATGTTTTTTTACCATCCAAATGGAAGTACTTTTGTCACAATCACCAGCTTAAGGCTGCAAGGAGAATATTTTTCATACAAACTAAAAACTCGAATATCTCAGAAACCAGCGCGTTTCGACCCCTGGTTGACTGGACATAAATTGTTGCAAATTAGCTCTAATATAACCCCTTTCAAGGAATAGGTCGAATTACCAGTCACCCTGTATACTAGTAGCATGAAATGTTAGGGAAGCCGGTGGGAACCGGCTTGTATGGGCGCTCCACCACTGATACCTACTTAAGTGTGTAAATTAGCTGACAATGCAATATTGCACAACCGCGCTGATCTGATGATGGAGACGGAAAGTGGACACAGCACCTCCTAAACTACAAAGATACACATCATCATTATATCAGCCGAAAAACGTAAGTACCAAAAATTATGCAAAATATAATTATTCGCATTTAACCATAATCTTCATTACTGGCACTATTGGGATATTGCCAAGATTTTCTATTAGGTACCCTTCTGAGTAACAATCAACAGGCAAATACACGATTATGTAGGTATGACACCAGTCAACAACATTTAAAAAAAATCAACTGGAATTCTCAAAACAATAAGACAGGAAACAAAATATTATCTTCAATCAAAAACTGTCTTATTGTTTACAAAACAAGGGGCCAATTTTACACTCGGCGTTGTGAGTTGCTACTGTATTTGTCAACAAGAAAACTAATATTTATTTAATATTTGTTCCTGAGTTATGGATGTTATATATGTATATAAGTATCTATATGTATTTATCTATTATATATATCATCGCCTAGTAAGTACCCACAACACAAGCCTTACTGAGCTTACCGTGGGCCTAGGTTGATTTGTGTAAGATTGTCCCGTATAATATTTATTTATTTATTTATTCATCATGTCAGCCGAAAGACGTCCACTGCTGGACATAGGCCTCCCTCAAAGAGTGCCACAATGACCGTTCCTGCGCCACCCGCATCCAGCCCAGCGGACTCCCGCGACCGCGAAGTCACCCAAACCAATCCAAACAAAGAGCAATGGAGAGGGCTATGCTGGGAGTTTCTCTGCGCGATCGCATCAGAAATGAGGCTATCCGCAGCAGAACCAAGGTAACCGATATAGCCCTCCGAATCGCTAAACTTAGTGGCAGTGGGCGAGGCATATTGCACGTAGAACCGATGGCTGTTGGGGCGGAAAGGTTCTCGAGTGGTGGACTGATTTTTACATTAGGTACTACTACTACCAAACATACTTACGAAAATGCTCGAAAAATATTTTTTGTACTCGTCGATTAAAATCTGTGTATTAAGATTTCATAGAGAATACTGCAACGTCACTCTTTTTATAGTTGTAGTCCATGTTACTGTCGAAACAATCGAAATAACTGGTTCGATACGCTCCAGACCACCGAAAAAAAATTGAAAATTGAACCAAAATAAATTCGACCAATCACGTGACTGCTTTACCGAACTGTAATGAATTGGACCAACAGAATCGCTTTGATTATTGAGTTTAGTCGTTGATGTCGTACGCTCGTTCATGTCTTTTAAGACATCAACGAGCGTACGAGCGATAGGCTGCAATTCGTTTCAACAGTATCAAGTTTGTTTAATTAGTTCAGTTGACTCGTAGAAAATTAATTTTAATGAACTCGTACAAAAAGTACTCGTACCTTACTTAGGCCACTCAGCAAGCTTCGTGGCCTAAACACGGTACTCGACTAAAAAGCTCTCTATTATAACACGATTGTGAAAAATACTATATTAATATATATATTTTTTTTTTTTATATTTTGGATATGTTATGTAAGTTATGTAATTACCTATGAAATTGGCGGTTTTTTCACAGATATTATTTTGTACGTAATTTATTCATTTCTATTGCAACTTCCAAATTATTTTTTAATTTCATTATTAGACTATGTAACAAAGGTTTTAAATACAAAAAATAGGTTTGAATTTTTTATTTAGTGTTTCAAATTAAAGCTTGAAAACCGCCCTTTTCATGTGCTGCCGGTTAAAGTGTTTCAATTACGTATAGTTTTATGATGCGAACTATTTTTAAGGAATGAAGATATGTGTAAAGTAGCTTAAAAGTTTTCTATATTCCTACCAAAATTTAGTTTGCTTTGAATTTGACATTGCTGAATAATCCGCAAAATTCAATGTATGAAAATCACAGTTTTCATAAAATTCTCCATACACATCGCCAATTTCATAGGTAAGGACCTAATAATACGCACGCTCTTCCTGACTCTTGGATGATTTGTATATATTTAAGTATTTGTATTGTGTATAAAATATAAGTAAGTAAGTAGTAGGTGCCCTAAGTACTTCTAACTCTTATAGGGTATTCAAGACAAGGGCCATGGCCTCTAAGAACACTGGTAGGGCCGGCCCGAGGGTATAGAGTGGAACCAGGCCGCTGAATCAGAATGTGCACAAAAAGCGAAAATAACACGTGAAGTCAGACTACGTCAGACCGTCAACCAAAGGGCACCCAAAGACCCTCTCGCTCCATCCGGATTGAGGGCTGGGGCCGGCACTGAACACTGGTACGAGTAGGTAACCCCGATGACCCCCTTCAGTCTTTTACGACACTGTATAGGCCACTGAGAGTCCGCGTAGAAGTTATAAACTGGCCATTTGTTACGGTAATCATTGAATCACATAATTGCAGTGATTAAATAACAATAGAATGACGCCCGCCTCGCTGGCTGTAAGTACGCAAGATCTAGGTTATGAAAAAAATACGAGACAATTTTCTATTGTTTGAATTGTTTTCCTGGTCAATTTTAACAATGGTTGCGAACTATCCTATAGGTATACGGAGTAGCGGCTAGCACAGAATAGATAATGCTATAGTACCTAACCTAATGGACGCTCATTGCAATTCTTAAGGTTCATTGGCTCCTTCAGTGGCAAGCTTTTGGGTCCTGCCTCGTGGAAAGTCAGTCCTGTCAAGCCGGTCTAAGTTGACAGATGTACAGTCGCCATCACATACATCGGTACACTACAGGTTGTTCAAAAATAACGGCACATGCAACCTAAATAATGCCTTAAAAATAGAGTTGTATTCCGATCTTCCGATGTTTGTGAGTTGCTTGTTTGCTCCGATGTATGTGATGGCGACTGTACTCTATGAGTAGGTAATGCTCCCAAGGATGGTACACACTATATAGTAGTTTATGTGACTGTACATAATGAAGGGCATTTAACACGAGTGTGGGTTTATGAAACAAGCGTCAGCAAGCGAGAGCTCTATTCGATAAAAGCCTGCTGCAGGCAGTAAAGGTGAATACTTGAATAGGTATAGTGGAATAGTTATTTGTTATACAAGGGGGGAAAGTTGTATTTTACCTGCGAGTGTTCATTTGAAACACGAGCTAACGAAAGGACTCTATGATTGACCACGAGCGAAGGGAGTGGTTCAAAAATAGAATCCTGAGCGTAGCGAGTGTTTCAACACACGAGACGTAAAATAACTTTTCACCCGTGTATAACACAAATCTTTTCACCTCACTACAGCAAGGAAAATAAGAAAAAGGGTAAAAAAAAGTAAAAAAACTTAACAAAAAAAAAAGTAAAAAAAAAAAAAACCTAAAAAAAAGTTTAAAAAAAGTATAAAAAGTTAAACAAAAATATGTCATAAAATATACCTACAAAAAACAAAAATAAACATTTAACGTTCTACGTCATAGTACTTTTAACGTTCTACGTCTACTTTCTTCACATGTGGATAAAAAGCGATTTTCTCAATAGTTAACAAACATACAAAAAGGCCTTTCCGAGCTAGTGAGGTGAAAATTATTTGACAACAAAGACCTTCATTACAGTTAGGGCCCCCCCACACTACCGCGGGCGTCGTGTGAGCGTTCTTATACAAAATTGTGCGTTGCGTCGACACGGTGTCGGTGTCGACGCGGCGTCGACGCAACGCACAATTTTGTATAAGAACGCTTCACTCGTAAGGTCGATAATTGAACGGATTTTGTTGTTTAACGGAATTTATCTCAAATAAATTACTTATAATAAGTTTCTGTCAAAAATTTCATTTTTGGTACAAGCTTTTACTGCCGACTGTACTTTTCGGCATACCATCATCAAGTACTCATTGAGGCGATTCTAACGAGCCCCAACTCGATGGGGTTGGTCGTTTTATTGCGGAGTTCCTATGGCTTCAGGAGCCACCTTCCAGCTCCAGCGTCAGATCAGCTCCAATTCATCATAATATTGTATTAATACATATGCTTGCAAAATTTCAGCTCAATTGGATAACGGGAAGTGACTGAAAAATGGATTGCAAATTTTGACGGACAACTTACATACTTACATATTTACATACATACGAACAGTGCAAGTAAATATAAAACTTGTAAAAAAGCTAGGCAAAGGCGCCTCTACGACGATCGCTTCAAATATTTGCAGAGGCCACTTTCGGCTTTTGACATGGTGTTCTGACAATGTACACGCGCAAAACGAGTCATGATCGAAAATATCGAAATAAGGAATTATTTGTTCAAGTCTTTTTTTTTTACCGGCACGAAATAACGTAAAGTCAACTGCAAAAAGATGTAGGTATCCATTTTCATCCAATTGGAAGTTAGGTGAAAAATGTGTAGGTACACTACTTCTTGACGCAACCACGTTTTTTTTTTTTATTTGTCTCAGGCAACAAGGCCCATATTTACAAATACCTATGTAGGTACTGTTTTCTATAATGTAGTTTTAGGGTCATTGCGCCGATTAGAGACCACCTAATTTAGTGTGCTGGTTTGCGACCACTTAGTTAAGTAAAGTTGGTAAAGCGAAAGGATATGTCCTCTTTTTTGTAGTAGATTCCTATTATCAATAAATATTAGGATGCAATCTCATACAAATCGAACTAGCTCCATTCCATAATGAGCTCAATACAATAAGGCTTGTGTTATGGGTATTTGAAGATGACATATTTAATAGATAAACCGGCCAAGTGCGAGTCCGACTCGCGCACGAAGGATTCCGTACCATTATCTATAAAAAAATAATTACAAAACCGGCCAAGTGCGATTTGGATTCGCGCACGAAGGGCTCCGTACCATTACCTATAACCATACGTCGGACTATAGGGGGCAGTTTGAGGGCAAGGTAAGGTTTACAAAAAAATCTTAACTTACGAGTATTATAATATACCTACAAATGTACCATAAATGTTAATTTAATTAAATATAACACAGACTATTCAATCTTATTTTTAATTTAAAATTTAAAGGATATAAAAAATAAACACTTAACTAACGTACAGCCTTAGAGCCGTGTTCATAGAACTTGACATTGTCCAGTTAACTCATTTGTATTTTGTTCCTTTCTCACAGCTGCAATTCTCTGAGTGACGGATAAAGCCAAACGAACTTTTTCGCCATTTTGACTTATGTGTAGTCCAAGTACGTTTATAAGTAATGCAGTTAGTTGCTATGATATTTGGAATTTCACATTATAAATACTAGGTACCAAATACTATGTACAAATACTCGAAAGTGAATTGATTGATTTGCGAACCTTACCTATCATTCTGACATGCCACGAAAATGCCCGCTGGAGTCCGACGTTTGCCTATAAGGGTCATTCTCAAATAGTTAACGACACTTGTAACAACCATGTGCAAAAGTTAAGAAATTCCCAGCATATAAATACTGTAATACTTATTTGTATAATAGCTACCGTAGTCTTTTGGTCCTTATATAAAAATAAAAAAAATTAAGTATTAGTAGCGTTAACTTTTGCACATGGTTGGGACAAGTCAGTCACATTATTTGAGAAATACCCATAAAAACGGCAAGAAAATCACGTTGGTTGTATGGGAGGCCCCCTTAAAATCATATTTTATTTTGTTTTTAGTATTTGTTGTTATAGCGGCAATAGAAATACATAATCTGTGAAAATGTCAACTCTCTAGCTATCACGGTTCTTGAGATACAGCCTGGTGACAGATTATCTATAAAAACGGCAATAAAATCACGTTATATGTATGGGAGGCCCCCTTAAAATAATATTTTATTTTGTTTTTAGTATTTGTTGTTATAGCGGCAGCAGAAATACATAATCTGTGAAAATTTCAACTCTCTAGCTATCACGGTTCTTGAGATACAGCCTGGTGACAGACAGACGGACGGACAGCGAAGTCTCAGTAATAGCGTCCCGTTTAACTCTTTGAGTACGGAACCCTAAAAAGCAAACAATAGCCTTCAAAGTCAAGAACCACCTACATGTACTAAATAAACAAATGGCACAGACATGTTTTGTCGTTTTTCAATTTTCTACTTTGACCGAAATTTAGAATTTTGTTAGCGGATGTTTCTGCCCAGTGAACATTTACTGATAATTTGAATAATTATTATGACCTTAACTACACCCGCTTAAGGGGACGTAGGTTCGTGGTCTTCTCTCCCTCTCACTAATGAAATGAAATGAAATGAAATTTTTATTTCGTGTAACCATGGACACATGTTGTTAGTAGAATTTACAAAACTAGGGGGTTAGTAGTTACAGCTAAACTTACATTTAAAACAAAACAACACTGACAGGGGAGTGTAGTCCCTCGCAGTGCGACATGTAGGGACAGTCAACCCTGTCCGCTATCATGCGCAGAATGCTGTTGGGACTGCGGCGCACCCTGCGCACCAGGGATGCTGCGCGCGTACGCATGCTCGTATAAAAACAGTCCACACGCGCCGCCGCGAACATCCCTGATGCGCTACAGAAACGAGGCAGTCCCATCAACACCCGGAACGCATTATTATACTGGACCCTAAGGGCCCCATATGCCCGTTGCGTATACTGCTCCCACAGATTGCAGGTATAGAGGGAGGTGCAAAACGCCCTAAACAGAGTTTCTTTCACCTCTTTAGAGCACCTTGCAAATCTGCGGGCGATCATATTCGCCCGGACCGACAGGGCCCTTCGTTCCCTTTCCATGTCCAGGTCGTCTTTGAGGTCGGTCGCGATCACATGGCCTAAGTACTTGAAATGGTCCACTCTATCCATAGGGGTACCATTGAGGCAAATGGTAGGAACTTCCACTGTTTTCTTGCGATCGCACTCAAATATCATGAACTGGCTCTTAGCAACATTATATTTAAGGCCACTAAGCATAAGCGTGAGCGAGATGGAAGTGCGTGTTTGGAAGCGCGGATATCATGTTTTTTTATTTTATTTCTTTGTGCGTTTTAATAAATAAAAAAGCGGCCAAGTGCGAGTCGGACTCGCACATGAAGGGTTCCGTTAAATAAATTGCAGTTTACGATTTATGACGTATTAAAAAAAAACTACTTACCAGATCTCGTTCAAACCAATTTTTGGTCGAAGTTTGCATAGTAATGTACATCATATATTTTTTTGAGTTTTATCGTTGTCTTATTTTAGAAGTTACAGAGGGGGGGGGGGGGGGACACATTTTACCACTTTGGAAGTGTCTCTCGCGCAAACTATTCAGTTTAGAAAAAAATGATCTTGGAAACCTTAATATCATTTTTGAAGACCTATCCAATGATACCCCACACGTATGGGTTTGATAAAAAAAAAATTGAGTTTCAGTTTTGTGTATGGGGACCCCTAAAACATAATGTTTTTTTTCGATTTTTGTGTAAAAATCTTAATGTTCACAAAATACATCTACATACCAAGTTTCAACAGTATAGCTCTTATGGTTTCGGAAAAAAATGGCTGTGACATACGGACGGACAGACAGACAGACAGACGGACGGACATGACGAATCTATAAGGGTTCCGTTTTTTTTCATTTGGCTACGGAACCCTAAAAAGTAATAGCTGATTTCCCTGAAACATGACATTGCCGATTTTTAGAACTAATTGGAATATGTTTAGCTGTTGTGCATAATTTGTTACGATTTTTTAAAGTGTATTTTAGACCTATGTTCGTGATTTTTTTCTATCGAGCGAAAGTCAAAAACTCAGGATTTGAATAGCTGATTTCCGTCGAAAAAGGCCTCAAGATTGCTAATTAAATTTAGGGCAGTCGTATTATAATCCAAACAAGAGCTACAATTTTTTAAAATCCGTTTTTGGAGCTCACGTCGCTTTAATATCGAAGCACCATATTTTAAGAATGTGATTTTGTTAATGAGCGGTTCCGTACCCAAAGGTGCCAAAGGGTAAGACGGGACCCTATTACTAAGACTCCGCTGTCCGTCAGTCTGTCTGTCACCAGGCGTCTGTCTCATGAACCGTGATAGTTAGACAGTCGATATTTTCACAGATGATGTATTTCTGTTGCCGCTATAACAACAAACACTTAAAAACAGAATAAAATAAATATTAAAGGGTGCTCGCACTTGGCCGGTTTTTTCGTATTATTGTTTATCTTAAGCGTTCATCCCGTTAATAAATTATACGTGCCGAAATATGGAAACCAGGAATTGCACCGGTAATTTTCTTATTTCTCTGCAATATTTCCCACGCAATTATTTGTACGTTTATACGTACGTAAACTAAATGGAACACTATCTGTCTCTGCCATTATTATATTCACAGTTTCTCATTTTCTTTATTTATTTATTTTCCGTATATTAACACTATTTATGTAGGAATTTATGTAACTATGTTTATTTGTATGTATTCATTATGTGTGTATGTTTATTATTGATGTAATTGTGTATGTTGTAAGTTAGTTTACTTTTAATTTTGCCACCTACCTAAATACTTGCAAACTTGTAATTATTTGTTGCAATTTTTCCGCTACCCAAAGGTTGCCTGGAAGAGATCGCTCTTTAGCGATAAGACCGCCTGTTGTTAACCTCTATTTTCAACCGACGAAAAAAACGAAGGAGGTTCTCAAGTCGACGCGTATATTTTTTATTTTTTTAATGTATGACCACGCATAACTTTTTACAGAGTAGTTCGATTTTGATAATTCATTTTTTATTGGAAAGGGTATACCCCAAACTTGGTCCCATATAAATTTGAAAAAAAAAAAAACCAACCTTAAGGGTAGGAAAATAGGGGATGATTGATTTGTCGTCGGTTAAAAGTGTTAAAACTTTGTTTTCAAAGTAAATTATTAAGTTTTATGTCCTGTACGTGTTTTTGTTTTGAGGTGTGCAATAAAGAGTAGGTTGTATTGTATTTGTATCGTATTGTAAGCAAAAACTATGTCATTGCTTGGTGAAGCTATTGCCGACCGCTGGAACCGACCCCTATCTATAATAATGGGCTGGTTAAGGTCAAAAATTATAATATCAATAATCCGAGCCACAAGCATGTGCATTCGCGGGACCCGGCACAAATTCAGATCAATTAAGCATTTTTTCGGCCTCAACGACGGGGCAGCTCTTCCCAGCATTGTCCCCTAACCCCTCTCTACATACAACCATCCGTTCTTTTTTTTATATTTATATTTGTTGTAACATTGTATATTTTATGAAGAAATAATACATATTAAACTAAAAAAAAGAAAAAACTATGTCAAATATCATAATAAATAATTATATGTAAATCACTCACCAATCATGAAATCCGTTCACTACACTAACAGAACAGTCACAGCACTACTAAACCAGCAAAACAGAGTTCCTTCAGTTATACTTCTTCATCCGAACTTGACCTTGGCGAGATTGGCGGTACTATACACCACCATTTCATAACCTTTACCTTCATACAATTCATACGCAACCACAGCTCTAGATAACTGGCTGCTAGACTACCGACTTTAACGGAGATGACCATTTTATCGAGACCTATTATTGGGAGCTGTTTGCACTAGAAGAAGGATCTAGATAGTGGTTGTTTGGTGCAAATAACATCACGTCTTGTTTATGAGAAATTGACAATTGGTTTTTGAGGAAATAATTAGTATTAGAGCAGGAAAGGTTTTGTTGCAAAAAAGTGGCAATCGATGAAGTTGTGTATTTTATTAGATTTTGACCGCGACTTTAAGTCAACGTAGTTTTCGGCTCTTCCGTTTAGAATATGGTTTCCGAAGGTGGCCATCTGGTTGCATAACAACTAATGTCATAATATTGATTGTCATAACACTTTACGCATAATCAACTTTAATACAATAATAGCTCATATTTTTTTTGACATAAATGGTTTTACATGACGTAAAACCACGCTATGCGTGCGGAAAACCCTACTTCCTGGCCAGATGGAGACGTAAAATTTTGTACTCACCACGGGCGGTAATAAAGAAAGCCTCAGAGCGCATATTTATCGCCCTTGCCTTCGGCTCGGGCGACAAATACCTGCGATCTGAGACATTCTTTGTTTAAAACCGCCCTAGGTAAGTAATGTACTATTATGGCATAATTATTCCGTGTCATAATTATATGGAGTCATAATTGGTTTAACCATAATGTAGAATGGCATAGGTACATTTATTTAGTCATAATGTTGATATTTATAATTAATTTTAGTATTAATTGTTAATGTCATAATTAATTTTAGTAATAATTGTTAATGTCATAACTTTCTGAGCAGGGATTTAGTGGCAAAACCGACTCGGATCGCGGATAGGTTAGAAGATAGAATGGATACCCGCTTTGCTCCCGCGTTCGTCTTCGAGGTTATTTTTTTTATAAAAGAGCGGAAAAACTTGTTGTTATCAAAGCTTTTTACGACCTAAAAAATCATAGGCTTATGCGTATTGCAGTTTATGCGTTTCAACAGTATGGATAAAAAGTTATATGAGCTACCAATTTATGACCAAACCCTTTGTCTCCCAACGACTCACATGTGAGTCGGCCGGCAGGTCCCACATGTGGGTAATTTTTTTTACCCTAGAATCCCAATGACCCACATGTGGGTCATGTTTTTTTTTTTAATTTGAATCTTATATACAAAATACACCACGGTTCATTATCGAGGTCTGACTGCTGGACCAATGGGACCACACATGCCGACATACATGTATGTCGTTGGGATACCATCAGGCCTTCGATCACCGGATCGCTGGGAGACGAAGAGTAGTGTGCTTATAAAATTTTATGCGCCACAAATTTATGCGCAATACACATTATGTTCTTAAACATTATGGTTCAAAACTTTATGCGCATAAATGTATGACTATTTACAATTATGCATAATAATGTGTACCTATATGACTATTACAATGTATGCAAGCGTTCATAGCCCGGCGGCGCTTGCGTATCGGAAACGATAACGCAGGTCGCAGGTCAAGCAAAGACGGCAGGGGTCAGTCTTTGGATGGGTGACCGCCTGTTTGAGTGGTTACTATAAATGAGCGCTTCCGTGCTTTGGAAGGCACGCTAAGCAGTTGATCCCGGTTGCTGTCTATGACAGTAGTCGTTAAGCCGAGTTAGAGGCCTTCGGGCGGCTTAAGAACCTCTAACAGTCCAGTTGCCCACTCACTTGACAAAGGGGAGACAACTGTCACTCGCGTCCGCAGGAGCTACCTACCACAACCCTGCACGTGTGTCCTGGGTGGTACTAAAGAGTGACAAACTCAAAAAAGGCCAAAAATAATATATGCCATACGATTAAATAAATAAACTCGTTCGACAACTTCATACGGCAGTTTAATATGATGTTTAATGCGACTCGGTACAAAGGTGAGCCCTTTGTGCGGCTGACCGTACCATAATCTCTAAACATTCCGTTTAAGGGGATCCCATACGCCAATGACCTTCGATCTGAATCCCTTAGCCTGAGTGGACGCTCGGAGCGGAGCGTTCGGCGGGGCGTGCAGTGGGGGCGGGCGAGCGTGCATTCGCTTTGTGCAGCGTCTACTCAGGCCCCGTAGCATGGATGGCCTTATCACGCGATAAGTGACAGGATAGAGCATCCGTCCCTGGCTGACACCGTTCGATAGAACGAGACGACGCGCTTATCCTATCACTTATCGCGTGATAATGCCATCCATGCTACGGGGCCAGTACCCTTATTGTGAGATAACAATCGTAACCTAACGTTACGTAACTAATATGAGATCGAATAAACGCGCTTCGAATAGATTTCGATCTCGCTACGGTATTCTTCGATTCGACCCGTCAAACTTGTAACTCACAATGCCGTTGTCCTACGAAACCAACTGCAAAACGTTAGGCTCTAGCGTTTAGTTTTCGATGCGTAATTTAACGTTCGATTCGTACTACCAATCGGTAGTGTGAGACCCAAATTTGACATTTCGTATCGAAGAATACCGTAGCGACTGTAGTTTACTATTTCACTTGCAAAATGGCCCGTGATATCGTATTATTCCTTCAAGAGTTACCGTAGATCCGATCGAAATTTATCTCAAATTAAAGAACTTATAAAAATAAGGGTTTTGAATTGACAACATATATCCGCAAAATTCGGATTGTCGCGTATTTTGTATTTAAAAATGCAAATAAATGGCCCCCGCGCCGCCATATTGTATCGACAGTGGACACTGTCGACGTCGCGATGTGCGTATTCTGTAATGTCATAACCGACAAACATTTAAATTAAAACGATAAATGCTAGTGATATAAGGTTGAATATTGGAAAATCGTGAACGAACGTGAAGTCGATGGCGAATTAAGTAATGTATAAGTGCCTCACGTTACAGTTTGGATTTTTAGTTCTATGAGTGACCACTTCATTCATTTGTTTAACATGCACGCCGCACGCCCCGCTCCCTCGCACGCCCGACTCGAGCGTCCACTCAGGCCTTACACTTAGTTTACTAAAGTTTTTTGTAGCTTATCATATTAACAACAACAGCTTTAAGCAATATAGTATCCCACATTTACTTCAAACATCTTGTCGTCGTGGAGATATTTGGCATCAAAGTTGAACAATTTTAGACCAAAAAACAGGTTTTCTAGCCATAACTTTTGTGTTAATTAGTTTAAAATCAAAACCCTACACACGTTTATAGAGACATTAGAGACGAACCCAAATATGTAGATTTCGTATACCTATGTTATATCTTTCACAGCAACCTTTATTAGGTGTTTTTTTTGAGACGATGTTTAAAAAAATCATAAAAAAATTACTATTAATTTCTTTCAAAATATGGTAAACCAAAATGGGAGATTAAAGCTTGAAGAATCGATGGCCGTTTGCCTTATAATTCTATATGCAGTGCAAAAGTATTTGTATCGATTCAAAACTAGTCAAAAATCGATGAAAACCTCGGGTGAAGTAAAACCGATAAATGCCATAATAATAAAATTATACCTAGTAGGTATCTAATCTATATATTATTTAAAATGTTAAAAGACGTAGATAATACTTTTTTTTTTCTAAGTTAATGATTTCTCCGGCATCATCGTCTGATCTGCATAATTTTCTGCCGTTAAATCTTTGTAAGTTTTCTGTTGACTGACGAGTAACAATACCGTTACTTTTAATTTATACAATTGTTTAAAAAAACACTTACTGTTATTATAATATGCCGTGAATGTTTCACAACAAATCCATTACATTTTCCTGATCCACCAAACTACATTTTGATCACCAATTAAACTTCATAATTACTTTGATAAAAAACATAATTAGGCACTCTTTTGATTGATTTTAATACTAAAATCCACCGTAGACTTTTTTTGCGTATAGACAAAACTGCAAATTCGCGCCAAAATAGTGAGGGGAAAGTGATAATCGAGTCGGTCGATTTCTCCCCGGCGGAGTGCTGACTGAGTCGGTGCATCGATGGTGGTTACATAAAGCTAGTGATGTGACTTACGTGGCCAGGTCATCGGTACTTCGTCACGTGCTCTTTCTTCGTTCACTTTCGTTTTTTTTTCAAGGTTTTATTATAGATTTATGAAGATATAGAGGCGACGTGGCTGAAGTTTTACATTATTTGAGGATATCGATCCTATTATTTAAACACAATGGTACTGTAACTGGGAAAAAAAATAGTGAAATTGGTACGGAAGCAGTGTAAAACAAAAGGGTGACAGAAATAATGGAAGGTTTTTTAGCGTTTAAATTGATGAATCAATTAAATATCATGTGACTGCAGTGATACTCGTACTGTCTGATAGGTACATAATCTTAGACTGTGAAGGCCGTATATCTTAAAAAGTAAATACCTAAACTAAACACGAGACAAGTGCAAAAAATAATGACTGCCCATTTCTTGTATAAATATTTGAAATATTATGTCACCGTGTCTTTGACTTTGTTTGCTCTATGGCCCCTAGGCGATAATTTCTATTGGTATTATCAATTATATCGTCATTATGTCTGTAACATATGTAGCTAACTTTACATCTTCTGTGGCCTTAGGCAGTGCCACAATTTATATCCATTGTGGCACTGCTTATGTTACAAAAACACATAAAATTGCTGGTTTCATTGCATGTTTTTAGAATATGTAAATAACTAGATGTATACATGTAGAAGACGAGGGACACTTATATCTTCTTTATGTTAGTAAGTTCTATCTTGTCAATAGTACCTACTTACTAATTTACAATGTACTTGCTCTGAAAGTGCGCCTTTATATGGTTCAACATAAACACGGGAAGTCGTCTAAGCCAGCCCGTGCGGGAATGGATTTCAGGCCAAAATTCCCACACACTGTGCGAGAATGAGATTTCATGACAATTAAAATTTCACCTTTTATGTAAGTATATTTTTTTCCTTGCATGATGTATTTAGTGGCTTGTGAGCTGTAGAACTCGCGAGTTTCACTTTTTATTCAAAAAAATTTTTTTTTCGTAAAACTTGATCGACAAAAATTACCTTATTATTGAATCTTCTCACTGACCTCACTGTGGAGGAGCACAGCCGGACTGCGGGATATCTGGACATACGAAAGAAATCTGGTCCAAGCTGGAACAGAAAACCTCGTTCGCTCGAGCAATAACTAGATGTCTGGAGAAGACAAGGGAATCGTGCCTATATCTTCCGTAAGTTATTAAATTATATTCAGCAACTTACAATAAAATATTTTTTCTCAAACATGCAATGAAATATTATCTTTACGTTCCTTATATTAGACTCGGAAGTATCCTTTTTCGGGCGCAGCATCTCGAGGCGGCCTGAAATGGGATTTCATACAACTTTTCAGGCCTAGGCCTGCAAAGTAACTTTTTAATTTTCATTCCACTATTTGTGGCACAGCATCACGGCATTCAGCCATGAAAATTAGTTTGATTTGAGGATTTTTATTTATTTATTTCATTGCATGTTTGAGAAAATCACTATACATGCCTCGGCGTGAAAACGGAATCCCGGCCTCGTATCTCTATCCGGCCTATACCTACTTGGCCGGAAATCCGTGTTTTCCCGGCCTCTGATGTAATGTACTATTGCTATGTTCAGGCTGAGACGATAGAGTGAGCCATTGACTAAACTGCAAAGATTGCTGCTCTCCCTTGCGTTTTGTGTCGCTTTCCACTTTCCTATATATATGATAAGTTCGCCTTTGCACTTTGATCTTATGTACCTACCTAACATGAATTTGCTTAAGGCAACGTAGGCTCGTGGTCTTCTCTCCCTCTCACTAAGCATAGCGTGAGCGAGACGGAACTGCGTGTTCGGAAGCGCGGATATCATGTTTTTAGGGTTCTGTAGCCATATGGCAAAAAACGGAACCCCATTCGTCACGTCTGTGGTCTGTGTCTGTCTGTCTGTCCGTCCGTATGTCACAGCCACTTTTTTCCGAAACTATAAGAGGTATACTGTTGAAACTTGGTAAGTAGATGTATTATGTAAACCGCATTAAGATTTTCACACAAAAATAGAAAAAAAAACAAATAAATTTTGGGGTCCCCAATACTAAGAACTGAAACTCAAAAATTTTTTTTTCATCAAACCCATACGTGTATCTATGGATAGGTCTTTAAAAATGATATTGAGGTTTATAACATCATTTTTTTCTAAACTGAATAGTTTGCGCGAGAGACACTTCCAAAGTGGTAAAATGGGTCCCCCCCCCCCCCCCCCCCCTGTAGAATACTATAATACAACTACTATTGCTCAATCAGTAGTTAATGCACTTTCACTGCACCTATTATTTATTGACATGTTTTTTTTCGTGTTAAAT
Organism: Epinotia brunnichana; assembly: GCA_963854355.1. Taxonomy (NCBI): domain Eukaryota; kingdom Metazoa; phylum Arthropoda; class Insecta; order Lepidoptera; family Tortricidae; genus Epinotia; species Epinotia brunnichana. The sequence continues at coordinate 1,639,520 of OY977959.1, read as the reverse complement.
TATCGATTATTGCACTCCGCTCGCCCATCCCTACGACTCTATTATGCACATTTTGTTTATCCGCCACGTCACGTCATTGCATTGTGCAACTAAACGTGTCATAATTTTTGCAATGACAGAAGTCACATAACACAACTATGAAATAGTGCCTCTTTCGCTTTGCAAACATAAAAACAGTGCGGCGAAATTTGTCAGTGTGCCGGTAAGACAAGGCATATGTATTAGTAGGTATTGGAAAATAGGTTAACTGGAACTTCTATGATTCCTATACTAGGGTCGTTTCGCCGGTTAGCGACCACTTAGCCGAGTTGCTCACTTTAGATTAGTAAATGTATACCTATTCAATGTACACACATAATAGATGGTATTCGTATAGGTTCTGAGTATAGTCAAGTTTTGAAACCTACAATAAAATATAGCACTTTCATCCATAGATTAGGAAAAAATATGGAAAAGGTTTCAAAATAGCGAATTCGCTGGATAGCGACCGCTTTAGTAGGTTTGCGACCACCTGTTAGCTAGTTGGCGACCACTCTTGCAAATAGTGTTTAAATAGTTAATAAAACGATGCATCATCATCATCATCATATCAGTCGAAAGACGTCCATTGCTGGACATAGGCCTCCCCCAAAGAGTGCCATAATGACCGGTTCTGCGCCACCCGCATCCATCGGATTCCTGCGATCATTACCAGGCCATCAGTCAACTTGTGGGGGGCCTACCCACGCCGCGCCTTCCGGTACGTGGTCGCCACTCGAGAACCTTTCCGCCTCAACGGCCATCGGTTCTACGTGCAATGTGCCCCGCCCACTGCCACTTAACTTTAGCGGCTTAGGGCTATATCGATTACCTTGGTTATGCTGCGGATAGCCTCATTTCTGATGCAATCACGCAGAGAAACGCCTAACATAGCCCTCTCTCCATTGCCCTTTGGGTGACTTTGAGCCTTCTTATGATTTCTGAAGCGACCACGTTTCGGTGCCACACGTGATCACTGGCAACACGCACTGGTCAAAGACTCTCGTCTTCAGACACTGCGGAATATTAGACGAAAAGATGTGCCATAGCGTAGCTTCCCGAACGCTGCCCAGCCGAGTCGGAATCGACGATTGACCTCTTTCTCAAAGTTGACCTTGACCTGACTGCCCTTATACAACACAAACAAACAACACAACAAACCAAATTGTTACTCTTCTAAATCGTGAGAGTCAGGATGGCGGGTGTACCTAAAGAAATATAAAAAAATTGTATACGAAAAAAATGTACCCAAAATGTACTATTTGGTACCACATTTAAAAAAAATTGTACCACCACGTACTCAAAGTTATTACAAAATTAAGGTACACCCGCCAACCAGACAGTCAGGATGGCGGGTGTACTTCTGACAGCTATGTTCCCACCAATTATAAAAAAAAATGTACACCAAATTTTTGTACCAAATTTGTACTATAATATACAATTGATATTCGAGCAATATAATCCGTGGTTTGCGAGCAATACACACGTAAGGTCTTTCTACGGTAGGTACACGCACACGTTGTTAATACTACTTAAACTTGTTTATTTTTCAACTCATATTCGATTCGCTCCCACCTTCTATTATTGAAATCCTTCAGCCAAGCACCATTCAATTAATATTTTTACACAAGACTAGAAGCGAGCTGGTGGGCTTCTTAGCTACGGCTTAACACAAGGATTTCGTGTGCCTCTGTTGCGTCGTGAGAGTCAACCAAAGAGTAAAGTAAGTATAAGGAGTCAACCGATCGGTCGGGCAGTCGGAACTTATTAACCATCGAAGATAAAGAGGGGTGTGATAAGTATCTGTCTGTGTGTCGGTCTGTAACTTCCTAGCTCCTAAACAGATGAACCGTGAAAGTGCGGTTGTTTTTATCAAAACCCTTGTTTGTCGGGATGATTCTTGGCTATGTTCGTTCTTTGGGGGTGAGAGGGGAGGGGGGGTGGTGTTTTGACGACCGGTTAGCCTATAGTGGCACAGTTGGGCAAAAATTATCTATTTACGAAAAACCGGGAAGATAACTAAATCATCTTTTATATGATGTCTTTCTGTTGCCGCTATAACAACAAACACTAATAAAAACCGGCCAAGTGCAAGTTGGACTCGCGCACGATAGGTTCCGTACCATTATATATAAAAACGGCAAAAAAATCACGTTTGTTGTATGGCAGCCCCCCTTAAAAAAATATTTTGTTTAGTTTTTAGTATTTGTTGTTATAGCGGCAACAGAAATACATAATCTGTGAAAATTTAAACTCTCTAGCTATCACGGTTCTTGAGATACAGCCTGGTGACAGACAGACGGACGGACGGACGGACAGCGAAGTCTTAGTAATAGGGTCCCGTTTTACTCTTTGAGTACGGAACCCTAAAAATATTTTTTTTTATAGATAATGGTACGGAACCCTTCGTGCGCGAGTCCAACTCGCACTTGGCCGGTTTTTTTTTCTTTTGCAATCTTACACAAATCGACTTAGTCCCAAACTAAGCAAAGCTTGTACTATGGGTACTAGATAAACATACTTATATACATATAGAGAAATAAATACATAAAAACATGGAAAACATCCATGACTCAGGAACAAATATTTGTGCTCATCACACAAATAAATGCCCTTACCAGGATTCGAACCCGGGACCTCCGGCTTCGTATGCATGGTCACTACCAACTAGGCTACAGGAGGCTCCCATACAACAACCGTGATTTCTTTGCCGTTTTTATAGATAATGGTACGGGACCCTTCGTGCGCGAGTCCGACTCGCACTTGGCCGGTTTTTCTTTCCCTCGCTGTAGTGAGGTGAAAAGTTTTGTGTTATACACGGGTGAAAAGTTATTTTACGTCTCGTGTGTTGAAACCGTTGTCGTCTCGTGTGTTGAAATGTTGGAACCGATATTAGACATTTACAAAAAAGGTCCATATTACAGATCGATCAATATTTACAACAAATTACCATCAAATATAAGGAATTTAGAAAATAATAACTCTTTCATTAGCAAACTAAAAACATTTCTGATAAAAAAAGCATACTATTCGGTCTCAGAGTTCCTGCAGGATGATGACCTTCTGTAATATCATAATTTAAAACTATAGATTTTATTATGAACTAAATAATATAATTAGTTTGCCTAATAGATCTATGCACTAGAGTTTATATAAACTAGTTTTTAAGAAGTATTGTCATACCCTACCAGGGTCCATGAGATACATTTTTATTATGTAACATCTTTGTAAAATACCATGGTTTGCAATAAACATTATTACTAACACTCGCTACGCTCAGGATTCTATTTTTGAACCACTCGCTTCGCTCGTGGTCAATCATGGAACGCTTTCGCTAGCTCGTGTTTCAAATGAACACTCGCAGGTAAAATACAACTTTCTCCCCTTACAACAACCCCTTACAAATAACTATTCTCATAAGCCACATATGTATATGTAGTGATTTAGCGCCCGGCTGCCGAGCTTTAAAGACTCGAGACGTTGATGCTAAGACTACCGCTATGCAGTACCTACTGAAAAGACTCGCGTTAGTTCGAGTTTTTAAGGCTCGGCTAAGCTGACTCGCAACGCAAACCTATCTCTGTAATTTGCCATCATCAAGTCATCATCAATTTACATCCAAAATTATTTATGAGCAATAGTAATTGAAGTAGCAATTCAACGAAATCTAATCGAACTTTGTGCAGTAGTTACCTACGTCATTAAAAAGTCCATAGGTCATCCCCCTTACCAAGAGAAAATGCATGATTTACCATATAAGTTACCGAAATCGCCATATTATTGCATTTGAAGAATTCCCTCAATTCCTCCTGGATCCCATAATCAGATATAATTCGAATCCAAAAGGGACCTCCCTGTAGAAACCGGCACTTGAAATCGGACTTGATAAAGAATTATCTCTGATATATAAAATAAAATCCGACTCGACTGGGCAGCGTTCGGGAAGCTACGGCACATCTTTTCGTCCAATATTCCGCAGTGTCTGTTGCCAGTGATGACATATGGCACTGTAACGTGGTCGCTTACAATGGGCCTCATAAGAAGGCTCAAAGTCACCCAAAGGGCAATGGAAAGGGAAGATTCTCTGCGTGATCGGCTGATCGCATCAGAACCAAGGTAACCGATATAGCCCTCCGAATCGCTAAACGTAAGTGGCAGTGGGCAGGGGCACATTGCACGTAGAACCGATGGCCATTGGGGCGGAAAGGTTCTCGAGTGGCAACCTCGTACCGGAAGGCGCGGCGTGGGTAGGCCCCCCACAAGGTGGACTGATGACCTGGTAAAGGTCGCGGGGGTCCGCTGGATGCGGGTGGCGCAGGACCGGTCACTTTGGCACTCTTTGGGGGAGGCCTATGTCCAGCAGTGGACGTCTTTCAGCTGACATGATGATGATGATGATATAAAATAAATACGTAAAGACAAACCGAAAGCCTTCCTGTTATGTTACGAGCTATTAACTAGGTACCAGTAGAAAAACCTTAAATGTGTACAACTCGCAAACCACGAATTACATTGCCCGAATGTAAATTGTATATTAAAGTACAAATTTGGTACAAAATTTTGGTGTATAATTTTTTTTTTTATAATTGGTGGGAACATAGCTCTCAGAAGTACACCCGCCATCCTGACTGTCTGGTTGGCGGGTGTACCTTAATTTTGTAATAACTTTGAGTACGTGGTGGTACAATTTTTTTTTAATGTGGTACTAATTAGTACATTTTGGGTACATTTTTTTGGTATACTTTTTTTTTATATATCTTTAGGTACACCCGCCATCCTGACTCTCACTCTAAATCTACTTTACATTGCTTGTCAATGCAAAATAGAATCGAAAACGGCGCGCCATCTCGCTCACACCATAGTGCTATTATATATATTGCTATTACAGTCACACATGTCGTTCATAGTAGGTATCTAAATGCCACCATTTTACAAGCTTTTATGTAACTTTTAGATTAAATTCTACTTACCTACACTAGCTTCTGCCCACGACTCCGTCCGTGTGTCTCGTTTATATCGTAGCTCCATACAAAATTTCAACCCCTATTTCAGCCTCTTAGGGGATTATTTCGGGGATAAAAACTATCCTACGTCTTTTCCCGGGACTCAAACTATCTCCATACCAAATTTCATCAAAATCGGTCCATCGGTTTAAGCGTGAAGAGGTAACAGACAGACAGACACACTTTCGCATTTGTAATATAACCATATCATATAATCATATGAATTATTCATTTTATAATTATATATTATTATTATATTACATATACCTACTAAAGACATGGATTGGCGCGGCTTAAATTCCTACCGACACAATTGGCTTGCCAAGCTAAATATCGCGGGTGCCGCAAGAATCCATAAGGAAAGAAAAAGAAAAACGATGTGGTCGCTATCCGACTTCTTTGGTAATAGTTTTTTTGGGTACGCGACCACCCCATTTTATTTAAATCAATTTTTATAATATGCCGAATTTCAACGAAATTATTACAATAGCTAAATCATTTAAGCAATCAAGTAACTAATTTCAGCATAATAATAAAATTAAGTGACGTAACTAAAGTTTTCGCGCCAACTGTCGCGTTATTTTTTTTACAGATTCACTGCACGTCAACACTTTTCGGAAGCAATGTGTGAAATGTGTGAATTGAGGTTATTTTTTCTTGCTTTGGATTAAGTTTTGGGTTTTAAAGTGTATTTATTCTTATTCTGACACTATTCAAGAATAGTTAATAACTAATTAGTTTTCTGTTGGATTTGTAGAAATGTTAATATCTTTAATTGAAGCAGCCTAGTCCGTCAAGTGGTCGCCAACCGAAGGTGGTCGCGTTACCGGCGAAACGACCCTATCTCTTTCTCTGTGTCACTATTAAATAATTTTCTGTTTCTGACGCTAATGGTGCCGTTTCAGACATTTGTTTTAATTGATGAAGCGAGCGAAGCGAATAAAGTAGTCTTTTTCAGCTTGGGCCAAAATTATTTCGTATGTCCGGATGTCCGGTTGACCTTCTACAGGTCGCGTTTCTCAACCGATTCTCGTCAAATTTTGTTTCAATAATTATATCGTTTGTATTGTCGTTTCAGTTTTTCGAAATGAAAAACAAATTGGAAAAAGACACTAGTTTTACTTGTTGAAACTGTATGTGTAAAGCAAAATATAGATATTCAATTTAACGGCCGTTTGTGCACGGCTTTGTATATGCAGCCGGCCATAAATCGAAATAAATACCATCTACCTACCATCTACAGTGTCAACAGAAATCATAACTGTGTCTATGGCTCAGGACATGTATTGACTGCTTTATAGGCGCGTCACTCAAAATATCGGTCAAGAACAAGCCTGGTAAAGAATTAATACCAGTTTTGTTTCCGTGGTCTTGCAACTGTTGCTACCTGTGAAATTTAGTTTATCTATCCAAATATCATAAACCCTCCATGATGCGTTCAAGAACCGCACATTATGACCACCATATAAATAGACTGTTTTGTTAGAACAAATTTCTTATCTGTGAAAATGTTATTATTGCTAAATAATAACATCGATTTCGATAATATTATTTCATTCAAATTTCGAACGTCTCTGAAAAACAAAGAATTTGATTTAACCTCTATTCTAATATCTGTCGAGATGACGTTTAGTTCGAAATGAATTGTCAATTTGCATACAAATTTGACAAATGTCGCACGTAAGTAAGATATCGAACGATATGAGAGTTGGATCCGACTCTAGTTTGTCTCTGAATTAAAAAAATAAACTATGACAGCTGCCAGAAAACAACGCCGCGATGCCGGTCATAATTAGCGGCTCCTGAATGCATCATGGAGGCTTATGATATGTGGATAGATAAAGTAGTGTATGTAACTGTACATAATTAGGCATTAAAACACTCGTGTGATGTTATTATGAAACTCGCCGTCGGCTCGTTTCATAACCCCACACTCGTGTTTAATGCCCTTCATTATGTACAGTCACATAAACTATTTACTATTAAAATACGTGATCGTAATTTCTTGTATATTTACGTCACAGTAGCCGCAATGTGGCTGATGCTGATACCACCCCACCATACCCACGTGAAGGCTAAGGACACTAAAATTTAATTTAAGGGCATGAATAATGAATGATGTGATGGATGAGTCTTTTTAAAGGCTGAATCAGCCTCCCAAAAATAACCTCCGTTTACGTCCGAAGTCCTTATTTTGTCGTGAGTTGTGCTTTATTTTGTCGGTTATCAATATCATGATAAGTAGACATAATACGCCTCTTTGTCTTAAATCGGTAAATAGGAAATTGCTTCGTTACTTCCGATGTTCCCAAGCCAACGAACCTCGGAGGTCAGCTGATTCACAAAACTTACCAACCCCAGAATAAAACCAGTTTAAATCTCACCTTCAATTGCGCATTGTCATTATGAATGCCGAGGCCAACTAATACTGGACTTTCGCACCAGTGCAAAACGTTTTCAATGTACCTACTTGAGATTGGCCGAATTGCATCAAAGTAGTCCCTTCCAAAAGCAACTCTACCGTCCAAGGTAGAAGATTTCAATTGCAATGACAGTCTTATAAAAAGTTGCCCAAATTAAAATAAATCTCCACGATAGAATCGATTGACTCGCGTCGCTTCACCGCCCGTGCCATCTTCCAAGTTTGTACCGACTCGTACAAGTATACGCACCACTCCGGATGTACCAATTGTACCATAAATACAGGTATTTGATTCTCCATTCGCCTTCCGTCCTATCTTGACAATGTTTTTTATAGACGAGAATAACTTGGCCCCGAAATTCGTTGCAGTTGTGTGTCTTCAGAGGTCAGATTTATATTGGTCTACGGCGCGGTGATGCGTCAAGCATTTTGAATGATAACCCTGTGCATAATTTAATGTTGTATGACCTTCGGTATCATGTGATGCTGATGTGGTTTTCGAGTTGGTATTTATGACAACGGCTTGCCTTCAATGGAGTTTTTCAGAAACATGCAGACGCTTCAAAAGGTGATTCTGGGGATTAGGCCTTACATTACAAGCGTTCGGCGTTCTGTATTCTAACTTGATCCTATAGAGTCTAGACGCTTGCAACTTGAAAGGATAAGTAGCCTATGGGCGCTGGCAACTCCACAGGATAACGATTTGGAAGTTCTGGCGATTGACTCACCACCAGGAGAACAACACCAAGTATTAAGTAGGTACTTAAGTAGATTCTGATGAGCTGTATGTTAAAAGAGCAGTTATTAATGGACAGTGTTTTTACAGTGTCGACGAAAATTGTAATTATAGGACATTAGTGTAGGGACATAACACAAGTATTATTATTAGTCTTTGTTATTTATTATTGACTTGTAATTAATGTTCTGTGTCATTATTGTTCTTATCTTCTTATTGATTTGACTTGTGCTATTCTTATCGCATTAAATGATTTGAATTGAATTGAATTTAAAGTAAAACTTATAGTACCTACCTATTAAAAGTTTTATTTGGTATATTTTCTTACAATTGATTTCTTAAGGCCTGCGCAAACCGGCGGAGCGCAGCGCAGATTACCTAGGAGGATTTACTCCGCGCAGCACACACCGACGCGACGAGGGAAAATTCCCCGCTATTACCTAAAATAGAATATACATTGATAAATTTGCTGCGCTCCGCAGGTTTGCGTAAGCCTTATAATTGATTGATTGTATTACACCCGCAGTCTTCTGAAAGGAACTTTCACACTCCACGCGACCAAGACTGACGCGACCCGTCAGGTGACTATCTCAGGGGACGGAGGCGGGAAACGTCATAGTGAATTGATTGATTGATTGATTACGCTTGTGCGCTGTAAATAATGTATGCGTAGTTTTAACCCTTAAATGCATGATTTTTAGGATTCCGTACTCAAAGAGTAAAACGGGACCCTATTACTAAGACTTCGCTGTCCGTCCGTCCGTCCGTCTGTCTGTCACCAGGCTGTATCTCAAGGACCGTGATAGCTAGAGAGTTGAAATTTTCACAGATTATGTATTTCTGTTGCCGCTATAATAACAACAAATAGGTACTAAAAACAAAATAAAATATTTTTTTAAGGGAGGCTCCCATACAACAAACGTGATTTTTTTGCCTTTTTTTTTGGATAATGGTACGGGACCCTTTGTGCACGAGTCCAACTCGCACTAAGCCGGTTTTTATTTGTAAAATTATGACACTTCTAAAAAAAATACTGTCAAAAGTTTGTGGATGCATTCAGATGTTACATTTATGAAAAAAGTAAGAAATGTCATTTTGGCTATGGTTGTTATTTTCTAAGCCGTCCGTTCTGCAGTGCGGCGTTCTTTAGTGCGGAACGGACGGCTTAGAAAATAACAACTATACCTGCATATTGAGCCACGGGCCATCAATACAAAATGTACCATGTAGATCTTATGAGATTATATACACATCATTATGCATTTAAGGGTTAAGTAGTTACCTTTGTAGGTAGAGCCCTAGGGTATGGGACTATCTGATAGTTTAGACTGTAGAATGTGTGGCGAGGAGGATGAGACTATGGAACACTTATTGTGTGAATGTCATGCCCTTGCCAGACAAAGAATGAACTACCTACTTTGGTAACGGTTACCCGCAACCAAAGGAATTCAAGGTGCTCCCGGCGAACTGCATCATCCGCTTTGTGGAAATGATGGAGCAAGCCTGGGAGCAGGTATAAATCGGGCCATCCATTTTATTTGGAGCTGCACGGTTATCATTATCACAAGTCACAAGACGGCGCGCGGGCTATCTCGCAGCGAGATATTACCTACCTACTATCCGTCTCTTTCTAAATGTTCTAATTAGAAAGAAACGGATAGTCGCTAATTATGATTTTTAACCGCCGACGGAAAAAGAGTGGTGTTATAAGTTTGACGTGTATTGTATGTGTGTGTGTGTCTGTCTGTAGCATCGTAGCTTCTAAACGAATGGGCCGAATTGAATCGAGATGGTTCTTAGGTAAGTTTCAACAAAATCGGTTGAGCCGTTTTTGAGATATTGAACTTTGAAATACAAATGTCGGGGGTTTTTCAACTTTTCTAAATTGTAGGTTAGTTAGTTATAGCCGAATGCGGGCTGGATGTGGCGGCCATAAAGGCCGAAACGCACTGAAAGCGGTGGCGGTGCGGCGCCGCGGTATTCTGTGCGGACCTTTTCATATTAGCTCGAACTTTACAACCGGTACCGCCTCCGCACCGCACCGCACCGCTCCACCACCGCTGTCAGTGCGGAGATCACAGACCACTTGACCTTTTCATATTAGCTCGAACTTTACAACCGGTACCGCCTCCGCACCGCACCGCACCGCTCCACCACCGCTGTCAGTGCGGAGATCACAGACCACTTGACCTTTTCATATTAGCTCGAACTTTACAACCGGTACCGCCTCCGCACCGCACCGCACCGCTCCACCACCGCTGTCAGTGCGGAGATCACAGACCACTTGACCTTTTCATATTAGCTCGAACTTTACAACCGGTACCGCCTCCGCACCGCACCGCACCGCTCCACCACCGCTGTCAGTGCGGAGATCACAGACCACTTGACCTTTTCATATTAGCTCGAACTTTACAACCGGTACCGCCTCCGCACCGCACCGCACCGCACCGCTCCACCACCGCTGTCAGTGCGGAGATCACAGACCACTTGACCTTTCCATAGTAGCTCGAACTTTACAACCGGTACCGCCTCCGCACCGCACCGCACCGCTCCACCACCGCTGTCAGTGCGGAGATCACAGACCACTTGACCTTTCCATAGTAGCTCGAACTTAACAACCGGTACCGCCTCCGCACCGCACCGCACCGCTCCACCACCGCTGTCAGTGCGGAGATCACAGACCACTTGACCTTTTCATATTAGCTCGAACTTTACAACCGGTACCGCCTCCGCACCGCACCGCACCGCTCCACCACCGCTGTCAGTGCGGAGATCACAGACCACTTGACCTTTCCATAGTAGCTCGAACTTTACAACCGGTACCGCCTCCGCACCGCACCGCACCGCTCCACCACCGCTGTCAGTGCGGAGATCACAGACCACTTGACCTTTTCATATTAGCTCGAACTTTACAACCGGTACCGCCTCCGCACCGCACCGCACCGCTCCACCACCGCTGTCAGTGCGGAGATCACAGACCACTTGACCTTTTCATATTAGCTCGAACTTTACAACCGGTACCGCCTCCGCACCGCACCGCACCGCTCCACCACCGCTGTCAGTGCGGAGATCACAGACCACTTGACCTTTCCATAGTAGCTCGAACTTTACAACCGGTACCGCCTCCGCACCGCACCGCACCGCTCCACCACCGCTGTCAGTGCGGAGATCACAGACCACTTGACCTTTTCATATTTAGCTCGAACTTTACAACCGGTACCGCCTCCGTACCGCACCGCACCGCTCCACCACCGCTGTCAGTGCGGAGATTGAGTAAATTGTACAACGTTGTTATAAAGACATTTTGATGTTTGTAACGAATCGAAACAAAAGCTGCGCATGCGGAAACGACACACATTATACTTCATACCACAAGGCCGCTTCAATCATCGATGCAAGTTATGTATTTTTTGTCATTCCACTCAGATCAAGTGGTTTCAAAAAAAGGTTCTCGAGATTGTTGGTTATCTGTAGGGTTCAGTTAAATAGTAGATATGTATGTGCGCGACGAACGAGCTCTTTAACAAAATATTGCTCGATAAACAGTATAGGAGTTTGAGTTCAGTATAGTTCAGTAGCATGGTTGGCCTTGATAAAGATAAAGCGTTGACACGTTCTATCGAACGTTGTTAGCCAGTCACGGATGCTCTCTTTGTCACTTATCGCGTGATAAGGCCATCCATGCTACGGGGCCTGGAAATGGTATTAAGCAGACAAGTCCAATACGAAACTACGAAGCTGGAGGTCCCGGGTTCGAATCCCGGTCAGGGCATTTATTTGTGTATTTATCACGAATATTTCTTCCTGAGTTATGGATGTTATATATGTATATAAGTATCTGTATGTATGTATCTATTATATATATCATTGCCTAGTACCCACAACACAAGCCTTTCTGAGCTTACCGTGGGCCTAGGTTGATTTGTGTAAGATCGTCCCGTAATATTTATTTATTTTATTTATTTAATCCCAGCGCGTTGCCGATCCTTTATTGATTTGAGGATTTGTTGTTTTACTAGAGACGGGGGGGTCCCTCACTCTCATCACAAAATACCCTCACACCACATAGGTATAGGCAGACTTACTTTGGTATTTCCCCAGTTGGGCTGCTCCACATAGGTATAGGCAGACTTACTTTGGTATTTCCCCAGTTGGGCTGCTCCACATAGGTATAGGCAGACTTACTTTGGTATTTCCCCAGTTGGGCTGCTCCACATAGGTATAGGCAGACTTACTTTGGTATTTCCCCAGTTGGGCTGCTCCACATAGGTATAGGCAGACTTACTTTGGTATTTCCCCAGTTGGGCTGCTCCACATAGGTATAGGCAGACTTACTTTGGTATTTCCCCAGTTGGGCTGCTCCACATAGGTATAGGCAGACTTACTTTGGTATTTCCCCAGTTGGGCTGCTCCACATAGGTATAGGCAGACTTACTTTGGTATTTCCCCAGTTGGGCTGCTCCAAATCTGAGCGAGATCAAATTCCGCTGTGCCCTAAGTGTATGCCTTATCTCTCTAAAGTGGTTGTGGTAACTAAAGCCTCTGCTAGACGGTCGCCAACACGCCAACCAAGGACCAAGGTCGCCCGGTCGGAGGGGCGTGTTGGTGACCATCTAGCAGGGGCTTAAGTGGTATATAATTAGGTAGGTATATACCTAATTTTTCATTTGTTGTTAACCCTATAGACTATAGCTCTCAAGATCTGTGGTCTAAGGGTGGAATCACATCTGTCAGCATCGATCAGCATTTTGTCTGAGAAAATGGCCGTTTAGTATGAAATGCTTAAGCATGAACGAAGCTGTCCGCATGCTTAAGGGGACGTAGGTTCGTGGTCTTCTCTCCCTCTCACTGAGCATAAGCGTGAGCGAGATGGAAGTGCGTGTTTGGAAGCGCGGATATCATGTTTTTTACTTTTAATTTTTTGTGCGTTTTAATAAATAAAAAAGTAATAGCTGATTTCTCTCAAACATGCCATTGCCGATTTTTAGAACCAATTTTAAAATGTTTAGCTGTTGTGCATAATTTGTTATGATTTTTTTAAGTGTATTTTAGACCTATGTTCGTGATTTTTTTCTATCGAGCGAAAGTCAAAAACTCAGGATTTGAATAGCTGATTTCCCTCGAAAAAGACCTCAAGATTGCTAATTAAATTTAGAGCAGCCGTATTATAATCCAAACAAGAGCTACGATTTTTTAAAAATCAGTTTTTGGAGCTCACGTCGCCTTAAGCATTTCATACTATTTTCTCAGACAAAATGCTGATCGATGCTGACAGATGTGATTCCACCCTAAACGCTCTGAGTATTAGAATACCTATATAGGTAAGTAATTTAGAAACCTAGGTGCCTAGGTTAGCTACCTCGCCATGTTCATTACATGTAGCAGAAAAGCAGAATACAGGAAGTTGGAAATATTCATGATAGGGTTTTGAAATGACTTGAACGGACCTCTAATAAATAAAAATCTCGTGAGCTTTTATAACGTAATATAAGTTCAATATTATGTCGATCACGATTGTCATATCGTGTTATGTAATAATATTGAATGGTTTTTTAATAATTGACCTTTAAAAGGTCTAGAACAGTTGGGTGTTAATTGTAGCTTAATTGTTAAATTAACATGAAATACTACCGGTGTAGTTTTTGGATCTATTCGTGTATTATTAATTATTATTCTGTTAGGCCAGTCCGTATAGTATATCTTTGTTGCAAAAGGTGGTGTAGAAGATTTTGTTTTTTAATATTGTTTACATCGATACAACCGAGCAAATATCAAAAATGGTTACACGAGATATCTTGGGACAACTTTTGGCAGCCACAAATCTGAGACTTTTTTTGTTTTCTCACTCGTAGCTTCTATACGGTGCATCCTAGCAAAAAGTTATGCACTAGGAAATTAAAGAACATGAAATTATGCGTCTAATGAGTACCAATACATATTAATTCAGTTCAGCGACATATTAGAAAACCATGGTCGAAAACGAGGCTTTCCTCAAGTTTGTAAGTTATTTCAAGATAGTAGTTTTTAAGCTTCTGCGTTTCAATTTTGAATTTAACTATAGGTTTTAGCTCCTCAATTGTAGGAATTTACAGAATCGACAGTAATTTCAGCATTAGTATCATCATAACTGGTAATCGAAGAGCTGGCAGTTTTCTCGTGCAACGCATCAGCATTGCAGTTCAGTGAGGAAATACCGCCAGCATACTCGGTACAATGCCTAGAAGGTCTTTTTAGGGTTCCGTAGCCAAAATGGCAAAAACGGTACCCTTAGTTTCGTCATGAATGCCCGTCAATCCGGCTGTTCGTATGTCACAGGCATTTTACCTATCCTCTTAATTTTATTCAAATACACCTTATAGTTTTCGAGTAAAATGCCTGTGACATACGGACAGACGGATTGACGGGCAGTCATGACGAAACTATAAGGGTTCCGTGTTTGCCATTTTGGCTACGGAACCCTAGGTCCGGACTCTCCACGGAGACTGCAGTTCTTTGTCTCAAGCACACTGTCCGGTACTACACAGACAGGGAAACACCTGTGTACGCGTGTTTCCTTGATTTGTCGAAAGCCTTCGACTTGGTGCGTTATGATAAACTGTGGCAGAAACTGTACGAGGATACCAGCTTGCCCAGTGAGTTGACTGAATTGTTCAGGTACTGGTACGGTCACCAGAAAAATGTTGTCAGATGGTCCGACTCGCTTTCTGATTCGTACAGGCTGGAGTGCGGTGTAAGACAGGGGGGTTTGTCATCGCCCAAACTCTTCAGTCTGTATGTGAATCGGTTGATTGATGAGCTCAACAACACTATGACTGGATGCTCAGTGGATGGCACATTTGTGAATAACATTAGTTATGCAGATGACATGGTGTTGTTGGGCCCATCAGTCAATGCCCTTAACAAGCTGCTCAGGGTCTGCGAAGAGTATGCGGTGTCCCATGGGCTCAGGTATAATACTTCCAAGAGTGTGTTGCTGGTATTTAAGGCAGGGTGCAAATGCTATCCACGCGTTCCACCGGCTTATCTATACGGCACACCTCTGCAAATGGTAAAGGAGTTCAAGTACCTGGGTCACTGGGTCACGGAGACCCAGAGTGACAACAAGGACGTGGAGAGGGAGCGTAGGGCACTGTCAGTCAGGAGCAACATGTTGATTCGTAGGTTTGCAAGGTGTACCACCGACGTAAAGATTACCCTTTTTAAGGCGTTCTGCCAATCATTTTACACCTGCAGCCTATGGATCAACTATACGCAAAAGGCTTACAGTGCCCTACGCGTCCACTATAATAATGGGTTTAGGATGTTGTTGGGGCTGCCGCGCCATTGCAGTGCATCAGGGATGTTTTGCGAAGCGCACACGGATGGGTTTCACGCCATAATGCGTAAGCGGGTCGCGTCCCTGATGAGGCGCCTGCGCGGCAGCCCGAACAGCCTCCTGCAGACGGTGGCGGCGCGCTTGGATGGTCCCTTCCTGTTCCATTGGGATAGGTTGCATAGGCCATCCAACTGCTAATTATAAGTGTGAAAAAAATACCTACTAACATAGTTTTAAGATCACTGTTACTAACAAATTATGGAAATAATATTTCTGATGTAAATTATTAAATAAATAAATAAAATAAAAAGGCCCTCTAGGCATTTTTTTTTTTTTTAATATTTGCGGACAATCTTACACAAATCAACCTAGTCCCAAACTAAGCAAAGCTTGTACTATGGTTACTAGACGAAGATAAACATACTTATATTTATATAGATAAATAAATACTTAAATACATAGAAAACATCCATGACTCAGAAACAAATATTCGTGCTCATCACACAAATAAATGCCCTTACCGGGATTCGAACCCAGGACCTCTTGCTTCGTAGGCAGGGTCACTACCAACTAGGCTAAAGCGGTCGTCTTCATTGTACCGAGTATGCTGGCAGTATTTCTTCGTTGAACTGCAATGCTGATGCGTTGCACGAGAAAACTGCCAGCTCTTCGATTACCAGTTATGATGATACTAATGCTGAAATTACTGTCGATTCTGTAAATTCCTACAATTGAGGAGCTAAAACCTATAGTTAAATTCAAAATTGAAACGCAGAAGCCTAAAAACCACTATCTTGAAATAACTAACAAAGTTGAGGAAAACCTAATTTTTGACCATGGTTTCCTACTATGTCGCTGAACCGAATTAGTATGTATTGGTACTCATTAGACGCATAATTTCATGTTCTTTAATTTCCTAGTGTGTAACTTTTCGCTAGGATGCACCGTATAGAAGCCACGAGTGAGAAACTAAAAAAAAGTCTCAAAATTTTGAGGATTTGTGGCTTCCAAAAGTTGTCCCAAGATATCTCGTGTAACCATTTTTGATATTTGATCGGTTGTATAATAATAATAAATATATGCGGACAATCTTACACAAATCGACCTAGGCCCAAACTAAGCAAAGCTTGTACTATGGGTACTAGATGAAGATAAACATACTTAAATAGATAAATAAATAATTAAATACATAGAAAACATCCATGACTCAGGAACAAATATTCGTGCTCATCACACAAATAAATGCCCTTACCGGGATTCGAACCCAGGACCTCTTGCTTCGTAGGCAGCGTCACTACCAACTAGGCTAAAGCGGTCGTCATACATATCGATGTCAACAATATTTAAAAAAAAAATCTTCTACACCACCACTTGCAACGTAGGTACCCCGGGGTGCTTTGAACCTCTACGGGCTGGCCTATGTGCCCACTACCTGAAATAATTACTAGAATGTTATTATAATAGGTACACCTGCATACTTTAATGTAAGGATGACGTGTAAGTCAATATCAGAAATGTACCAACCAAACCAAGTAACTTGGAGACATGCATGATGAAAGACTGAACAAATTTGTGTTGACTTCTTGTGTGAACGTCTGCGTCTCGATTCGATTACCTACCTTTTTTACTGATGATATTATCAAATCTAGACCTAACCACGTTTCGGAAGCTGTTTGCTATTATTTTTCAACAGGCACCATCATTTAAAATAACAATTTTAAAGCAATAATACTTACTTGTAAATTATAAGGTCAAAATATTACCTAAAATCATATCGAGAATAATGTTTTAATACCCTTCTTTTTTCGTAGAACTAAAAATAACTTTAAATTTATTTTTCTTGTCTATGGTTAAAATGGACTAATGTATTCTGCCATGGTCACCCGAAAGCGACGTGGTGAAAAAGTGACATTATTGTCTATTCGCCATCAAGATGGCGTCATCGAAGGAAACCTATTGTTTGTGTGGTCAACCATATAATATTGGACAATTTATGATAGAATGTGACTGCTGTCGTGAGTGGTTCCACGGCAGGTAATGTGAAATAAATAATAATATCCCAGTAAAAACGTGCATGTGTGTTAAAAAAAATATGTTTCGTTTGACAGTGCACCTCGGTTCGGCCATCACTCTTCGCTGTTTTAGTGAATTTTTCGTGTTTGTGTTGTCTTATATTCATTATTCGGTCTTCGGAGACTGAGATACTGCGCTAAGTTAAATATTCCTAGTTCCTGTGGTCCGGGACGCTGTGAATACCATTTGTTTACATGCTCCGTCGTCATGGGACTGTTAAGTGTCGGGCCCGCATTCGTCTTTGTGTTCATATTAAAGCATATTATTGTGCTCTGTTGGACGATAAATGTTGACCAGGGCTATTGTAGTTATCTGTGCCTGCCTTGATAGTTCTGCAGAGCTATGTACATCTGCTGAGATCTTATCACCTGTTGAAACTTATCAATATTGTGATGAGCAGTGCGTATAAAACATGATTATAATATTTGTAATGCGAATAGGTATCCTTCAACAAAACAAATCAAAACAATATAAGTAGAAATAGAAGAACAAAACTATTCTATTGTTTATATCTATAATTTAACTATTGTTTCTTAATCTCTGTGCTTAAATTTTTTTGAGCCTGAACTGCATAGAACTGTTTACCAGTAAAAAGATGTCACTTAATTTCTATGGAATTCCTAATGAAATATAACTCGTTTCTGTTGACACATTTCACAAGTATTATCTCATTACTATGTCTTTTCTCCATTCCAAAACTTAACCACTAATGATGACCTTGCATGAGTGGAGTCTGTTTTTTATGGTTTGTGTTGAAACTTTTATAACTTGGTGGTTTAGTTGATTTTAACTAGTCAGTAACTATGGGTAAAAATGCTAGCGGACTAAGCCAACAGAAAAATATCAAAATCTATGGATGTTGTAACTCTGTCAGAATTATCAGACGGTTTATGGAATTAATTTAATATCCCAAATATCTTGCCTAGTGACTTTAATAAGGCCATAATACTTTTGAGAAGTTACCAAATTGCAGTGTGCCATAGAGCTACATCTCAAATGTGTTTTAATTTTGAGATGTAGCCATAATGCAGTCACTAGGCGATGTATTAAGGTCCCTGAGCATCCAAATATGACTGATACTAGTTATTCTAATGTTCTTAGAATTGTGTATAGTCTCTAAGCTATCTGCTTTGCCTTAAGGTTGACTGGTTCATAGCATTAAGTTCGCCTTTTGTACTATAAGTTCTTTTGTGCAATAAAGATTAAATAAATAAGGTTAATAAATTACTGTATTTCTTGTTGCAGCTGTGTGGATGTAAAGATTTACCAGTCTGATGACATAGACAAGTATCACTGTCCAAAATGTGCACAAACCTATGGACCCTCTGTGTGTAAGTAATTTAATATATATATTTTTTTATTTAAGCCAAATCAGTAAATTTATGTGAAACATAAAATGCCAACCCTTCAAGTGCAACACATTTAGCCCTTATCAGTGTGTTTTTTTTCTAGTGTTTGATTGATTGATTAATGATTAAAACTTTATTCATTCCCACAACATCCATGGCATTATTAAAATACAAAATTTAAATGTAATAGAAAATAAATATATATACATGGTGGAATTTAATCGGTGAACAGGAACCCATTTTTCTAATTCAGTAATCGATGGCGGTCACTTTTATGTAGTACTTAAGTGGAACCAAGTTTTTTACTTCATAACTAATTTTTAAGTTGAAATTAAATTTTTATTAAAATTTATTGTCACCCTACTAATGGTTTAGTCTGAAAAGTTTAATGACGTTTCATTTATTGACGTCTGATCTGTCTAGTTTCCCGCCAAAGCCAGCAAGCACTTGACGTATGTACACTTAGGAGTAACTTCCCTTCAATAAAAGTAGGGTGTCCATTTATTCAGTCAGTGTACATTTTACCGAAGTTAATTAAGTGTGATTAATTAGATTGTGAGCTATATTGCACGAGATCTCACATATTGGTTTCTGTGTAGATTGATAATTAAGATTTTTGGATTCCTGATCACCGATTAAATTCCACCGTGTATATATCTAATAAATAATAATAAATATATAAGCATGCAAAAAAAACATTGTTAAGAAGCCATGTGTTGTGGCAGAGAAATGGCACTGGCACTGGTATTCTGACCTTAAAGTTTGGTGGCATTATACATAATTGAATCTCACCATTAATAGTCCATCTTCACCTAGGCACCTAGGGAGATAATGTCTCAGATTGCAGGTAATTTACCTTTCATTATTACTGCCTGTGGAGAGTATAACAATTTACCTAGGCGAGTGGGTGGTAATTGTTACTTTTCTTGACAAGTGTAACGTAATAGTACATTACTTACCGTTGTTGTTCTACGTCCGTAGGAATAACCCTAGAAACCCTACATGTGACCTCCGGGTGGTGCTAAAAGAACAACAAACTCGGCAGCTGCACTGTTCCTTCTGAACCTCGCAGCGCACACTGGAATTCTATCAGCGACATCAATACGAATACATATATGTACCAGTGTGTAACCGCCATACGATAAATAAAATTACTTACCTAGGGCGGTAAATGAAAGAATGTCTCAGAATGCAGATATTTGACGCCCGAGCCGTAGGCAAGGGCGATAAATATGCGATTCTTTATTACCGCCCGTGGGGAGTACAAAATTTTACGTCTCGTACCCCCTGGCCAAGACGATGCAGTCATATTGTATGTACCACGCGCGTAGCGTGCGGTAATTGCTACTTTCTGGCCAGGTATGACGTAAAATATATAACACTGTTCTATATATTTGCTGGGCATAGAAAATTAAAAAGTACAGTTACTCCAACTTGTCCAAACACTTTCTCAAATCTTGTGCGTACAGTAAATAGCTGAACTGCATATGTTTAACCTTTAGTTTTCTTTTACTTGTCGGCAATGTGCTCTATGTCATTCTTTGTAGAAACTGAATAAATTAGAATAGTTGAATAATTTAGTCTAAATGAGTGAGTAAATTACGTTTTTAGTATTCTTCGCAATGTTTTCTTAATTTTCTTATGATAATAAAAAAATAATAATAATAATAACTTTATTTAGCCTTCATACAGGTCATACACTGCTTACATAATAAGTAGGTACACAATATCTAGTAACAATCAGTGAGTAAGCTTCCTCTGTTCCCCGTACTAGTAAAAAACTGTATCACGGTGGAACAGGATAGATAGGTTCAAAGAATTTTATTTCTCAAAGAATTACATTCATTCACTTAGATTCTGAAGGATAGGTAGGGAAATAAATGTGAAGAAAATTATTATCTGTCTCTTTTCTAACTATCCATATGTTACATACTAATACTATAAACAGGGTTCTAACATTTTGATCGCATGGTTAGACGTTAGCCATACATGGATGGGATATAAAATGCACTCAGACACAGTAATCCATGTGGATTAATAGCAATTCTAAATGCATTTAACGTGTGTGTAAAATGTTTTTCAGTAATAATTGAATAGTGTAGTCAACTTCGAAAGTTATCCAAATACCTTGCAGTACTTTAGTCCAATCTGTTTGTAATTATGTAATCCCCAGTATCCCCACTTCAATTAAAATAAAATTAATTAAATATTTGTGGACAGTCTTCACAAGTCTACCAGCTACCTAGTCCCAATCTAAGGGCCGATTCAGACCGGAATGGCAGCGGCGCGGCCAGCACTTTCAGTGTGGAATACATTTTAAACTTTATCTACATACTTAAAAGACCAGTATCTCGGGCCGCGCGACCTTTTGAAGCGATGCTCGTACTGGCCCCGTAGCATGGATCCCGTATCACGTGATATGTGACAAGATAAGAGCGTCGTCTCGTTCTATCGAACGGTGTCAGCCAGGGACGGATGCTAGTGTTGTGGATAACGCTCATTTCGAGGCTTATAGACTCAAGCCTTAAAGACTCCCGAGGCTTAAAGACTCGATGCTTTTTAAGAACGGTGTTGGTTTATTTTACGCATATGAATGCAAAATATTGACTTTTCGTCACTTGAGTCTTTAAGCCTCGGGAGTCTTTAGGGTTCAAGTCTTTAAGCCTCTAAATGAGCGTTATCCACAACACTAACGGATGCTCTATCATGTCACTTATTGCGTGATAAGGCCATCCATGAGACGGGGCCTGGTCTTAGACCTTAGTAAAGGCGGCGGCGCGAACCTGCTGCTGCTGGCCGCTTCCATTCCGGTTTGAATCGGCCCTAAGGAAAGCCTGTACTATTTTTACTAGACGACGATATATATAATTGTATTGATAAATAAATACTTCAATACCTAGAAAACACACAAATACACACAGAATCACACAAATACTCCCACCGGGATTTGAACCTTGGACTGTAAACTTCCTAGTCAGTTACTGCAACCTAGGCTAAAGTGGTTTTCACCTTATGTTTCCAGTGAAGATTCCCACGAATAACCACCGCGCGGACCGCTACGAACTAGGGGCAGAGACCCGGGCCTCCCAGACCGGGTCTCCGGCGTGGGTGCGGGCGCTGGCCGCGCGGCCGCTGCGGCCCGCGCAGCCCGCGCTCATGCGGCTGCAGCCGAGGCAGTTCACCGAGGAGTTCGTCAGAGACAACGGTAAGATCCCCACGAACTGGGGGCAGAGACCCGGGCCTCCCAGACCGGGTCTCCGGCGTGGGTGCGGGCGCGGGCCGCGCGGCCGCTGCGGCCCGCGCAGCCCGCGCTCATGCGGCTGCAGCCGAGGCAGTTCACCGAGGAGTTCGTCAGAGACAACGGTAAGATCCCCACGAACTGGGGGCAGAGACCCGGGCCTCCCAGACCGGGTCTCCGGCGTGGGTGCGGGCGCTGGCCGCGCGGCCGCTGCGGCCCGCGCAGCCCGCGCTCATGCGGCTGCAGCCGAGGCAGTTCACCGAGGAGTTCGTCAGAGACAACGGTAAGATCCCCACGAACTGGGGGCAGAGACCCGGGCCTCCCAGACCGGGTCTCCGGCGTGGGTGCGGGCGCTGGCCGCGCGGCCGCTGCGGCCCGCGCAGCCCGCGCTCATGCGGCTGCAGCCGAGGCAGTTCACCAAGGAGTTCGTCAGAGACAACGGTAAGATCCCCACGAACTGGGGGCAGAGACCCGGGCCTCCCAGACCGGGTCTCCGGCGTGGGTGCGGGCGCGGGCCGCGCGGCCGCTGCGGCCCGCGCAGCCCGCGCTCATGCGGCTGCAGCCGAGGCAGTTCACCGAGGAGTTCGTCAGAGACAACGGTAAGATCCCCACGAACTGGGGGCAGAGACCCGGGCCTCCCAGACCGGGTCTCCGGCGTGGGTGCGGGCGCGGGCCGCGCGGCCGCTGCGGCCCGCGCAGCCCGCGCTCATGCGGCTGCAGCCGAGGCAGTTCACCGAGGAGTTCGTCAGAGACAACGGTAAGATCCCCACGAACTGGGGGCAGAGACCCGGGCCTCCCAGAGCGGGTCTCCGGCGTGGGTGCGGGCGCTGGCCGCGCGGCCGCTGCGGCCCGCGCAGCCCGCGCTCATGCGGCTGCAGCCGAGGCAGTTCACCGAGGAGTTCGTCAGAGACAACGGTAAGATCCCCACGAACTGGGGGCAGAGACCCGGGCCTCCCAGACCGGGTCTCCGGCGTGGGTGCGGGCGCGGGCCGCGCGGCCGCTGCGGCCCGCGCAGCCCGCGCTCATGCGGCTGCAGCCGAGGCAGTTCACCGAGGAGTTCGTCAGAGACAACGGTAAGATCCCCACGAACTGGGGGCAGAGACCCGGGCCTCCCAGACCGGGTCTCCGGCGTGGGTGCGGGCGCGGGCCGCGCGGCCGCTGCGGCCCGCGCAGCCCGCGCTCATGCGGCTGCAGCCGAGGCAGTTCACCGAGGAGTTCGTCAGAGACAACGGTAAGATCCCCACGAACTGGGGGCAGAGACCCGGGCCTCCCAGAGCGGGTCTCCGGCGTGGGTGCGGGCGCTGGCCGCGCGGCCGCTGCGGCCCGCGCAGCCCGCGCTCATGCGGCTGCAGCCGAGGCAGTTCACCGAGGAGTTCGTCAGAGACAACGGTAAGATCCCCACGAACTGGGGGCAGAGACCCGGGCCTCCCAGACCGGGTCTCCGGCGTGGGTGCGGGCGCGGGCCGCGCGGCCGCTGCGGCCCGCGCAGCCCGCGCTCATGCGGCTGCAGCCGAGGCAGTTCACCGAGGAGTTCGTCAGAGACAACGGTAAGATCCCCACGAACTGGGGGCAGAGACCCGGGCCTCCCAGACCGGGTCTCCGGCGTGGGTGCGGGCGCTGGCCGCGCGGCCGCTGCGGCCCGCGCAGCCCGCGCTCATGCGGCTGCAGCCGAGGCAGTTCACCGAGGAGTTCGTCAGAGACAACGGTAAGTTCCCCACGAACTAGGGGCAGAGACCCGGGCCGGGCTGCGTGCGTGCGTGCGTGCGTGCGTGCGTGCGTGCGTGCGTGCGTGAGTGCGTGCGTGCGTGCGTGCAGTATATTTTTGGTAAATCGTAGGTAATGGATTAGCGATTAACGGACTTGGGGAAAATTAACGGAAGTTAACGAGTCCGTTAACGATTTTTAAAGTTAACTTAAAAGTTAATCCGTTAATCGAAATGTTAACTTCTGTTTGCGCCGATGCCGGTGGTGTTATTCGCTCGACGACTTTAAATAAAACTTCGATAAAAGTTTGACTGTAATATAATTTACAATCATATAGGCTCTGATTGAAAGCAAGGAGAGTGTGGCCGTTTAGATAGTTACAGAAGTGGTTGTATATATGTTATGTCAAAGTAAGTGACCAGCGAGATCTTTAGTTGGTTTAGGTAGGGATACACCCACACATGTGTAGCGCCATGATTGGCGCATTCAAAGCCCCCCTCATGCAAACCGTGCCTGACGGGCGCGTTTTGCTACTGCTTATGAAAAAGGTACCTATAATAAAGTGTATACACAAAAAAAGAGTTGCGTTCGCAACAACTTCGTTAATTAACGATTAAGGGATTAACGAGTTAATGCCCAGCTCTGCTGCTCCCCTATTCCAAAATTCTGAATTCAACGACCTTTGCATACAAAACAGTCAGGGAGGCTCGTGGGCCGCAAGCAAGGGTCTCGCGGGCCGCCTGTTGCCGACTGCTGTGTCAAAGGGTCAGAAACACGCACGTGCCCGCTCACCGTAAGGCGGGCTTTGTGCCTGTTTGCCACCGTCATATTAAGTGTATATTTGTTGCAGGGTTCACGCGGCCGATTATATTCCTCACGTCCGAGGGTCTGGAGATAGAGACACCTAACCCGGCCACGTTCAGCGCACGCTCCGTGCTCAGGTTCTGTGGGGCGCAGTTAGAGGTAAGGAAATCATTTATCACCAAAAAAAACTTGTGGTTGGTTAAAAGCCGAGAAATTTATTTCTTCATTAATTTGAACCAATTTAGTTTATGCCAAATTTTATCGCACCGTTTGTAGTCATATTATTCGCTGTAGAAAAAACACGACGTTTTTATTCCCGTAGCCGTCTGTCTACATTCAGGGATCGGAACCGGTTTTTCTCAAAAAAAGTCTAATATCTTGAATTATTTTAGGCTCTTAATTTAGAGTAACCATCAGTTCAATTGTAGCGGCCAAGGTGTTCACAAATATCCGAAGAACGTCTCTATCATAAACCAAAAAACGAAATAGAACGTATTGATACCGGTATTTTTGTATAGTGGAAATACCGGTATTCGACCCCTGGTGGCATTAAGTGAAGCGTTCATAGCCTAGCGGCGCCTGCGAGTCGAATACGATAACGTAGTTTAAGCAAAGATGACAGCGGTCAGTTTTTGGATGGGTGACCTCCTATTTGAGTGGTTACTATAAATGAGCGCTTCCGTGCTCTGGAAGGCACGGTAAGCAGTTGATCCCGGCTGCTGTCTATGACAGTAGTCGTTAAGCCGAGTTAGAGCCCTTCGGGCGGCTTAAGAACCTCTAACAGTCGAGTTGCCCACTCACTTGACAAAGGGGGGACAACTGTCACTTTCTTCCGCAGAAGCTACCTACCGAAACCCTGCACGTGTGTCCTGGGAGGTACTAAAGAGTGACAAACTCAAAGGCCAAATAATGTATGCCATACGATTTAATAAATTTATCTATCCAAATATCATAAACCCTCCATGATGCATTCAAGAACCGCACATTATGACCACCATAAAAATAGACTGTTTTGTTAGAACAAATTTCTTATCTGTGAAAATGTTATTATTGCTAAATAATAACATCGATTTCGATAATATTATTTCATTCAAATTTCGAACGTCTCTGAAAAACAAAGAAATTTGATGTAACCCCTATTCTAATATCAGTCGAGATGACGTTTAGTTCGAAGTGAAATGTCAATTTGCATATTTGACAAATGTCGCACGTAAGTAAGATATCGAACTATATGATGGATGGATCCGACTCTAGTTTGTCTCTGACTTAAAAAAAAAACTATGACAGCTGCCAGAAAACAACGCCGCGATGCCGGTCATAATATGCGGCTCCTGAATGCATCATGGAGGCTTATGATATGTGGATAGATAAAGTAGTGTATGTAACTGTACATAATTAGGCATTAAAACACTCGTGTGATGTTATTATGAAACGCGCCTTCGGCTCGTTTCATAAACCCACACTCGTGTTTAATGCCCTTCATTATGTACAGTCACATAAACAACTATCAGTGAATGCCCATCTAAACTTTGCTTGTTTCCAGGTGGAAGTAATAGATGTGAGAAGACAAACCACGCTGCGGATGCCTCTCGGAGACTTCGTGGAGTACTTCGAGACTCCGCCGGAGCTGCGCGGAGACCGGGTGCTCAATGTGCTCAGTCTGGAGTTTAGCGACACCAAGTAAGTGCTGGACTCAACTCTCAATACTAACTTTGATAATTTTAACGCGTTCAATCCAGGGACGGCATAATAACCAAAAATAACGGTATCGTTATTTAACGGTATGACGTCATATCGGTTTTCAAATAGCGTTTTCGGTAGCGGAACCGTTATATTTCGCTATCGAAATATCACGGTTACCTTTTTTTTCTGGTAACGTTACCGCTTTTTAAAGTTAACCAATATTTCGACTGTGGCTTGGCGTCGTTGCCATAAAAAAGTAAAGCGGGGGATTAAATAATCACAAAATTTGCGTATCATAAGTGTCCAAGTTTATTCTGTCCCTTTTCCGCAAAACGAAACTTCATATGAAACGATTGTCGTTTCCTATGACGCTCGTGGATCGTGACGTCACGATCCCGTAGCGTTTTCTCTAACAATTATCGTCACGAGGCATTTTTTTTACAAGGTTTTATGTAGCTCACCCCGTTTGTTTTATTTTTCTTTATTTTTTCTTGGGTCAAATTTAGTATTTGAAATTTGACCCACTTCCCGGTTTCCGATTGAGCTGAAATTTTGCATGCATATGTATATCGCATGACAATGCAATATTATGATGACATGGAGCTGATCTGATGCTGAAACTGGAAGGTGGCCATAGGAACTCCATAATAAAACGACACAATCCCATCGAGTTTGGGCTCTTTAGAATCGTCTCAATGAGTAGTTGATGATGGTATGCAGAAAAGTACAGTCGGCAATAAAAGCTTGTACCAAAAATGTAATTTTTGACAGAGACTTGTTTGCCTTCTTTCTTTTAGAGTAATAATACATTAGAGTGTACACCCTTGTGATTATGTTCCCAGCATGGCTCCGTTAGTGGAGCCCCCGGCCACGGTCCGGCGGCTGGACTGGGCGGCCTGCGTGTGGCCCGCGGCCGAGCGGCCGCCGCGGCCCGCGGTACAGAAGTACTGCCTCATGTCCGCGGCCGGCTCCTACACCGACTTCCATGTGGACTTTGGCGGGACTGCCGTGTGGTACCATGTCATGCATGGCCGGAAGGTGAGAAGCTGGAAAGCCACTACAGAAATATAGAAAAAAAAACCAGCCAACTGCGAGTTGGACTCGCGGACGGAGGGTTCCGTACCATCATCTATAGAAACGGCAAAAAATTACGTTTGTTGTATGGGAGCCACCTTAAATATTTATTTTATTCTGTTTTTTAGTATTTGTTGTTATAGTGGTAACAAAAATACATCATCTGTGAAATTTTCAACTGTCTAACTATCACGGGTCATGAGATACAGTTTTTTTTTCAAATCGGTTTATATATTACTGAGTTATCGCGTAACAAACATTTAAAAAAACATACAGACGAATTGAGAACCTCCTCGTTTTTTAAAGTCTGTTAAAAAATGTAAAATTATTTTAATTTTAATAAATATCAAATTTAAAAGAAGTGAATTCAAAAAGGTTGTATATAAATTATAACGTAATTACGGGCCACCGTTAAAGCATTTACGATACTACGAGCAATCGAAATCGAAGTTATCGAAAATATGGGACACGTATATATTATTTTGTCAATCAAACAAAAACTGATGAACATATAGCCCGCTAAAGTTACGCGTGACATCTAATTATGCTAAAAAAAAATTTTTTTGTTTGATTGAAAAAAATTAAAAATACGTGTATTATATTTAGCTAATCTTACAGACGGACTAAATATATTTTTAGGAAATTAGCCAATTATATTACGGTCACTTATAACTAGAAATTCGCCGAATATTCGGTAAATATTCGGTATTCGGCATATTCGGCACGTTTTTCAATGTTCGTTATTCGGCCGAATTATTCGGTTCAAATGACGAATATTTACCGAATCATTTTGCAGGTTTTTTGTCTGCAAGTTGTAAAATTGTAACATAGTCATTGTCCTGTGAGATTATTATTCTAAAACGGATTCTTATTGTTTAACTACATTTAGTATAAATGTTTCACTTAAAAATCAACATGATTTTTACCACTGAAAAATGAGTCTGTTTTGGAACGGCTGATTAAGGCATAAGGCATTCCTTTGAACCGAATTATTCGGCCGAATATTCGTACGTAAACCCATATTCGGCGCATCTCTACTTATAACATTCCGTACCTATTTTTCCTCAGATATTCTACTTAATACCGCCCACGTCGACGAACTTAGCTCTCTACCAGCAATGGAGCGCCTCCAACAACCAGAACGAAAGATTCTTCGCTGATATGGTAAATATTTATATTATATATGAACGCTGTTTTTACACCATTATGTTGTTCAATCTTACGCTACGGTAGCCTAGTGGTTCAGGCATGCGGCGGCGGTCGTGGGTTCGAATCCCGGCTCGTACCAATGAGTTTTTCGGAACTTATGTACGGAATATTTACCGTTAGCTTTTCGGTGAAGGAAAACATCGTGAGGAAACCGGTCTAATCCCAATAAGGTCTAGTTTTCCCTCTGGGTTGGAAGGTCAGATGGCAGTCTCTTTCGTAAAACTAGTGCCTACGCCAAATCTTGGGATTAGGTGTCAAAGAAAACCCCGGAACCCTTCGGGGCACAACCGGGAATAACGCTAGGGGGATGATGATATGTTGTTCAATCTTACACAAATCCTAGCACCATGTTATACTGAACTAGCGACCCGCCCCGGCTTCGCACGGGTTTATATGTATAATACATGCATGTATAATACATATAAACCTTCGTCTTGAATCACTCTATCTATTACAAAAACCATATCAAAATCCGTTGCGTAGTTTTAAAGATCTAAGCATACATAGGGACAGACAGACAGCGGGAAGCGACTTTGTTTTTATACTACGTAGTGATTTCTACGTAACGTATGCGGAGTGAAATTTGGACAAAGTTTGGCTATGTAAAATGTGAAAAATAAATTAAAACGAAAATTATGTATAACTGTCATTGTAACGTCTATATGTCTGTCAATCACTTTGGTAAGTTTCGTGAGGATTGGTACATAAATTTTGTAACTATAGTTAGTCGACAAGAACGACGTCGTGAAACTGTATGTAATTTCTACAGTTCACATCCCCTATGGCCGAAATCGAAGGCGGTGGAACATTTTGTAGAGATGGGTGAGAGTCGAAGCACAATTTATAATATTCTCTCGTCCTTTTCCTTGCGGAAAACCACTATTAGAAAGCACGGTTCTGGAAACCATAGCAGTTTGAGCAAGTTTTCCGCCGGCCGAATCGCTAAATCGTGTAGAGAGCTCGGAAGGAAATTTAGATGTGACGGTAAAACGGTTCAAAAATATCTTAAAGACATGGGCATCTTCA
The DNA here is from genome assembly GCA_963854355.1 of Epinotia brunnichana. Lineage (NCBI taxonomy): Eukaryota > Metazoa > Arthropoda > Insecta > Lepidoptera > Tortricidae > Epinotia > Epinotia brunnichana. Next base: position 1,609,866 of record OY977959.1, on the reverse strand, counting down.
ATCGTTCAAGAAAAGTTAAGCCTGCCGTCTCCGAAAATCATAAACTTACTCGGAAAATACGTCATTTGGTCAAATCATGTAAAAACTAGCGGTTTTTGCGTTATGGGATTTATGGGTGACGAATCATCAGTCACTTAAAATGGAAATTCGTGGCAAGGTAACTTTTATTTTGAGAACATCAATAGTCCAACGGACGACAACGTGAAATATGTCGAGCATACGAAGTTTCCTAAAAAAGTTTTCAAGAAGGATAAAATTGCACCTAAAAAAAATGCTTATATCTGTATTTTCGACAGCGATGGACCACAAAACTGCCGTAAATCATTTCGTAATGGAGTAAACTTTTTTTAGCATTGAACGTCGTGAAATACACTATTAAAAACATTAATATTTATAAAAATAACAATGTGTTTTTTATTTAATACGACATTGAACTTTGTGCAAATTTCACTCCGCATACGTTATACGCATCGAATTAGTGCTTATTCAAAATTGAAGTCCCATGCAAGTTCCCTATTGGTCTTGAAAGGTTCACTAATGTTTCCCAACCAACATCTTTTCATTTCCCAACCTCTTAATATTTCTGAAACTGTTAAATATTTCAGGATTTTTATAAACTAGCCCAACCTAACCTACAGGGTTCTACACGATGGCCCTGAAATAAATCCGGAAATATTTACAGTTTCAGAGTTTGGGAAATGAAAAGTTGCGAAATGAATCAGTTTGCCAAACGTTAGTTGCGAAAAGAAGGTGTTTCATCCTGAAATTGCAGCTAGCTATTAATTATATTATTGTATCCCGTGTTGTAGGTGCGGGCTGAAAAACAGCGCTGTATAGCCGACAGGCTAGCAGCAAACGCTGAGCCCCGAGCCTATTGTCGCATCAGTTATTTTCTGCATTGTGTTGTTTTATATAAGTATCTACATCAGTGTTCGATTTTGTGATTTTGTGTTTTTTGCGACAATAAATCCTTTTTTTTTTTTTTTATGTGGTAAAAAATGGTGATATTTTCAGGTGGAGTGGTACGGGACGGCAGAGCTATGCGCCGGACAAACCCTCTGTATCCCAAGTGGCTGGATCCACGCCGTACTCACGCCGCAGGATACTCTAGTATTCGGAGGCAATATGCTGCATTCCTACAACATCGAGATGCAATTACAGTGAGTACCTTATATACCTGCCCAGCTGGCATATATACCTGCCTAGACATGATTACGTAGGACATAAAGCGATCGTCCCTTACTAGTGCGAAAGGGCTTGTGCACAAATCACGCGAGGTTTTTGCGGCTGCTTTTTGACACGTAGAACTGATGGCCGTTGGGGCGGAAAGGTTCTCGAGTGGCGACCACGTACCGGAAGGCGCGGCGTTGGTAGGCCTCCCACAAGGTGGTCTGATGACCTAATAAATGTCGCGAGAGTCCGCTGGATGCGGGTGGCGCAGGACCGGACTTTGGAACTCTTTGGGTGAGGCCTATGTCCAGCAGTGGATGTTTTTCGGCTGATATGATGATGATGATGATGAAATGTTAAATCGTAAATAAAAACTTATATTTCGAAATATTTGTATATGAAGTTTCACTGCCATAAACCAGCCAATAAAAAAAAGTTGCAGTGCTTTTATGAAAAATGTATGAACCATAAAAGTACGCTAACAGTGCGTTTATGGGCCATATAGCATAGAGTTTTTCAACGACTTATTATTGGTGGTTGTATTTGAGCCTATATAAATGACAGATAACGGTACAGGAGTAGAAAAAAATACATTAATTCAATGACATGCAATGAATAAATTGAACAAATATTGTGTGCGAAACTCTGGCTGATTGTAACGAACAATAACGATACTGTGACCTTTTAAAGCTTGAACACAGTAAAAAATGGGCACATATTTATAATCACTCACTTTCAAACAATAAATTATTTGTATTTGTATATTTGATATTTCCAGAATATACGAGATAGAGCGGCGAGTGGAGACCCCCATAATGCTACGGTACCCGCTGTTCGAGGCCATGCACTGGTACGCCGGCGCACACCTGCTCACCATGCTGCGGCGGCATAATGAAGAGACACAGGTATATACGAGATAGAGCGGCGAGTGGAGACCCCCATAATGCTACGGTACCCGCTGTTCGAGGCCATGCACTGGTACGCCGGCGCACACCTGCTCACCATGCTGCGGCGGCATAATGAAGAGACACAGGTATATACGAGATAGAGCGGCGAGTGGAGACCCCCATAATGCTACGGTACCCGCTGTTCGAGGCCATGCACTGGTACGCCGGCGCACACCTGCTCACCATGCTGCGGCGGCATAATGAAGAGACACAGGTATATACGAGATAGAGCGGCGAGTGGAGACCCCCATAATGCTACGGTACCCGCTGTTCGAGGCCATGCACTGGTACGCCGGCGCACACCTGCTCACCATGCTGCGGCGGCATAATGAAGAGACACAGGTATATACGAGATAGAGCGGCGAGTGGAGACCCCCATAATGCTACGGTACCCGCTGTTCGAGGCCATGCACTGGTACGCCGGCGCACACCTGCTCACCATGCTGCGGCGGCATAATGAAGAGACACAGGTATATACGAGATAGAGCGGCGAGTGGAGACCCCCATAATGCTACGGTACCCGCTGTTCGAGGCCATGCACTGGTACGCCGGCGCACACCTGCTCACCATGCTGCGGCGGCATAATGAAGAGACACAGGTATATACGAGATAGAGCGGCGAGTGGAGACCCCCATAATGCTACGGTACCCGCTGTTCGAGGCCATGCACTGGTACGCCGGCGCACACCTGCTCACCATGCTGCGGCGGCATAATGAAGAGACACAGGTATATACGAGATAGAGCGGCGAGTGGAGACCCCCATAATGCTACGGTACCCGCTGTTCGAGGCCATGCACTGGTACGCCGGCGCACACCTGCTCACCATGCTGCGGCGGCATAATGAAGAGACACAGGTATATACGAGATAGAGCGGCGAGTGGAGACCCCCATAATGCTACGGTACCCGCTGTTCGAGGCCATGCACTGGTACGCCGGCGCACACCTGCTCACCATGCTGCGGCGGCATAATGAAGAGACACAGGTATATACGAGATAGAGCGGCGAGTGGAGACCCCCATAATGCTACGGTACCCGCTGTTCGAGGCCATGCACTGGTACGCCGGCGCACACCTGCTCACCATGCTGCGGCGGCATAATGAAGAGACACAGGTATATACGAGATAGAGCGGCGAGTGGAGACCCCCATAATGCTACGGTACCCGCTGTTCGAGGCCATGCACTGGTACGCCGGCGCACACCTGCTCACCATGCTGCGGCGGCATAATGAAGAGACACAGGTATATACGAGATAGAGCGGCGAGTGGAGACCCCCATAATGCTACGGTACCCGCTGTTCGAGGCCATGCACTGGTACGCCGGCGCACACCTGCTCACCATGCTGCGGCGGCATAATGAAGAGACACAGGTATATACGAGATAGAGCGGCGAGTGGAGACCCCCATAATGCTACGGTACCCGCTGTTCGAGGCCATGCACTGGTACGCCGGCGCACACCTGCTCACCATGCTGCGGCGGCATAATGAAGAGACACAGGTATATACGAGATAGAGCGGCGAGTGGAGACCCCCATAATGCTACGGTACCCGCTGTTCGAGGCCATGCACTGGTACGCCGGCGCACACCTGCTCACCATGCTGCGGCGGCATAATGAAGAGACACAGGTATATACGAGATAGAGCGGCGAGTGGAGACCCCCATAATGCTACGGTACCCGCTGTTCGAGGCCATGCACTGGTACGCCGGCGCACACCTGCTCACCATGCTGCGGCGGCATAATGAAGAGACACAGGTATATACGAGATAGAGCGGCGAGTGGAGACCCCCATAATGCTACGGTACCCGCTGTTCGAGGCCATGCACTGGTACGCCGGCGCACACCTGCTCACCATGCTGCGGCGGCATAATGAAGAGACACAGGTATATACGAGATAGAGCGGCGAGTGGAGACCCCCATAATGCTACGGTACCCGCTGTTCGAGGCCATGCACTGGTACGCCGGCGCACACCTGCTCACCATGCTGCGGCGGCATAATGAAGAGACACAGGTATATACGAGATAGAGCGGCGAGTGGAGACCCCCATAATGCTACGGTACCCGCTGTTCGAGGCCATGCACTGGTACGCCGGCGCACACCTGCTCACCATGCTGCGGCGGCATAATGAAGAGACACAGGTATATACGAGATAGAGCGGCGAGTGGAGACCCCCATAATGCTACGGTACCCGCTGTTCGAGGCCATGCACTGGTACGCCGGCGCACACCTGCTCACCATGCTGCGGCGGCATAATGAAGAGACACAGGTATATACGAGATAGAGCGGCGAGTGGAGACCCCCATAATGCTACGGTACCCGCTGTTCGAGGCCATGCACTGGTACGCCGGCGCACACCTGCTCACCATGCTGCGGCGGCATAATGAAGAGACACAGGTATATACGAGATAGAGCGGCGAGTGGAGACCCCCATAATGCTACGGTACCCGCTGTTCGAGGCCATGCACTGGTACGCCGGCGCACACCTGCTCACCATGCTGCGGCGGCATAATGAAGAGACACAGGTATATACGAGATAGAGCGGCGAGTGGAGACCCCCATAATGCTACGGTACCCGCTGTTCGAGGCCATGCACTGGTACGCCGGCGCACACCTGCTCACCATGCTGCGGCGGCATAATGAAGAGACACAGGTATTATATAAATAAATAATCTATATATATATATTTATCTACACCCATATTGGGCTATGCTGGGAGTTTCTCTGCGTGATCGCATCAGAAATGAGGCTATCCGCAGTAGAACCAAGGTAACCGATATAGCCCTCCGAATCGCTAAACTTAAGTGGCAGTGGGCGGGGCACATTGCACGTAGAAGTGATGGCCGTTGGTGCGGAAAGGTTCTCGAGTGGCGACCACGTACCGGCGCGGCGTACAAGGTGGACTGATGACCTGGTACAGATCGCGTGAGTCCGCTGGATGCGGGTGGCGCAGGACCGGCCATTGTGGCACTCTTTGGGGGAGGCCTATGTCCAGCAGTGGACGTCTTTCGACTGATATGATGATACAAGGGGGGAAAGTTGTATTTTACCTGCGAGCGTTCATTTGAAACACGAGCTAGCGAAAGGAATCTATGATTGACCACGAGCGAAGCGAGTGGTTCAAAAATAGAATCATGAGCGTAGCGAGTGTTTCAACACACGAGACGTAACATAACTTTTCACCCGTGTAAAACACAAATCTTTTCACCTCACTACAGCGAGGAAAATAAGAAACAGGGTAAAAGATAAAGTTAAAAAAAAAGTAAATAAAAATTCAAGAAAATGTTTAAAAAAAATGTACATAAAATATATCAGGAAAATAAACATTTAACGTTCTACGTCATAGTACCTTTAACGTCTACTTTCTTCACATGTGGATAAAAAGCGATTTTCTTAATAGATATCAAACATACAAAAAGGCCTTTCCGAGCTAGTGAGGTAAAAACACATTATTCACACCTGCCATTCAGAAATGTCATGGTCACCCTGAAATTTGGCATCAAAGTTGCTTTCTTTCCTGATATTCTCTGTTTAATTTCAATTTACCTCATAGAAAGTGGGAAAAGGCGTATTTTTTTCCACTCGAGAACCTTTCCGCCCCAACGGCCATCGGTTCTACGTGCAATGTGCCCCGCCCACTGCCACTTAAGTTTAGCAATTACCTTGTATAACAAATAACAATTAGTATATTTTGTATGCAGGACGAGGATTTCACGTTACACTCGGCGGCGCACGCGCACGCGCCCGCGCCCGCCGCGCTGCCCGCGCTGCTGCTGCGGGGGGTCAAGATACTCGCCACGGCGCTCAAGGAGTGGCATGCCCTTAAGAGCGTGAGTACAGTACGCGGCACAAAAGTATGCGTGTTGAAGTTAGCCTCGAGTCGCCTCCCGCATATGCGTGTTGAAGTTAGCCTCGAGTCGCCTCCCGCATATGCGTGTTGAAGTTAGCCTCGAGTCGCCTCCCGCATATGCGTGTTGAAGTTAGCCTCGAGTCGCCTCCCGCATATGCGTGTTGAAGTTAGCCTAGAGTCGCCTCCCGCTTATGCGTGTTGAAGTTAGCCTCGTGTCACCTCCCGCATATGCGTGTTGAAGTTAGCCTCGAGTCGCCTCCCGCATATGCGTGTTGAAGTTAGCCTCGAGTCGCCTCCCGCATATGCGTGTTGAAGTTAGCCTCGAGTCGCCTCCCGCATATGCGTGTTGAAGTTAGCCTCGAGTCGCCTCCCGCATATGCGTGTTGAAGTTAGCCTCGAGTCGCCTCCCGCATATGCGTGTTGAAGTTAGCCTCGAGTCGCCTCCCGCATATGCGTGTTGGAGTTAGCCTCGAGTCGCCTCCCGCATATGCGTGTTGAAGTTAGCCTCGAGTCGCCTCCCGCATATGCGTGTTGAAGTTAGCCTCGAGTCGCCTCCCGCATATGCGTGTTGAAGTTAGCCTAGAGTCGCCTCCCGCTTATGCGTGTTGAAGTTAGCCTCGTGTCACCTCCCGCATATGCGTGTTGAAGTTAGCCTCGAGTCGCCTCCCGCATATGCGTGTTGAAGTTAGCCTCGAGTCGCCTCCCGCATATGCGTGTTGAAGTTAGCCTCGAGTCGCCTCCCGCATATGCGTGTTGAAGTTAGCCTAGAGTCGCCTCCCGCTTATGCGTGTTGAAGTTAGCCTCGTGTCACCTCCCGCATATGCGTGTTGAAGTTAGCCTCGAGTCGCCTCCCGCATATGCGTGTTGAAGTTAGCCTCGAGTCGCCTCCCGCATATGCGTGTTGAAGTTAGCCTCGAGTCGCCTCCCGCATATGCGTGTTGAAGTTAGCCTCGAGTCGCCTCCCGCATATGCGTGTTGAAGTTAGCCTAGAGTCGCCTCCCGCTTATGCGTGTTGAAGTTAGCCTCGTGTCGCCTCCCGCATATGCGTGTTGAAGTTAGCCTCGAGTCGCCTCCCGCATATGCGTGTTGAAGTTAGCCTCGAGTCGCCTCCCGCATATGCGTGTTGAAGTTAGCCTCGAGTCGCCTCCCGCATATGCGTGTTGAAGTTAGCCTCGAGTCGCCTCCCGCATATGCGTGTTGAAGTTAGCCTCGAGTCGCCTCCCGCATATGCGTGTTGAAGTTAGCCTAGAGTCGCCTCCCTCATATGCGTGTTGAATTTAGCCTCGAGTCGCCTCCCGCATATGCGTGTTGAAGTTAGCCTCGAGTCGCCTCCCGCATATGCGTGTTGAAGTTAGCCTCGAGTCGCCTCCCGCATATGCGTGTTGAAGTTAGCCTCGAGTCGCCTCCCGCATATGCGTGTTGAAGTTAGCCTCGAGTCGCCTCCCGCATATGCGTGTTGAAGTTAGCCTCGAGTCGCCTCCCGCATATGCGTGTTGAAGTTAGCCTAGAGTCGCCTCCCGCTTATGCGTGTTGAAGTTAGCCTCGTGTCGCCTCCCGCATATGCGTGTTGAAGTTAGCCTCGAGTCGCCTCCCGCATATGCGTGTTGAAGTTAGCCTCGAGTCGCCTCCCGCATATGCGTGTTGAAGTTAGCCTCGAGTCGCCTCCCGCATATGCGTGTTGAAGTTAGCCTCGAGTCGCCTCCCGCATATGCGTGTTGAAGTTAGCCTCGAGTCGCCTCCCGCATATGCGTGTTGAAGTTAGCCTAGAGTCGCCTCCCTCATATGCGTGTTGAATTTAGCCTCGAGTCGCCTCCCGCATATGCGTGTTGAAGTTAGCCTCGAGTCGCCTCCCGCATATGCGTGTTGAAGTTAGCCTCGAGTCGCCTCCCGCATATGCGTGTTGAAGTTAGCCTCGAGTCGCCTCCCGGCATATGCGTGTTGAAGTTAGCCTAGAGTCGCCTCCCGCATATGCGTGTTGAAGTTAGCCTCGAATCGCCTCCCGCATATGCGTGTTGAAGTTAGCCTCGAGTCGCCTCCCGCATATGCGTGTTGAAGTTAGCCTCGAGTCGCCTCCCGCATACCCGTCCGATCCCTCTGACACCTTTGCGGCGCTACTAGTAGCTAACATCAGAATCGTTAACCGTTACATCTGGGGGCACGGTAGTGCCCCCGCCAAGTCGAGGAAAACAAAGAGGCACGGCCGTACCATCCTTTTCTCGAAGCCATTCAGGCCATTTTCAACATCCTGTAATTTTGTGCTGGCTAAAACTAGAACCCTGAATTTTCAGTAATATGGCTTCTATCTCAATAACATTCAATTTCAACTTTTAGTTTAAGAACTATTGTCCGTCAAAGTTCGTTAGTTTTGTCACTGACATAGGTACTCACTTATATACTGATAATGATTACGCTAATTCTAAGGTACTTCTAGCAGACTCACAAGCTCCAAATTACAATCGTTATTAGGTTTTAGCCTGATAATTCATAAAAAACCTAAAAATATTGCAATTTCAGTCACGTTTCAGAGATATACAGACTGCATAAGTAAGTTTGTAATCCTATACAAATATATGCGATTACAAAGTTACTTTTGCAGTTCCTTCCTGCTTTTCAAGGGTACTTTATGTAAACTACCGATGGTGAAAAAATCCGCTTTCTAGGTTTAACGGTTTGGACTGGGCGTTGATTTAAGTGAGTCAGTCAGTCAGTCAGGGCTTTGACGTTTATACACCGTGGCCGTGAATAACCCGAAAGATTTAAGCTAACGATACTAGAGCCTAATTAGAGTATATAAAGTTATGTACCATATAGTCCAAAAACTCATAATTAAGGAGATATTAATTATTTGAAACAAATCAAAAGTTAAAAAATCTCCAGTCTAACACACCCTAAAGGCTTGAGCATAACTTGACACTTCTTGTCATGGAACACAAGTCACGGCATTCGCCGTTCGTCGTATGATTTCGGAGCGATTCGTGAATTGTTATGCTCGCTCTCTGTTCTTCAACTTGAGTTTCTCAACTAAAGAGTTGTTCATAAAGAAGCGGGCAATTAATAATATTTAATTTGTACTGAAATACTAATTTAATTAAGACACATAATTAGACCCATGTTGATACAACATTATTTACTCGTACTGTCGTCAAAAATACGTGGTTTAAATCTTTCGGGTTATTCACGGCCACGGTGTATATACAGGGTGACTGGTAATTCGACCTAGTCCTTGAAAGGGGTTATACTAGAGCTAATTTGCAACAATTTATGTCCATTCAACCAGGGGTCGAAACTCGCTGGTTTCCGAGATATTCGAGTTTTTAGTTTGTATGAAAAAAATTCTCCTTGCAGCCTTAAGCTGGTGATTGTGACAAAAGTACTTCCATTTGGATTTGGATGGTATAAAACATTTTTGTCACAATCAGCACTTTAAGGCTGCAAGGCGATTTTTTTTCAAACAAACTAAAAACTCGAAACATTAAAAAAAAATTGTGTTTTGACCCCTAGTTGACTGGACATAAATTGTTGCAAATTAGCTCTAGTATAACCCCTTTCAAGGAATAGGTCGAATTACCATTCACCCTGTATATATAGATTACAAGACAACATTAGTACATTATTGCCGTGGCCGGGAAGGAGGCAATTGTAGGCTAAGTATTTGTTTAAACGGACGAGCTTGCGAGTCTGTTTAATTATAAAATGATTCTGCAATTGCCATTCCGGCTAAGGCTAATATAGTGCTTTTCTCAAAACGTGATTTGCCACCGTTTTTTTTAAACAGAATCGCCAGTGTATTATTCCACCGAAAAACGTAAATTATTTGAGACACATACAAAAACGTCGCGTTTGCAACAGAAAAGTACGAATTGAATTGGCTGAATACGGAAAGTGCCGACTTTTATATGCCAGTTTCTACTTTTTTAAAAGTTTGGTACTCGACAAATAAAGGAATTTATATATGTAACATTGCAGGCGGCCTGGAATGTTTTTATTTTTTAATTTTGATCTTGCCTTAAACTATACACTTTACCTTCCAATATGTAGCGAGTTATGTTCACTTTGCGGGCCATTTTTGAGAAAAATAATGTTACAGACTGACTCGGCGAAGCGCGACAACGTCCCAAAGTGCCTCAACTCCGGCCAGCTGGTGCGGGAGCTTTGTAAGGAACTGCGGACACTGGAGAAGCGCTCCGCGAGTGCTGCCAACAAAGACAAGGTAACTCTTTGTGTTCCTCCTGAACCTATCATTTTATTTATTTATCGTATGGCGGTTACACACTGGTACATATATGTATTCGTATTGATGTCGCTGATAGAGTTCCAGTGTGCGCTGCGAGGTTCAGAAGGAACAGTGCAGCTGCCGAGTTTGTTGTTCTTTTAGCACCACCCGGAGGTCACGTGTAGGGTCTCCAGGGTTATTCCTACGGACGTAGAACAACAACGACATCCTATAATTAACCTACGATTCAAATACTGGCCTCAATGGTTTCACTTTTCTTCAAAACCTGCGGGTGCGAGGTGGTTGCCATTTTCCTATCTATCTATATAAGCCCTTGATATATGTTGTTTTGTATATACAGGGCGTCCCACGTCGATGCCACATGGAGGGAAAGTACCTTGAATATTGTAGATGGAACATTTTACTGAAACAAGACATTATTTTAATTTTAAAAACAATTTAAACTGCATTCATAGATTTTAAAATAATTACATGGTTGAACCGGGAATCAAACCCGCTACACGAGAAAAATAATTAAGTACCCTGTAGCTTTATCATACCGATCGAAAGGCTTCATCATAAGGATTATTTTTTGCTAAATAACATAGTGTCAGAAATTAAAGGAATTCGTCTGTATTTTTTGTGTTTGTTACACGATAACTCGGTAATTTATGAACCGATTTAAAAAAAAATAGGCAAATCTGAAGCAATTTAGCTACCTACTGATTTGAAGTCGATTAAAACTTAGTTTTTAAAGTATTATGCTTGATTAGAAAAGCTCGCATTTCTTGCATATATGCCCGCCCGTTAGTAAATCTGACTAAACACTAGCTATTTTCCAGGATTTGAAGCTAAAGAGTCACATATCACCGAACAAGGTGGTGGCTAAAAAGCAACCCGCCCCCAAGAAGTCTCTGAAGCTGACGCTGCCCAAGCCGATCATGCACATGGCGCAACCGGACGACTTTGTGGACGAGAAGATATATGCGGACAAGTTCTATATTGAGAATAAGGAACTTGTGTATCACAACAGGTATCAAGGTAAGCACAGTTGCTTTTGAAGTATACTCACACATGGAGGAAGAAAGAAAGAAAGAATGAAAATACATTTATTTAACGTCACAAAATTACACAATAAAAAGAACAAGCAAAATAAAAGACTTAAATAGGAATGAGGCTGGCTTAAGGCACTCTAAGCTTTTCATAGAAGGAGTGGACTCGGGCTGGACCAGAAAACGCTGGAAATCGAGTAGGAAGCAAATCAGAATTATATCTGGGGTGTTCACAGGTCAAGATGGGACTAGCGGATAGTTTAGACTGTAGAATGTGTGGCGAGGAGGATGAGACTATGGAACACTTATTGTGTGAATGTCATGCCCTTGCCAGACTAAGAATGAACTACTTTGGTAACGGTTACCCGCAACCAAAGGAATTCAAGGTGCTCCCGACGAACTGCATCATCCGCTTTGTGGAAATGATGGAGCAAGCCTGGGAGCAGGTATAAAGGAGAGTGCAAATGCACAAAAGATCCCACAGGGTCGAAGTGCATCCGAAAGGGCCCTCGCCTAGATAAGATAAGATACTCACATTTAGGGTCTAAAGCACATGGGCTGGCTGAAACCAGGTGACAGACTGAAGTTCCAATCTACCTTCCATATCCTAGACACGTGCCACAAAACTACCCACTTTGTCCATAATGTTTATATAAACAACATACCTCCACCACTAAGTCAAGTATCGCATACCCAGGGACTGCATAACCGAAAAATACCGGTATTCTATTTTAACGGTATGACGTCGTATCGGTTGTCAAATAGCGGTTTCGGTAGCGGAACCTTTATATTTCGCTACCGAAATATAAAGGGACCTTTATTTTTTCCGATACCGTAACCGTTATTTAAAGGTACCGATATATCAAATTTGGCCTGGAGTTGTTGCCAAACCGCCGGCAAAGGCTCTGCTGCTTTGTCTTTTAGTCTTTAAATGTTTAGTAGCCAATGCTTCCTCTGTAGAGTGCCAGCTCGGTTACTTTTCTCGATAACCTTTATAATACCGGTATTATAAAGGTTACGGTATCGTTTTAAACTGGTACCGCTAACCGTTATTTCAAAACGGTTACGGTACCGTTATGTTCTTTACGACGTAACGGTACCGTAATGGAATACCGGTTTCATACCGGTATAACCGTAACCGAAATCAGTCCCTGATCGCACCTTTCCTAAAATTCGTTTCAAGCGATTATTAGCAGCGTTTTACCTGAAATAAAACGCATATTAAATACTTACCTCACTGGAAGCTTTATAATAGAGAGAGCATATCCGTTTCCGTCAAACTTTTATCAATTTTCATACGAATTTGACTTCAATTTCCGACTCAGTGGCGACATCTGGCGGTAGCGCGCCCTTCTTTAGTTTACTTAAACGATGTCGAGCTACCTTCCATCATTGGCTCAATTACACCAGGCAGAAATTAAATGAAACCGGCACTGGAAGCTTTATAATTGAGACCTGTTTGTTATCGCCTGGTGGTGCCACATGAGTTTAATCATATGGAAATTTCGCCAATGTGATGTGACACATGTAAATAAGAACACATCTTTTAACATTGTACAATTTTAATGAGGTTATTAGGTAATTAGTACATATCATTTCCACATTCTTATTATTTCATAATTATTGTAATTAATACAAACAAACAAAACAAGGTGATAATCGAATTAGTTATACGTTATCACTAGCTTATAATAATATTATATTTGCTACAATGTTATTATATTGGATTAAATAATCTTGTAATATTATTTGAATCTACATCGCGTATTACCTCACGTCTATAAAACTTTTGGAAGGTATTAACTGACCGCCAGTTTCCTCGAGCTAGAATATCTTCTAACGAATGGTTATTTAGCCAACTTTTTGAAGCCACCGCAGATCGGGTGCTTCCAGGGGCTCCTTCAATGCCAGCCTCTTTAAATAGGGTTTTCACCCAGCCGGCTATTACTGTACGGGACGCGGCTCGTGCCTCGCCTCTGATTCTAACAAACAAATTAGCCGTCTTTGCTGCGTTACGTCTTTCATTTAGTAAAAATATAGTTCTTTGTATCCAAAATAAGGGATCTAAATTATGGTCATTAGTATTTGACAATAATTTCCATCCTGACTGTCTATAATTGCTAGTATCAGTTTTTGACCCGAATTTGGGCCAACATATAATGCTATCGTCCGAAATAACGCAATGGCTAGGATCTGTTGAAAGTAGCGTCAGGTCATGAATGCGTCGTCCTGAGCAAAGCAACAATATGATTGCGGTGTGTCGCGATGTTTGAAAAGCGTTTAATCTACCTTGCAATATAGTAAGTAAGTGTATGTTCTGTGTTCTGTGTATGTCAGTTTATGTTGTATGTTAAATTGTATGTAAGATTTGTAATCTAACCTTATAATTAAAATGTAACTAACACCTCTTATATGGGTCGGTGAAGACCTGCAATAAAATATATTCATTCATTCATATGACATAATTAGTCAAAAAGGACGTCAGTTTATTAACATCCCAAATTGGTGGCTTTGATGACTTTGGATTTTTAATAGCGATCGACTTCAAAATATGCTTTACTAGAACATGTGAGCTAAGTTGGCTTGACTGTTCAGTGTTACACAATGTAGAAACAACAGATTTGTGTAATAGAATCGTGTTATAAGAAAAATTGTTAAGTAGGTATAAATCGGACAAAAATTGAGCTAATTGCCCACCAGTTGGATTTTTAAAATCAATATTTTTGGCTTTAGACCAGGAGGCCCAGCGCTTCCAAGCCACTTTATATGTTTTTAAGGTAGAGTTACGCCAAGAATTCTGAAGTAAACTTCGCTGCTCATCATTCCACGTCGCTAACGTCTCGCCCCACCCCCACATTTCCATACCTCGAGGGTGATGTCCTCGACCCTCGGGGGTGGTAGACCCGTCGACGTGTCGATTAGGTGACGATGTAAACGTTTCAGGGTTATTGGTGCCGCGAGTGATCTGGTTTTGAGATCGGCTCGCCAAAATACCATCGTCCATCGTGGTACTACCACTAGGAATATACCCGTCGATTGATTCAGATGAGTCAATACTTTTGGAACTAGAAACGGCGGGGGAAATACCCATGCTAACGGGTAGTTCCAAGGGACACTGAACGCATCGTGATATAGGGCTTGAGGGTCTGTCAGGTCTCGTGAAACATAATTGCTCACTACGTGAGCTGTCGCTGATGCAAACAAGTCTATCATTGGGATACCCCACTTCGCAAACACTCTCTCCACACAGGCTGGTAGAAGATGCCACTCCGGAGGCCGGCGGTGACGTGACAGGTGATCGGCTTGACTGTTGTACCTGCCTGGGAGATACTGTATGCTGAAGTGAATGCGATGTTTGTCTAATAATTCTAGAATTTGATAGGTAATATCTACGAGGCCTGGAGATTTCGCACCCCCTTCTTTTCTTAGGTAAGCCACTGCTGTCTTGTTGTCGCACTGTATTAGGACCGTGCTGTGACTTAATAGGTGAAAGTGTGCCTGAAGAGCATATAGCATCGCTAGCAGCTCTTTTTGGTTGCAATGGAGACCTTGCTCCTCTTGTGACCAAGGGCCCGAGAGGGCTAGGTCGTCTACCTGTGCTCCCCAAGCCAAGTCTGACGCATCCGTCGCCAGAAAATGTGTCGGTGGTGGATAGTGCAACGGGGTAGATGACGGGCAATTCTGTATCCACCAATTTAGTTCTGTTATAACTTTGGGTGGTATTACGAACTGCCTCGTCGAAGGGTTTGGTAACGTGTTCATGAACATCAACAACTGTCGGTGGTTGAGCCGGCCGCGTGGGACTACGAAGCCGGAAAAGTTCAGAAGTCCTACTAACCTTTGTAACTCTTTTAAGCTTATTTTGCCTTGTTCGAGCACACGAGCTACTTTTTTGTTTATGGACACGACTTTTTCGTTTGGAAGGGCTTTTGTATTGTCCCAAGTATTCCACAAAATTCCTAAGAAAATTATGCGCATCTGAGGACAAAGTACCGATTTTTCGAAATTGATTTCCCATCCTAAACTTTGTAGTGTCTGCACTGTGAGATGGACATGGTCGCGGAGTATGTGAAAATCCTGATTGACTATCAGAAAATCGTCTAGATAGACTAAAATCCTCACATTCCACCGGTCGCGTAGTATTTGTGCAACAAAATTTGTCAGTATGGAGAATGTCTTCGGTGCTGTGCTCAGGCCTTGCGGGAGGCAAGTCATTTCGAGCAACTCCTGATTGTAAACAATTCGTAGAAAGCATCGGTGTGATTTTGTTACATTCAAGTGAAAGTACGCCTGGGATAAATCGACTTTGCACATCCAGTCGTTGGGTTGAAGGAAATCGGGCACGCGATGCATATTTGTGAGGTGGAACTCTCCGTAATTACATACTCGTTTAAGGCTTTGAGATTGAATATTGGACGGGCTGTCCCGTCGGGTTTTGGCACAAGAAACAGGGGTGATATGAAACTTGGGGACGTTTGAACCGCCCGTAAAATATGTTGTGCCTTCATTTTTTGTACGATTGATGTCATTTCCTCTGACACGGGTGTATGAAACGGGCCTTTGGTTAGATTTGGGCGCAAGAGTGGGGGTTTCTGAGAAAATGGTATGCGGTAACCCTTGATTAATTTGAGAATTATTCTTGGTGCCCCTAATTTCATCCATGCATGCTGGAACTGTGCTAATCGACCGGCTCGAAACTGTTTCGAGTCATTTTTTATATCTTTTTTGGTTTCCTTTACCTTTGGGAACGTACGAGCGACCTCGGGTACTTCCACGATCAGGCCGCGAGCCTCGGTTATGAAAGGAGCCCCTACCAACGTTATGGTAATCAGTTTGACCACTAACCGACTGGTTTTTATATACATGGGCATAGGCAGGCTGCTGGTGTCCACCCCGCGAGGGTGGGTTGTAATTACCATAATTCTGTAATGGCACAAATTGTTCATGACAATGTGGGTAGTATTGAGTTCCACGCGATGGAACTGTGGGTCTTCGAATGCTTTGCCCCCGCGAGGGGCCGCTATTCGATTGATTGGGCTTCACCTGTTCTGTTTTAAGGGGCCAAAATGCTTTGCGAACCCCGCCTGCTTTTTCTAAGGCCTCAGTTAAAGGCTCTGAATCAAAAATATATGTTGTTGACGGAGGTATTCTATTTATTTTTGCCTTTATTAAAGGGTCTCTTATTTGGCTCGAAATTGTCTCTCGACGCATTTCGATCGCCTCGGCTCGGTGACCGCAAGCTAATTGCAATAAATCTGAGCTAATTTTTGCTAAGTTACCCTTCTGAAATACCTCCTCAACTTTTTCACTCAAATTTTCATAATTGACATTTGTTGTTTTAGCCCAAGATAGGAGACAACGAATGGCCTCTTGTAATGTCTCTTTTTGTTTTAGAATGCAAAAAGTCAGGGCAGCATAAGATTTGTCAGCGTAAGACAGGTGACGCGAGGTGTCATAATTTTTTACCTCCTCGTTTGTTTCCAGTTCAATGAATCCTGGAGTATGATTATACATCTTTTGTGTGTCAGCATATCTTACTTCTGACCAAGCTTTGCTGCCCAAGTGCTGCACCTCGTCAAGCATTTTAAGAAAATTATCGGGAGTTTTAGGCACAGATGGCTCCTTTAGTTTGGTTTCTATGTCAAAAGTAAAGGGTACTTCGGATATAGCATTATTTGTAAGCGGCTCTGGGTCACAAGTAGCCAGGTGTTCGTATAAATCGCCACTAACCCCAGAACCTATAGACACATTATCCGGATCCGGATATTCGGGTTGAACTACACCATAATTGAAACCCACTTGTTGGCGAAGCTCGGCCATTTCTTTAAATAATTTGTCCATTATACGGTTAGAACGATGTTTGCGCTTACTTTTTCTCTAGCGGTGGCATTGGCAGCGAGATCGAGCGCGGTTCTTACTGGAACAGGTGGGGCTCGACGTGCTGCTGCTGCTCGAGGAGCTGCTGCTGCTCGAGCTGCTCGTGCTGCTGCTGCGGCTTCGCTTGCGCTTCTTGCGAGCCACTCCGCTGGGACCAGCCACAGCCTCCGGCTGGGCGGCACTACTTTCATTACTATTCATTACTGTAATAAGGAACAATATTTGTATTAAAATTGTATTTTATATTCTATTCTAACCGATGTTTCTTTTAACGTATCGTATGAAAACTGTTACCACCTTAATTTAAATAATATGCAGTGAACCGAACGGCAAAAACCGTTAAAAGTAATGTTCACTACTTGATATTTTAAGGCATTAAAAGATAACTTGGTTACTTACGTTCTCACAATATATCGGGAACTTATACAACCTGTACACTTTCAAATGTAGATTTCACTTATTTTATTAACTTGTAATTTGTAACCGTCGCAGGAACAGAGCCCGTGCGCAGTAGTTACTTCGACGGAATCGAAAACGCCAATAATGATGGAAGGTAGCTCGACATCGTTTAAGTAAACTAAAGAAGGGCGCGCTACCGCCAGATGTCGCCACTGAGTCGGAAATTGAAGTCAAATTCGTATGAAAATTGATAAAAGTTTGACGGAAACGGATATGCTCTCTCTATTATAAAGCTTCCAGTGACGGTCAAGTCATTTAATATTGAAATTTCCTGTATGACTCAGACATGTAAAGCTATACCTAAGCGGTACCTTATTTGACATCCGATGTAATTAATAAATAATACTACTTATTATGTACTTACCGAACTAGTAAAAAATTGACTTTTATGAATACATATCTTGTATCTTATTACTCCTAAGATACTTACTCTACCCTGTCGATATTCGTATCATTTGAAAGCTAAAGCCTAGGTTTTATTACCTTTCAAACTATATTAATATCGACAGGGTACAATAAGTATCATAAGAGTAATAATCGCTTGAAACGAATTTTAGGAAAGGTGCGATACTTTTGACGCCGAGTATACACTTTATTTTATTGTACACTAGCACTAATCCTACTATGATATCACTTTGTCCATAATGTTCATACAGGTTTTAACCCTTTAACAGCCTTCGTCTGATATGACTCATTTAACTTACATACATACATATAATCACGCCTCTTTCCTAGAGGGGTAGGCAGAGATCACGGATCTCCATTTGCTACGATCCTGACAAACCACTTTCGCTTCACTCACTTTCATAACATTTCTCATACATGCTCGTCGGTTTAGGGTACTTTTTTTTCTGTAAGATTTCTCCAATTTGATCGGAGAGAGTTCGCCTAGGTCTTCCCCTTCCAACTTGCCCTTCCATTCTTTTTATATACACTCTCTTCGTTAATCTTCTTTCATCCATCCTCTCTACATGCCCAAACCACCTTAACATACCCTTCTCAATGTTCGTGACTATATCTCCATCTATTCCACACTTATCTCTTATCACTAACTTCAAACTCGGGTAAAACATATTCTGACATTTTTTTAGACTTTGGTATGAAATAAAAGGGTAAAATACTAGTTTTATTACAATTTAATCGGTTTAGTATAGTTTTGTCTGGTTTTTGAGAAAAATACAGTTAAAATCATAATATTTTATCATAATCAGATAAATCCAAATGACAGTTTATTTCAAATGTAGATAAGTCCATCCAAGCCAATCAGCGAAAGAATTTTGTTCAACATGGCTGACAATTTCTAATCGTATTTTTTTCAAATCTAGGTAAATCCAGGTCTGTTAAATCTAAATTATACAAATCCACACTCAGTTTTTTCAAAGATAGATAAATTGCAATCGATTATATCAGAATCAAACTAGCGACCCGCCCCGGCTTCGCACGGGTGCAATGCTGATACGAAATATATATATGTATTATACATAAACCTTTCTCTTAAATCACTTATCATTTATATGTTTAACTAGCGACCCACCCCGGCTTCGCACGGGTTTATATGTATGCAAATAATAATAACATGCATGTATTATACATATAAACCTTCCTCTTGAATCCACTCTATCGAATAAAAAGACCGCATCAAAATCCGTTGCGTATTTTTAAATATCTAAGCATACATAGGGACAGACAGACAGAGCGGGAAGCGACTTTGTTTTATACTATGTAGTGATGAAGGTAAATCCAATCAAAAATTTATTTTTTGTAAAGAATGGATTGCCCGAACAGGATGGCTTTATTTAATGCTTTAGCCATAATTAAAATAGTACATTATTGCAGAGGCCGGGAAATTGCAATTCGTGGATAAGTTGATTTACGTGGATAAGCTTCGCTTCGCTCGCTTCATCCGAAAACAGAGACGAATCCTTGAATTGCCGTTCCCGCCGAGGCGTATATAGTGCTTTTCTCAAATGCGAGGAAATCAAATAATATTTTCAATAATCTTAAAACAGCGAGTATGTCAATAACCTATCAAGTTCCCACCCAACTTATTTTTTTAAAGTATGTACACGGCATGACTCGTAGTGCTAGTTTCAATTTACATACTTAAAATAATTAAAAACATTAGAATCGATCACAGTTTAAAATGTTTACTTATTAAAGATTAAACGGGATTGAAATCTAAACGTATTTAAAGTTCGTTATGAATTTTATATCGATATAGTAGATTGTTAACCAAGGGTTGAAAGTGATCCATTTAACCCGAGATATTTCTGGCGCTCGAACGAAGTGAGAGCGCCAATTGTTCGAGGGTTAAATGGGTAATTTCACCCGAGTTAAACACTCTACTTTTCATTTCGACTGTGAGGAAAAATAATTTAATATCAACCTATAATCGTAATAAACAACTCGTTAATGCAGGTACCTATAGCTGAGTGTCGATTTGTGAAAAGCTTTTATTTTAATGATTTGACGTAACTCTATTATCTTCGACTCCGTGGCTGACCGTAACAATAAAAAAAAAATACTTTCCACCCTAGGGGAGAAAAAGCTATTTTCCACCCGGCTATATGCCCATGAAAAATCAACTTTCAGAGCAGGAGATATGAAAAATATTTTTACGTCATACCTGGCCATAAAGTAGGAATTACCGCACGCTATGCGTGCGGAAAACCCCACTTCCTGGCCAGATAGAGACGTAAAATGTTGTACTCACCACGGGCGGTAATAAAGAAAGCCTCAGAGCGCATATTTATCGCCCTTGCCTTCGGCTCGGGCGTCAAATACCTGCGATCTGAGACATTCTTTGTTTAACCGCCCTAGGTAAGTAATGTACTATCTATGTATCTTCGTTTCAAACTATTTGAGACATTTTTAAGAACGTCACTTCGATCACTTACAAAAGTAAGAGTTTTGGCTATGACTTTAAAAAATACAGAAAACGCGGGAAAACTTTAGACACACTACAAACGGGCGCAATTTGTCACACCAACTTGCAATAGTTGGAAAGAGACAGCCATACACTTCTTAGAAATCTAACAATAACAAGTTGTTGTGATAAATTGCTGTTTGCAGTAATTTGCCTTAGTCAATACATATGGTTAATAGTTAAAAAACTATACAGTAAAGGATTTTCATACATTTTCCTGGCCGCTGAAGCTGTACAATAATGACTTTTAACTTTTTAAATTTGCGCTCGGCAGTAACGAGGAACTTCACGGACTATTTTTGCTACAGTAAGGCGGACATTTCCGAGCATATTGGAGAAAAAAATATTTATTTATAGCCAAATACATACTTAAACAAAAACATACTTACAACTACAACATACAAAACCGGCCAAGTGCGAGTCGGACTCGCGCACGAAGGGTTCCCTACCATTATCTATAAATATTTATTTAATTGTGTTGTTTAGTATTTGTTGTTATAGCGGCAACAGAAATACATCATCTGTGAAAATTTCAACTGTATACCTTTCACGGTTCATGAGATACAGCCTGGTGACAGACGGACAGACAGACATACAGACGGACAGCGGAGTCTTAGTAATAGGGTCCCGTTTTACCCTTTGGTTACGGAACCCTAAACAACACGTCTTCGCAAATACCTATTAGATATTCACCCTTAAGCCACGTTTTTTGCCGTTACAGAAAACCATAGAATTGCTACGAAGCAAGACGTCCTGGGTTCGAATCCCGGTAAGGGCATTTATTTGTGTGATGAGCACGAATATTTGTTCCTGAGTCATGGATGTTTTCTATGTATTTAAGTATTTATTTCTCTATATAAGTATCTATATCGTCGTCTAGTACCCACAGTACAAGCTTTGCTTAGTTTGGGATTAGGTTGATTTGTGTAAGATTGTCCGCAAATATATATATATCTCTGCGACCAATGTGACCGAAGTAGTATTATTTTTCTTACTACCTAGCTTTTAATTTTTTTTCCAGATGTAAAGTACAACGGTCTCCATGAAACGAAGTACATAGTGGATACCAAAGAGCCTTTGCCCGAGAAGTACACGTTTCAGTCCTACGAAGACCCGGTGTATGATACGTACGACAGGCAGGACAAGAAGATACCGAAGATACACAAGTGATTATATATTATTTATTTTAAAAACTTTGGATTACGACCTCAGAGCATATAATACTAGAGAGAGGAGGCGCCGCCGGCGGCCGCGTCGCAGATGTTAACTCAATGGGCATACTCTGCCATACTGTGCACGCGTGCTGCGACCAGAGAATATTACGTTTCTTCCCAAAATGCCTGATATAATGCGCGTGTATGGTCCATTAAGAGCGTAGGTATACAAGTGTGTGTGTTTTAGATGTGTGCGTGCTTTGTCTTGTCAATTACTTGGGCGTTGTGTGGGTTAATGTACTTGCGACAGGCGTACTCAATACAAATCGGCCGGCTTGTCCTATCTCCTTACATTCATACATATGTGATTACGACACAGGGTACACAAGCTTTTACACACACAAGGTCGCGGGAGTCCGCTGGATGCGGGTGGCGCAGGACCAGCCATTGTGGCACTCTTTGGGGGAGGCCCTATGTCCAGCAGTGGACGTCTTTCGGCTGATATGATGATGATGATGTGCACAAGCTTTGGCAGCCTAGTGGTTCGGGCTTGCGGCGGTCGTGGGTTCGAATCCCGGCTCGTACCAATGAGTTTTTTTTATGTAACATTCCAATCGGTGTGCAATGTTTTTTTTTTTTCGATCTGACCTTAATCTATACACTTCACCTTCCAATATGTAGCGAGTAATGTTCACTTTCGGCCATTTTTGATAAAAAGTATAAACTAACATATAATAGGGAACATTACGCAAAGCTCTGCGTAGGGGGCGACACTAACACAACCCGTAAACAAACCGCCATGACGTACAATGTCATATTTATTTACCTAACAAACAATAACAAATAATTGATGAAAACGCGTTAAACTACAATCGTTTTATTATCATTCGTGTGTAAAATACCTGTAGGTACTGTGATATTAAAATGACATCCTATAGCAATTTAAAGGTGGATGAGGGCTTTTTTTGCTTTACGACGTATTGCCGCTTCCCATAGTTTTCGTATCATCGGTTCCTTAGGAAATTAATGATGCCCTTCATTCTTGCATCCAATTACGCAGCACTGATGCAATTTATTTATTGAAATATTTTCTTCCCTATTTGATCCAGAGCTTTGAAGGACTTGTCAAAGTTGTCAAAAAAACTGTTTACTAATTGTGAAAGTGCTGGACTCTGGCGGCAGAACATTGCAGTAATGTTCCCTATTGGCATTAACAATAGTAAAAAGTTTCTGTTTAGCCCACTGGTTGACTGGTAGATAATGCCGGAAGGCATTAAGTCCGACAATTTGTACTTTTATTTTGATATTTTTGAATTTTATTTCGTTGTATAAAAAAAAAGTTTAAATAAATAAATGAGATAATTAGTTCCAGCTCTCCCCCCCGGCCGCCGCCGCCCCCCCCCTACAGTCTGCCGGAGCACTCCATCCTCAAGTCCCACCTGGTGCGCCCCGAGCGGCCCGCGCTCAAGCCCATACACCAGTGGACCATCTCCAAGAAGGACATGGGCTACCAGGAGGAACAGATACTCTTCACCAATGAGAACCTGCAGGCGAATATGAGGGTGGAACAAGATATTAACTATGGCCCCGGTGAGTAAACCCTGTTGTTCCAGTGCGAAAGCGACATATATGGGATTCTGCGCCCGAATCCAAAAGCCTTTCAGTATTTATTTAGTCGCCTATACACCAGCACGGCTATCACAAGACGGCCGCGACATACTCTCGAGCTCTCTCGCACTATCCTTCTCTTTCTAAGTGGTCTAATAAAAGAGAGACGCATAGTGCGTGAGAGCTCGAGAGTATGTCGCGGCCGTCTTGTGGTAGCCGTGCTGTGGACCATTTCAGATATTAACTATGGCCCCGGTGAGTATGTGTCGCTTTCTAGTGTAAATCTTGTGCCAAGACTCGTGACACATGTGATACGCTGCGTCCGAATCCAAAAGCCTTTTAGTATTTACTTTGTCGCATATACGCCAGTGTTCCATCTCCAAGGACGACTTAGGCTACCAGGAAGAACAGATATTATTCACCAATGAGAACCTGCAATGAGAATATTAATTATGGCCCATCAACACTTATTTATTAAGCCTTTCAGTATTTATTTAGTCGCCAGTGGACTTTCTGCAAGGACGATCTAGGCTATCAAGAAGAACAGATACTGCGGCGCTACCACCAAAATCGAAATTCGTATACATGCATATTGTAAGTGCGATAGAGATGGAGATACCCGAACTTCGAATTTCGAAGTTCGTGGTCATAGTCCAGTTCACCAATGAGAACCTGCAGGCGAATATGAGGGTGGAACAGTATATTAATTATTGCCAATCATCACTTTTTCCAAGTTTTTCTATAGCGACACATGTAATACGCTGCCACTGAATTCTTTAGTCGCGAATACACCAGTGGACCATCTCGAAGAAGGACCTCGGCTACCAGAAAGAACAGATATTATTCACCAATGAGATTCTGCATACGAATATACGGATGGAACAGGATATTAACTATGACCCCGTGTCACGTAGATAGGGAGCCCTAACTTGGGGTACCTATCTAGGAGCAAAATTATAGATGATAGAACAGTTAAGAATTTATTGTTAAGATTAAGGGGCGGTTCGATCGCCTAGGTCGGGCTATGGCTAGATGCCAGGTCTGTTTGAGGGGTGGTCGGTCCTTCCGGGTACCCTCACTCCCCTCGCGGTACGCAGCTGGATGGCAGGAGACGATGGTGGTCCGAGGTGGTCGGTGGACGCGCTGGTAGTAAGTGCCGGGAGAGCGTCACACGCCAGGGGCCTCCAACTTGTTTACTCCCTGGGGGAGCGTCTGCCTCGGCTTCAAATGTAAGCGTAGTTCCTGCAACGCGTCCACGTTTACGGTAAATAAGGGGTCCACATTCTCGACCTGGACTGCAGAACCATGTGCTCACGCAAGGGGGTGGGGCAAGTTATAGAAAGGAGCATTCAAGAATGATGGCGGTGCAGTCCAGGTACAAAATAAGCAAAGCAGGGCGGCGAGAACCATATGCCAAGCGTGAGTCGGCAATTTCCGAAAGAGAAATAAGATTACTTATCAATTAATTATTAATTAATTGATAACTAATCGAGCCAAAACGATTGAAAGGTGCACGGCTATAGTTACAGTCTATTTGAGTAAATTTAGAGGTTATGTATATTTCTAAGTAATAAATAAATTCATCAAAATTATTAAGCAAGAAGGAAAATGCAAAAGCAAGGCCGGCGGAGTGCAGTTGTTTAGCGTGGTGCGTTAGCATAGGATTCTCGGATGATTTCAGTACATTTATGATTCGGAAATTATATACCGTGGACATTTTCCATTGTATATCAAAGTAGAAAGCCTTTTCCGACTTATTTAAAATATGATTAAGCATAAGAAATGTAAACCAAAGCTTAAAACAATGCCACGCAGGCAAAAACACATGGCGTGGAGTAACGGAAATACATAATTTCCGCATAGGAAATTACAGCAATGACATTAAATTTGTTAACCATTAATAGTACACTAGATCGCACAGTACAGCACTGAATAAAATAAGATGTTTAGATAACACATGGATGTAGCATGTACCTAGTCTAACCTAGAATTAACAAATACGTAATCGCTTAAAGCGTGGAAAAAACTACACGTGATTCAGCTGGTAGTATATTCGTAAAGTATACAGTTCAAATTAATGTTCAAATTCGTCGTACTAATAACTTAAGGACGAGACACGCGGGCGTGGCGTGTTCGGCGTCCAAGACAAAAGAATTTAATCCCGATGGAAGTAATTACCAGCTAAACCATGATTTACATAACTACATTCATTTAAATAAGGAGCAATTGTGCAACACTTACCCAATTACGGGAAACTACACTCACTTCACGGATTGAGAAATTAGGTACGTCCGCTTAATAGCGGCGTCTTTATTTAATAAAGGTGCGCAGCGGCTTGTCCGCGTCGCAGCTGGGTGGCAATTCAACGACCCATCGCGCTCGAGCTCGCGGTCTCGGCCGCAGAGGGCAAAACATAATAGCGGAAGGTCGACCTACGTCACAGATCTAGAATGTTCCGAACTCCCGCGCCTAGACAGTATTATGAGTAGAGGTTTTCTATGTTTTTAAGGCAAAATTAAATAGGCTACGCAACGAGATAAATTAAGAAATAGAACTTGTTTATTAAAACCTATTTCTGGTAAGATGTTACAGTAGGTATTTATGTTTAACGTTATACGTTACACCCGGTCACTCACTCTTCAAGCAAAATGTGAGACGCAAATACATTTGATCATATATTATGGACAGAAATTTGACAAATGGAACACCCACCCTAAACCATGTCATGTTTTTCTAGTGAAAATCTTGTGCATCGAATCGCGGCACATGTGATATGCTGCTCCCGAATCCAAAAGGACTTTTTCAGTATTTCATTGGCATGTACCTCTTTTCGGGCCTGTAATGCTACTATACGTTATTCTACCTAAATAAATGTTTAAATTTTGCCTAAATCCGAAGACATCTAATGGTTGTCAGAAACCTGTCAGTGGACACCTGTACAATGCGACGTTTCAAACCACGATGGATTAAAAAAAAAGAATAAGGAATAAAACATCTTTATTGCCATATCTAAACTTGTACACATTACATTTAAATAAACAATGCATGACTCCTGCAGCCTGCAACCACCATCATCACCAAAAGACGTCCACTGCTGGACATAGGCCTCCCCCAAAGAGTGCCACAATGACCAGTCCCGCATCCAGCGGACTCCCGCGCACTTTACCAGGTCATCAGTTCATCTTGTGGGGGCCCCACGCCGCGCCTTCCGGTACGTGGTCGCCACTACATGAATAGTGCTATAGCATGAAAATAAACAGGCAGTTGATCCATTGGGTCCAAATTTCAGCATGTGCTGGCCAGAAATTACCATGGTTTAAAGAATGACCCCAAAAAAACACTAAAGAAGCAAGCGAGTTGAGTAATTCAGAGTCCGCAGTAAGCTCGGCCGAATTTCACCTTCCATCATCCTCTTAGCGTTATTATTCCCGGTTGTGCCCCTAAAGGAATCCGGGGTCCGCTTTGACACCTAACTTTTGGACACTTGGGACTCCAGAAGAATCAAAAGCGCGTTGCCGACCCTTTATTCACTTGAGGATTCGCTGTGTTGGCAGATAGAGACATGCAGGTCCCTCACTCCCAACACAGCGCATCCTAGGGAGCTCTGGCGACCTTACTCACCACCAGGAACACAACACCACATGCTTCATAGCATGCAATAATATAGCAACACTACAAAGCAGTGGTGCTATTATGGCTGCGGTCTCCTGTAAGGTGGAGGTACTTCCCCAGTTGGGCTGCTCCACATACGAACGAGATGACATTCCGCTGTGCGTAAATACGTCTCTTAAAATCCCTCCCACACAAACGGAGTTTCGTTCTCATTTTAAAACTACGTGTTGGATTGTAACGAAACTTTGCATTCAATGACATGAGGTATATCTAGGTCTGTAATCAGTTTATATGGCTCCAGTTTATAAAACAAACGAAATACAGCAAAAACAAGTTTTGTATGAAAAATTTAAATTTGCTGTATTATTTTTTACTATGGTATCTAAAGCTACATAAACTAATTACAGACCTTGATGGTACTTAACTTTTTCTAGGTACAAAGTTTCAGAGCAAACTAGGTAGTCGTTTTAAAATAAGAGCGTAACTGAGCCATTTTACGGAAAGTTGCACACACGAGACTTATTTTTAATTTTGATAAAATCTGAATTTTTCTTCTCACATACGAAAGCAATTTCGAACGTAATAGTAGAAAAAAAGTGTCCAAAATGCTACATACAATTTTCGGTTTTTCGTTCCGTTACCATCATACGAGTTTAGTAGAGATGCGCCGAATATTCGGCATATTCGACACGTGTTTCAATGTTCGTTATTCGGCCGAATTATTCGGTTCAAATGCCGTATATTTACCGAATATTTTTGCAGGTTTTTTGTCTGCAAGTTGTAAGAATGTAACATAGTCATTGTACTGTGAAATTATTATTCTAAAACGGATTATTATTGTTATTTAACTAACTTCAGTATAACTATGTTTCACTTAAAAATCAACAAAATTTTTACCACTGAAAAATGAGTCTGTTTTGGAACGGCTGATTAAGGCATAAGGCTTTCCTTTGAACCGAATTATTCGGCCTAATATTCGGTTCGGCAAAATCTGGACCGAAAATTCGGCCGAATATTCGTATTCGGTAAAACCCATATTCGGCGCATCTCTAGAGTTTAGTATGCAAACGGTAACGGAATGGTATAAAAAATCTTGGGACACTTTTTCCTTTTAAACCTTTACAACCGAGAAATCATGATTTGCCAAGTCAAAAACTTTATTGACAATCCAATGTAAAAAAAACTCGCACGATCGTATCAAGTCGGTTGTAAAGGGATAACATTCGAAAATGCTTTAGATTCTAAGTAGAAAAACCCCGATTTTATATAAATTAAAATAAAATCGAGTGTACAATTTTCCGTAAAATGGCCCAACTACGTTTGGTTAATCGAGCTTACTGCGGACTTTTAATAACAAGTGTTGATCAATTGTTCTCAGGCATGTACTCGGCCGAGGACATCCAGCAAGACTACCAGTACTCGGAGGCGGCCAAGCCGGGCTCGTACCAGCCGGAGTACGGGTACCCCACTGCGGCGTACTCAAGGCTCGAAGTGCCTCTACAGACTGCTATGCAGGTAATCGTAAGTTCAATGCCGTTGTGAGTGGCGTCTCTGGGGTAACGTCTTCGGGGTAGCGACAGTCCAATCTAGCAATAAGTTTCTGTCAAAAATTTCATTTTTAGGGTTCCGTACTCAAAGAGTAAAACGGGACCTATTATTACTAAGACTCCGCTGTCCGTCCGTCCGTCCGTCTGTCTGTCTGTCACCAGGCTGTATCTCACTGATACCGTGATAAACCAGCTGAAATTTTAACAGATGATGTACTTCTGTTACCGCTATAACAACAAATACTAAAAACATAGAATAAAATAGTTTTTTATATATAATGGTACGGAACCCTTCGTGCGCAAGTCCGACTCGCACTTGGCCGGTTTTTTTTGGTACAAGCTTATATTGCCGACTGTACTTTTCTGTATACCGTCATCAAGTACTCATTGAGACGATTCTAACGAGCCCAAACTCGATGGGGTTGTGTCGTTTTATTGCGGAGTTCCTATGGCCACCTTCCAGCTCCAGCATCAGATCAGCTCCATGTCATCATAATATTGCATTGTCATGCGATATACATATGCTTGCAAAATTTCAGCTCAATTGGATAACGGGAAGTGACTGAAAATGGATTGCAAATTTTGACGGACAACTTACATATTTACATACATATACGAACAGTGCAAGTTAATATAAAGCTTGTAAAAACAAGCTCGCCGGCGCCGATCCTCCCGCTCGACGCCCTGTGATTGGTCGAAGCGCTGTTTATACTGATCAAACACTACTACATTGACCAACCACTACTACAATGACCAACCACGACTACAATGACCAACCACTACTACAATAACCAACCACTACTACAATGACCAACCACTCCTTTTTTTTTTTTTTTTATCCCAGGGAAAATCTTCATATATTCCGTCGCGCTTTGGGGAGGCGCGGTGGATATGCCGGATTCGTACCGGCTAAAAACCCTGGGGAGTTCTTCCCACTGCCTGTGGCGGAGTCACGGGAACGCTCTTTTTTTTTTTTTTTTTGTACCGCGCGCACTCCTGCCCTGGGACCTCGATCCGCTGGGCGACAGTTGTCCCCATGCCTGTCACCCGGAGGTCCTTACTATGGGGGCAGCCGGCGGTTATGCGCCTGCCGTCTGCGCCCAGGGCGCCTGTGGCGCCGTTGGTCGGACACATTTGAGTCCTCCCTGGCCCGTTCCGCTGTCTCCTTCTGCCGCATTACCTACTCGCAAAAGGAGACTGCCACCTGCCAAGATCTCTCGCTGTCGACCATGGATTGAATCACGGCCGGCAGCGATATATCGGGTCCCACTGCAAGTGAGAGGCGAGCTCTCTCTTCGTTGAAGGCGGGACACACTTCCAGCGTGTGCTGTGCTGTGTCTTCCGCCCCTCCACATGACCAACCACTCCTACAATGACCAACCACTACTACGATGACCAACCACTACTACAATGACCAACCACTACTACGATGACCAACCACTACTACAATGACCAACAGCTACTACAATGACCAACCACTACTACGATGACCAACCACTACTACAATGACCAACCACTACTACGATGACCAACCACTATTACAATGACCAACCACTACTACAATGACCAACCACTACTAAAATTAAACATTGTAGTAGTGGTGGTTCAGGTGCTACATCTATTCCCACTTTCCAGCTTGGTTTTAGACCATCTATTGCCACTTTTTCGAACAGTGGCGTGAAAAGTGCATTATTTGAGCAGGCGGCGAGCTACGCCCCGATGCCAGTGGCGGAGCTGAACGGGTACCACACGGGTTCATTACGTGACCCGCACACGCAGCTGCCGTCGTACGACGCGGCCATCGCGCAGCAGTACCCCGCCACCGACTACGTGAGTTTGTATATCTATGGAGCCGTCCATTCATTACGTGACCCGCACACGCAGCTGCCGTCGTACGACGCGGCCATCGCGCAGCAGTACCCCGCCACCGACTACGTGAGTTTGTATATCTATGGAGCCGTCCATTCATTACGTGACCCGCACACGCAGCTGCCGTCGTACGACGCGGCCATCGCGCAGCAGTACCCCGCCACCGACTACGTGAGTTTGTATATCTATGGAGCCGTCCATTCATTACGTGACCCGCACACGCAGCTGCCGTCGTACGACGCGGCCATCGCGCAGCAGTACCCCGCCACCGACTACGTGAGTTTGTATATCTATGGAGCCGTCCATTCATTACGTGACCCGCACACGCAGCTGCCGTCGTACGACGCGGCCATCGCGCAGCAGTACCCCGCCACCGACTACGTGAGTTTGTATATCTATGGAGCCGTCCATTCATTACGTGACCCGCACACGCAGCTGCCGTCGTACGACGCGGCCATCGCGCAGCAGTACCCCGCCACCGACTACGTGAGTTTGTATATCTATGGAGCCGTCCATTCATTACGTGACCCGCACACGCAGCTGCCGTCGTACGACGCGGCCATCGCGCAGCAGTACCCCGCCACCGACTACGTGAGTTTGTATATCTATGGAGCCGTCCATTCATTACGTGACCCGCACACGCAGCTGCCGTCGTACGACGCGGCCATCGCGCAGCAGTACCCCGCCACCGACTACGTGAGTTTGTATATCTATGGAGCCGTCCATTCATTACGTGACCCGCACACGCAGCTGCCGTCGTACGACGCGGCCATCGCGCAGCAGTACCCCGCCACCGACTACGTGAGTTTGTATATCTATGGAGCCGTCCATTCATTACGTGACCCGCACACGCAGCTGCCGTCGTACGACGCGGCCATCGCGCAGCAGTACCCCGCCACCGACTACGTGAGTTTGTATATCTATGGAGCCGTCCATTCATTACGTGACCCGCACACGCAGCTGCCGTCGTACGACGCGGCCATCGCGCAGCAGTACCCCGCCACCGACTACGTGAGTTTGTATATCTATGGAGCCGTCCATTCATTACGTGACCCGCACACGCAGCTGCCGTCGTACGACGCGGCCATCGCGCAGCAGTACCCCGCCACCGACTACGTGAGTTTGTATATCTATGGAGCCGTCCATTCATTACGTGACCCGCACACGCAGCTGCCGTCGTACGACGCGGCCATCGCGCAGCAGTACCCCGCCACCGACTACGTGAGTTTGTATATCTATGGAGCCGTCCATTCATTACGTGACCCGCACACGCAGCTGCCGTCGTACGACGCGGCCATCGCGCAGCAGTACCCCGCCACCGACTACGTGAGTTTGTATATCTATGGAGCCGTCCATTCATTACGTGACCCGCACACGCAGCTGCCGTCGTACGACGCGGCCATCGCGCAGCAGTACCCCGCCACCGACTACGTGAGTTTGTATATCTATGGAGCCGTCCATTCATTACGTGACCCGCACACGCAGCTGCCGTCGTACGACGCGGCCATCGCGCAGCAGTACCCCGCCACCGACTACGTGAGTTTGTATATCTATGGAGCCGTCCATTCATTACGTGACCCGCACACGCAGCTGCCGTCGTACGACGCGGCCATCGCGCAGCAGTACCCCGCCACCGACTACGTGAGTTTGTATATCTATGGAGCCGTCCATTCATTACGTGACCCGCACACGCAGCTGCCGTCGTACGACGCGGCCATCGCGCAGCAGTACCCCGCCACCGACTACGTGAGTTTGTATATCTATGGAGCCGTCCATTCATTATGTGACCCGTTTTTAGACATTTTCTGTCTCCATGCCTTCCGGGTGAGATATCGTGAGATTTGGCTCATCCCGCTCCGCCAATCTCACGTGAGATTTTTCAAAATGGGAGTTTCTAGTGTAAAGTCGAGTTCATAAATATATGTACGTTTCCGAAGGTTCAATAATATCTGAGCAACCTTATGTCCTTGAAAATAAAGTCGTGTTCATATATTTTTGATCACTTGTCCGTGCACATATTTTAGAACTCGACTGTACCTGTTGTATTTATTCGATATAGAAAATAATAACTTGCTAAAAAAATGTTTTCAGTACTTAATTTAATATTATTTCCTGCCAAATTTACTCTTTTTCTTGCGGAAAAAAAATTACGTGATATTTGCCGAAATCGCCCCTCTTCCCAAAGAAAGGTAAGATGAGATTCGGTTCGACCCCCTCGCCCCTTGAACGTCTCACGTAATTAATGGATGCCCCCTAACTGCTCAATCGCGTGGAAGCAAGAGGTCGGAGTGCGGCCTCTCGCTCGCACTTATGAGGACGTACTTGACGTCGTGGCTGAGCCCTAAGGGTGGGTTTGCATCATCAGCTAACCGCTGGTTTCCAGCCTTATTTTACTTTTCCATCTAGCTTAAATTCCCTCGCAGAATTCTTACACTATTCAAAACGTATTCCCGACCGATTTGACGACCGGCTTAGCCTTAGTTGGTAGTGACCATGCCTACGAAGCTAGAGGTCTTGGATTTGAAACCCGGTAAGGACATTTGTTCGTGTGATGAGCTCGACTATTTGTTCCTGAGTCATGCATTTTCTATGTATTTAAGTATTTATTTATCTTTATAAGTATGGTTATCGTCGACCGAGTAACCGATTTTAAGGCGGTTTTTTTTGTCCCAATGCTGACGTGATCGAGATGGTTCTTAGCTACGTTTCAACAAAATCGGTTCAGCCGTTTTTGAAATGAAAATTTCGAGAGTTTTCCAACTTTTCTAAGCTCTTAATTATTTATTTACTCCCAGGTGATAGAAGAGCAGAAGCCCCCGGCGCCCGCGCCCGTGCGTCGCTCGGAGCGGCCTGTCAGGCGTCGCGTGTCGCACACCTACGACTATGAAGACGGGGACTTGTACATTGACGAGCAGCCCGCGCCGCGCCGCCGCAAGAACAAGCCGAAGCCCTACCGTGAGTGCTCAGCTCGTTAACTACACAACAAACCTCGTAAATTACACAACAAACCCCGTAAAGTACACAACAAACCCCTTAAAGTACACAACAAACCCCGTAAAGTACACAACAAACCTCGTAAAGTACACAACAAACCTCGTAAAGTACACAACAAACCTCGTAAAGTACACAACAAACCCCGTAAAGTACACAACAAACCCCTTAAACTACACAACAAACCCCGTAAAGTACACATCAAACCTCGTAAAGTACACAACAAACCCCTTAAAGTACACAACAAACCCCGTAAAGTACACAACAAACCTCGTAAAGTACACAACAAACCTCGTAAAGTACGCAACAAACCCCGTAAAGTACACAACAAACCCCGTGAAGTACACAACAAACCTCGTAAAGCACACTACAAACCTCGTAAAGCACACAACAAACCTCGTAAAGTACACAACAAACCTCGTAAAGTACGCAACAAACCTCGTTAAGTACACAACAAACCCCGTGAAGTACACAACAAACCCCGTAAAGTACACAACAAACCTCGTAAAGCACACAACAAACCTCGTTAAGTACACAACAAACCCCGTGAAGTACACAACAAACCCCGTGAAGTACACAACAAACCTCGTAAAGCACACAACAAACCTCGTAAAGTACACAAAAAACCTCGTAAAGTACACAACAAACCCCGTAAAGTACACAACAAACCTCGTAAAGCACACAACAAACCTCGTAAAGTACACAACAAACCCCGTAAAGTACACAACAAACCTCGTAAAGTACACAACAAACCCCGTAAAGTACACAACAAACCTCGTAAAGCACACAACAAACCTCGTAAAGTACACAACAAACCTCGTAAAGTACACAACAAACCCCGTAAAGTACACAACAAACCTCGTAAAGTACACAACAAACCCCGTAAAGTACACAACAAACCTCGTAAAGCACACAACAAACCTCGTAAAGTACACAACAAACCTCGTAAAGTACACAACAAACCTCGTAAAGTACACAACAAACCCCGTGAAGTACACAACAAACCCCGTGAAGTACACAACAAACCTCGTAAAGTACACAACAAACCCCGTGAAGTACACAACAAACCTCGTAAAGTACACAACAAACCCCGTGAAGTACACAACAAACCCCGTGAAGTACACAACAAACCCCGTGAAGTACACAACAAACCTCGTAAAGTACACAACAAACCCCGTGAAGTACACAACAAACCTCGTAAAGTACACAACAAACCCCGTGAAGTACACAACAAACCTCGTAAAGTACACAACAAACCCCGTGAAGTACACAACTAACCCCGTGAAGTACACAACAAACCTCGTTAAGTACACAACAAACCCCGTAAACTCAACAACAGACCCCATAAAGTACATAATATAAATACCAAGTTTGTTTTATTATTTCAGTTGACTTGTAGAAAACGTATTGTATACAATAGTTACACAATTAGCTCTTAAATTCTCGTACCTTACTTAGGCCTAAACACGGTACTCGACTTTAAAAGTCCTCATTGTGTAACGATTGTATAATAGTAGTTTATGCAATCGTTATATAATGGATGCTTTTTAAGTGGAGTACCACGTTTAGGCCAAAAAGCTTGCTGAGTGGCCTAATTAAGGTACGAGACTTAAAAAGCTAATTATATAACTATTGTATACAATACTTTTTCTACGAGTCAAAGTCAACAGAAATAATAATTTATTAAACAAACTTGGTATCTATTGAAAATCGCCCTGCTGAAATGAAGCGCAGCAGCTTAGTAATTTTGCGCGTTGATGCTTCACAGTTATCTTATACAGCTCCTGGATTCATAAGATGACTGCTGGCGGTTATCTTATGAAACCATACGAGCTCCGTGACGAGCTCGTGGAGCTCCAGGATTAAAAAGTATGTGATCTTAGTTTCGTGTACGAAATCTTAATTCAAAGATTAAAGTCGACGAGTACAAAATAGTATTTTTCACAATCGTGTTATAATAGAGAGCTTTTTAGTCGAGTACCGTGTTTAGGCCACGAAGCTTGCTGAGTGGCCTAAGTAAGGTACGAGATTAAAAAGCTTGATTATAACACTATTGTGAACAATACTTTTTGTACGAGTTCATTAAAATTAATTTTCTACGAGTCAACTGAACTAATTAAACAAACTCGATACTGTTGAAACGAAGTGCAGCCTATCGCTCGTACGCTCGTTGATATCTTAAAAGACATCAACGAGCGTACGACATCAAAGCGATTCTATTGGTCCAATTCATTGCAGTTCAGTAAAGCAGCCACGTGATTGGTCGAATTTATTTTAGTTGTCTGGAGCGTATCGAAAAGTAGTTATTTCGATTGTTTCGACAGTAACATGGACTACAACTATGAAAAGAGTGACGTTGCAGTATTCTCTATGAAATCTTAATACACATATTTTAATCGTCGAGTACAAATAGTAACTTTTTAATTTTCATTCCACGATTCACAGCATCACGGCATTCAGCCATGAAAATTAGTTTGATTTGAGGATTTTTATTTATTTATTTCATTGCATGTTTGAGAAAAGCACTATACATGCCTCGGCGTGAAAACGGTGTTTTCCCGGCCTCTGATGTAATGTAGTATTATTGCCGACAGAATCTGCCGCGTACCGAGCGGCGCCCGCGCCGCGGCCTCCCGCCAACGGCATCGAGTCCCTCATCCAGGCCTCCGTGCTGGCCGAGGAGGACCCCGCCGACCACATAGCCACGTGAGTATCCGTACTCTCAGCATCATTACTGTACAGTCGCCATCACATCATCATATCAGCCGAAAGACGTCCCAAGTAACATTTCATTGGGGCCTAGGTTGTAAAAATTACCTTTAGGTTCTGTAAGGGTCGTAAAATGGTTAATTCTTTGCTATCTGGTCATATTAAGTACTTCATTATAATCATCATCATATCAGCCGAAAGACGTCCACTGCAGGACATAGGCCTCCCCCAAAGAGTGCCACAATGGCCGGTCCTGCGCCACCCGCATCCAGCGGACTCCCGCGACCTTTATCAGGTCATCAGTCCACCTTGTGGGGCCCACGCCGTGCCTTCCGGTACGTGGTCGCTATTCGAGAACCTTTCCGCCCCAACGGCCATCGGTTGTACGTGCAATGTGCCCCGCCCACTGCCACTTAAGTTTAGCGATTCGGAGGGCTCTATCGGTTACCTTGGTTCTGCTGCGGATAGCCTCATTTCTGATGCGATCGCGCAGAGAAACTCCCAGCATAGCCCTCACCATAGCATTGGAAACATGGTCGCTTACTATGGGCCTCATAAGAAGGCTCAAAGTTACTTGCCATCACATACATCGGAGCAAACAAGCAGCTCACAAACATCGGAACACACCTCTATTTTCAAGGCATTGGGGTGCATGTGCCAATATTTTTGAACACCTATAGTGTACCTATGTATGTGATGGCGACTGTACACATTCTATGTGGTCCTAGGACCTTATTGCTTAGAGCCGTTACAGACGACGAGATTGCTTTCTGGCTGCAAAAGTGCAGTTTGAATTCGGTTCTTTTGCAGTTGAGCACTCGTCACAACTGTACCCTGCCCTATGCACCGCGGTTTGCAAAATAACTGCATTGAAACTGCACATTTGCAGGTAGAAAGTAGCTGAATTACAGCCCACATGTATCGCCTCTTAGAAATGTGATCGAAAAAAGTAAATATGCTTCTAGTGCTGATTATACTACAGCCCGGTCAAGAAAAGGAAACTATTTCGGACGTTATTATGATTTATTTCAATATCAGAGATCTTTACGATTGATCCATAATCTTTAGTAAAACTTAGCCTAGGGGTTAGTAAGTTAAACTAAAGTGATATTGGCCACTAACCTATCTCGAGTGGAATGTTCTCTCTGATAAACATGCGTGTTACTTCAGGGAGGACGCGGCGGTGGCGGTGGCGGGCATGCTGAGCATCAGCGAGCGCTACGAGGCGCCGCCGCGGACCTTCGGGCTTGCTAGTGACGAACCCGACCCGCCCACGGAAAGGTAACTAAACATGCGTGTTACTTCAGGGAGGACGCGGCGGTGGCGGTGGCGGGCATGCTGAGCATCAGCGAGCGCTACGAGGCGCCGCCGCGGACCTTCGGGCTTGCTAGTGACGAACCCGACCCGCCCACGGAAAGGTAACTAAACATGCGTGTTACTTCAGGGAGGACGCGGCGGTGGCGGTGGCGGGCATGCTGAGCATCAGCGAGCGCTACGAGGCGCCGCCGCGGACCTTCGGGCTTGCTAGTGACGAACCCGACCCGCCCACGGAAAGGTAACTAAACATGCGTGTTACTTCAGGGAGGACGCGGCGGTGGCGGTGGCGGGCATGCTGAGCATCAGCGAGCGCTACGAGGCGCCGCCGCGGACCTTCGGGCTTGCTAGTGACGAACCCGACCCGCCCACGGAAAGGTAACTAAACATGCGTGTTACTTCAGGGAGGACGCGGCGGTGGCGGTGGCGGGCATGCTGAGCATCAGCGAGCGCTACGAGGCGCCGCCGCGGACCTTCGGGCTTGCTAGTGACGAACCCGACCCGCCCACGGAAAGGTAACTAAACATGCGTGTTACTTCAGGGAGGACGCGGCGGTGGCGGTGGCGGGCATGCTGAGCATCAGCGAGCGCTACGAGGCGCCGCCGCGGACCTTCGGGCTTGCTAGTGACGAACCCGACCCGCCCACGGAAAGGTAACTAAACATGCGTGTTACTTCAGGGAGGACGCGGCGGTGGCGGTGGCGGGCATGCTGAGCATCAGCGAGCGCTACGAGGCGCCGCCGCGGACCTTCGGGCTTGCTAGTGACGAACCCGACCCGCCCACGGAAAGGTAACTAAACATGCGTGTTACTTCAGGGAGGACGCGGCGGTGGCGGTGGCGGGCATGCTGAGCATCAGCGAGCGCTACGAGGCGCCGCCGCGGACCTTCGGGCTTGCTAGTGACGAACCCGACCCGCCCACGGAAAGGTAACTAAACATGCGTGTTACTTCAGGGAGGACGCGGCGGTGGCGGTGGCGGGCATGCTGAGCATCAGCGAGCGCTACGAGGCGCCGCCGCGGACCTTCGGGCTTGCTAGTGACGAACCCGACCCGCCCACGGAAAGGTAACTAAACATGCGTGTTACTTCAGGGAGGACGCGGCGGTGGCGGTGGCGGGCATGCTGAGCATCAGCGAGCGCTACGAGGCGCCGCCGCGGACCTTCGGGCTTGCTAGTGACGAACCCGACCCGCCCACGGAAAGGTAACTAAACATGCGTGTTACTTCAGGGAGGACGCGGCGGTGGCGGTGGCGGGCATGCTGAGCATCAGCGAGCGCTACGAGGCGCCGCCGCGGACCTTCGGGCTTGCTAGTGACGAACCCGACCCGCCCACGGAAAGGTAACTAAACATGCGTGTTACTTCAGGGAGGACGCGGCGGTGGCGGTGGCGGGCATGCTGAGCATCAGCGAGCGCTACGAGGCGCCGCCGCGGACCTTCGGGCTTGCTAGTGACGAACCCGACCCGCCCACGGAAAGGTAACTAAACATGCGTGTTACTTCAGGGAGGACGCGGCGGTGGCGGTGGCGGGCATGCTGAGCATCAGCGAGCGCTACGAGGCGCCGCCGCGGACCTTCGGGCTTGCTAGTGACGAACCCGACCCGCCCACGGAAAGGTAACTAAACATGCGTGTTACTTCAGGGAGGACGCGGCGGTGGCGGTGGCGGGCATGCTGAGCATCAGCGAGCGCTACGAGGCGCCGCCGCGGACCTTCGGGCTTGCTAGTGACGAACCCGACCCGCCCACGGAAAGGTAACTAAACATGCGTGTTACTTCAGGGAGGACGCGGCGGTGGCGGTGGCGGGCATGCTGAGCATCAGCGAGCGCTACGAGGCGCCGCCGCGGACCTTCGGGCTTGCTAGTGACGAACCCGACCCGCCCACGGAAAGGTAACTAAACATGCGTGTTACTTCAGGGAGGACGCGGCGGTGGCG
Organism: Epinotia brunnichana; assembly: GCA_963854355.1. NCBI lineage: Eukaryota > Metazoa > Arthropoda > Insecta > Lepidoptera > Tortricidae > Epinotia > Epinotia brunnichana. The sequence goes on along the minus strand of OY977959.1, from coordinate 1,570,645 downwards.
GTGGCGGGCATGCTGAGCATCAGCGAGCGCTACGAGGCGCCGCCGCGGACCTTCGGGCTTGCTAGTGACGAACCCGACCCGCCCACGGAAAGGTAACTAAACATGCGTGTTACTTCAGGGAGGACGCGGCGGTGGCGGTGGCGGGCATGCTGAGCATCAGCGAGCGCTACGAGGCGCCGCCGCGGACCTTCGGGCTTGCTAGTGACGAACCCGACCCGCCCACGGAAAGGTAACTAAACATGCGTGTTACTTCAGGGAGGACGCGGCGGTGGCGGTGGCGGGCATGCTGAGCATCAGCGAGCGCTACGAGGCGCCGCCGCGGACCTTCGGGCTTGCTAGTGACGAACCCGACCCGCCCACGGAAAGGTAACTAAACATGCGTGTTACTTCAGGGAGGACGCGGCGGTGGCGGTGGCGGGCATGCTGAGCATCAGCGAGCGCTACGAGGCGCCGCCGCGGACCTTCGGGCTTGCTAGTGACGAACCCGACCCGCCCACGGAAAGGTAACTAAACATGCGTGTTACTTCAGGGAGGACGCGGCGGTGGCGGTGGCGGGCATGCTGAGCATCAGCGAGCGCTACGAGGCGCCGCCGCGGACCTTCGGGCTTGCTAGTGACGAACCCGACCCGCCCACGGAAAGGTAACTACACTCCTTATCTTATTCCTCATCAACATCATATCAGCCCAAACACGCCCACTGCTGAGCATAAACCTCCCCAAAAGAGCACCACAATGACCGATTATATTAAACAATTATGCACTACATCTGTACTCCAATGAGACAATGAGACGCTAGTTTACACGTACGAAACTGTCACCTAGGCACCAAGCTAACTCTATAAGAGTATGAACCTTGATAAAGTATTTATCTACACCCATATCATAAATCCTCTATAATGTGTTCGGAAATCATATATAATGATCACCATTATTGCAACCAGTATCGTTTAATCTGCGCCAGTGTTATTATAATGTATGAAAAATCATAATAACATCGATATCGATGTTACTATGGAAATCTAGTTGGTTATGATTTGAAATCTAGTCGGCCATGGCGGTGCAATGGCGGTTATTCTAATGGTTCCCGAACACATAATTCATTAAGGATTTGTAAGATGTGGGTAAATAAAGTAGTGTATGTAACTGTACATAATTAGGCATTAAAACACTCGTGTGATCCTATTATGAAACTCGCTAATGCTCGTTTCATAAACCCACGCTCGTGTTTAATGCTCTTCATTATGTACAGTCACATAAACTACAATTTGACTTCGTATGCCATAATGGGTTCCCTCTATTTGGCATAACTTTGATTTTCCCAATCATTTTTCGCATAACAGGGTTTTCGCCGAATGTTAATGTGGCAGAAACCTTAATTGACAACATTTAATTTTTTCAAGTGGGCCATTTTATGATTTAATTCGCTAGAAAATGTTTTTTTTAGCGGCTCGTGTTTTTTTAATTCTCTCTAAATTGTAATTTTCATTCAGAAATATCAAATTGAAAAGTAGCGAGTTCCAGAAGGTCGTAACTAAATGATGACGTCAACGTTACGTTACGGCTCTGTATGGCAGCAAGAACACCTTTCATATGACAGTCACACACGGCTTATACCACATTTATACAATTTCGCGATTTTCTTAAAAACGGGTGAGAAATGAAATCTGAAAACTACTTTATTACGTTCAGGTAACATAATTCAGTCTACCAGCGGGGCTAGCACATCTTACCGCGAGTCACGCGCGAGTAGACAAATCGGCGCGACTTGGAGCTTTGTCGCGCATCGGTAGCATAACTCGTGCGAGAAAAGAGATATACTCGCGGACAAATGTCATTGCGAAAAATTGACAGCGGCTCGCGACTTTGAACTGAATTTCGTAGCACAACTGCCCATTTCGCGACAAAATTATCTCTCGTCTTTACATTAAGCGGCGAGATAAAGTCGCCTAGCATCGAGCCCGCGACTCGTACACGCATGTTGTTTTTTGTTGATATAATGCAAATATCACAAGGAAATTGAAAAGTAAGTGAAAATTAAATAGGTATTAAATACATTACAGTTGAGATGAGTCCCCCATTTAAAAAAAAGGTACGTTGCAAAAGGTGGTGTATAAGATTTTATTTTTGTATATCGTGTATACCGACAAAACCGAGCAAATATCAAAAATGGTTACACTGGATATCTCGGGACAACATTTGGCAGCTACAAATCCTCGAAATTTTGGGACTTTTTTTGTTTTTCACTCGTAGCTTCTTCTATACGGTGTATCGTAGCGAAAAGTTATTGACTAGGAAATTAAAGAACATGAAATTATGCGTCTTATGAGTGCATAATTGGTTCAAGCTATATAACCACCTTTTGCAACAAAGAAATTACTCTACTGACTGCCGTAATAAATAAAAGCACATTCATATTAAAATGTCTGAGGTTTGTGCCTCTAACTAAATTATTGATATATTAGGTTTTTGTAAGTGTTCGACGAGCTATTCTGTTTAATTACATTGTCTTTTCACAATAACTATTTTTTTTAAATTGACTTCTGTTTTAAGCAGTTAGAAGATATTTACCACTTTAGTCCATTTTAGATTTTTTCAAATTTTATTATGTTGACTAGACTGCCAAATACACGTTAACAATGAAGACTGATTATCAAAGAAGATTATAAGAATAAAACAAATTAATATGTAAACCACATTACGGTCAATTTAATTTACCATCAAACCTTAAGGACCCCGTCTTACCCCTCTCTCCCGTACACGCCATGAACAATTTTCAAGATGGAAAGCATATACCTAATTGTCATACAAGTACAATAATATTTTCTCACAAGTCATAAGATAGTATATTAAATAAAAGATGATTGAAATGACACACATAATATTTAATTCAGGTGTTGCCCATAGAAGTGTTAGTGTTCGCGCCATCGGCGCGACGATATAGGTAACTCGTTCAATCATTCATCGATTCACTCGTTGACGTGCCGACGCAAGCGACGCGCCGCGAGAGTAGCCATTTGACCGCCGTCGCGCACTGACGTGTATCTCAATCCCAGCGTTCCGTGCTCACCTGAACCTACGAAAGTGTCGTGATTATACCGGCCGGTACCCTTATTGTAGTGACTGTGACGTTACGTGGCTCATCAGCTCAAAACTAGGTGCGCGAGTGAATTATAACCCTCAGTGTGCGTGAAGACTTTCATCAGCTCAAGGTCGGCTCGAAACCAGAAGAAGACTCCTACTCAGCCCATCCATCATATCAGCACGGCAAGCCGCTTAAGTCGTCGCGGCCCAGTACACAGAACAACCTTACCTACATATTCAAGTAAGCCAGTTCCCATTTCTCACTCCCATTCTCCATCTCATTCAGCTCACGTCGCGTGTTATTGCCCCCAGCGATAACATTCTTTGTTCCTTCGAACCGGTATTCTTTGGTCCTTCGAAAAACCCCACCCACACCAGCCCTTTGGATAAGCAGTCTTTCTTTTGCTCGAAAAAGCACACCCAGTTAGGTAAAAAATCCACCCACATTTCAAAAAAAAAAAATTAATTCTTTCGCCCAAATTATTCAACTCATAACGTAATATATAACATTACATGTAAACTCAGCCCATTTCAAACAAAGGTACATTACCAAAAAGTACCACATCTCATTTATTTGCCTACGAAATTCTGCACATTCGAGAACATTCCGTCCGTTCTGTAGGTAGCTACCCTGAGTTACCGATCACTTACAGCGGTCTTCAGCCCTTTATAAGCTATTTTCTAAAAGCAAACATTCTCGAAACGTAATCAGACAGTGTGTAGAATAACCTATAGATATAACTTACGAAACCGCTCATTTCAAAAAGACACGTTTGATTGCATCATTATTCTAAAGCAAAATTTTTAAAGCGCCGTCATAATTACGAATACCTCATAGGTACTAAATTCATTCTCCAGCTCATACATGTAACAGATACATATAACTAGGCATAAATAAACGTTTAATTTTTGTAAACAATTGAACAGCTCGCAGATCTAAAATAATACATTAAAAAGCAACCTTACTGCTCAGAGGATAAGGCTCAAAATTCAATAACCGTATAATATCTGCCCGATGACAAGTACCTATTAGAGACAAGCCACAACTTGGTAACACTCCACATTGGTTAGTGGTTAATATAGTTTCTTATTTCCCTCACTCAAATTAGTACCTACTCATTAGGTAACTTACATCGTGAAACACAGGGTGTCCAGGGAGAAATTTTTTTTTTGTGCAACAATTTTTTTGGTTTTTTATCTTTTGTTGACAAATTCACATTGGTGTAACAGTCAATTGTTAGTCAGCTCATCACAAGTCATCATACAGGGTGTCATATTTTTTAAATTATTATTATTTTTTTTTATTTTATTTTTTTTGTCTCTCAACTCATTTAAGTACACATAAACAACACCATGCCGTCCAAATCGCAAGCAGCCATCTTCCGAGAGGCAACAAAGGCAATTACTCTGCTCAAGGAGATTGCGGAGGCAGCACTAGCAAAGGATACGAAAAAATATACATTGTCGGATTTCACGGCTCGGTACACAAAAGTAGACCTCTATAAATCCAAGCTAGAGGACGTCTATTATGAAATACTAGACGACGAGGAACTCACTGACGAGACCGAAGCCGTCTACACAAAACATTATGACACCGCGGTAACGGACTACAATTACATCCTAGTCGCGTTCGACAAATTGAGCGTGACTGCGGCCCTCCCAGAGACTTCTCACCCCTCCACGTCTGCCACGCCTACAACTGTGCTACCCAAAATCACGCTCCCAAAGTTCAGCTCAAAGGTTGAAGACTGGCCGTCCTTCATTACCATCTTCAGGAGCTTAACGGACGACATGACCATCATTTCGGATGCCGTAAAGCTCCACTACCTGCTCTCGTGCCTGACAGGCGAGGCACGCAGTATGGTATCCCACCTCCAGCTCACCAACGACAATTTCGCCGTAGCGATGAATATCCTAACTCGGCGCTATGAAAATCGTCGGGTCTTGATCGACCGGTTTGTAGATATCATCATTGAACTGCCCAACATTCACGTGCGCTCCGATATACGCACGCTCTTTTTAACTCCGCTCATTTCCACGCAATGCGCCCTCAATAACCTCGATCTGCCCATGCAAGAAAGTGACTATGTTTTTGTGTCTATAGTAGTGCGAAAACTTAAAGGTGAACTTCGGACACTTTTTGAACGAAAGTACGGATCACGCCAGTCTCTGCCCACCCTCAAGAACCTGATCACCTTCTTGGAAGAGCACGCGCGTTGTGTAGAGACCGAATGGTCCAGCTCACCCAAGCCCAGCACCTCCCAACTCACTCAGCATTCGCCACAACCAGCTCAGTACCGCAGGCAGTCTCCCGTAAACTTTCCTCGAGGCCCGCCCCGACAGCCTGCGTATCATGAATCACGTCCCATGACCCCGGTTAGGAGCCGGTCAGACTATTCAGCTCAGCACAGGCCGACTTACTCAGCTCAACCGTCACCTCAAGACGCAAACACCACCAACACCATGCCCTGCCCATACTGCGGAGAAAGAGGGCACAAGCTCATCGCCTGCCCACGGTACAACGACCAACCAATACAAGGCCGTTGGGACTTTGTTCAGGCCCGCAACCGCTGCCGACGCTGCCTAGGCCCCCATTATGAGAATGAGTGCAAGTCCACGAAGGCTTGCAAAGAGTGTGGGAATGACAGACACCACACATCTCTTCACCGCCCCGGTGCTTCTTCTCCAACTCATTCGTCCGCTCATCTCCTACCTCCACATCTGAGAGAACAGCCCAGGACGCGTCCAGCTAATGAGTACCAACCGTTCTCGGCACACGCCTCACAGGCGAAACCCACGTCTCAGGACCACCCTCGCTCGCCCAGTACGTCCCGAGCAGGTGGTCAATCGTGACTACCTACAATAACTGAACACTGTGAAGAGGAAGACAATCAGCACACACACTCACACCCAGAACACACACACTCACACGCAGACCACACACACTCAGCCCATACCCAGACATCTCAAGCTCGCTCACCGCGATCAGCTCCACCAACAGCGAATCATTCCTCTTGTGATTACCCACGACAGGATGAGCACGCAATCAATCAGCCCATATTATTGCCTACCGTCACGCTAAAAATAGCAGACGTAAATGGCCAGTTTCACACAGCACGAGCCCTGCTAGATTGCGGTAGTATGCTCACACTTATCACTCAGCGCATGGCTCGTAATTTAAAGTTACCACAAAACTCAACATCACTCAAAATCACAGGAGTGGGCAACCACCACACACAGGAATCAAAGGCATCAATCACAATAATCTGTCGACCTACACATCATGACACACCCACGATTACGGCTACTGCGCATATTTTAAAACACGTTACCGGTTATCTACCGTTACAAAAGGTCCCACACATAGCACAAGTGAGAGGCCAGCCAAATATTCCCTTAGCAGATCAAGGATATAACACACCCGCTCCAATCGATCTCTTGTTAGGTTCTGATGTTCTCGGCCAAGTTCTGGACGGGACTAAGGTCTCCTTAGGCCGAGGGAAGCCCATAGCCTTCGGCACGATTTTCGACTTCGCATTGATAGGACCCATTGAGGACTTATATGCAACACCTGCAAACCAGGCCAACTCAGCTCATATTACCAGCTCTCAGCCAGAATCTGACGTACCCACACATGACATTTACAAGAACCTTGAGAGGTTCTGGGAGACAGAAGAACCACAACCTCATGTACAGACCAGCCCATTACAAGAGCAGTGCGAGGAAATTTTCCGTACTACAACCACCCGAGATCCATCAGGCCGCTATATGGTAACACTGCCGTTTCTACCAAATGCGCCGGCCTTAGGCAACACTCATGCCATTGCACTACGCAGGTTTCTTACACTGGAAAGGAAACTACAAGCAAATCCGCCCCTACGCTCTAAATATGTTGAATTTATGAGCGACTATCTCAACCTAGGACACATGTCACCATGCCACCCAAGTACCTTCGCGAACAAGCCTCATTTCTACATTCCTCATCACGGCATCTTCAAATCGGGATCCGACAAGTTACGCACTGTCTTTGATGGGTCCAGTAAAAGCTCAAATGGCGTCAGTCTTAATGATTGCCTGCACACAGGTCCAGCTCTCCAGCAAGATATAGTTGACATTATCATGTCTTTCAGGATACACCCCATAGTTTTCAGTACTGACATCAGAATGATGTTCAGAAACATACTCATCCACCCAGACCAACGACAGTATCAGCTCATTCTCTGGCGGTCTTCACCGGACCAGCCCCTGCTCACTTACGCACTAAATACCGTCTCCTATGGATTACGCTCAAGCCCGTACCACGCCCTCCGTACTCTGCTACAATTGGCGGATGACGAAGGTCATCACTACCCGCACGCTGCTCAGGTCCTACGCAATTCAGTTTTCGTCGATGATATACTCTGTGGTCATGACTCTGTGGAGTCTGCTCAAGCGCTCCAAACAGAGTTGATTAACTTACTGGCCCTAGGTTGTTTTCAGCTCAGTAAATGGACCTCCAACTCTTCTCAGCTCCTTAATCGGTTCCCAGATGACCAATGTGACATGCCTAAAGACTTCGACATCAGCCCAGAATCGAATTCCATTAAAGTATTAGGTATACAATGGATTCCTCAATCGGATGAGTTCACTTATCGCATCTCTCTCCCCTCACTGACCCAAGTCACAAAACGCTCAATCCTCAGCACAGTAGCTTCGCTGTACGACCCCAATGGTTGGGTTACACCCGTCATACTCCGCGCAAAGCTACTTTTACAGAAGTTATGGCTTCTGAAACTGGGATGGGACGAGCCCACCCCCGATGAAGTTCACACAGAATGGCAGCACATCTCACAAGACCTTCCTCAACTCTCAAATCTCCGCTTACCTCGGCACATCTGCAAATACAAGCCCACGTCCACTTACTCACTTCACGGGTTCGCGGACGCCTCAGAAGCCGGTTATGGTGCTGTCACTTATCTGCACGAGCTCGATGCCAATGGACTTGTCAATGTGCATCTGGTCATTGCCAAGTCGAAGGTCGCTCCTATCAAGAATCGCCTCTCAATTCCCAAAATGGAACTCTCAGCTGCAGCTCTTTTATCACAGCTCATGACACGACTGTCAGCTAAATTGTCAGCTCACATTGCTATAGAACAACATACCTGTTGGTCAGATAGCACAATAGTGTTAGCATGGCTCAACACGCCCCCTCACCGACTCCAGACATTTGAAGCCAACCGAGTGGCTAAAATAACGTCTAGCCCGATCAGCCCTAGGTGGAGGCATGTCCCTACGAACCTCAACCCTGCAGACTGTGCAAGCAGGGGTATGTCAGCCCAATCTCTATCAACCCATGACCTCTGGTGGTCTCCCAGCTGGCTCAAAGAGCCTCCTCATACCTGGCCCCAGATGCCAGCCGCTCTGGGTCATCACGCTTTACCAGGCCTTAAGCCAAAAAGTGTGCCAGCTCATATAGCAGTTCCTGATCTGGATCATGATCTGCTTACCCGCTTCAGCTCTTTTGACAAGCTCGTCGGAGTGACGGCTTGTATCAAGCGCTTCATTTATAATTGTAAGCACGGCCCAGATGTACGTCGCTCTGGACCGTTGACAGCCTGTGAACGGAGAGAAGCTCTGTTATTCTGGGTCCGCTCTGTTCAGCGGAATGAGTTTGCAGAAGACATTCATCGTCTCCACACTAATAAACTCTGCAGCAATCGACTCCAGCGTCTCTCCCCATTCTTGAAAGATGGGCTCTTGAGAGTCGGTGGTCGTCTCTCTCATGCGTCACTTAGGTACAACGCTCAACACCCACTCATTCTTCCCAGCTCAAGCCCGCTCGTTGACCTCATCATTGACCATTACCACAGAGTGCACTGCCATCCTGGCGCTGACACTCTACACGCAATGCTCCGCCAGCAATACTGGATACTATCCGCTCGCCGTGCGATCCGACACCGTGTGTTCAAATGTATTAGATGTTTCCGAACTCGCGCTCAACCAGCAGCCCCGTTTATGGCTGACCTTCCAGCAGATAGGGTTAACCCACAACCTGTATTTAGCCAAGTCACGACTGACTTTGCCGGCCCATTTCTCGTTAAGTCTAGCACGTTACGGAACGCTAAACTGTTAAAGGCGTACTTTTGTATATTTGTGTGCCTTTCAACGAAGGCAGTTCATTTGGAGGCAGTCTCCGCTCTTACCACGGAAGCCTTTCTTGCAGCGTTGCAAAGATTTGTCTCGCGTCGCGGTACACCAGTTCTAATTAGATCGGATTGCGGCACGAATTATGTAGGCGCTAGAAATCATCTCAAAGAAGTTCAAAACTTCCTCGCTGAAAATAATGATGCAATCACACACCAGCTCGCCAACCAGCAGGTAACCTGGTTGCTGAACCCCCCCAAGGGGCCTTGGTTCGGTGCCTTACATGAAATTAACGTCAAATCTACGAAACAGTTGTTCTATCGTGTAGTTGGTGAACAGCACCTTACTTTTGAGGAATTCTCCACACTCCTGACACGAATCGAGGCTGTACTCAACTCTAGACCTCTCTGCCCACTTTCATCCGACCCTACGGACATTGAACCCTTAACCGCTGGACATTTTATCATAGGCCGTCCACTCACTACTCTGCCCGAGCCGTCCTTTGATGACAGGCCGTTATCTGCTCTTAAACGCTTTCAGCTCATACAAGCTCTCTCTCAACGCTTTTGGACTCTGTGGACTAGATCTTACCTCCATACTCTCCAAACCCGCTCAAAATGGCTTTCCCCTTCATCGCCTCCTCAAGTTGGCGAACTCGTGCTCATCAAGGAAGATAACTTGCCACCGCTGCAATGGAGACTGGGTCGAATTACCCGCACAATACCTGGCAAGGATGGAGTGATCCGAGTTGTGGATCTGGACACCGCCAGTGGACATCTGCGCAGACCTGTGCTAAAGATAGCCAGGTTTCCATTGGATTCAGCTCAGGAAGAGGCTCTACTACGGGCCCCCCAGGATGTTCGCGCCATCGGCGCGACGATATAGGTAACTCGTTCAATCATTCATCGATTCACTCGTTGACGTGCCGACGCAAGCGACGCGCCGCGAGAGTAGCCATTTGACCGCCGTCGCGCACTGACGTGTATCTCAATCCCAGCGTTCCGTGCTCACCTGAACCTACGAAAGTGTCGTGATTATACCGGCCGGTACCCTTATTGTAGTGACTGTGACGTTACGTGGCTCATCAGCTCAAAACTAGGTGCGCGAGTGAATTATAACCCTCAGTGTGCGTGAAGACTTTCATCAGCTCAAGGTCGGCTCGAAACCAGAAGAAGACTCCTACTCAGCCCATCCATCATATCAGCACGGCAAGCCGCTTAAGTCGTCGCGGCCCAGTACACAGAACAACCTTACCTACATATTCAAGTAAGCCAGTTCCCATTTCTCACTCCCATTCTCCATCTCATTCAGCTCACGTCGCGTGTTAAGTTACAAAAACATAAAACTATTGTTAGTTAGTACATTGTGGATAGTAATTCAATGAATTAATTAATAACAATATAAAATGATAGGTATTCGGCATGACAATCTTTAATATCAAAACTAAAAGTCAAGCACAAAATTACATTTCAATTAATTAATAACAATATAAAATAATAATAAAATAGTAGGGATTCGGCATGTCAAATGATTAATATCAATATTAAATAAATGGGTTTCTAACAGTCAAAATTTACAAAGGTAGAGTGCATACAAGTCCATCTTTGGAACATCAGCGAGTCCCACCTCTCTCAGACTCCCCTTCAACCTGCTGAGCAGGGAGGCACAGCGCTTTCTCAAAATAGAATGAGTCAACTCCGGCCTCTGCGTACATGCCTGACGCACTGCATCTCCGATGAACCACCTTGAAGGCGATGTTGTATTGCACTCGCAGAGAGCTATACATCCTCTGCATGTGATTGACCCATAGGTTGCATGTACAATACACTGGCAGTATGCCCTAAATAGCCTCTTTCGAGCACCCTGCAAACCTACGGGTCAACATATGACAGCAGACGGGCAGTGCCCTGCATTCCCTATCCAAATCCATATTATCACAGGTCTTCGGTGACCCAGATACTTGAAATACTTTACTCTATGTAAATGTTCCACACAAGGCTATAGGCGGCACCTCCTCATGAGTCTTCGCACCAGCCTTGAAGAGAAAAACTTATAGTGTGTGGTATCAGTGAGATACCTAAGTTTTAAATTAAAAACACTTGGTCAGCGTCAACTCCAATTTGAGCTCCGGTTCCTTAATGATTCCCGTGGAGCATTTTCACCAATATTCAAGTAGTATATTATTATAACCATTTTCTTTTTGTATTCTTTTGCCATGGTAAGGGACGAGCACTAGGTACTTTTGCGTCGACTCTTTGGGTAAGGCTGGCCTTAGTCTGAAAAATAATTAAAATCCACATATATCTGAAACGCTAACAAAAAAGGGTGTGAAGAAAGATTTAACTTTTTATTTACAAAACAAGTACAACCGAAATCCAAAATCGTCGATGTGAGATTGTGAGACATAATTTGTTGGAATAACGAAAATAGTGAAACAAGGCTGTAAAGTTATTGCAAATATTAAAATATAAGTACTATACTTACATGTTTTGTGTTAATGAGACAATTTAATTTAATAGAATTGAAAGTTCCTAGAACGCTGACGACGCATGCTATGCGAACTTAGAACTTAATGCAAATCCAGTTTCTTATTGAAAACAGTGCCACCTTCTTGATAGCTGGCGAACTCTCTGAAGCTCTAGCGATTGCTAGGCTAGGCTGTCAAGGTATTTCAAAATTCGCCGCATTGTCACAAGGCATCAGTAGCCTAGGGGTACAGACGGTGGTATTTGGAGTCGATGATCCGGGATTCGATCCCTACGACCGACGCACTTTTTGTATGTTTTGTACATTCAAAGAAAAGTTGTAACTACCGCAGAAGAGATGGCGCCTGTATACGCAAGCATTAAATGCCTTCTCAATTTGGTCGAGTTGCCTGTCTATCTCAGTATGTATATTGTAGTCTTTGGTTGACTTTATTTTTGCTTTATTTGCACAGACTAGACTACTAAGAATATAGTTATTTGTGACAGAAAAACTGAAGCATAGACAACATTTTAAAATTTTTAACCCTAAAAGAATGAATGAAATAGCGCAACCGTAGCGCAACCCTATTATCGATTCAGTGTTGTCATACGTAAATATCTTAATTTTTACACTTTGGAATCAGAAGGCAACACCGACGAGTCGCGGCGCGACTTTGAGTTCTCGCCGTGACTGACTCTGTCGCGGTGGCAAGTTGTGCTGCGGAAAGCGACATATTGACAGCTTCGAGATACTCATCTCGAGTCGCGATCCGAGTCGCGGGTGTAAGTTATGCTAGCCCCGCAGAAACTATCAGCCGTGAAAGAATAAAAAACGACTTTAAAAGAAAATTAAAACGACATTATTTAAGTATCATAACACATATGTAACTGTATGCATGGTTTAGGTTAGGTTAAACATGTGTCTAACCTAAACCTATTTATAAATTAGTACCTAATTAATTAATTATTAACTCTGTATTATTATGTTTATAATCACACAGACAAACTGTTCCGACAGTTTTGTGAGACCCAGTTAATGTACCCATGTTTATATACTCTGTTTATTAAATAAATGTAATAATAATTAGATAATTACCCAAATGGTTTTCGAATTGGGCATCATTACATAGTTTGAAATGTTGTCAATTATGCACAAATAATACAAGATACAAGATATTTATTCATAAAAGTCAATGTTTTACAAGTCAGGTATGTACATAATAAGTAGTATTATTATTAATTACATCGGATGTCAAATAAGGTTAAATATTAGGACTATTGAAATTTGGCGTAATCGAACTATGCGAATGTCGATTCTGCCATAACAGTTTATGCGCAAAGTCAATTATGGCTACATAGATTATGAAAAATAGAATTATTACTAAAAAAAGTATGCCAAAACAGGCGGAACCATGCCATATAACACATATAGTCTCCTAACACCGTTGGCACGACAACACGCAACGACTTTACTTGTTCTTGGCGTCAGACGAAAATGTATCAAATAAATCGAAACATGAAAAAATGTGTATCTGAATGAATATAGTTTTCTCTGTTTTAAAGCTTTTTAAATTGCAATGGTGTCTCCCTTGTTAGACGTAACAACTTTAGACCTAATGCATTTTCCTTCGAAACGGTGAACTTTTCGGGTTTTATTTGAATATCATCAAATATATATAAGTCATTTCATTAGGTTAGGTTTGTTTTGCAATAATCCTACAAAGTTTACTATTTAAGAAAAAAATGCATTAGGTCTAGTGAAACATTAGGGCTAAAGACAGTTGTTAGGTCTAACAAGAGAGATCCCTTCCCTTGCAATGTATGTAACTAAGTCTGTTCGGGCGGAATCTTGCAACTCAACTTTGAAGCAGATATTTTCAACCGATTGAGTTGAAATGGTTGGTGTAGGTAGAGGACGGGACAAAGAAAACACGTAATTTTATGGTGCGAGCGAGTAGCCAACGCGGCGAATACGGATTTTGGTTAAACACTGACTGACGGTATACTACATGTACTGTGCATGACTTGCGCTCGCTACCCACCAACGTTTTTATATATCTTTAATTTCTATATGTCATTGTGACACGAAATGGCATTACATAGGTATATCGAATATATATATTTCTAAACATAATTTTATACATGTGCGTCGCCTACAGTTGGTAAAGGGATAGTTTGGGTGACAATATTATGGTACCATCGAGCTGATCTGATGATGGAGACAGAAGGTGGCCATGGGAATTCAGTACTTAACCGACGTAACCCCGTTGAGTTTGGGCTCGTTATAATCGTCTCAATGAGTAGTACGAGAACAAATTCGAACCAAGTGATAAACTGTTTGTTATCACGACGTTTTTTAATACAGTTGCGAAAAAATAAGAACTGTATTAAAAAAAAAATTTTTTTTGAACAACTTCATTATTTTTCAACTGTATTACAATGATGTTACAGAATTAATAATATAAAAGTTTCAAATTCCTTACTTGTTGTTTTTCTTATTTTTTCGCAACTGTATTAAAAAACGTCGTTCGATGCACGTGGAAAAGTAAAAAGCACTAGTGCGCAAAATACAACTTTGCGCACGATTTGCAGCTACAAAAAGTACCACTTTTTGAGCAACTGTATTAAAAATGTTATTTATTACTCAGTGGAGGAGTTCTTAAATGATGAAACCCTGACGCATCATAAAAGTAGGTAACTTGGTAATAAATAGTAGTAAGTAAATTGTAATTAAACCAATTAAGTAAATTATATAACCTAGACTTAACTTTGGCATCTGTTCACTGTATATTTACATTACTTTTCATAAAATAGCATGACCTGAAATATAGAATTAAGTTACTTATAAGACCATTTGTGTGCCGCAACAGGGTGTCATGGAAGCCTTTTTGTGTAATCTTAAGATCGTATGTACATGACTTTACAAATAAACATCTATTTATCTATATATCTAGTTGATGACGGTATACAGAAAAGTAAAGTCGGCAATAAATTTATTATATAATAACATTTTTAATACAGTTGCTCAAAAAGTGGTACTTTTTGTAGCTGCAAATCGTGCGCAAAGTTGTATTTTGCGCACTAGTGCTTTTTACTTTTCCACGTGCATCGAACGACGTTTTTTAATACAGTTGCGAAAAAATAAGAAAAACAACAAGTAAGGAATTTGAAACTTTTATATTATTAATTCTGTAACGTAAAATAATGAAGTTGTTCAAAAAAATTTTTTTTTTTAATACAGTTCTTATTTTTTCGCAACTGTATTAAAAAACGTCGTTCGATACACGTGCGGAAATGTCATTCTTCACTCGTTCCTAGTGAGATATCTCGGCACTCGTGGAATAATGACATACTTTCCGCACTAGCATCGAAATGTACTATTTCTCCAACTTACTCGGAAATGTTTCCATTAATGGAGTAAAAACACACCTCGAAGTTTATCGTTATATGCATTGATGAGATAATAAATTAAAAAAAATGGAAATACTTCCCGGACATGCCCGGGAAGTAAATGTTATTGTGCAGGTTACTTACTTTTAATTTCATGCAAGACTACAAATTCACCATACAGCCAATTGTCCAATAGTCACGTACAAAAACCGACATAGATAGAATAATAATTGTGTCCAAATCATAAGACAGTTTTTTTAGACTTAATTATTTTCTCGGACTGATAAATATTTTGTAACAAATGTATAGTTTTTTTAAATGTCTAATGCGTTTAGGGATTGTCGATTTAACTAAATGTAATAATGCCTATATTTATATTTACTAATACTATAAGTTTTCTTTTATTTATTTTCATTGCTATGTTTTATGTGGAATCAAATATACAATTCGGACCCAATACTTTAAACTTTAATATCCTTAAAAAAAAATTAGGCGGGAAACTGGAATTCATTTTGTCAAAGATTTTCTGCCGTGTTATTTTTACGAAAATAAAATGAGTTCTACAAATAGTGACGAAGATATCCCAATGGGTACACCACCAGAATTAGCAGCAGAGGCAAAGTTGGCGAGAGCTAACTTGCTTCCGCCTAAATCCGAAGAAAAATATTTAAGAACGTTCGCAAATTTCAATTCCTGGCGAAAGAAGAAAAATACCAGTTCGTTGTCGGAAAATGTTATTTTGGCGTATTTTAACGAACTTGCAAAAGATAAAAAACCTTCTACTCTGTGGGCAATGTACTCAATGCTGAAAAGTACTATACAACTAAAATATAATATAAACATTAAGAACTACGCGAACTTATTGTCATTTTTGAAACGGAAATCATCCGGTTTCAAAAGCAAGAAATCGAAGATTCTTACCAATGAGGATATCACAATATTCTTAAATGAAGCTCCAGATGAGATTTTCCTAGCAATAAAGGTAAACATAATATTGTATAACTGACTTAAATATTATTTTCCATATTTGGACTCTATCCGTCGTATGTTAACATTATTATTTATTTGTTTCAGGTTGCTCTCATTTTAGGCGTCAACGGTGCATGCCGAATGATCGAGTTGACTAATTTAACAGTAAACGACATAACGTGCCATGATGATATACTTCTGGTAAAACTACGGGACACAAAAACTAAAATCGACCGCATGTTCGTTATTCCAAATGAGTTTGTGCCAGTTGTAAAAAAATACCAATTACTTCGTCCCAAAAGTACCAATTCGGACAGATTTTTTATAAATTATAAAAATGGGAAGTGTGTCAATCAAGTAATTGGACGGCATGCAATGGCGAAAATGCCAACACAAATCGCAAGCTACTTAAATTTAGCTGACAGCGATTGCTACACAGGCCATTGCTTTCGGCGGTCATCGGCCACCTTGCTAGCTGACTCCGGGGCAAATTTAACAACCATAAAGAGGCACGGTGGTTGGAAATCTGACGCAGTAGCCGAGAGCTATATTGAAGAATCGGTGCAAAACAAAAAGAACATATCCGAAAAAATTAATCAAACTATCACCCTTCAAACAGAATCTCAGCCATCTACATCGAATCATCAATGTAATAAAATATCAAGTCCGAAACCATCCACCTCCCGCATAGATTCTGCTCCCTTATCACCTAATCCGCAGCATTCTAACACACAATCAACAACAACTTCTAATCAAGAAAATATTCAAACCAACATAAGCGTTCCGGGGAAAAATATAACTCTGTCTTTCACGAACTGCCCTAATATGAATAATGTATCTATAACATTCAATTAAAACTCCTGACATAAGGTTTATTTTTATTACTATTAAAGTGTTGAATTTGTTTAGATTGTAGGTAGATTGTTATATAAACATGTGCGAAATAAATATAACCTTTTAAGATTTTGTTTTATTTCCTCGCATATTTGGAGAAAAGCAGTATACAGGCCTCGGCAGGAATGTCATTTCGTGGATGAGTATGGTTTTGAAGGACGAGGCATAGCCGAGTCCTTCAATAGATACGAATCCACGAAATGACTTTTCCCGGCCTCTGCAGTAATATACTATTACCAAAAAATCTTTTTTTAATAGTTATTTTTTCGTAGTAGTACCCTTGGGCGCGGCAAGGCGCGCGTGCGCAAGCCGGCGGCGCGCGTCGAGGACCCCATTGAGGAAGAAGACATCATCAAAGAGGTCCATCGGGACGAGGAATATGGTGAGCTTATTTATTTATTAACCGACTTCAAAAAATTCTGTTTTTTTTTTATGTGTGTTACGCGATAATTTTAATTTTTAAATATATTAATATTTTTTTAAATTTTAATAACAATAAGGAAACTATAGACCGTTTGTTCCTAAAAAAAAAAAAAATAACTAATTTATGAACCGATTCGGAAATTTTTTTCTTTGTTTGAAAGCATATACTTTCAGATTGGTCCCGTTGTCACCAAAATCCAGTTCTGATGATGGGATCCTGGAGGAGAAATTTGAAGCAAAAAGTCGGTTAAAACTTTTTTTTAAAGTACAACTATTCAGGATATGTACAAGCATAACAATAAATGCACACTTAAATTGTTCCCGCGGGAAATAATGGCCCCATGGGAGTAATGAGCTTGTGTGTGATCTGATTGGTTAAGCAAATCTGCACGGCAAGAATTCTGCTCTGTGATTGGTTGGAAAATAAAAACGATCAGGCCCCGCCCTGCAAGAACCACATGCTCCATGCTCTGTGATTGGTTGAAATATTGAAGCTCCGCCCTCCACTCGCACTGATCTAGAAGTGAAGTTGTCAATTTCGTCAACATTTGATTGATGCGCTTGTATAAAACATAGGTTTTTCTGTCTTTTGTGGTTATTTATTTCCTCGCAAATGTGATGAAAAACATTGTGTATAACACGGGCGTAAGAATATTGCAAATTCGAGTCATCAAAAGCCCTCCGCCTTACGGCGTCGGGCTCCTGAGAGACTCTCGTTTGCAATATTCCTCATACGCCCCTTGTTAAACAATGTACTATTAGCGATACATATACGTTTTCGAACGCGTTTGCGTTTAGTTTCAATTTGTATGGCAACGCGTGGTTCCCAATAGTTACCACCAGAGGCGCTGTTCGCGTTGCCATATAAATTTACACTAAACGCAAACGCGTTCGAAAACGTAGTGTGTTGATTAAACCCGCGTTTTTAACCGCCTTCAAAAAACAAGAAGTTCTCAGTTTGACCCGTATGTTTGTATGTATGTATGTTTGTCCGCGATTATCTCGCGTTTGGCTAAACCGATTTTGATGCGGTTTTTAGAAAAGTATTTGTTACATTGTGGAGAAGGTTTTGGTATACAACATATTTTGTGTTTTTCAGTGGGTAGGTGTTTTGAAGGCGGTTCCCTTTAAAAAAGAAGTTATTATATCGATACATATACGTTTTCGAACCCGTTTGCGTTTAGTTTCAATTTGTATGGCAACGCGTAGTTCCTAAAACTTACCACCACAGGCGCTGTTTACGTTGCCATACAAATTGAAACTATACGCAAACGCGTTCGAAAACATATATATATATTTTTATACAACGACGGTAGCAAACAAGCTTACGGCCTGCCTGATGTTAAGCTGGTACCGTAGCCTATGGACACTTGTGACTCCAGAAGAATCACAAGCGCGTTGCCGACCCTTTATTCACTTGAGGATTCGCTGTGTTGGCAGATAGAGACATGCAGGTCCCTCACTCCCAACACAGCGCACCCTAGGGAGCTCTGGCGACCTTACTCACCACCAGGAACACAACACCACATACTTCATAGCATGCAATAATATAGCAACACTACAAAGCAGTGGTGCTATTATGGCTGCGGTCTTCTGTAAGGTGGAGATACTTCCCCAGTTGGGCTGCTCCACATACGAGCGAGATGACACTCCGCTGTGCCCTACCTCTCTTACATTCCGCTGTGCCCTACCTCTCTTACATTCCGCTGTGCCCTACCTCTCTTACATTCCGCTGTGCCCTACCTCTCTTACATTCCGCTGTGCCCTACCTCTCTTATCTATACTGTGCTAGTAGCGACCTCTCTGTTTTTTTACGAGAGAGAAGTCGCTGATGTACATTACTTCTGTTTATTTATTCATTTAATCGTATGTCATACGTTATTTGGCCTTTGAGTTTGTCACTCTTTAGTACCTCCCAGGACACACGTGCAGGGTTTTGGTAGGTAGCTCCTGCGGACGCGAGTGACAGTTGTCCCCCCTTTGTCAAGTGAGTGGGCAACTCGACTGTTAGAGGTTCTTAAGCCGCCCGAAGGCCTCTAACTCGGTTTAACGACTACTGTCATAGACAGCAGCCGGGATCAACTGCTTCGTGTGCCTTCCAAAGCACTACTCAAACAGGCGGTCACCCATCCAAAGACTGGCCGCTGCCATCTTTGCTTTACCTACGTTATCGTTTCCGACTCGCAGACGCCGCTGGGCTATGAACGCTTCATTACTTCTGTTATTATTGTTGCAGTGTATCCATCGTTGGAGATGAGTTCGGACGAGGACGAGGACTGGTCGTCGTCGCGGCGGCGGCGGAACTCCAGGAACAGGGTCGACTCTAGGTCTAAGGGAGACAAGTGAGTATTAAACTGTTTCCTAATAGTACATTACTTACCTAGGGCGGTTAAACAAAGAATGTCTCAGATCGCAGGTATTTGACGCCCGAGCCGAAGGCAAGGGCGATAAATATGCGCTCTGAGGCTTTCTTTATTACCGCCCGTGGTGAGTACAACATTTTACGTCTCTATCTGGCCAGGAAGTGGGGTTTTACGCACGCATAACGTGCGGTAATTCCTACTTTGTGGCCAGGTATGACGTAAAAAAAATTACTAACTGTTGAGTTTGTTTCGGCGTTTATTCTTTTTCAGAAACGTTCGTAGGTTTTTGACTTGTAAAAGTGCTATTGCAGCCTACTTGTAGAATAATAGTAGATTGTACAACAAGCGCATAAAACGAGCCATTTAACAGTGGCTCGGGTGGATAGTTAGTCGAGGGGTTAAATGGCTAATTTATGCCCGAGTTATACCTACTACACACACTGCTTTTCACTTTGATTGCGAGAAAATAACAAATAATTGCAAAATAAAATTAAATAATAGCTCATTGCCGTCCGTTACTTAACTTTTTTAAGTTTTTATGTTTAATTTTCGACACGTGATATTAGACTTAGGTAATTCATATTGCCAAGCCATTTAATGGTTCAATACATTTTAAAATAATAATTGACTCCTATTTTATCCGGTTTTATAAATTTAGTAATGGAAAACACGGATGTGAAATTTATTAAAGCAAATCAAATCAAACGACATGTTTATTCTACGAAGTTTTATTGTGTGTGTGGCTGTTAGGCCCGGTTGTATTAGTCTTTTAAACAATTTTACTTTGTGCACTAGAGCAAAAAGTGGCATTTTGTGCTACATCCAGCACAAAGGCGAACTTTGCGAGCATGAGAAGGGAAAAATTAATTTATTTACGAAACCATTTGGTCTTATATTTAAACATATTTTCCAATTTTTAATATAACTTGTAACTTTGTAAACATTTATGAAACTATATGTCTATTATAGCATTACTCACATAGCCATAGCTAAGTTACTTATGTGTTTTTAAGACTGTTTGTTTCTCAATAAAAAAAAAAAAAAAAAAAAAACCAATGCTGCGTAACCAGTTAGGTGTGAATAATATTTTTTCTTGTTACGAAACTTGCTAGTTACGTACAAAGAATTCTTCTTCCATGTTGGAAACCTGTTACAATTGCAAAAAGCTAGGTAGGTTAGGTTCGTTTCGTAGCTTCAGCCCGAAGGGCTAACAGACCAGAAAAAGGAGCGGGGGCGGAGCGGGGCTCCGTCGAAACCGTCCATAGGGGCTGTCCATATATTACGTCATTTCAAAATCTGACCATTGGATGACGGCAGTCATTTTCTTAGGCGGGGAGGGTTCATTCAAATAATTAACAGGATGATGACAGGGGAAGGGGTCAAAAATCTTCAAAATACGATGACGTAATTTATTTTTTTATTTGTCTCAGGCAACAAGGCCCATAATAAACCGCATAATAATGGCCCGTAATATATGGACAAGCCCATATACGAAAATAATGTCGTAACTGGTGTCGTAGAAAAAAAAATAACTTCGTACGTAACTAGTTTCGTAACAAGAAAAATAATTATTCGCACTTAACTGGTTATACGTAGCTTTGGTTTCGTAAGCGGCCGAAGGGGAATTGGATGTAGAAGTAAAGGGGCAAAGTTGCCAGTAAAATTTTAGTAGGAAAGTGAACTTTCAAATGGGCAAAGTTGCCATTTTTTGGCAAAGTTGCAAAAAAATGATGGGGTTATATATAACTAAGTGCATTTGAGTCTAAATTTTGATACAAGTTTTATATAAATATTAATGTACAATTTTCGTATGTACGGTCAGCAGTAGAAGTTGCTAAGCGGTCCTAGTGCTCAAAATGATCTACACACGAACTTTAATGTCAAGGGAATAAGGATCTGTGTAGGTACGTCATTTTGAGCGTGTTATTTTGCGTAGCTACTTCTGATGCTGACTGTACCAATTTTACCAAAACCGATATGAACATTTTACGGGACTATCAAGCTGCACTGATTATAGAGAGAGACGATATAGTTGTGTAGTCGAATTACAAAAACAACTTTATTTAGGAGGCATTGAGGTACACACATTTTTTAAATTATTTGCTGAAGAGACAACTTCTCTGAAAGTCACACAAATTATATCAGCCAGAAATATTCAGGAACATGCCGTTTATTAAATACTTTCAACTTTTTTTTGAACATGATAGGTCCAAAGGTTTTCGAGTTATAGCTGAAAAACTTCCTTTCCTAAACAAAATGATGTAAGTGCCGTGCGTTTCCTATGAAGATACGATATTTTGTTACGGAACCCGTCTTTGTGCGTGGTTCGTCAAGCTATTGCCGTCAAGCCTTTTCTTTTTTTTTATTGAGAAACGAACAGTCTTAAAAAACGTCGTTTTGCGTCTCGCGCGGAGCCGTTCCCACGGCGCGTGTCGGCATGTACCGGCCTGTCGTTACCGCCACTATCGCCAGTAGTATAATGTTCGCGCACGCGCCGTCGCTGGTGAAATGAATGAGTTTAGAACGGACACAGGCGCGCCCTTAGAGGCCGCGACAGGCGCCGCTGCGCCGCGCCTTTCAACTTACCGACTCCCGATGGATAGGACGGGCGCCGACAGGCTACTGCAGGCATCATCTAATGCGACGGTTCCCACGGCCCGTCGGTCTGGCCTGGCGCGGCAGGGCCTGTGAGAATTCGGGCTGTGGGTACTTACGATTGTCCCCAAATATTTAATTTATTTATTTAATGTGCGGTGGCTCTTTTAGTTGATTGACCTGTGTATGACGCTTGATTCTCGAAACTATACACGTACCGTTTGTCCAGGGACGAGTCGTGGTCCCCGCGCGCGCGCCTCGGGCGGCTCGTGCCGCGCCTGCGCGGGCCCGCGCGCGCCGGCGTGCGCCGCGAGTGCGTGCGCGCCGCGCTGCACGCCGCCGCGCACCAGCCGCCCGCGCAGCCCAGGAAGGAACAGGTACGTACACACACAGTGTCCAGGGACGACGGGTCGTGGTCCCCTCGGGCTGCTCGTGCCGCGCCTGCGCGGGCCCGTGCGCGCCCGACAAAGCCCGTTCATTTGGAAAGCGTGCATGGGGATATAGATCCAACACGTAGATGCCCTTTGGAGACGAAGTTTAGTGTCATGTAGCACCCATTCAGGGGGAAGCGGGGCATTTAGATACAATGGGCACATTCGTACACCTACATTATTTTCTTACCCATAAACTTTAATTCACCAGCGGCAACACTAAAACATGGCTTGGTATGTGGGAAACAAAAGAATTGAACAAATCCCATTTTTTGTAAAATTCTATATATCTCATACAATTAGTATATTCTAATTTAAAAAATGATAAATTTGTACACCGTAGTAGTTATGTTATTAAGTAAGCACAAAAAAGTACTTGTTTTAGTTAATTAGGTGAGCAAAAATCAATGTCAAAAAAATGTGTATCAATCTGCCCCGCTTTCCCCTACATCGGTAGATACCCGTGAACCGGTCCCAACAGGCGTTCGAGCTAAATTGTGGGGGAAATTAAATAGAGAATTGGGTCTATGGTGAGGAGATTTGGGTGGGCAATAAAATAGGGCTATTGAAAAGAGGTCCGGACACGTGCCATATCATTATTATTATTATTTATTTGCAATCATAATTACACAGTTATACAGTATAATGCACGAACCTTTAGGGGTGCTGCTGCAATAATTTAAAAATGACACGGCACAGATATTTATCATGTCGTAATACAAAGAAAATAAATTAGTGAAAACTACATTATCAAATAATAGCTTACATTTACAATTAATAGCATGAAACATACAATAAGATTAAATGTATAATTAACAACAAGTTCTGTACTTTTAAGTTTTGAAATATGCCCTTAATATTATACTCGTAATAACAACCACAGTAAAAAAAATAAGATTTTTTGAAGATGTGTGTATAATTACTCACTTGGTAACATATTGTATAAGCTTACTGCCTGATAACGTATGGAGTGTTTAGCCACTTGCAATTTTGTACAAAAACCGTAACCAAGACTTTAACGAGATAAACATACTATGCCCCCCAAAAGGTCTAAAATTAGGATAACATATTTTTTTTACAGAACGCAAAGAGGGCGGTACTAGCCACAAAAAGCAGACGGCCGCCCCCGCCCGTTCATAATACGCCAAATAACAAGAGTAAGTACGATAAAATAGAAATAGCAATATTTATTCGGCAAAAACAATACACAGGATACAAGTCATTGGGTCCCGAGCTAGGATTCCCCGTGTTACGGGACCCAGTAGAACAGCAAGCATGCGATATTAAATAACATGTCTTCGTACAGGGTAAACAAACAAGTATACAATAGATGTTTACAATAATTTTGGTTCTGTCAGTGTAATGTGTGAGCGTGAGTGTGTGTGTGTGTGAGAGTGCGTGTGTGAGCATGAGTATTTTGAAGTGAAGGTATACACAAGTAAATTAAGTGAATTAAATAAGTAAATAGAAGGATATAAAATATTTTTCTGTGCTTTGCCAACTTTGCCACGGATGCAAATTACGTATCCGAGGTTTGGCACACTTATATAAACGATTAACCCTTCTTAAGCAATAAAAAAATGGAATTCCTGCTTCGTCATGACAAAAACAACTAAGAAGGGCACCATAAATGTGTATACATATGATACATTACCAAGAACAGAGTATATTGGTTGTTTCAATTGTATTATCTGTAACAAGTATCTCACTAAGAGCGCACTATTTCGACTAGAAATAACCCTTAAATTACCTAGCTATTATTAGGGTAATTCATAGCTCTTATTGAAACAACCATTAGTAGCATGCGATCAATTTATTTGTTTTTTTTTAAGATTCAAGACTGAAAAAGGGTATGAAGACAGCCAAGCAGCGCCTTGGGAAGATCCTCAAGATTCACAAAATGATATATTAGCGTAGTTCTAGACACGTGCGTCGGCGATAGGTATGCTGCACAAATATATTACGGTTACCACACTAATTGCACATTTTTTGATATTTATTTGGTGAATGTTTAATTTGGTGGCAACTTTGCCCGTGATTGTTTGGATTATACGCTTTGCTTAGTTTGGGACTAGATCGATGTGTGTAAGATTGTCCCCAACTATTATTTATTTATTGGCTAGCTCAGTAGGTCACTTACAAAATTATGTATTTATGTTGGTCCGTAAGTCCGTCGCTTGCGCTAGCGTACATCCAAGGGGGTAACTTAGTACAACAATTAGTATAATTCGCATCTAAATACAATATGTTAATAACTTGTTTAATTAAGTCCCAGTAAATAAAGAATTTCGGACTAGCGCTCTAATAAAATGTAACGCGTATGAGAGATTTTTTATAACTGGGCAAAGTTGGGACGCATTGGGCAATGTTATAGGCCACAAACGTTCTATACGTAACATTTTTTTATACATTTTATGCAAGTTTTTATTATATCGTTTTGGAAATGAATGTTTTTTTTTATATAAAAATACGTTTATAACGTATAGCTGGTCGGGATACTGCAAAAAAAGCATAATATGAAGTATTCATATGGGGTAAATTTTAGTAGACAAAATTTATAATTATTATTTCGACAGTGAATTGACCGAATTCGTAATTAATCAAATGCGTTTTCTTTGTTAATTATGTATCAGTTATACGTACCTAATTAATAATTTATTAATTCTATTTTCGTGCAAACCTAGAATAGTTTATCATTGACCGTATTTTGCAATATAGTATATTTGTGCAATGTACCTCTTGACGGACATTTAGATGTATATTTTGTATAATTGTATGCGCACGGACCAATATGTGTTGTGGGTGTGTGGGCTTTCTGTCTGTCTGTATATGTGATACCACACTGTTTGTCAACTTTCTTATATTTTTGAGACATTTCTAGTAGTTATCCTCAAGTTGTGGTAACTGGTGTCAATTGTTTTTCGTGTCGCTTTTGTAATAAAATACATTATTTAAAAAGAATAAACAAGAACAAAAAATCGGCTAGTTGCGAGTCGGACTCGCGCACGAAGGGTTCCGTACCATTATCTATAAAACGGCAAAAAAAAAACACGTTTGTTGTATGGGAGCCCTCTCAAATATTTATTTTATTTTGTTTTTTTGCATTTGTTGTTATAGCGGCAACAGAAATACATCATCTGTGAAAATTTCAACTGTCTGACTATCACGGTTCATGAGATACGGCCTGGCGACAGACGGACAGCGGAGTCTTAGTAATTGTGTCCCATTTTACCCTTTGGGTACGGAAACCTAAAAAGTGGAATCAATTGAACCTTGTGAAAAACTTGTTTTGATCGATTGGAATTGTTATCAAACCTGCCTTATTAGATAGATTTATTGCCAGCTTAGAAAACGGTAAATGCCCGCTAACAGTTAAAAATTTACAAAATAAAACCAAGTATAGGTGGACCCATAATTAGGGTTCCGTAGCCAAATGGCAAAAAACGCAACCCTTATGGATTCTTCATGTCTGTCTGTCCGTCCGTATGTCACAGCCACTTTTTTCCTAAACTATAAGAGCTATACTGTTGAAACTTGGTAAGTAGATGTATTCTGTGAACCGCATTAAGATTTGCACACAAAAATAGAAAAAAAATAACAATAAATTTTGGGGGTTCCCCATACTTAAAACAGAAACTCAATTTTTTTTTCATCAAACCCATACGTGTTTGGTTACCCATACAAATATGGATAGATCTTCAAAAACGATATTGAGGTTTCTAATATATATTTTTCTAAACTGAATAGTTTGCGCGAGAGACACTTCCAAAGTGGTAAAATGTGTGTGTGTGTGCCCCCCTGTAACTTCTAAAATAAGAGAATGATAAAACAAAAAAAAAATATGATGTACATTACCATGCAAACTTCCACCTAAAATTGGTTTGAACGAGATCTAGTAAGTAAGGTAGTTTTTTTAACCCTTAATTTGGCAGAAAAATTTTTTTTTGAAAATATATTTTTTATTAAATAATATTTATTCTTTTAGTCATAAAGATGCCCCAAAAAATATAACAAAAAATATCCACTGAAAGATTTCCTGAAAATCGTATGTGCAGTATATTTGACAAAACCCAATGCTCTACAAACTAAACTCAAATGAAAGTGTCCATTATACTTTACAAATTGCTTATAAGGATAAAAGATGAAATAAAAAATACGCATATTTTTACGTATTTATTTAAAATAACGACACATAATCAGCAAGGAACTCGGGAAAAGGAATACCAAATGAATAAAAGTTTATTAAAAAGGTTCAGTTTTTGTGAAAGCTGTAAAAACAGTTACGCTTTCGTACGAAACACAATCGCACGTTACATTTAATGCAGTGTACATCAGTTCTTCCGTTTTTACAGTAGGAACACCGGCCGTATGTGTCCATGAAGTTCGGTAAATGGTCTAAACCATCGAATTTCACGTCATCAACAGGAAGGATGCGGTTTGGTTTCCGAATTACATCCGACGCAGTTTTCACTGAAACTGATGTTTGCTTGTCCGCTTTGAGCAACCCTTGAAAAATCTGTAGACGAAATTTCTTCAAAGCTATTTGTTTCTTTATTCCTTTTCTAGTGCTATCTCTTCTATACAATAGCCATGCGTTGTTGACACATATGTCAATAACCTGCGAAAATATTGACAGATACCACCTTCTTGATTTAATTTCAGTGCGGTACAGAGCGACTAACATATCTGCCAGGTCTACTCCGCCCATGTGTGCATTGTAATGTTTCACAATGTTTGGATACTGCACATTAATTCTCTGTTTTTATATTTTGCAATACCTCTTCACGGTGGACACAGGGTAAGCATCAGAGTAACTGCTTGCCAAAACAACGCATTTATTGTCGTTCCATTTTACTATTGCCACTTTCTTTTCATTGCACGTTGTTTGGCTAAAAGCACCTCTACCTTGAGCCTTTAACTGTTTGTCTGTCTTTTAATGTGTTTGTGAGTCCCGCAATCTATTCGACCGCATCGTCCCAAGGCTAAAAATACCATGTGTCTCCCTGAGATGGTATATTAACTCCAAAGAGGAAAAGAAGTTATCGAAATATACGACGCATGGTTTCTTCTTTATGGTTTTGCACAGTCGTAACACTGCTTTAGCACCCCAACCTAATGCTGCTTGCTCCTCGGTGAAACCGCAGTCTTCAAATTCGTCTTGACCCGCATAAAGAAAAAAGTCGTATATAAAACCTGATGCTCCAGCTCTAACGATGTTTTTAAACCCCCACTTTCTGGGTTTTCTCGGGTTGTACTGTCGTTTTTTCCCCGCTTTGGTGCCTTTGTAAGGTATTGTCATCTCATCTATGCTGAACCGCTTTTCTTCCTCAACAGCAAGACAATTTTGACGTAATTGATCTACCAAAGAGCTAACTTTAAAGAACGGGTCATTGTTATCCTCGTCGTTATCCACAAAATGAATGTAACGCCTTATTAGTTGGTATCGTTTGAGAGTCATAATATCAGCTATTGCCGGATACCTTGTTTCGGTGTGCCAATAATCAAGGTAAGATGGCATGCTTACTACTCCCATCATAATCTTGATAGCCAAGAAATTTTTCAGTTCTTCGACTGTTAAATTTATCGATCTGCCTTTTTTTTGCACAGAGTACAAGTTCGTATTGTGGCATATTTGTTCAAACATTTCTAGTGAAAAAAAATCTAGGAAGTAGCTTAGAGCAGTTTTGTTGCCTTCAGGAAGGGGACTTTCGAAATGATCATCGCCTAATTCTGCACGATATTGAAATTGTCTATTAGTCCATTTAAAGTTGACATTCATTTTTTTCTTTTTGGCTACACGTTTTGGTGCTGCATTCTGCTGTTTTGTACGCTTGGATCGGGTATTGGGTGGAACATTGAACGCATCTGCTGACGCAGTAGGACGAGAGCGACGAGACCTTTGAGGAATTGAAATTACAGGGCTAGCTGTCTCCACTTGGTCCAATATAAATGAGGTAGTCAACGATGGTGGGTTTTGAATTGGTGACACGGAAGGAAGGTAAGATACTGACGGTGGTGGCAAAGAGTTTAGACTTTCAGTATCGGAAATTGGCTCTTGCGGAACTTGTGGAAGTGAACCCGCTGTATCAGAGTCTTTGGCAAAACTATCAGATAAGTCTCCTTCTTTGTCGAGTTGTTCGAATGGTGAACTAATGTTCAACCTCTCTAACGACGAAGCAATGGACGGAGCACTCGATGAGGATGGTGGATCGTCTCTTTCGGCAACAATTATTTCTGGACTTTCGTCATCAGAGTCCGATGACCCGCTTACTTCAGACTCTGCATTTTGACTCGGCACTAAAGCTAATATTCGTTTAGACCGCAAGCCCTAAAAAAACAATTAAAAAAATGCAGCTTAAGGCAGCCCCATACAAAAGCATAAAAAAGTATTTTCAAGATTATAGAAAAAGAAGAGAAAAGTGGAATGTTAGTACGTGCTATTGGTGAAAAAATTGACATTCTCATTCATCAATCAAGGCAAATTAATATGGCAACCCAACGAATACACGTAAAATATTGTTTCCACACCATAGCAATTTGTCAAGAATCCTTGACTGAACAAACATGATCTAAATCTCACACCATACAATTTTGGTAAAAATGCTGTACTAATTATTCGGACACCAACATGCCGTACATAAAGTTTTGTCCAAAATACTGTACACGCGTGTTTACGTACTTATTACGCTGCAAATATTTTACTTGACGCGTAGTTATTAATTGTAGAATATTAGTTTGGATATCTCAGCATAAAATTATGCAACAGCTATTGAATTTTCACACAAAAACCTGAAATAACACAATAAATACCTGAACAAAACGCAGCGTCGACCGATTGCTCGCCATTTTGGTTCACAACTGACAGGTGTCAGTGTTGCCAGCACAGTAAATATTTTTTCCCAGATTCGTAATTATAAAATGAATAAAATAAGACTAGAAATATATGAAAGTATGTAGTAAAATATTGTCCTACATTTTTTCAAAGTAAGTGTACAGTATTTTTTACTCTGCCAAATTAAGGGTTATTACGTCATAAATCGTAAACCGCAATTTATTTTACGAAACCCTTCATGGGCGAGTCCGACTCGCACATGGCCGCTTTTTTTTCTATTTCAATAAATTGGCCCCATTTCACGAAGCTAAAAATGGGGAATGGATGAAAATTTTAGAAATGCCTGATTATTTTTTTGGTGATAGGAATAACCTTCCTTAGCACCAGAAAAAAGTTGCAGACTTGTCAGCTGCGTCAATTATTTTTGAAAAATATAAACAGTTTCCTCACTTACGTTTTGTGGTTAGGACGGCGAATGAGACACTTTCCTTGATCAGTCTCGTATTACAAAAAATATTTTAAATATCTGACCCTGGCAATGACCAATATAGCTGCTGCAGCTGTCAATATCATTTCCAGTGTCAGTTTACCACGGATTTTTATGTAATATGTGACGGATCAAGGAAATTGTCTCAATCGCCGTCCTAACCACAAAACGTAAGTGAGGAAACTGTTTATATTTTTCAAAAATAATTGGCACATCTGAAAAGTCTGCAATTTTTTTCTGGTGCTAATGAAGGTTATTCCTATCAACAAAAAAAATCAAGCGTTTCTAAAATTTTCATCCATTCCCCATTGCAATTTTACAATTCTAAAACCACTGGTCAAATGACCATTCGTTATTGGGGCCCTGGTGTTGCCATTTTAGACTTAGAATTGCAAATGGGCCACAGCTTGTCACTAGTGGTAAAAACTTGGAGGTAACTATAGAAATATCCCATATTTTTAAGCATATTTTGACTTCTTAATACTTAATTGCAACTTTTTGTTAATGGTCGTTCCATATAGTATTACAGTGTGGAAGTTTGTTATAGTTTGCGATTTCGGTACTGTTTACGGGAAAATGGACCTTGAAAGCGGGTCTTTACGTATGTTTTTCGCTGGCTGATTATAAAAATTATGTTGATTAATAAATTAGTGTAATTATATCTTATTCTTTTTGCTACCTGTCGGTAGCATGATCGTGTTTACGTATGACATATAGCATTGGTCTCTATTGCACTTACGTACTTATACACGGTGATTTTTAATTCGCAACTAGTAGTCGAAAAATGTGATCCAAAACAGATTTCAATGGATGATGTATCATGCAATAGGGGTGTAGACTCAAAATTTATTATTACTTCAAAAGAAAGAAGGCAAAAAAATATGCCTAATGATGAAAATCCCATTCAAATATCTCAAAATATTACGAAGCTGCAACCGTTTAGAGAGAGAAAACGCTCCAGGATCGTGACGTCACGATCATCTAGCGTCATAGTAAATGACAATGGTTTCATATGAAGGTGCGTTTTGCGGAAAAGGGACAGAACATACCCCTTCTTAAAACTTTGGACGCTTATAACTTTGTGATTATTTAACCTCTTGCGTTGCTTTTTTCTCCATTTGACTACATTTTTACTTTTTCGAGAAAATGCAACATTGTTGATTATTTCATATATTGTCTACACCCCTATTACATCACTGTTTAGTTCATTAAATTTAATGAACTAATATCCACTGGTTTATGGTCACCCTACATTTGTTGAAGTTAAATAGATACGTCAAATTTAGTTAAGTCAATAAACTATAACATCTACTTGTCTTGCATGTGCCAGTTGACAGTTTATTACTCAATATAGATAAATTATCGAGAACATGGAATTGCATTTGTAGTGGTTGTACCGTTTGCAACAAAAGGAGAATAATTTTCTCTTAATTTTTCTTCACAATTTGACACTGACATTATTTTGGTATTTACTTCTTCAATATATAACAAACCTCTTTTTATGCTGATAGTACGAGAAAATAGAAAATTCAAATATAGAATGCCTGTAAAAATACAATACTACATATGCAATGGGGAATGGATGAAAATTTTAGAAGTGCCTGATTTTTTTTTGTGTTAGGAATAACCTTCCTGAACACCAGAAAAAAATTGCAGACTTTTCAGGTGCGTCAATTATTTTTGAAAAATATAAACAGTTTCCTCACTTACGTTATGGGTTTAGGACGGCGAATGAGACATTTTCCTAAATTCGTCTCATATTACAAAAAATATCTTAAAAATCCGTGGTAAACTGACACTGGCAATGATATTGACAGCTGCAGCAGCTATATTTGTCATTGCCAAGGTCAAATATTCAAAACATTTTTTGTGATATGAGACGAATCAAGGAAAATGTCTCATTCGCCGTCCTAAACCCATAACGTAAGTGAGGAAACTGTTTATATTTTTCAAAAATAATTGACGCACCTGAAAAGTCTGCAATTTTTTTCTGACCTTAAGGAAGGTTATTCCTAACACCAAAAAAAAATCAGGCACTTCTAAAATTTTCATCCATTCCCCATTCCATGCTCTCGTTAATTTATCTATAATTGACAACATTTCTAACTATGTAATGATGCCTAATTCGAAAACCATTTGGGTAATTATGTTACCTGAACGTAATAAAGTAGTTTTCAGATTAAAAAAATCATCACTCATTATTAAGAAAATCGCGAAATTGTATAAATGTGGTTTAAGTCGTGTGTGACGTCAATACTACGACTGTCATATATGAAAGGTGTTCAAGCTGCCATACAGAGCCGTAACGTTGACGTCATCATTTAGTTACGACCTTCTGGAATTCGCTACTTTTCAATTTGATATTTCTGAATGAAAATTACAATTTAGGGAGAAATAAAAAAACACGTGCCACTTAAAAAAACATTTTCTAGCGAAATAAATCATAAAATGGCCCACATGAAAAAATTAAGGGTTTTTATGTTGGTTTATGAAACGAATTTTTCAATTAGGTTTTAGTTTCATAAGTCAAAGTATTGTTAGGGTGACAATGATTTTTAATTAAAAGGTTTTCTAATTAAGTTTATTCTTGGCCGAGATGGGACTATCTGATAGTTTAGACTGTAGAATGTGTGGTGAGGAGGATGAGACTATGGAACACTTATTGTGTGAATGTCATGCCCTTGCCAGACAAAGAATGAACTACTTTGGTAACGGTTACCCGCAACCAAAGGAATTCAAGGTGCTCCCGACGAACTGCATCATCCGCTTTGTGGAAATGATGGAGCAAGCCTGGGAGCAGGTATAAAGGAGAGGGCAAATGCACAAAAGATCCCACTGGGTCGAAGTGCATCCGAAAGGGCCCTCACCTAGATAAGATAAGATAAGATAAAATAACGTTGTTTTGGCTAACTACCTACATGTTAATCGTGTTAGGCATCGATTAATGAATGAGAAAAATTGGTTTCTGATCCCGAATTAAAAATCGCCGCGTATACGTCATAGTGAAGGACGTATATTTTACGTCCGACATAAATGCTATCATGCTAGCTGCGCAGTTATCTATAAAAGTGTTCAGATTTCAAGATATTGAAATGTTACTTTTCACACTTTGATCATTAGTGCAACCAGAATTTATAACAATAAAAACGATAAAAATTACATAAAAACTATAAAAAAAATCATATCGACATAATAAACATGGAAATTTTATACGAATTCTAGTAAATAAAATAAATTCTATTGTATTTAGATCTGATTTGTTTTGTGATTCGCTTTTTTTACTTATAAATGTGTTAATTCTAAATTATAAATTGTTATTTTAACCTGACAGACTTGAACATACCTTATTTCATCATCATTAATTTGGTCTTATCCATTTACTTGGTCGCCATCTTTATCTGTCACGTCATCTCGTCATTCACTTCCAACATACGTACGAGTATATCGTGCGTCGGCGTAAACGGGCATTTAAAAAAAATCGTGTACCTAGGTGCCCAATTAGCGTGAGTCGTTAATAGTACATTACTTACCTAGGGTGGTTAAACAAAGAATGTCTCAGATCGCAGGTATTTGACGAATATGTGCTCTGAGGCTTTCTTTATTACCGCCCGTGGTAAGTACAACATTTTACGTCTCTATCTGGCCAGGAAGCGGGGTTTTCCGCACGCATAGCGTGCGGTAATTCCTACTTTATGGCCAGGTATGAGGTAATAGTACATTATGATACAAGTGTGCTATGTTGGTCATTACACTCGAGTCGGTTTTTAAGCCTGAGCCGAAGGCGAAGGCTTAATGGAGACGAGAAGTGTAATGACCAATGCTCACGTGTTTCATACGACGTTTTTCAACACATTTGCGAGGAAAAAAAAAAATGAAAATGTTAAAAGATATGTAATGAAAAGGCACTAGTGCGATAATGTAATGTAAAAGTCACGGCATGGGTAATATTCTGCATTATTTTGCTAATATTTAAAAAGATATGTAACGAAAAGGCACTAGTGCGATAATGTAATGTAAAAGGCACGGCATGGGTAATATTCTGCATTATCAGTGTAAATACGCTGTAATAAGACCTACTTCACGAGCAGGTGTGTTGAAAAAATAATTAACTCAGTGTCAGTTTTGTGACGAAAATTAAGCATTCAAATTGTGTGAAAATTAACTTGATTCACATTTAAATAACGTGTTAACAACTCACGCTTATTGAAAGGAAGAAAGAAAGAAAATACTATGCTGAGTATACTATGTTGAATTGGGTAGGTACATTTTTTTTAATGCCCGAATATTCCAAAGTGGGCCCCAATTCAGCGGATGGGGGCCCCTTCTTCATTGTTAGGTAGGTTCTAGGCCGAACTTGTCTCTTATTACCCTCCACATTCATATCAAATGCTCTAAATACGGACCCGACTGCCTCAGAAGGAGGGTTATGTTTTTCGAGCGTATATAAGATTGCAGGTTCGTGTCATGTCTCGGTCGCCAGATGAGAAGAATGCGGAGAATTTAACACTTGGAGACTCTAATAGTACATTACTTACCTAGGGCGGTTAAACAAAGAATGTCTCAGATCGCAGGTATTTGACGCCCGAGCCGAAGGCAAGGGCGATAAATATGCGCTCTGAGGCTTTCTTTATTACCGCCCGTGGTGAGTACAAAATTTTACGTCTCTATCTGGCCAGGAAGTGGGGTTTTCCGCACGCATAGCGTGCGGTAATTCCTACTTTATGGCCAGGTATGACGTAAAATAATTTTCATCACACTTGCTCATAAATGGTGTTATTCCTGGCCTGTATACAGAAGGACAATGGCCTAAATTGTCCCCGCGGGAAATAATGACACATGGGAGTTATGAGCTTGTGTGTGATCTGATTGGTTAAGCAAATCTGGACGGCCGCTAGGGACAAGAATTCTGCTCTGTGATTGGTTGAAAATATAATCAAGCAGGCTCTGTGGTTGTTTGAAATATTGAAGCTACGCCCTCCACTCGCACTGATCTGGAAGTGAAGTTGTCAATTTCGTCAACATTTGATTGATGCGCTTGTATAAAACATAGGTTTTCTGTATTTTTTGGTTATTTATTTCCTCGCAAATGTGATTAAAAACATTGTGTATAACACGGGCGTAAGAATATTGCAAACTCGAGTCATCAAATGCCCTCCGCCTTACGACGTCGGGCTCCTGATAGACTCTCGTTTGCAATATTTCTCATACACCCCTTGTTAAACAATGAACTATTGTGGTTCAGGAAGTTGGTTTTTTGGTCTCCAAGTGTTAAATTCTCCGCATTCTTCTCACTCTACTCACAGTCAGGGGTATTAATATACGTACCTACATAAATAAGGACATAAACATCTGTACACGCCTTTATGACATTGACAATAGAGTCCTTTACAGATATTTATGTCCTTATTTATGTACGTATATTAATACCCCTGACTGGATGTAGGTATGTGGACCAGAATAGTAGTTTATGCAATCGTTATATAATGGATGCTTTTTATGTCGAGTACCACGTTTAAACCACGAAGCTTGCTGAGTGGCCTAATTAAGGTATGAGACTTAAAAAGCTAATTATATAACTATTGTATACAATACTTTTTCTACGAGACAACGGAAATAATAATTTATTAAACAAACTTGGTATCTATTGAAAATCGCCCTGCTGAAATGAAGCGCAGCAGCTTAGTAATTTTGCGCGTTGATGTCTTCACAGTTATCTTATACAGCTCCTGGATTCATAAGATGACTGCTGGCGGTTATCTTATGAAACCATACGAGCTCCGTCACCAGCTGGTAGAGCTCCAGGATTAAAAAGTATGTGATCTTAGTTTCGTGTACGAAATCTTAATTCAAAGATTAAAGTCGACGAGTAGAAAATAATCTATTTGACGAGCTACAGTCCAAACGGCTTGATGGGTATTGGCATATGAGGCATCGTTAAATTCCCCATAATCGTGTGAGTGATAGGTTTATAATATATGAAAATGAAGTTGGGTTTTTTTGAAAAATCTTTTGAATCCACTAGTGAAATCCTTATTTACAGATGAATAAATAAGATTAGGACTATAGTATCGTCCGGGTAAAATCGATTAGCAACTCGATCGACACGATCGATGGATTTTGTTTTGTTTTAAAATCGAATGAAACAAAATAGATGCAACTCTGTTTCAATTTAGAATGTTATTATATTGCCGGATTGCAGGAGGATGCCTTTTAATATTCGTAGTAGTTTATGTAACTGTACATAATGAAGGGCATAAAACGAGCGTCAGCGAGTTTCATAATAGGATCACACGAGTGTTTTAATGCCTAATTATGTACAGTTACATACTAGTAGTTTATGTGACTGTACATAATGAAGGGCATTAAGTAAACATGAGCGTGGGTTTATGAAACGAGCCGAAGGCTTGCCTACTTTCCGCACTTATATCACAAATAACTATTGCACGGCTAGAGGTTAGAAAAAAAATATGAATTGGAAAATTATATGTTTTTCGCATTGCAATCTCTAGAAAGATTATGAAATAGATAAAGTGCAATTGGTGACATAGACTATCAAATCTGTCAGGTTATGGGTCAGCATCCACCACACACATGTGCTAAGCCTTTCCATACAATTATCAAATATGAAAACATAGCTTAGCACATCACCGGTGGATTCTCACCCTAAAAATGTTATAAATTAAATAAGGTTCCGACAGCTGTCTTTTCGTCTGTAAATCCCACATGCATACATTTTATAATAGTTATAATATACTATATTATTGGATGATACAAGAGATATATTTAAAATCATGGAATCAAAACTATATGAGTCATATTACGTTTTCAACTGCGTTAAGTGATCAGATATTTTTGCAGACTACATTTATAAGTGAAAAACTACTTGACTCCTCTCATAGTCTTTTGACTTCCAAGTGCGGATCCGTATAATGTTGGGGCCAATAATGTGCGTCCATTATGTCTCTTTTTACCCCATGCATAAATGTGTTGATAAGTATACCTACTTGTGAGAAAAAAACAGAAGACCCGAATACAGTAAATTTTCTTTCAGCTTTATGCCGAGCCGAGCAATTTTGTTACGCGATTGTCAAGTCTGACGTCTTCGTGAAGAAAACATTTTTTGACGAGCATTTACTACAGAGTTCGTTTTAATGATCGTGAAAATGTTCGTACGTGATGGTTGGCTCTATACTTGGAAATGGAATAAGCCTATTATCATCATCATCATATTAGCCGAAAGACGTCCACTGCTGGACATAGGCTTCCCCCAAAGAGTGCCAAAATGACCGGTCCTGCGCCACCCGCATCCAGCGGACTCCCGCGTTGGGGCGGAAAGGTTCTCGAGTGGCGACCACGTACCGGAAGGCGAGGCGTGGGTAGGCCCCCCACAAGGTGGACTGATGACCTGGTAAGCCTATTAGGTCACACATTATACGGACCCTCAAGTGCAATATTTTCAAAAACGTAGCGATAGTAAACCTTATGTGTACCAGTATAAGAACGTTGCATATATTATTGAATTGTCGATACATAATAAAGTTGGTTTCCTACCATCGGTATAGTGTATTAAAACTATGTTCATTTAAAAGACATATTTTCACATGAACCCCACCTTGGAATCACTGTATGTAAATAGGGCTAAAATTACGTTTAAAAAAAAAAGATAAATTTATAAAAAATGTAGCTTGTAATAAAGTCAACAATACTTACTTACTGCAGTTTTTCACTATACTTTGCTTTTACAGGGTGTCTCAAAACTACCCTTTTACCCCAAATCCTACCTTCATATTCCCCATCGTCACTTTATTTCATAAAATCATTTTATTTCCACTATTCTAGACTGAATATAATAAGACAGAAAATTACTTGAGAAATCGTCCTACTAGAAAGACGCGAATTCGCGTCAAGATATTTGTTTTAATCATAATGCCGCGGACGCGAAATCGCGTCACGAAGTTTGTCAATCGTAATGCCGCGAACGCTAATGTACTTAATGTTGCCGAATTCGTGTCTTGCAAGCACTGGCGTAGCTAACAAAGGGCTAGGTGCCCCGGGGCCCCCAAAACCTGATTAGCAAGCCTCTTATTGGACTAGCGAAAAATTCTCCCACCTTCGGAAGAAACCTTTTTGGGGCCCCAGTTATTTTTACCCCAGGGGCCTCACGTAGCTACGCGACAGCTTGCAAGGTGTCGGCACTGCGAGGCCAGAGATAAAGAGGGCAAAGTATGTTATCTTCATACAAACGCACCGCGCGCGGTTTGTAGGTATGCGCTCTAGTACTCAAAAAAAATCTCGACCCGTTTCTCGGTGAGCCGCGCGCGGTGCGTTTGTATGAAGATAACATACTTTGCCCTCTTTATTCTATGCTGCGAGGAAAGGAGTGTTGGGTTAAACCTTGTGACCACCTAACTACTTACTCGGAATATGAAGTCCAATGAATTTATCAGTGAAACTTGGTAGTAGGAATATGCCTTGAGAGTCCCCTTAAAATTAACTCCCTAGACATGTTTGCTGCTTGAATGTTGCCATGTTAGTTCTGACTACGTGCGGCGACTCGATTTCGGGCAACAGTTTCAAGGGTCGATCGCTGCGAGAAGCCGTTGTATGTATGTATTATGTATGTAAATACTTTATTGTACACAACAATTGATAAAAATACAGACAAAATAGGTTAAGTTGGTACAAATGCGAACTTAACCTTTGAGCAATTGAGACGAGATCGGGAACTAAAAGATAGACAAACTACAGCCCCCGCGGCTATGAAGTCAATCCTGACACATTGCGCAACTATGAAGTTTCTGAATAATGACGATGTCAACCATAGGAAAATATTACATATAGGCATGAGACCTAGAGGCATGTCACAGGATTGACTTCATAGCCGCGGGGGACTATAACACGTGTACAGAGATGTATTATTGAATGCCTACAATAATAGTAGATTGTTAACCGATGGCTGACAGTCGCCCATTTCCGACGTGAGAGCGCCAATAGTTCGACGCTGAAATGGGTGGCATTCCCCGAGTTACTTTTCATTTCGAATAGGTACGAGGAAACAAAATAGCCTAAAATGCTTAATCATTTTCTAAATCCGTCTTACCTCTCTGAGTCTCTCACGTACTCTGCTCGTCATCGAGGATGTGACACCGAAACGTCCAGAGACCTCAATGAGGTAGGTAGGTACCTAACCTTAAACAAATTTAATTGGATGCGATTTAAGCCCCGTTTGGAAAAAAATGAAAATGCGTCTTTATACGGGTTTCAATGTCTCAATTAATAAGTATTAATTAGTGCATTTATACCATTGTTTAAGAGTTAACTTGTGCGTGTGAAACGACGATTTGTAAAATCTGACTAGGTATAAAGCGGCGATTATTCTGCTTCGGTCGCCTAAAGCCTTGACCTTGACGGTTGATGTCAAACTTATTATGGACAGCCACCGCAGGCCGCGCCAGTGTGAGTCAAGCCTTAGGCCTCTCACAGACTGGCGCGGCCTGGCCGCGTCGGTCAATAGTAAACTTGTCATTAGCTGTCAAATTTACAATCGACCGCCACGGCAGGCCGCTCCAAGTGTGATGCAGGCTTTGCGGTCGCCGAACTTGTTTCAAACTTCGGCTAACGACTGTCATCTTGACATTAGTAGGTAATCTCCGCCTACTGCGGTCTCATACATATTTTGACAGCTGCCGTCGGTCACCGAATGCGGCTGACTACCGAGTCACCGAATGCGGTCATCTCTATAGGTATTACGGTACTGTTGCGGTCGCCGCACGTTGCATGCGCATGCGGTGACCGAATTAATGTAATTGCCTCTTAACTTGTGGTTAAAGTGAAAATTGCAAACACGGAACAAGGAGGAAACCGGACGGTTTCATTACCTATGTAATTGTCTAATTAGGTAATAAATTTCAATATCGTGCGAATCAAAGCAGCCCCGATAAAGGATAATACAATGTTGTTTCGTTCGCGATTGACGAAATCACGGGGATAATTGAAGCAATTTTGCGACAATTACTTTTATACTTTTGACCGTGGGCCTAAGGAAAGTTAACTGGCTACGAAGCTGACGGTCCCGGGTTTAATTCCCGGTAAGGGCATTTATTTGAGTGATCAGCAAGAACTTAATTACATCTAAGCAAATCTAAGTTAACCATTCCGCCCCAACGGCCATCGGTTCTACGTGCAATGTGCCCCGCCCACTGCAACTGAAGTTTAGCGATTCGGAACGTAGGTACCACGTACCGGAAGGCGTGGCGTGGGTTGGCCCCCCACAAGGTGGACTGATGACCTGGTAAAGGTCGTAGGAGTCCACTGGATGCGGGTGGCGTGGGACCAGTCACTTTGGCACTCTTTGGGGGAAGTCTATGTCCAGCAATGGACGTCATTCGGCTGATATGACGATGATGAAGTACTTATGCCTAATGCGTGTCATCTAGTTCGGGGCTACTTAGGTCAATTTGCAAGATTGCCCCTAAATATTTGCATAGGTGTTTAATGTAATAAAACAGGTCATAGATAGGTAGCAACATTTAATATGAGTTATGTTTAACTTATTACTAAATAGTATTAGGTAGGTATATAACGCCAAGATGTTGCTGCTTACAAGAGGCTAGGTCTTGTTCTACGGAATTCCGCACTCATGACGTACATGATATTGCGCGTTCTGTATGCGGCACTTGTTCGTAGCGTGCTGGAAAGGAATACAGTGGCTGGAGCCCCCATGAGAATAAGTATATATTCTCATGCTGGAACAGCGGGCCTACCGCGAAAGGCATTCGAAGTTTTCCCTCTCTGTCATACCTGTGAGTTCGTACGTAAGTGCGACAGAGAGGGGAAACTTCGAATGCCGTTCGCGGTAGGCCCTCAGGTCACGAAAAAGTTGTTAAGGGCGTTAGGTATGTAAAAGGATCCTTTATTACCCGTATGGACCCGTATGTTAGCATGACTCCTGAACGCGCCCCTTATTTGACATTGATTTGAAAACATTTATGAAAAGAAGAGGGTATAGTGAATACTATCTTTTTGTCGTATGGCGGTAGGAAGCGCAGGCGGCGACCGGGCAGTCGGAATAGACCCATCGGACAGGGCGGTTAGAGACATCAGGCTATTTGGATTAAATAATCATTGTAACTATTGGCAGAAATATAAAGCTGTTGGATATCTTCACTGGTTTGTATCATTTCTCTGAGACTCCGGTCACAGTCAGAAGTGGTAAGAACTTTGAAAAAGGTATGTTTTTTAAATCATTATGCAATTATTGTTTATTTTTTAAATGGATGTCTAATATATTACCGCTAACAACATAATTAATTGATCACTTAAGAACCTTACTGCAACGAAATAAGGACCACTACCTTAGTGGTCAGTTTATGATGTTTGTTCCGTGATTCCATCGTTATCGTTTTTCAAGAAATTTTTTCGTTACGCGATGCATCTACGTACTAAATAAAGAACTAGTGTATATTCTATTCAAAGTAAATATGTAGTTTAGATAGTTAATATTTCATTCTTTTTACTGTTTACAAATACCTACTTACTTTCAATTCCATTCAAACACAAATGCACCTAAATGCATATACGTATATAATACTGTGTGCTTTAAAAATATAAGTGTATATATAACTTGATGTCTCGGAAATCGGAATATTGACGTAGGTACTACTAGGATAGGAGTGCAACATATTATGCTACAAGTTACAAGATTAAAATGCGTAACTATGAGCAAATAACTATGTATTTGAGATTACGTTTCCTTTGTTTACGTCTGAGGATATTAAACGACCAAATTGTGTTATCTTTGAATCATCTAGATTTGGTCGCAATGACACTACGTAACAGATGTTATACTTACATAGAAAACAAAAGATCAAAACAATGAGCAAATAGAAGGGTAGGTATACCCCATAAATAGGTATAAAGAAAATGAGACTTTACTCAAATGGTTTTTTTTAGCTATTGAACGTAGCGAGGAAGTGCAGTTTTTCAGATTTCTTAGTATTTTGTTTCCTGTTTATGTTATCTAAGAGCATACGTTTTATATGAATAATTTATACAATTTTTACAATCTTTCTATTAACTTGTTATGTATGTACCTACCTAACTAACTATGTTTGTTCGGGTGGAATCTAAGTCAGTTTTGAGACAGATATTATGGTGCCATCGAGCCGGTCTGATGATGGAGACAGAGGGCGGCCATGGGAATTCGGTGCTTGACCAACGTGACCTCGTTGGGCTCGTTGGAATCGTCTCAATGAGTAGTTGATTACGGTGTACGGAAGGGTATATACAGTTGGCGGTAAAGGCTTGTACCAAAAATGATTTTTTTACAGAAACTTATTAGTACCTATAATCTGCTTGAAGTTTAAATAACTCGACAACTTATTTTAAACATGCTGTCGTGTATTCTTTCTTCGATTCCTAGCTTAAATTAGCTTCCAGTCTGGTCTAACAGCGATATTTCAGTTAGGAACATTGATTTATTTTATTACTTACGAATAATTTCAAATCTTTTATTTTATCTTCCCTTATTTCTTCCTTGTAATAATCATACTTGTTATATTATATCTAACACAAACGAATCGACGGCGTTCGGTTAATGAGCGCGGACTACCTACCTACCGTAGCTGTTCCCGCCGCCCCAGATCGCCCTCGCATCGTAGCGATAGTAGCAACGACTAGTAGTACGAATAGTAAGTCTCACCAGCGTAATCGCCGTTCCTCTAGTAACTAGACGTCGGTGCTATAGAACACCCTCGGATATATAGAGAGTGATAGTAATTACTGCTCTGTAGATCATAATAGGAATCGGCGGCATTATGCAAACTCGGTTGTTTCGTGGTCATCATTCCTCTTTCAGAAGCAGCCGGGAGCGAACTAGTCATCATCGTCATCGGCGTGGGAAACGAAGACGATATCGTTCTCAATCAGGGAGTGGCCAAGAGAATGGTTACCTTAGGGAGTTTGCCAAGGAAACCATTTTGGAGGTGCTCACAATGTTATTCGATCCCACAGTTCGACCCATATCCTCATTCACAGACCGCGAGGATATATCTGGATCGAACGACACATAATTTACTACGCCATACCAAAGTTGGCTGGTAATGCAATAATAGGTTCAGGTCAGGCACCCGCGAACAAATAACCATATATACTTCGTTGTTTTAATTGTGAGGGAGGTGGACATGATGCGGCTCGTTGGTGCACATAACCTCTTAGCGCTGTGCGCTGTGTGCCAATATCTTCCTAAACCTCAATAAGCTGGTGACAAGCCCACGGATAACAAACCTAACAATATATAGAGCGTGCTACAGATATCAAGTACTAAGCAAGCAAATAATAAGTATTTTAAATCAGTTGCTATTAGATAGATATAGATAAACCCTTTATACATCTTCACATCATATACATACCTATTATACATAGTATTAACATGATATGTACAAAATTAACACTTAAAGTTGTAAAGTGACAAAAACTATATATACAAAAGAAAAAAAAAAGCTATTAATAACAGTTGATATTATGAATTATATTGAGGTGTGCAATAAAGAGTATTAATTTGTATTGTATCATGTCGTGGTCCAGTTATATCAATTTCGGTAGCCAATCCACTTTAATTAAAAAAATCTCTAGTAGAAAAGTAGTATTTAGTAACGGTCAGTGTTACTCCTCAAGCCAGAGTTATAGCTAGTGTATATAAGGGTAATAGACGCAGTAGATGCCGACGTCGAGGCATACGTTGTTTCAGACCCTTTAACTTAAGACGGCGGGAGTCCGCGGGATGCGGGTGGCGCAGGGCCGGTTATTGTGGCGCTCTTTGGTGGAGGCCTGTGTCCGGCGGTGGACGCCTTTCGGCTGAAATGATGATGATGATGACTTAAGACTGACATCCTTATTAGACAGACATTAACTGAATTACCGACAGTGGTTCACAATACCAGTAAGGACCTAACAATGTATTGCGATGACACGGACATGGAACTAATAGCCGTTATAAATCCGACAATGTCGACATTGT
Organism: Epinotia brunnichana; assembly: GCA_963854355.1. Lineage (NCBI taxonomy): Eukaryota > Metazoa > Arthropoda > Insecta > Lepidoptera > Tortricidae > Epinotia > Epinotia brunnichana. The sequence goes on along the minus strand of OY977959.1, from coordinate 1,526,575 downwards.
TGGATTCACTGATATCAATGTACATACACAGATAATGAATTTACTGGACCATTGTTTCTCCCGGGAAGTACATGTATGAAGCCCAATAGTGAGTACGTGATATGACAAGGAGGTTAACAATTTCAAAACGACAAGGGAGGTTGTATAGTATTTAGTATGTGATATGTATGTATTGTATGTTGTATGTATGCAATAGTTTTATGTTTTTGTAACCTACTACTTAGCACTTCTATGGGTTAAGCCTGCCAGTATTATATAGTAGGTATGGTCAGCCAAGAAAGTGGTTTACCTAGTTTTGACAAAAGTTTCTGTGAGATCTGATTGTCGCTAAGGTTACTGTCATAATATTATTGCAAGTGGAAATCCACCTTGTTGTTTCATGACATTCAAATGAACCTCGACCACATTTTTGGCCGACTACACCTACCTAATAAGTCCATTACCTAGACCTGTCACTTGACCTGAGCTAAAATAACTCGGGCGGGCTATTAAATTAGAGAGTAAACAGCTCTTTTCAAAAATACACCAGAAATTAGGTAATAATATCATTGCTGAGACCCAGGTAAACATGATACATTTTGGTCCAAAAGCATCGGACGCCTATAAAAATCGAATAAAACTTCAGTAGGCAAGCCACTCGTGAAGAAAGCTTTTACTAATATAAGTGAGAGACGATTGCGGCTAGAATTGAAGGTTATCACCGACTCTAATCCATTGTGGACCACCTTGACAAACAGAGAGGATTAATTACCTTACATTACCTAAGATAGCAAGATGCTGCTGCTAATATGTGCATGCATATATGCATATAAAGAATAAAGTTATACAAGAATACACTTTTACGATCGGGTATAGACCTGGGCTCAACATGCAACACGTGCCTTAAGCCGCAATCCAGCGACAACATCAGACACTTAAGGAGAGGTAGATATTCTCAATACTGCCACCAATGATTGGCTCCATACATTACACATGACAGATCCACGCATCAAGCACAAAAAAAAAAAGAATTCTACCTATAGACGATGTATTTTTAGAATAAGTTTTTTTATATCTTTGGTTAATAAATAAAAATAATAATAAAAAATAATAATTAGATATTACCACTAATTACATTCTCCGTGACTTGGTGATACCAAAGTTTATAGACGCATGGGCTCTAAATTAAAATGGTCGTACCTATTCTGATCGATAGGATACTTAATCACGACGGCAGATTATTTCCAAAATGAACCGCTTCTTCAAGAAATAAGTCAAAGCTTACACTCACAGTGCATACAACAAAGAATTGGCAGGCAAGAAATCGGGTTATTAATTGTAGCTTAATCCCAAAGTAAATGTTATTTTTCACACGGTTCACATAGACCATTTAGATCCCATTATCAACATTAAAAAGGGCAATACTTACCTATACTTGGTGTTATAAGTCATGAGTCATTTATTTACAATATTATAAATATTACATGTCATCATTATGCAAATTCAATTCAATTTATATACTATGAATGTTAACATGTAGGTATTCTTATTTTGGTAACTCATAAAAATCTTTAATGTCATAAAAAGAGTGGGTGAGTGAGAAGTCACGAGTTTAATTTTCTTAAAAAAGTTGAGTTACTAGGTACCTGCGTATTTTACACTTACTGGTAGTTTGTTAAATACTTTTGGTCCCACGTGAGAGATAATTTTACTTGACTTGGTCAGTCGAGTGGTTTGTGTGAGGACCTGGTTCATGGACCCCTGTCTTGTGCGAGTTATATTTTTGCGGGGAAAAGTGTCAATGTTTTCTATGACGGATTGGGCAACGTCATATAATAATATGTACTGCGAGGTCAGGGATTATAAGATGGATTCACCAAGTACCTACATTTTGTCAAGGCAGTAAGAAATGACATTTTGTAATTTTTTTGTAGGCGCAAAATTATTAAGTATACTTATCCGATCAACGCCACAGTTTCACCTCAAAAAAAAAAAAAAAAATAACTTCAAATCATTCGTTGCCTCCATTGGGGCAAAGCACGTTTAAATACCGTTGCCATCCCTCGGGTAAATTGGCAAATTGAGAGGTAAATACAGTACAACAAAGGGGTAAAATGCTATGACTATGACTATGAAACACGTAACGTTTCGAACGAGCGTTGGGACAATCCAACTGTCATTTTCCCATACAAAAATTGACATTTGGATCTACCTGACGCGCGCAACAATGCGTTACATGATCGACCAGCATTACTAAATATTTTGAACTCGCTATCCACTATAAACCATGGGTTGGATGAGATAGACTGGGGTACACACGTTAATACACTGCGGTGTAGTTTAAATAATACAGTCAAGTAGCAAATGGAGCAATGTAATCTTATATTACTGTGTATATACTATTTTGAAAAAAAAAAATGTATTTACCTTGCCGAGATTTTTGCGCTGGTTCTTCTCGTGGTCAGGTTCTCTTTCCGAACCGGTGGTAGTTTATCGACCTTCATCATGGGTGTAAATTGGCGAAGGTATTCTTAAGGGGGCTTTGGGTAAGGAAGAACAGGGATCAGATACGGAAAGGCAAGATATGAGAAAAAAATGTGCAAGAAAGAATAGATAAGGGACAAGCAATAAACTAGGCAATTATATTTCCTCGCTTCATTCTTCATATATAATTTACCAGGAAGTCCTTTTATCCTACAAGGCAGGTCGCACGATGTTCATAGATCTAAAAATCGATACTTCTAATCGAGTTTTGACAGTTTTATCGATTTATACGCACAGCACTATCACACCCTATCGGCGAGCGCTCATTCTTTTTTCGTGCGAGGCAGCGTTCGCACGCGCACAGTGTAACAAATTAAAAATGCCAAAACGCAAACGTGATAGGTCCGAGGAAAGAATAGAAAGATATAAACGAATATTAAAGAAGTTGGAAAAGGAGCAAACGAAGAAACGACGCAGAATTATCGTCGAAACAACATCAGATTCAGGTTAGTTAGTGAACCGTTTCAGTTCTACCCTCATCAAAATAAAATGCCCTAATTAAATGTGGGCCGCGACGACAACAATTTAATACATTTAGGGCTGTTATTATTCTACTCGTAGTATTTACGTTGTGCTCAGCGGTTAACCGGGAGTTAACACAAGAGGCATATCACAACATGACTACGTACAAGATGGTTCTATCTATGCAGAAATTGAGCGTGGTAATGTACCTTGTTCAATTTCAACGTTTCTATATAGATACATAACTTACCTGCCTAGCGGTTAACCGAGAGTTAACACGATGGCCATATTAAATAGTTTGGTACGTACGTACGCATGATGTAATCAGCGTTTAGCACCTGGCGGGTAACCGCGAGTTACCACGAAGGTTATACCTATTCAACTATTCAGTGGGTGTGTAGTTTATATAAATACATACCTTTTCAGACAAATCGTCAGACGATGAGACGAATCAGGATGCGCTCGACAGTGATCCAATAGTAGCTGAATCAAGTTCCGGCCCAGTTCCCGAGAACGTTGATATATCGGCAGCCCCGCCGGATGAACCTAGCGCCGCAGAACCGGATCTGGATCCTGAGTTGCTTTTGGCACTTGGTGAAGAAACGGGCAATACTCCAAAGTACGGGGATAATATTCACAACACTTTATAATAAGTACCTAAAACTAACTATACTTGTATAAAAACTTTGATACGAAACTGAGTCCTGTAACACAGGGTTTCCTAGCTCAGGACGCAGGGTCGTGATTAGCATATTGTGTATCTTTTTTTTGTCCAATAAACTTTTTTCATTTTTTTTTTTTTTCATTTTTCAATTGGGCATCGGTATATCGGCTCTCAGTAAAGCTAATAACCGTACTGCTTACAAGCGAGAACAAGATTGAAGCAATCAAAATTCTAAGTGACGGTTGCCGAATTTTAACCGACTTGCACTATGAAGTTACTCAATCACGAATTAGTGTCATTAATTACGCCTTGGCTAAACCCTTCCTTAATGTGATGCAGGAGAGCGAAAGAGACGAAACTCTCTATGGTGTAAAGCTTTCAGAAAAGATTAAGGCGTCCAAGGTTATAGAAAAACAAGGACTGCAGATAAAAAAAGTACACCAAACCTCAAAAAGCCACGGCTACAGAACAATCAACAAACACACGGCCTCAATACCCGCAGGGCTCTTCGGTAACAAACCCGGGAAACTGGTCCGGGCCCCCTCGCTTTCAGCAGAACAGGGGGACAGGGGGAACTTTCACTAAAGTTATGAAAGAGGTCATTTCATATCTACGTTATCAGGGTTATAAGAACGTGTGCTATTTAGATGACATCTTATGTATTGGAAATACATATACTGATTGCCATAACAATGTAAATGAGACATTAAAACTCCTTGAATGCCTTGGTTTTGTCGTTAACTACGACAAAAGCTCGCTTATTCCAAAACAAATTTGCAAGTTTCTGGGTTTTAATTTTGATTCTGTCAATCAGACAATTTCCTTACCAAGCGACAAACGTCAAAAAATTTTGAACTTAGTTGAAAAATTTGTAATGTTGCCCAGATGTTCTATTAGGGAGTTTGCACATCTAATAGGGGTTTTAGTGTCTGCATGTCCAGCAGTCAGATATGGCTGGATTTATACAAAGATCTTGGAACGACAAAAATACCTGGCTTTACAAAAATACTCAGATTTTGAAAAGCATTTCAAACCTCCGGAAATAGTTCTGGACGACCTAAATTGGTGGAAACATAACGTAACACGTGCTTCTAGTTCATTAGTAACAAATAATTTCGATTTAGAAATCTACTCTGATGCATCACTCACTGGCTGGGGTACTATCTGCAACGGGGAAAGAATGCATGGAGCATGGAAACGCGAAGAACGCAAGTTACATATAAACACTCTAGAACTATTGGCTATTTTTTTAGCGCTGAAGTGCTTCGCAGAAACTAAAAAAGATTGTTCTATTCTGTTACGAGCAGACAATACAACAGCAATAAGCTACATTAATCGTATGGGCGGAATCCAATTTCCCCACCTGAACGAGTTATCCAGGCAGATTTGGCAGTGGTGCGAGAAGCGAGGTATTTGGCTGTTTGCGTCTTACATCAATACCAAAGATAATTATGAAGCAGACGAAGAATCTCGTAAATTTAACCCGGATACTGAGTGTGAACTGGCAGATAGAGCATTTCATTTGATCACAGAACAACTAGGGCAGCCAGATATTGATCTTTTCGCTTCTCGAGCCAATGCCAAATGCAAAAAATTTGTTTCATGGAGGAAGGATCCAGAATCCTCTTTTATAGATGCCTTCACTTTAAATTGGAATAGTTTTTTCTTTTACGCGTTCCCGCCGTTTCCGCTACTCCTCAATTGTCTTCAAAAAATTGAACAAGACAAGGCGTCAGGAATATTAATATTCCCTTTTTGGCCCGGCCAGGCGTGGTACCCGTTATTAAAAACATTGGTAGCATCTGATATTATCTGGCTCCAGCCAAATGAACATCGCGTGTCATGTTGTTACAGAAACCCACTTATCCTGGGTGCAGCAGTGCTCTCAGGCTGTCCTTCGCGGCGCGTGGCGTCCCGGAGACAGCATTAGATTTGATGTTAGCATCTTTATCGCCCAACACAACCAAGCAGTACAATGTTTCGCTGAAATTATGGTGGCAATATTGTGTAGACAAAGATTTTAATATGTTTGATTGCTCTATTTCAAACGTGCTAGGTTTTTTGAGTGAACAGTACAATAAAGGCGCATCATACGGATCAATCAACTCGCACCGCTCGGCGCTGTCCCTTCTGTTGGGTAACCGGGTTGGAGCAGATTATCGAGTAACTCGCTTGCTGAAAGGCGTCTATAAATTAAAACCGAGCCTTCCCAAGTATCGTAGTACTTGGGACCCACAAATCGTGCTCAACTACATATCCAATTGGTATCCCAATAGAGAACTGAGCCGAGAAAATATCACAAAAAAGTTAGTTATTCTTTTAGCCCTTTGTACTGCTCACCGTATGCAAACCTTTTCATTAATCAAAGTTGAAAACATTAGTTTCCATGAAAAGGGCATAAATATTGCAATCAAAGATATTATCAAAACGTCTGCTGCTGGCCGAGAACAACCGACGCTGTTCCTACCGTACTTTCGAGAGAATCCTCGAATCTGTCCAGCAACGACACTCAAGGATTATCTCCAAGTGACGACTTCGGATAGACCAGAAAACGGGTCACACCTCTTGTTGACTGTGAAGCGTCCCTTTAGGGCCGCGACAGCACAGACACTAAGCAGGTGGACAAAACAAGTGATGAAAGCTAGTGGCGTGGACGTGGCGGTGTTCAGCGCGCATAGCGCGCGGCACGCCGCCACGTCCGCCGCCGCCGCCGCCGGCCTCTCCGTCGATGCAATCCGGAAGACTGCCGGCTGGACGAATGCTTCTCAGACATTTGCCAAGTATTACAATCGTCCGATCGTTGATTCTAATAACTTCGCCGAATCAGTGTGTCTAATTACAGAGTGATTTAGCTACAAGTCTAAGCTATACCTACAATAATTTGTATTCTACATTATTGATTTATTTTGCTCTGATCATTGTGAGATAATTAAAAGATATGTTAATTTCATTACAATGTCTTATTGAATCACTATTGATAGTATTTTGCAAAGCTTATCTCTAAACATCTACCTGGTAAATTATATATGAAGAATGAAGCGAGGAAATATAATATATGATCAAACGAACTTCTGGAAGCGAAGTTCGATCAATATTATATGAGTCGCTTCATTCGAATATATAATCACCCTCCCTCCCAAACCCTGAAGATAAAGCTTTGCAAGTAGTAAATCTCTAAAAGATTAATGAGCGCTCGCCGATAGGGTGAGATAGTGCTGTGCGTATAAATCGATAAAACTGTCAAAACTCGATTAGAAGTATCGATTTTTAGATCTATGAACATCGTGCGACCTGCCTTGTAGGATAAAAGGACTACCTGGTAAATTATATATTCGAATGAAGCGACTCATATAATATTGATCGAACTTCGCTTCCAGAAGTTCGTTTGATCATATATTATAACTTAAGTTATGGGTGCGGAGAATATGCGTAAGTATCACCGACGCTAGTGAAATTAGTGACAATACTGACACAGAATCAAAAGATGAATAAATTTTACGATTGCTTTTTAATCCATATTGTATTCCTGATAGTTCAGACATTAAAATCAGCGTTTATGAGGTTTTATTACACTTCACCGTTCTTAGTATTTACTATTTTATTCCGTATTCCACTGCAAAAGTGATTTGTTAGCATAAATTATGATATGACACAATATTTGGTTGATGTAATAATCTGGTATGATTATAATAACAAGTTGTCCATTTCTGTCCTACCAGTTACGGCATAGAGACCGGGTGATCGGGTATTGCCCAGCATATGCAGTCGATTGAAGATGGACAAGACCTTCGGGTGGTCACAATATAATTGAAGATGCATTACTGGCTTTCGGATGGCCAAGGCTTTCGGATGGCCAAATGGAAGACTGAATGGATACTGGCCTGCGGGTGGCCTATGATAAGTGATTTATAAAGGCCTGCGGGTGGCCTGAACGAGAGAAAATAATTAAGTTACGAAATTATTAGATGGTTAATATGACAAATGTGTTAAGTTTAATCTTTATTAAAATGCATGTTCATTTTGACATCCTTTGTATAATGAACATGATTATCGGAATTAATGAATTGAATGAATAGAATTGAATTGAAAATAAATGTTGAATTGGGAACTTGGCAATAGATTTGAACATATTTTATAGGTAACATCGTGTTAACATCATCATTATAGTCTGATTTGAATCAAGTAATCAATGTTGTATAAAGTAAAATACAGAATGAAAACCCTTTAAAATTGTGTAACCGATACCTAAGCTAAGTAAACTTGCATTATGTAGGTATGAGGTCATACCACTGACATTAGAATGGCCGAGTCAATCGGAATGAGGGCATCCCGACTGCAGGATGGCCGACTGTTAGCATGACTCCTGAACGCGCCCCTTATTTGACATTGATTTGAAAACATTTATGAAAAGAAGAGGGTATAGTGAATACTATCTTTTTGTCGTATGGCGGTAGGAAGCGCAGGCGGCGACCGGGCAGTCGGAATAGACCCATCGGACAGGGCGGTTAGAGACATCAGGCTATTTGGATTAAATAATCATTGTAACTATTGGCAGAAATATAAAGCTGTTGGATATCTTCACTGGTTTGTATCATTTCTCTGAGACTCCGGTCACACGTATAACCGGGTGGTACAGATGTATCCTACGTTATATTTACAGGGTCAACTAGGGTAAGAGTCTACAATTGCTTAGGTTGTTCTACTTGACAAAATTTGCTATTGGTGTTGTCAGGAGCACTATTAAGAGTACATACATAACCTACCTGGCTTTTGTCTGCCTGTTTGTGTCTAGTGTACACTCGCGCGAGTCGCGCGCGATGTCATGCTATGCGAACTTAGAACTTAATGCAAATCCAGTTTCTTATTGAAAACAGTGCCACCTTCTTGATAGCTGGCGAACTCTCTGAAGCTCTAGCGATTGCTAGGCTAGGCTGTCAAGGTATTTCAAAATTCGCCGTATTGTCACAAGGCATCAGTAGCCTAGGGGTACAGACGGTGGTATTTGGAGTCGATGATCCGGGGTTCAATCCCTACGACCGACGCACTTTTTGTATGTTTTGTACATTCAAAGAAAAGTTTTAACTACCGCTGAAGAGATGGCGCCTGTATACGCAAGCATTAAATGCCTTCTCAATTTGGTCGAGTTGCCTGTCTATCTCAGTATGTATATTGTAGTCTTTGCGCGACGTAACGGACGTTTCTGGCGTTTCGGCTCCGCGCGCCCACTGGCGCTGCTCAACTTCGTACCGTACCTATTCGAGGCAGCGCCTCCACGTGATTTGTTTGCGAGTAGGTACCTACGTGTGGAAGGCTGATACGAGAGTTACCATTGAATAATGTTGGTAAATTGTTATTTATGGTCTGATCCTGTATAGTAATTTGTTGCATGTCGTGCTTAGTTATACTTATGTCAAACTTTATAATTCTATCATTTTGGCTTTAGCTGTTAAGGTTTTATAAATAAATACATAATAAATTGATCAAATCTTAAGCATTTTAATGTTCTCTTCCTCATCTTCTCTCACTTTCTTGTCTATGAACTTTCCATGATTAAAGTAGTCTTCGATCTCCTGCAACGTTCTATCCTTAGTCTCTGGAAGTATGAAATACATCGCCACCAGACAGAGCCCCATGGCTGCCCCGTATATAGCAAAGGTGCCGTAGACTTTTACACTGACCAGCAACGCAGGGGTAATCTTCAAGACCACCATCATCCAGAGGGCAACAGTTAACCCTGAAATTGCTGAGCCTACTCCTCTGTGAGCAACTGGAAATACCTCTCCAGGTAACGCTAGAGGTACAGGGCTACTGCCCAAGTTAGCTAGTAAGAAGTACAGCATAAACATGGATATGGGCAGCCAAACTCGGTCCTTCGACACGACGTCTATGGCAGTCAGGTAAAGGTATGTACAGATAGCCATTAACACTGCTAAAGCTGCTCCACCTGTGACGAAAAGTAAGGTCCGTCGCTTTAGTACGCGAACTAGTGCTGATGAGAATGTGGAACTAAGTGTCGTTATGAGATCAATGATCACGGTGTAGTAGAACGATCTGGACTTGTCTCCCGTAATTTCTTCTGTTATCTGTAAAGCGTACACTGGGAATATGTGTCTTCCAGACACCTCTAACAACATTCCAGCGAAGAATATTATCAGCAAAGGTTTTACGAAGTCTTTCTTAGTGAACTTCTGGAGGAAGTCCACCACGTGGCTCGTGACAGTCCGTTTCTCTTGTGTTTCAGACAACCTCAGCTTTTGAGCCTTGATCATACCGTCGAATTCGTTTCTAGAGTCAAGACCATCTCCTCTCAGCCTCAGCCAAGCCTTTTCGCTGTCATCGAATTTGAATCTAGTGGCCAACCACGTCGGACTTTCTGGCCAAGTGCAGACAATCCCGAACGCGATTATATGGGGCACTAGGCTGAAAATTGCGACGGTTCTCCAAGAGTAATAATGACCTGCAATGTGGACAAAGGTATTCCCTACACAGACGGCTGTTGTTTTGAGGTTTAAGAACATGCCTCTTAGCTGTGGGCTGGTGTATTCCCCTATAACAACGGCGCCTAGGGTTACACTTGAGCCTGCTGTGATACCGCACAGGATCCTGCCGGCCATGAGCGTGGGAACGTCCTGGGCGAAGTAGATGAGGATCCAGCCAACTGCACCAGGCAGGATGACCATGGCCTGTGTGACCTTCCGGCCCCATAGCTCCATGAAGAACGCGGCGATGATGTACCCGGTCGAAGTCCCCAGGCCCACCACGGTAACTGGAATGAAGATCGCAATTTAAGGTGGTTCGATTGCCATACAAAACGTTATTTGACATTCGTAGGCTAACGGCGTGATATTTTAAGAAACTTATGTAACAAACTTTCATAAATTGGCTTCCCATTTGCGCCAAATTCCCCCTTTCCTAGAATAAACTTGTATAAACTAGATTAATTTGAGAAATTGGTTTGTCACGTGATATTTTGGGAAAACTATTTTTCTCAAATTAATATAGTTTATACAAGTTTATTCTAGGAAAGGGGGAATTTGGCGCCAATGGGAAGCCAATTGATGATAGTTTGTTACATAAGTTTCTTAAAATATCACGCCGTTAGTCTGCGAATGTCAAATAACGCTTTGTATGGCAATCGAACCACCTTAACAATCATAAAATTGTAATAATTTTCCTTATTGGCCATTATTATGCAATGCGATCATCGCTCGTAGTGTTGTGACGATTGTGCGATAAGTATTGAGACAACTATATAATGACTTTAAAAACCCTTTACCAAACGAACTACTTTCCGAGGGCAAATGCGTTGATTAGGTACATATTACAGAAAACACCCAAGTCGCTATATGTGAGGCGACAATATTTGAGAAGTTCCGTCGATTTCTCAAGCATCTTAGAATCCCCTTGGACACTTCATTAAGTAGTTGCTACTTCAACCAGAATCTTTGACGTTCTTTACATCATTGAGGAGTTCCATAAGTCATCAGTCTGTGGTTTTTTCGCATCAGTTCCACTTCACCAAACTTGCGAAATGAAATGAAAATTTTATCGATAACAATTGTTATAGGACATTTTACAGTAGAATAGATATGATCTAATTATAAATACCTAATTAGGTTTAGGTATGTACATACATTTATTCATAATGGTTGTTATTTATTATATTATACATTGTTCTATTTATCTTAATAAATTATTTAAATGTCATATGACCAATGGTATGTTGAAAAATTCATCATATTGGTAAAACGTATTTTCTAAAAGCCACTTTTTAAATCTGGATTTAAATCCTGCAGTTGAAGGTGCACTTCTGATGCTATCTGGCAGACGATTGTAAACGGAAGGTCCAAGGCTATAGATCGAATTCGCTGACTTCGCTAGTCTATGGTACTCCGCCACCAGCCTGTCTCCATGATTGTTGCTCCGTAAAGGATATCTTGAGTTCGTGCCCTTGCGTTTGAACTGACCAAAGTTTTCGTGGGTGAAGACTGCCACTTGGTGTATCAATATGCATGGCAGGGGCAGAATTCGGAACTCTAGAAATAGGTCCCGTGACGGGGCGTCGGCCGGCTTGTCGGCCATGCCGCGCACGGCCCTCTTCTGCATGGAGAACACGCGGTACCATTCGGCGGCCCGGGCCCACAGCTCCACGCTGTACGTCAGCACCGAGTGGACCGTCGCGAAGTAACACTCCCGCACGGCGGCCCGCCCGGCGGTGCGCCCCAGCCGGCGCAGCGCGAAGCAGGCGCGCTCCAGCCGACCAGCATATAGATGAGATATATATGTATATATCTCATATATATGCTTTTCCCATGTCAGTGCACTGTCGAGGTAGAACCCGAGCAGGCGTGTGCAGGACACATGCTGTATAGGGGCATCACCTGCGCACACCAGCAGGCTCTCGGTTTGATGACCATTTAATTTTATCGTCATGTCTTATCTTATCTTTATTTAGTGCCAGACCATTAGCCCTGAACCACTCGTGCAGTTGCCTGACAACGTTGTTTAGAGCCCTTTCGAATTCGCTCTTCGTTGGCGTGCTCACCACTGCTATAACGTCGTTGGCTTATTACATGTAAATATTAGCACCTGCTATCGCTTGCGGAAGGTTATTTAAGAGGATACTAAAAAGGCTGTTAGAATGGTAGGATCCTTGCGGCACTGATCCTTGCGGCGCGATTTCCGAGGGTAGGTAGGTAAATACACGAGTTAGAAAGTACCGAAATCACCACACGCGTGCCTATAAAATTTGATGGTCATCCTCAATTTCCCTGAGATCCCATCATCAGATCCTGACTTGGTGACAAAAGGACCACACAAACACACTTGGTGACAAAACAACAAATCGGTGAACAATAAAAATACATACTGGAACATAGAACCGTAAAACCTGGCAAATTTAAATTAAAGTATTTTATATGTGTGACTCGTTTTTTATCACAAGCTTTATATTAAGCTCGTACTTATGTATGTAAGTATATTAAGTACTAGCTTCTGCCCGCGACTTCGTACGCGTATAAATTATAGCTTAATACATGTTATTTTCATGTCTAAAGGTACTGGATAATTTGTAATTAACGATTTATAATATTTTTTACATCACGTCGGTGGCAAACAACTTATAATAAGTGGTTACCATAGCATATGGACGCTTGCAACTCCATAGTTTATGCGTGTATCGGTTCAAATTCTCTTTCAATCAAAACACCCTTACAAACGTCGTCATCGTCAATCATATTTAATTTAAGTTATTTAATCTTTATTGCAAAAGCTGGACTTAATACCACAAAGCATTATCTGTCAGTCAACCTTAAGTCAAAGCAGATAATATTTGGTGGAAAGTATGATTTTATTATAGACCCATTCATAAAATTTTCTTGACATTCGGTAGATAACTGTGGCATTGCGCCCCTATAACATTTATAAACAGTGATTAGGTACTTATGTTTTTTATTGAAAGAAAGAAAAAAATATTTTGACTTGGTGTCGCAAAGAAATTACACATGTGTTTAAATACCACTCAAATGTACCAAAATGGATACCAATCAGCATATGCCAGCAGCAATATATGCTAAAGGCGCTGGCTTTTAGGGCACCCAACCCAGAAAGATTGAATAGGTAATAGCTTTTCTATCGGGGTTGGAAGGTCAGATGGCAGTAGCTTTCGTAAAACGAAAATATTGGGATTAGGTGCCAGATCACTACCGGGAAAACGCTAGGAGGTTTTTGAGGTACTAACTATAGCGTGGGGAGTTTGGGACAGGCCACTTTCCCTACTGTCAACTCCCTCTGACCCATGAGAGGAGCCCTGTGCCCAGCAGTGCGACGTATATAGTTATATAGAGGTACACGTACCGAGCCACGACAGTGTTTCCAAATCAGTCTTGATAGTTGAATCATCAGCCTTCAGTCCTGGCAGCAGCACTGCAGGGAAGCTGAGGACTATACCGAGGTCCAACATGTTCAGGAGTACCCCTGCTACTGCCCATGACTGAAACAATACATTTTCTTTCGAAAATTTAATTTTTGGTACTATCACCAGGGTTGTACACCAGAAAAAAGCGCGCATTTATATCTTACACAACTCTATTTTAGGGCCTTTAGGTCGTGACACATATTTTTGTTATGGCCGATATTAATGCTGGTAACTGTACTTAATTTTGTTTATGCCGACTGTATTCTTTGTCACATTCATCAACTACTCAGTAGGAGGGTACTAATGAGCCCAAACACGGCGGGCTTATCTTTTGTAGTTTAGGAGTTGCTATCGTATTATTTTGTGTTTTTAGTACATTGTCTTGGTAATCCGCCATTTTGTGGCGGCGACTAGGTATCTTGGATTTCCCAAAATTACATACACATAATTGTATCGTCATCAGAACTAAAGGTGTGTACCGAATTTCAGGTCAATCGTTCAACAGGAAGGAGGTAAAATTTAAATTGCTAGATTTAACCCACCTACTTAAGGATGATTCACGCTAGGACGGGCCGTGTCCGGCCCGGGCCGTTTTCTAAGAAAAACGTCGGCGTTTTTGCGCGGCCGAGCCATACCGAAGCCAGGACGAGCCACGGCCAAGGCTCGGAAGCGGCTCAGTGTCGGCACGGCCCAGTCGCGGGCTTGCGTATGGTTCGGCCGCGTAAAAACGCCAACGTTTTTCTTAGAAAACGGCCCGGGCCGGACACGGCCCGTCCTAGTGTGAGTCATCCTTTAAGTCAATAAAACCGTATAAAAATGTATGAATACTTTTGTAATCCGGATTTGTAATCACACTTACTTGTTTTAAGAATGGTGATATTTTTGTATTATTCGCACTCATTTCTCCCTACTACGTAATAAAACTTTTAAGTAAGCTCATGCATGAACACTTGATATTTTTGTATTATTCGCACTCATTTCTCCCTACTAAGTAATAAAACTTTTAAGTAACATAGTCAGCTCATGAACACTGTAATGAATACTGCGCCAGCCAATACCAATTTTAACAATTGTTCAAATACCGAAAAGTGTATTTAATCGGATTACAGGCCTGAAGTTAGCAGCCTTTTTAACCGACTTCAAAATAGGAGGAGGTTATATGTTCCCCTGTATGTATTTTTTTTTATGTATGCTCGCCGATTTCTCCGTCAATTGTGGACCGATTTCCAAAATTCTTTTTTTATTCGATACTCCCGAAGTGGTCCCATTGTCACCAATTTGGGATCTGATGATAGGATACAAGGGAAATTGAGGGCAACCCTCAAATTTTATAGGCGCGCATGTAGTGATTTCGGTATTTTCTATTATAACTCGTGTATTTACCTTCGGAAATTGCAATTTTGGTAAAGAGGAACTGATGATGAAGACCACAGATGACTTATGGAACTCCTCAAATATGTAAAGTACGTCAAAGATTCTGACATGATTCCGTTGAAGTAGCAACTAATGAATTGTGAATTCTGAGATCCTTGAGGACGGAACTCCTCAAATATTATCAGCCCACATATAGCGACTTCGGTTTTTTCTGTAATAATCAACGCATTTGCTCTCGGAAAGCAGTTCATGTGGTAAATTGGAAAGGAAATGTGGAAATTTTCATGTACCATGTGTCTTGGCGAAGTACCTACTGAATTGAACAAATATCATAGTAAAACTTAAACACAATTGAGCTGCTTTAAACGTAAAACCAATTAAACATTAGAATATAACGAAACAACAAAGTTTCGAACCTCTATCCGTATACTAATTCATAGTAGGTTCATAGTAGGTAATGGAGTGGCAGCCATCAACTCCTATAGAAAACCGACAAGGCATACCTATAATTTTAGCAAGAGATTAACTTACATGAATGTGGGCCATGGTTTCATGAAATCTGCAGCTGTTGAAGTGTGATTGGGTCCCTCAGAAGAAGAATTTACCTTTTCCACGTCGTATCGGTCGTTTCCATTTGCTGCGACAACTCGATATGGCCCCAGAAACCTAGGCTTCAGTTTCAGACAGACCCCATACTGCGTCCTCTTGATAGCTACTAAATCGCCGATTTTGTAGCTCAAGCTAGGCTTCCGCTTTTGATTATATGTGCGTCTATTCTCCTGCTGCACCTTTAAAATCTGCGCCTTTGCCAACACCCTCATTTGGTCTCTGGTCTCCATGTAAAAATCTCGATCCTCCTGCAGTAACAAATCATGCAGAGCTGTGTCATCCTTAGTGCGCATTTTGGTGCCTACCATAAGCTCAAAAGGAGTAGTGTTTATGCTTCTTTGGTATGTGCTATTCAATGCAATCTGCAGCCTGCCAACATGCTTATACCATTGCCCTGGATCAGAAACACACAGCTTAGTCAACACTGAAATAATTGTCCGGTGTACTCGTTCCACCTGCCCGTTCGCCCTCGCAATACCTGTAGTAATAGTAGTATGTTGAATCTCTTCCATAGCACAATAATCTCTGAAATCATTACTAGTAAATGCAGCTCCTTTATCACTTATGATTCTCGCCGGGTTACCATATGCTTGCTGGTGAATGCGCAGCTTGTCTAAGGTTTCCTTCGCTGTTGTTCCTTTGGTAGGAAATATCCAAACAAACTTGGTGAATCCGTCCACTACTGTAAATATGTAATTGTACAGTTTCTGATAGTGGACCTATGTGATCAATGTGCAAAGTATGCATGGGGACAATGTCCTTCTCTAAACAATTTAGAAAACCTTCCTGCTTTCCTGCTTTACTAGTAGCCAGCAGGCATGGAATGCAAGTCACAATAAACTCATCAATCTTCTTAGTTAAGTCTGGAATATGATAATCTTTAGATATCGCCTACAACATCTTCTTTTTACCAAAATGGCCATTAGCATGTACCTTTTTAATGACATCCATCTCCATCCCCTTGGGAATAACAAGCTGCATCCCTTTGTACAGTACTCCGCTTTCAACATAGTAATCCAAGTATGATCTATCCTTGAGAATTTCACGGATGGCCCCTAGACCTTCATCCAATTCCTGAGCCCTTCTTATTTGGTCATGTAGTTCTCGAGTGATCAAGCCAACATGAGGTATACGACTCAGTGCATCAACATGCCGCATTTGTGATCCAGTCTGGTGCTCCATTACATATGTATACTCAGTTAAAGCTAATACCCATCTGGCAACTCGAGTGGACAAGTCCCTTTTCTTCAGCGTCATCTCAAATGCTTGACAGTCAGTAATTATCTTAAACTCGATACCCAACAAGTATGGTCTGAATTTCTTAAGCCCCTCTATTATGGCCAATGCCTCAAGCTCGTAACTAGTATATTTTTTTTCTGGATCAGTGGTTTTCTTACTCATGTAGTGAACCGGGTGCAATTGACCATCTTCCGGGGTTCTCTGCAGGAGCACAGCGGCATAAGCATGCAGTGACGCATCAGTATGTAGTTCAGTTTCTAGCTCTGGGTTAAATATGTTCAGCACAGGCTTGCTGGTTAGCATCAACTTAAGTTCTTCAAATGCTTTCTTATGCGAGTCATCAAACACAAATGGCAAATTTTCCTTCAACAGTTCCGTCAGTGGTCTGGCTATAGAGGCATAATTCTGTATGAATTTTCTGAAATATGATGTAAGCCCGATGAAACTGTGCAACTGTTTTAACGTGGTAGGTTGTGGAAATCCTATTACAGCATTTGTTTTGTCTGGAGAAGGCTTCACTGTTCCATTTTCAATGACATGACCTAGGTATTCCACACTTCTCTGTATAAGTCGAGACTTTTTCAAATTTATTTCAAGTCCATATTGTGACGCTCGTACCAACACTTTCTTTAATCTCTCAACTGCTTGACCTTCGCTATCTGAAATTATAATTATGTCATCAATGAACACCAGGATATGCCGTTGTTCAATCAGATCACGAAATATCATTGTAATAAATCGAGTAAAGACCTTTGGACATACGGAAATTCCAAAAGGGGCCTTCAGGAACTCGAACTGACCATGATGCGTGACAAAGCTTGTATATTTAATTGAATCCTCATGCACACCTAAATGGAAGTACCCGTTTTTTAAGTCTAACGTACTAAAAACCTTAGCATTGACCAACTTGTCAATATGATCTTCTATGATCGGCAACGGAAACTCATCTTTCATTATCTTTTCATTAAGCCGTCTATAGTCTACACAAATCCTAGTACTACCATCTTTCTTTTTAACTAATACAATAGGGCTTGCATATTCTGAGAAACTTACGCGTATAATTCCATCCTCTAGCCACTGCTTAGTTTGGCGCTCCACTTCCTTTTGTTCTGCAATGGCCAGTCGCCGAGGGCGCTGCGCCACGGGAACGTCATCCTTCACTATGATACGCAACTGTATCGGAGCTTCACGCGTCTTCTCTGGGTGGTACGTATCCACTAATCGCTCCACCTCTTTCCTCAAAACCGGATCCTCTATAAATCCTACAACAGCAGAGGACACACCCATGCCACACATAAAATACCGAAACCAGCTTTTGTCAGGCTTCAACAAGAGCAAACGGCTGCCATCCATCACTAGAGTTACATTGCACAGAAAATCATGACCTAAAATAATAGCAAATGGCATAACGTCTTTAGGCACCACATGAAACGTAACGTTTTCAAAACACTCATCGTCTATCACAATGTTTGTCAACACGTAGCCCAATGATTTAACACGCGCTGCACCAAAACCCGTCAACGATATTTCATTTCGAACTAGCTCCGGTGCGCACAACGACAAATAACAGTCCTCCGAAATCAGATTCAAATCACTGCCGGAATCAACCAACGAATTGATGTCGTGTTCAAATACTCTTATCATCTTCATCGGCTTTTGACTCGAAACTATTTCGATGTTTTTATTGATGTTGACGTTCATAGTGTCTGCCGTATCCGCCATGTTGTTCGTACCGCGACCGCGATCTGTCAACGTCATAAAGTTGCCTCCATTCACTTGTCGTTCTCCGCTCATTCCATTCCGGTCACTCAGTGATGGACACCCAATCGCGTGACTGCATCCGCACATTTGGTTCACTCCTTGTTGATTCAACTCATTCGCATTCGGTGTTGTAGCATCATTCAATTCATTCGCGTGAATACACATCTGCTTCGGCCATTTGTTACTATTTTCACATTTGTTGTTCAAGTTAGGTATAACTCCCGACGAACATTGCGACGAAATATGCCCAAACTGGTTACATCTAAAGCATTTTACCCCTTGCTGCCTGTGTGGACATCCATTAGATAAATGATTGTTCCCTCCACAGTTGTAGCACTTCCTATTAGGTACATTGTCAGCTGATCGTTGTCGGTTCCTTGTCTCATTATACCGATTGGACTGCGTAGGTTTCATTTTGTCTTTAATAGCCTCGTAGATTTTAAGTTTTTCTTTCAACTCGGAGTATGAAGTTAATCCGTACAGCATCATTTTGTTAGTCTCCACGTCCTGAATCCCGTCGACAATATACTTGACAGCGACGTAATCTGGCATCTTGCCTCGCTTACCCAACTCCCTCATAGTAAGTAGGTAATCCAGGCAACTTTCGTCTTTTTTCTTTTTCCTTGCCGTCACGATCTCATGTACGGTTTTGCTATCAAGAGTATCCGGAAACTCTTTATGTAGAGCTTGTTTTAAAGTCTTCCAAGACTTGTAAGGACTTTCAGCTTTAAGCCACAACGCTGCCGTGCCTGTCAGACTACGTCTTGCAACAATAAGTTTCTGAATCTCGGTCTATTGATATATATCTGAATTGTCGTCTATGTCTTGAGTGAACTTCGAAATCGAATATGCTTCATCTTGACCACTGAACTTCTGTATAACATCATCCATGTACATCATATTGTTAGCTGGTACTGCCACCGGTTCGTGATAGTCGTCCTCCGATTCGCCGGACATCTGCTCGTCTTTGTAGTAATCGTCGTCCAAAACCCGTCGTCGTTTCTCCTAATTGCTGCTATCAAGCCGTCGTCGTCGTTATCGTCGTTATATTGAAACTATCGCCGCACGCGGTGACCGCCTCGTCACCCATGCACCGATACGTAACCTTCGTTCACCATAAAGATCCCGGACGAGCCCCCAAATATAGTCTTTAGAAAGTAAACCCAGCTTAAATCTTCATGTTTTTATTCGGTAACTTTTACATCCAACAAAAACCAAATTCTTTCCGGCTCTCCGCCATCTTCTAGATCTATCTTTCTCCCGTTTTTTCATAAAACAAATGTGCATCAACCCCATTCATTCTGCCTCATTCGTACGTTCATCATTCGCCCTTCCTCGCTCATAAAACCTTTACACATGAACTCCTACATAAATGCAATTTATATGGGAGCTCCACACCCCACTCGTAGCGGTTGCACTCAGACCGTTGGTACACTTAGGACCTGGATCTATACACAAGTGTGTGCGGCGCGGCGTTCTCAAGCAATGTTGCCCATGTCGCGCATATAAGTATATAAATAATTTAAATATCCTCACCTTGATAGAGAATAGTGCAGCTGTTCAAATACATTAATTAGCAAGTTTTACGTTGAAAACAACTTGATCGCAATGTTTTTTGTTGACATAGTATTTAAGGTTCTACGAGAAATTTAATCGTTAAGAAGAGTAGGTAACTATGCGTATTGTAAGCAGCGTCAGCAACATCATCATGGTCCGACCCTGGGACTCCCCCTTTGCCCTGTTGGGAATGTATACAAACCACGGGAGCTGGTCGGGTGGACCTCCCGGCAGACACTCTTGCTTGGGCCGCGACGGTATCGTGAGCGTTGTGATTTATCCAGTGGTTGTGTTAAAAGGTGTTATTTTAGGTCGTTAGTGCTTGTGCGAAGCTTTAAGAGACATTCCGCCAGCCTAGGGTAGTGATTATTGTTAGTGTTAGTTAGGTTTTACTTTAAATAAATAGATGTACCCATAGTTTTACCAAAAAGTGGTTTTATTAAATCCTTTTGCTTATATCAGAAGTAGGGATAGCTACACTTTCACGTGAAAAGTGGAGTTTTATCGGACATTCTGACCAGATTTTTTGATCGGCGTAAACTTTTAAGTGCTTCAATAGTTTGAGTGTTTAATTATGGGTAAATCTAAACGTTTGCATAGTATGTCTCCGGATCGTGAACGTTGTCGTAGATTTAGGAAATATAGACGCCGCGAGGACAGTAGGTCTAGATCTAGATCTAGGTCTCGAAATCACACACGTTCTCGTAGTGTTCGACGTTCATTGAGCGCAAGACCTACATCTAGGCCTCGAAGTCGATCACGTTCAAAGGATGTAGGGTTACGGGAATCTTTGAATACAATTGTGACATTAGTGAACCGACTACACTCAATAGAAGGCCAAGCGTCGCCGTCACCTGGAACAACATATCACAGTAACGTCGACGCTTTTGCCGACGTAATCAAAACACTCGCGTCGAGTTCGAGGGGCCAGAATTTTTACGTTTCAAATTTCGATCCCAGTGTTAACAATGTTGATAGTTGGTTCGAGGAAGTCGACAAGGCCCGGGAATTAAATAATTGGAGTGACTCGGAATGTTTGTCGCGTATCGGGAATTGTTTTAAAGGGGACGCAAAGTCTTGGTTAAGTGAGTGGGTAACTAATGACCGTTCGTGGAGCAATTTTAAGAAAGAATTTAGATCTCGTTGTATAAACAAAGTAGATGTAGCTAATGTTTTGTATGAAGTGATAAACACAAACTCCGACAAATATTCCACGTATTCGGAGTATGCTAGGAGATCTTTGTTGCGCCTGAAGATAATGCATGGGCTCAGTGATGAGTTGATCACTGCGATCGTGTTATGTGGTATTATGGATCCAACGGTAAAAGCTACCGCAACAAATGCTAACCTTCAACCTAGCGATTTGGTTAACTTTTTATCGGTGTATACAAAACCCACTCAGACAAAAAAATATAACCAAGGCTTTGGAGCCTTTTCAAAACAAAACCGCTTCAACAGTGCTTCATCAAAACCTATAAAGAGTTTCCTTTGCAAAAGGATAGAGCATAAACAAATTGACTGTCCTAAATCGCAGTTTAAAGGTAATGACACCGCTGAAAGAAGTAGCACGAATCAGCCTTGTTCATTTTGCAAGAAAAGTGGTCATAGTATTGAAAATTGTTTTGCAAAACAACTATCGGATAAATATAATACGAGTAATGTACATTTCTGTTCTTCGTCTATGGTCATGGTCGGTGTGATTCAAGGGGTACCCATTGATGTGCTTATAGACAGTGGGGCATTGGATGTATCTTTGATATCGTTATCCGTCGTCAGGCATTTATCTTGCGCGCAGAAACCTATTAGCCGCGAAATTAAGGGAGTAGGCGGTAAAATAACAAAGGTAAACTCATACGTCACATTGAACATGGAGTTTAAGGAAATCAGTATAAAAGCGGACTTATTGGTGGTCCCAACGAGGTAATGAACGCACCCATTATTATTGGGACTGACGTATTAAATCGTGAGGGTGTTACTGTGCAGGACGGCATAGAATAAACCCGCTATAAACGTAAAATTGTCAGTCGCGACCTAACTTGTAATAATCTAGCTTATAAACCTTCGTATAACATAGGCATTGCGCTACTATTGCCTTATGTCATCGGCACCTGAAATAAAGAATAATAGGCCTCACATTTCATTCCTACATAGTAAAAAAGGGTAATATACCGCTGGTTTCCTAAATAACAAGTGGATAACACTAAGTTTCCACTAAGAAATATAGACAGACTAAAGGAACCTAGAGATCCTACTCGCGCGCCAGTCAGGCAACGACTGATGGGCGAGCGAGGGGGGAAACCCGGTATTTATACCTCAGGTGGGGAACGAGGTACGTATATACGGGCGCACACGGAATCCCCGCGTTTCAGATGCATTTTTACGCCGAACGAGCGGGATCTCGTGTAATAATGTATTATAAATAGCATAGAAATAGGTATAAGCACTGTAAATAATGTATTAGAGTAAGATTGAACTATAATAAACGAACATGTCATTTCGCGCCAAAATTTCCCGCGCAAATCGCTTTCCCGCCAAATATACGGGGCGAAGGGGCGTCCGGCCGAGGTAACTTAATAGTATAAATTGGGCGGCCAGACCCCATGAAATTCAGTACCTACAGTAGCAGCGAAGTGACATTACTTGAAAAAGTAAACAAGTCTTTCAATTCAGAACCCCGACCCGACCAAGTTCCTGCCAAGCCGTAACGACCAACGCCGAAGGTGCAGGATTTCCCTTCAAATTCTACTCAGCCCAGAGCCAGTCATAGGTGCGTCTCGCACATGCTGGTCCATCGAAAACCGGATTCTACATAGAGGATGCCCCTTACAAGATCGAAAGCAGGAAAACGCACGTTCGGTCAACTTATCGCAGCGAACATCAGAGAAGCCATGCTGGAAGAAGCAACCACGTCCACGTCGGGAACTGCTACGACTCAAGAAGTTTCGAGGCCCTCGCAGGAGACCTCACGAACGAGCACTCCTGCGACGCCGGCGCCTCGTCCAGACCCACAGCCGAGGTCACCCATAGGGCAGCATCATGATGCCGCGCAGTCACAAACACTGCCTCATGAAACCCCACAGTCAACGCTGCCACCCATAGTCCCGCTGCTGCAGGAGAGCCTACACCCTGCAGCAACACTGCGGCAGGAAACCCCACAGTCAAGCCAGCATCCTGCCGCACGGCCGCCGTCAAAATCAGTGAAAACAACGTCGAGTCATCGCGTCCGCCGTCTCGCACAAGCGCGAGAAGAAGCCCTCCGAATCAAATTGGAGCTCGCGCAAGCGCGCATAGCCGCCATAGAAGCCGAAGACAGCGACGATGACACCGGCACAATATCTACAGTCCAACAAGAACGCCGCATAGATGAATGGCTCGAGACCAGCCAGAGACATGTCCTCGCCATCTCCAATGCACCTTACATCGAAGAACCCGAGCCTGCAACCCCACAGTACGCCGAGCAGGCTCGGGAGAGGAGCCCCGCCGAGGGCGCGGGACAGGGCGCCGCTGCCGTGCGCCCCGCCGTCCCCGCCCCTCCCCCCGCCGGGGGAACCCACGCTCCCGTTTTCGCGCCAACGCCGCCGCGCCCACGCGAAACAGACGCATATCCGCCGCCGTTAATGTATTCACAAGCGAATGCGCAAGAAGATAGCGCCATAGTAATGAAGAATCAACAAAGTGTGAACCTGAGTGAGCTCGCCTCTGCCATCGCCATCGCCGCGCGTGCCGGCCCGAGAGAGTCATCACGCTACCACGCCGAGTTGCCGCCATTCAGCGGCTCGCATCAAGAATGGCTATCATTCAAAGCCGCCTACAACGGAACCACCGCAAATTATAACGAAGTGGATAATATAGCAAGATTAAGAAGATGCCTCAAAGGGAGGGCCAAAGAAGCCGTCGAGAGCCTCCTCATTTACAACGCTCGCGCAGACGAAGTAATGAGAAGCCTAGAAGCCCGCTTCGGCCGCCCAGACGCCATTGCCCTCGCCGAGCTCGAGCGTTTACGCGCCCTACCGCGCCTTAACGACGGGCCGCTCGACATCTGCGTCTTCGCCAGCCGTGTAGCCAACGTCATAGCCACACTCAAGGCTCTTGACCGCGCTCACTATCTACACAGCCCGGAGACGACAAGGGCAATGATGGAGAAATTTACGCCCGCCCTACGCTACAGATGGTTCGACTACGCGAATACGCAGAAAAACGACGAGCCTGAGCTAATAAAGATATCAGCCTTCCTGCAACGCGAGGCGGACTACTGCGCGCTCTACGCGCAGCCCGAGAACGTCGACGGTGCAAATCCTCATCCTGCAAAGAGGACACACCGAGCCTTCGCGACCACAGACAAGCCTTCACCTAAGTGCGCCGCCTGCAACAACACCGGTCACCCAATAGATAAATGCACTAAGTTTATCGAAAAAGCCGTTGAAGACCGGTGGAAACTAGCCAAAGATCAACGGCTATGTTTCCGATGCCTGCGCTACAAGAACAGGATGCACTCATGCAAGCGCACGAAGTGCGAGCGAGACGGCTGCGAATACTTCCACCACAACTTGCTACATTATCAACGAATCGAAGAAAGAAACGAGGCCGT
This sequence comes from Epinotia brunnichana, assembly GCA_963854355.1. Taxonomy (NCBI): domain Eukaryota; kingdom Metazoa; phylum Arthropoda; class Insecta; order Lepidoptera; family Tortricidae; genus Epinotia; species Epinotia brunnichana. The sequence goes on along the minus strand of OY977959.1, from coordinate 1,501,882 downwards.
CACATCGACACGCGCCTCCCGAGAAGCGAGAGCTTATCTAAAAATTATCCCGGTCACAGTCTCTGGACCGGCGGGAGCCGTCGAGACCTACGCCCTCCTCGACGACGGCTCCACGATAACACTTGTACAAGAAGAGCTCGCGAACGACTTAGGCCTGGACGGCCCGACAGTGCCGCTACAAATAGAAGCTATAACGAAAGAAAAAATCGACGCATCGAGATCACGCCGTGTTACGCTCAGCATCCGCGGCACCGACCAACCTTATAGGGTCGGTGCGCATACCATAGACGATCTGAGCCTATCACCACAGTCCGTTAAGAAGGAGGATCTCCGCGAGTGCGCACACTTATGCGACATAGAAGATAGCCTGCGGTACGAGTCAGCGAGACCTAGAGTGTTAATCGGACAAGATAACTGGCATTTACTCGTCAGTAATGAAACACGCCGCGGCCAGCGGCATCAGCCAGCGGCATCCCTAACGCCGCTAGGCTGGGTGCTACACGGTGCACACACACGCATCACAGGCAAACAAGTACATGCGACGCATCGCCTGACCACTATTGAAGAAGCCGAGAAAAATGAAGATTTGAATTTACAACTCAGTGAATATTTCGCGCTCGAAAACCTACTTATCGAGCCGAAGTTACCCCAGTCAAGCCCGGAAGAGCGGGCGCGTATCATGCTAGCCCAGTCAATAACGACTACAGCCGACGGCCATTATGAAGCACCGCTATTATGGAAACAACCCGACAGCCGCTTGCCTGACAACTACGAAAATACACTGAGAAGACTTCATAACATAGAAAAGAAACTCGACAAAAATAAAGAGCTTAAAAGCAAATATAGTGAAGAAATGGACGCCCTTGTCTCGAAGGGCTACGCCGAGCCTGCGCCGCCCACCAAGTCATCAAGAGTGTGGTACCTCCCCCATTTCCCGGTGCTGAATCCTAGCAAGCCCGGGAAAGTCCGAATTGTCCACGACGCCGCCGCGCCTACAAGGGGCGTGTCGCTCAATGACCGCCTACTGACAGGCCCGGCCCTCCTACAGTCGCTGCCAGGCGTCCTTATGCGCTTCCGGCAACACCCAGTCGCCGTGGGGGCGGATATTAAAGAAATGTTCATGCAAGTGAAAGTCAAATCTGAAGACAGAGACGCCCTGCGCTATCTATGGCGGGGCGACCGGCGGGGCGACGACGCGCCGCAAGAATATCGCATGACTTCACTCATTTTTGGCGCTACTTGTTCACCGTCAATAGCAATATATGTGAAGAACGTCAACGCCCAGAAACACGAAGAAACGCATCCAGAGGCCGTCAAAGCAATAATAAGACATCACTATGTCGATGACTACCTACACAGCTTCAAAACAGAAGAAGACGCGATTCGAGTGTCAAGTGATGTACGCGATATACATAGAGAGGCCCATTACGAACTACGCCAATGGACCTCTAACTCCACGCGGGTCCTCCGAGCCCTCACTTCGGAGGACGCCACGTCCGCGCCCGTCGAACTGAATAAGAGCGAAATGAAAAATGAACGAATCCTGGGACAAATATGGAAACCCGCGAGCGACGAACTCGCCTTCAACTTGGACCTCAGCCGCCTACCTCCCGGAGCCCTGGACGACATCGAGCCTACCAAAAGGCAAATATTGAAAATAACAATGTCGATCTTCGACCCTCTCGGGCTAGCGGCGCCGGTAACCATCATAGCAAAGAAAATCTTACAAGAGGTGTGGCGGCGCGGAACTGGCTGGGATGACAAGCTGGATGCAGATTTAGCGCGCCAATGGACGGAGTGGACGCTGCACCTAAGGGCATTGCGAGACCTCGCGATTCCGCGCGCCTACCCCTACTACGGTGACGCGACCAAGCGTGAGATGCACATCTTCGTCGATGCTAGCGAATCTGCATATACAAGCGCGCTATACTGGCGCATAACTACGGGCGACGGGCGAGTGCACGTGTCCTTGATAGCTGCGAAGGCTAAGGTCGCGCCCCTGAAGGTGATATCAGTCCCACGCCTAGAGGTGCAGGCCGCGGCGATGGGGAGTCGAATGGCGGCCGCAGTAATAGAAGAGCACGACTTCAAACCAGACACGAAGACATTCTGGACCGACAGCCGCACAGTACTCGCGTGGCTGAGGACCGGGGCGCGCACGTACCGGCCCTTTGTCGCGCACCGCATTGCCGCCATAGAGGAGTACACGGCTGTCAAAGAATGGCGCTGGGTACCTACCAAGCTCAACGTCGCTGACGAAGCCACGCGCACAGTCCCGCTCGAGTTCAACACTGATCATCGGTGGTTCCAGGGCCCGGCCTTCCTGCGTGATGACCCGGAGACGTGGCCCACAGAGCCATCACAACCGCACGAGTCCGAAATAAGTGAAGAAAAGGTGCACACAATATCAGTCGTAAAGGGAAAACCCGGCCCGCTCGCCTGGCTACCAGACCCGGCCCGATTCTCGAGGTGGGAACGCTTGCTGCGAACTATAGGCAGAGTATTACAGTTCATCGACCTATGCCGAACCCGCAAGGCGCGCGCACATTACAAGCGCACCATGCGTAACAAACAGGCCGATCCAGACTGGAATAAACGAAGCAAGCCCGCCCCGCCGCAGCCGCCGTCTAAAAGGCTACAAAATAATAGAAAGTATAAAATACTCGATGCCACATACCAACGTGAAGCGGAACGCTTAGTGATACGCGCCAGTCAGCTGGAGTCATTCTATGACGACTTCAGTGACCTCAGAAATAATAAGCCACCGGGCTCACATAGCCGCCTACGACACATGGCGGTCGAACTAGTGAACGACGTTATTGTTATCAAGACGCGTATCAACGCAGCAGTGGACATCACCGAACTACAAAAACGGCCACCCGTGCTCGATGGAAATCATCCGGCAGTGAAGCTATATATAGACTTTATACACAGGCAAATGCAACACAACGGCGCCGAGGCTACTATAAACGAGTGTAAACAATACTATAGTATTCTACGCCTGCGACCCGTGACGAAAATGATAGTGCATCGATGCCTGCCGTGCCGGATAAAGAAAGCAATGCCGTCAGTGCCGCCCACCGGCGACCACCCGCGGTGCCGGCTCGCCCACCACTAGCGAGCGTTTACCTACACGGGCCTCGATCTGTTTGGCCCGATAACAGTAACCATCGGTAGAGGGACTCAGAAGAGGTACGTGGCACTCTTCACGTGCCTCACCGTGCGCGCAGTACATCTGGAAGTAATACCAAGTCTCGGCGGGGACTCCGCGGTCATGGCGCTCCGACGCATGATCGCGCGCCGCGGCTGCCCGACCGAGATCTGGACCGACAACGGAAGTAACTTCCACGCTGCCGACAAAGAGCTCCGCGTGGCCTACGGCGACGCCCTCGAATCCGACGCCGCGCAACGCGGTATCAGCTGGCGCTTCATACCGGCGGGAGCCCCATTTATGGGCGGGGCATGGGAGAGGATGGTACGAGCCGTCAAGAGAGCCCTACACGCCGTGCTCAACGAGCGCCGCCCCAGCGAGGAGACCCTGACTACTCTGCTCGCCGAGGCCGAATATACAGTAAACAGCCGCCCCCTCACTCACGTGGCGGTTGATCCTGACGAGCCAGAAGCCATCACGCCGAACCACTTCCTCCTCGGTGGCTCAGCCCGGGCCCCCAACCCCGGGACATTCGACGACACCGCACTCATCGGCCGCGCGACTTGGCGGACGAGCCAACGCCTGGCCGAGCACTTCTGGGCCCGCTGGCTCCGGGAGTACCTGCCCTCACTCCAGTACCGGCGGGAGCCCTACGGTCATGGGCGGCCTATCAACGTCGGCGACATCGTGCTAGTGGCCGACGGGAATCTGCCTCGCAACACATGGCCACGAGGCCGGGTTACAGCTATATACCCGGGCCCCGACGGCGTGACACGAGCAGTGGACGTGACCACCAAGGGCGGAGTCTTCAGAAGACCGACCAAGAAGCTGGTGATCCTGCCGACGGAGCCTGAGAACCTGCACGCAAAAGAAGATCCAACGTTCACCCGAACGATGGTCGGCGGGAGAGATGTGCAGGACGGCATAGAATAAACCCGCTATAAACGTAAAATTGTCAGTCGCGACCTAACTTGTAATAATCTAGCTTATAAACCTTCGTATAACATAGGCATTGCGCTACTATTGCCTTATGTCATCGGCACCTGAAATAAAGAATAATAGGCCTCACATTTCATTCCTACATAGTAAAAAAGGGTAATATACCGCTGGTTTCCTAAATAACAAGTGGATAACACTAAGTTTCCACTAAGAAATATAGACAGACTAAAGGAACCTAGAGATCCTACTCGCGCGCCAGTCAGGCAACGACTGATGGGCGAGCGAGGGGGGAAACCCGGTATTTATACCTCAGGTGGGGAACGAGGTACGTATATACGGGCGCACACGGAATCCCCGCGTTTCAGATGCATTTTTACGCCGAACGAGCGGGATCTCGTGTAATAATGTATTATAAATAGCATAGAAATAGGTATAAGCACTGTAAATAATGTATTAGAGTAAGATTGAACTATAATAAACGAACATGTCATTTCGCGCCAAAATTTCCCGCGCAAATCGCTTTCCCGCCAAATATACGGGGCGAAGGGGCGTCCGGCCGAGGTAACTTAATAGTATAAATTGGGCGGCCAGACCCCATGAAATTCAGTACCTACAGTAGCAGCGAAGTGACATTACTTGAAAAAGTAAACAAGTCTTTCAATTCAGAACCCCGACCCGACCAAGTTCCTGCCAAGCCGTAACGACCAACGCCGAAGGTGCAGGATTTCCCTTCAAATTCTACTCAGCCCAGAGCCAGTCATAGGTGCGTCTCGCACAGTTACGTATATACGTACTGGGAAATCACAGCGTCTTTTTCATAGCCCCGTACAAGCAAGAGTCTCATCTATTGAGTCTGATAAGTACCCGGTTGAAATAAAAACAACATTGGTCGACAATAATTACACAAAGTTAACAGGCATTTTAGATGATTTTTCTGAGTTTATGATTTTTGGGACCGCTACGTCAACCGTTAATACGGGAAAAATGCACATCAGACTTAATAGTCATAAACCGGTTTATTATCGTCCATACAGATTATCACACGAAGAAAAAAATAAAGTTCGGAAAATAGTAAAAGATTTGATTGAAAATGGTATTATTCTCGAATCAGAATCACCTTTCGCAAGTCCGATCATACTAGTAAAGAAAAAAAATGGTGATGACCGCATGTGCGTAGACTTTCGGGCACTTAACAAGTTAACAGTGAAAGACAGGTCACCACTCCCATTGATTGATGATCATATAGATCGTTTGGGCAAAAGTAAATACTTCAGCACCTTAGACATGGCGTCAGGGTTTCATCAAATTGAACTTGACCAAGATTCAATCCCTCTCACCGGGTTTGTCACTCCAGAAGGTCATTATGAGTACCTAAAAATGCCTTTTGGACCGGCAAATACGCCGATTGTTTATCAAAGAATCATTAGCAACACCCTGAAACCATTTATAGAAGCGGGTAAAGTTCTTATATACATCGATGATTGTTTGATTCTCAGCCAAACAATTGAAGAGGGTTTGGAATCGCTGCGCGATGTTTTAGAAGTCCTAACGAAGGCCGGATTTTCAATCAATAAGGGGGAAATGTTCGTTTTTATGCACTGAAATTGAGTATCTAGGTAGGATCATATCTAATGGAGATGTACGCCCGTCTCCTCAAAAAATTCGAGCTTTGATCGATTCACCTGTACCGCAAAATGTAAAACAAGTCAGATAATTTCTAGGCCTAGCACGGTATTTTCGCAAATATATTCCGGGATATGCTAGCCAAACAGCGTGTATTGCAAATTTATTACGAAAAGGTGTGAAATTTCACTGGGATGATGAACATGAAGCGGTAAGAAATAAATTAATTAAACAGTTGACAAACGAGCCGATTCTTGCTATATTTGACCCAGACCTACCTACCGAAGTTCATACAGACGCTAGTAGCATCGGTGTTGGTGCTGTGCTTTTACAAACTCATAAAGACGGTCGTAAACTGGTAGTCTCTTACTTCAGTCAAAGTGCAAGGGGTGCAGAATCACGTTATCACTCGTATGAATTAGAAACGCTAGCAGTAGTAAAAGCGTTGCGTTATTTAAGGAAGCGCTAGAGTTACCGTTTCCTAGAATAAAAAATATTTAAAGCAAACTTGGGGCCTCTGCTGTGTTTGTTTATTGTGACCAGCAAGCAAACTTGGGGCCTCTGCTGTATTTGTTTATTGTGACCAGCAAGCAAACTTGGGGCCTCTGCTGTACTTGTTTATAGTGACCAGCAAGCAAACTTGGGGCCTCTGCTGTATCTGTTTATTGTGACCAGCAAGCAAACTTGGGGCCTCTGCTGTACTTATTTATTAAGACTACCAAGCAAACTTGGGGCCTCTGTAGGCGCCAACAATTTTTTTTGGTAGTAGTTATTTGAACTATTGTGTATTTCTGTATTCCAGGTGACGATGGCTTTACTGATAGCGAGGAACTACTGCTTGCATCTGGCGAGGACGCCAGACCGTCAGGAGAGGCCGTGTAAGCAGCGTCAGCAACATCATCATGGTCCGACCCTGGGACTCCCCCCTTGCCCCGTTGGGAATGTATACAAACCACGGGAGCTGGTCGGGTGGACCTCCCGGTAGACACTCTTGCTTGGGCCGCGACGGTATCGTGAGCGTTGTGATTTATCCAGTGGTTGTGTTAAAAGGTGTTATTTTAGGTCGTTAGTGCTTGTGCGAAGCTTTAAGAGACATTCCGCCAGCCTAGGTTAGTGATTATTGTTAGTGTTAGTTAGGTTTTACTTTAAATAAATAGATGTACCCATAGTTTTACCAAAAAGTGGTTTTATTAAATCTTTTTGCTTATAGTATCATAATAACTAACTACTTAGGTATGCGTGTTTGTAACGTATTTACCAACAAAGAATTTTAAGTCAATAAATGATTGTATTATTGTATTGTATTGTATCATCTAGTACTAACTCATGTACTAAGCGTTGCTTAGTTCGGGGCTAGGTCAATTGTCCCTGAATATTTGCATAGGGATTTAATGTTATAATTATAAAACAGGTCGTAGATAGCAACGTTTAGTATGATTTATGTTTAACTTATTACTAAATAGGTAAATTTAACTCCAAGATGTTGCTGCGTACAAGTGGCTAGGTCCTGTTCTACGGAATTCCGCACCCATGACCGTTCATGATATGCGCGTTCTGTATGCGGCACTTGTTCGTAGGGTGTGCTGGAAACCAATACAGTGGTCTGGAGCCCCCATGAGAATGAGTATATTTATTGACATGCTGGAACAGGTCCCGAAAACGTTTTTAAGGGCGTAAAATAAAAGGATACACTTTTGACGACCGCTTTAGCCTAGTTGATATGGAACTACCTACATATGGAAGGCTGATACGAGAGTGTAGTACCATTGAATAATGTTTGTAAATTGTAATTATGGTCTGATCCTGTATAGTAATTTGTTGCATGTCGTGTTTAGTTATACTTTTCTCAAATTTTATAATTTGTATCCTTTTGGCTTTAGCTGTTAAGGTGCGCATTGGTATTATAAATAAAAACATCATAAATTGATTAAATCTTAAGCATTTTAATGTTCTCTTCCTCATCTTCTCTAACTTTCTTGTCTATGAACTTTCCATGATTAAAGTAGTCTTCGATCTCCTGCAACGTTCTATCCTTAGTCTCTGGAAGTATGAAATACATCGCCACCAGACAGAGCCCCATGGCTGCCCCGTATATAGCAAAGGTGCCGTACACTTTTACACTGACCAGCAACGCCGGGGTAATCTTCAAGACCACCATCAGCCAGAGGGCAAGAGTTAAACCTGACATTGCTGAGCCTGCTCTTCTGTGAGCAACTGGAAATACCTCTCCAAGTAACGCTAGAGGTATAGGGTTACTGCCCAAGTTAGCTAGTAAGAAGTACAGCATAAACATGGATATGGGCAGCCAAATTCGGTCTTTCGATACAACGTCTATGGCAGTCAGGTAAAGGTATGTACAAATAGCCATTAACACCGCTAAAGCAGCTCCACCTGTGACGAAAAGTAAGGTCCGTCGCTTTAGTACGCGAACTAGTGCTGATGAGAATGTGGAACTTAGTGTCGTTATGAGATCAATGATCACGGTGTAGTAGAACGACCTGGACTTTTCTCCCGTGATTTCTTCTATTATCTGTAAAGCGTACGCCGGGAATATGTGTCTTCCAGACACCTCTAACAACATTCCAGCGAAGAATATTATCAGCAAAGGTTTTACGAAGTCTTTTTTAGTGAACTTCTGGAGAAAGTCCACCACGTGGCTCGTGAGAGTCGATTTTTCTTGTGTTTCAGACAATCTCTGTTTTTGAGCCTTCATCATACTCTCGAATTCGTTTCTAGAGTCAAGAACATCTCCTCTTATCCTCAGCCAAGCCTTTTCGCTGTCATCGAATTTGAATCTAGCGGCCAACCACGTCGGACTTTCTGGCCAAGTGCAGACAATCCCGAACGCGATAATATGTGGCACTAGTCTGTGGCTGTAGTCTTGAGGTTTAAGAACATGCCTCTTAGCTGTGGGCTGGTGTATTCCCCTATAACAACGGCTCCTAGGGTTACACTTGAGCCTACTGTGATGCCGCACAGGATTCTGCCGGCCATGAGCGTGGGAACGTCCTGGGCGAAGTAGATGAGGATCCAGCCGACTGCGCCAGGCAGGATGACCATGGCCTGTGTGACCTTCCGGCCCCATAGTTCCATGAAGAACGCGGAGATTACGAAGCCGGGGAAAGTCGCCAGGCCCACCACGGAAGCTGGAATGAAGATCCCAGTTTAAAAATCATAAAATTGTAATCTTCATTTTCCTTATTGGTCATCATGCAATGCGAATAACGTTCGTATCTGTTAAATAAAGTAGGTACTATAGTCCCCCGTGGCTATGAAGTCAATCCTGAGACATGCCTCTAGGGTTGAATATGTAATTTTTTCCTATGGTTGACATTGTCATTATTACTCATTATTCAGAAACTTCATAGTTGCGCAATGTGTCAAGATTGACTTCATAGTCGCGGGGGACTGTAGTTTAGGAAAAATCTTTTTCCCTCGTGAAAAGGTGATATTATTCATAAATAGTGATTATGTTTTTTTTGTTAACTAGGTAGGTACTAGCTTTTTCCCTCTGGGTTGGAACTTGGAAGTCGCTTTCGTAAAACTAGTGCCTACCAAAATCTTGGGATTAGGTGCTAAAGCGGACCCCGGGCTCCTTTAGTTTATGGCACTACCGGGAAAACGCTGATGATGAGGTCCTAACTACAGCGTGGGGAGTTTGGGACAGGCCCCATTCCCAACTGCCCATTCCCTCTTACCCATGAGAGGAGGCCTGCGCCCAGAAGTGCGAGTCGCACTGTGCGATGTCTATATGCTGATGATGATGATACTCTCACTTGTTAATATAATCGATACCTGCAGACTCAAAGGGCGTAACAGCCTGTTGTTGTAATGGCGGTTACGCCCTTTGAGTTTGCAGGTATCGATATGTAGATTAAGATGTAGATTGATAGACGTACCGAGCCATGACAGTGTTTCCAAATCAGTCTTGATAGTTGAATCATCAGCCTTCAGTCCTGGCAGCAGCACTGCAGGGAAGCTGAGGATTATACCGAGGCCCAACATGTTCAGGAGTACCCCTGCTACTGCCCATGACTGAAACAATTAACGGATATTTTTTATGGCAGATATTAAGGCGGGTAACTGTGCCCAAATAGTTGTGCCGATTGTAGTTTTTTATACATTCATCAAGTACTCGTTGTGCAAGATCCGACTCAACATCTCTCTGCAAGATCTGACTCAGTAGATTTTCACTTCTCCTCTCCGATTTGGAAAATATAAGTCCAACCACCGACCTGGTAACGCGGGAAGCTTGCACCCCTCACCGCGGGCAAAAAACTAGTATAGTTTGTGTATATAATGCCTCATGATTTGACGACCACTTTTGCCTAATAGTTAGTAGTGACTATGCCTACGAAGCCGGAGGTCCCAACCTCGGTAAGGGCATTTATTTGTGATGAGCACAAATATTTGTTCCCGAGTCAATGATGTTGATGTTTTCTATGTATTTATTATTTATCTATATAAGTATGTATATCGTCGTCTAGCACCCAAGCTTTGCTTAGTTGGAGACTAGGTCGATTTGTGTGAGATTCTACCTCAATATTTATTATTAAATATTTAGTTAATTCATTCATAATTCAGTCATTATTGCAAGGGTTCTTCTTTCCTGCCAGTTTGTTGCAATCTAACTCCTGAATACATAATCGTTCCAATGACTTCACTCGACTTGGGGAAAACGTTAATCTATAATATTTTTAACCACCTTAACGCCACACAACATAATAGTGTGGAAATAAATAAAAAATAAAAATAAAATAAATAATCCTCGACACGATACGAAACCTTGACTTAGGTGAGGGCGGGCATTGACAAAGTAGGTACCTAGGTATTTTGTTTTGATTAGATATATACCAAAATTAAGGTTTTAATTGATTGACTATCTAAACTCTAACGAGTCAAACCCTTTCAGTTGATAGGTACCCATATTGAGAGGGTTGTAACAGATTTTGGTAATCCGCCATTTTGTGGCGGCGACTAAGGGTTTTGCCACACTGGATGCTGCGTTCTGCGGTCTGCGGGTCACCTTTAAAAAAAACAGAGGTGACCTGAGTGCAGACGGCAGAACGCATCCAGTGTGGCAAATCCTTAAGTAGGTATCTTGGATTTCCAAAAATACTAAATTAAGTACCTTACACTTACTTGTTTTAAATATGGTGATATTTTTGTATTATTCACACTCATTTCTCCCTATTAATGGAACGTTAAGTAACAGAGTCAGCTGATGAACGTTGAAATGTATACTGTGCTAACGCAATAACGAACGTAAATTATTAACTAAGTACCAATTACATTTAACACTTGTTCAAACACCGATAAGTGTACCAAACCGGATTACCGGCGTGAAGGGAGCACCATGAAACTAGCAGCCTTGAGCCTATTAAGTAGGTATAACCCGGCCAAATACTAAAAAATTGTCGACACGATAGAGCGGATCCAGTAGTTAGACATAGGCATACTTTATTGGTAATTACACATTACAAGGCAAAAATAATTCATATACAATACAATAATTAACATAGTTTAGTTTTAGATATAAGTTGTTTTATAAGTAGTTTAGTTTTAGATAAGTATAGTTATAATAAGTTTTGTGTAATTATTTTACCCTCAATGTGACCCTGGCAATGACAAATATAGCTGATGCAGCTGTCAATAACATTGCCAGTGTCAGTTTTTGTAATATATGACAGATCAAGCAAAGTGTCTTATTCGCCGGCGCCGTCCTAAACCCAAATCTTAAGTGAGGAAGCTGTTTATAATTTTCAAAAATAATTGACGCAGCTGAAAAGTCTGAAACTTATTCCTGGTGCTAAGGAAGGTTATTCCTATCACCAAAATAATAATCAGGCACTTATAAAATTTTCATCCATGCCCAAGTAAGTAGTAGAGTACGTAATACCGACGCGACTACCGACACAATCCTTGTCTCATATTGTAGCAAACCTAGACTAGGTTGGTAGGTAGGTAGTCTACTTTAAAAACGTCCTGAGACTATCATACGTACTATCAAAAACTAGTCCTAGGATTACTTATAAGTAGTAAAAACTTTCGCAGTATTTTCGATTTTTGACAAAGTTGCGTTCGGCGCTCGAAGTCACAAACTTGGATTATTCATTGGGCCAACATCATAAACAAGTCTGCAAAAAATCAGTACTACGGTGGAATACTTTGATTCGGGTGGCGACTTTGATCAAATAGGTTTTTCTCCGAAATCATCGTTTTTACTTGTGGGTGAACTGTGGCAGTGAATATATTAGTTATCTATCTTGCTGTATACTCGATTAAATCTTCTTAATCTCAAATAATTTTGCTTTTAAATACTACATTATAAATGATCAAAGTAGCCCCATTTTTTCCTAAAGTATTCTACGTACCGGATTTGACGCATACTACTCCGTATACTTTCAGACGACAAGGTTACTGGACCATATACTGTCCATTCATAAGATTAGGTACATACCTAGCCCCAAATATTTACTTATTTAATGTAATAAAACATGTTATAGATAACAACATTTAATAAAGCTTATATTTAAATTATCACTTTATAATAAAATATAACGGCAAGGTTTATTTAACTTTACACTGCCAATGTAAATGACCACCAACATTTAGTCTACTTACATATGAGTGTTAAATTTTAAACAATTAAATTACAAGTTATACTTACTTAAGAAAACAATCGCTTAAAATCTGGTAATCCCACAATAGTAAATTACTCTAGACAACTCATTCTTTACTCAAAAATAGTAGGTAAGTTAAGTGTCTAAAGTTTGGTCCTATGCATTTGTAAAAGTTTAGTAAAGTTTAGTTTCACTCTATGAACTAATGAACCACTGCCAAAGAAAAGGTTCGTTATGTATTAGAAAGAAAGAAAATATTTATTCGTGACAAGTTGACAACAAATCACAGCAAAATATAAACACATATACTTATAATATAGACACGTATATAATATTTGTCACAAAATGGTCACAAATCAGCGTAATGCTGCTGCATTAGCGATTTTTTGTAATTTTTTTTACTCAGCAAACAATTTTTCCTAAATACATAATTTTGCCAGATAACTAATTAGGTAAATGACAACTGAGTCTTTACAATTAACATCTTTTAAAAGTAAACGTAAATACATAGATAATTATTTAGTTTATCATTGTTTGACCAATTTTAATTAAAACATAAAACGCGTAAAAGATAATAAGTAAGTACGCGCTAAGGCTTAAATACCGCTTTGCAACATGATTGGACATTATTTGTGCCTTAATCTTTCTATACCCTAAGCACAGTAGAATGCCATATCGCTCATATTTGGATCAGCCCAACTGGGGTAGTCATCATCATATCAGCCGAAAGACGTCCACTGCTGGACAAAGGTCTCCCCCAAAGAGTGCCAAAGTGACCGGTCCTGCGTCACCCGCATCCAGCGGACTCCCGCAACCTTTACCAGGTCATCAGTCCACCTTGCCTACCCACGCGACGCCTTCCGGTACGTGATCGCCACTCGAGAACCTTTCCGCCCCAACGGCCATCGGAGGGGTAATCACGTAACGTTCCGAACGCGCGTCGGTACAATTTAACTGTCAATTTTCCAAATAAAAAGTGACATTTAAACCTACCCGACGTTCGTACAATGCGTTACGTGATCGACCTGCAGTTCTACGTGCAACTGGGGTAGTACCTCCACCTTATGGAAGACCACAGCCATAATAGCGTCTCTACTCGCTCTGTAGGTATGTGGCATTGTGTTCCGTGGTGAGTAAGGGCGCCAGAGCTGCCGAGGATGTGTTGTGTGGAGAGTGAGGTCCCGCGTTCGTCTCTAGTTATCATCACAACGAATCCTCGAATCCATAAAGACGGAGGGGCTTAATTTGGCATCAATTTGGTAATAGGTATACTCGTAACTTACGTTTTACGGCGACCGAGGTGGTATTATAAACAGCGCAATAATTTTCTCGTTAAAATTTAGTGTCATTTACTACTTACACGTGGTCTTTGAATAACTCCTATTTCAAAGTGCATTCATGACTAAAATACCTACCTAGAACCGTAGCAAATTAAGGCTACTTGTACTAATGTTGAATATAGGTACTATAAAATAATAGTTATGTGTTAATACAAGGGTGCAAAGTTCTCATTTACCCGCGAGTGTGGAATGGAAACACGAGCAAGCGAAAGGATTCTATAGTTGAACCATGTTTCATATGGAATTTTAAGGTACTTAAAACACTGCAGTTACTTAAACACTAGTGGATAAAACGCGAGTTTGTCACTAGTTTTAAAGGATAAAAGATGGCTTTCCGAGGCAGTCAGGAAAAAAAAGAATTACAACGAATCAAAGTAGCCTCGGTTTACGATAAGTACTTCATAAATCAATCAGATCTTGAGCATTTTAGCATTCTCTTCCTCATCTTCACTCACTTTCTTGTCCAGGAATTTCCCATGGTTAAAGTAGTCCTCAATCTCCTGCAACGTCCTATCCTTAGTCTCCGGAAGTATGAAATACATCGCCACCAGACAGAGCCCCATGGCTGCCCCGTATATAGCAAAGGTGCCGTAGACTTTTACACTGACCAGCAACGCCGGGGTAATCTTCAAAGCTACCATCAGACAGACGGCTAGAGTTAATCCTGACACTGCCGAGCCTGCTCCTCTGTGAGCAACCGGGAATACCTCTCCCAGCAACGCTAAAGGTATAGGGGTACTACCCAAGTTAGCTAGTAAGAAGTACAGCATAAACAAGGATATGGGCAGCCAAGCTCGGTCCTTCGACACGACGTCTATGGCAGTCAGGTAAAGGTATGTACAGATAGCCATTAACACTGCTAAAGCTGCTCCACCTGTGACGAAAAGTAAGGTCCGTCGCTTTAGTATGCGAACTAGTGCAGAGGAGAATGTGGAACTAAGTGTCGTTATGAGATCAATGATCACGGTGTAGTAGAACGATTTGGATTTGTCTCCCGTGATTTCTTCTATTATCTGTAAAGCGTAAGCCGGGAATATGTGTCTTCCAGACACTTCTAACAACATTCCAGCGAAGACTATTATCAGCAAAGGTTTCATAAAGTCTTTTTTAGTAAATTTCTGGAGGAAGTCTACCACGTGGCCTTTGAGAGTTGGTTTCTCTTGTGTTTCAGACAATCTCTGCTTTTGAGCCATGATCATACTGTCGAATTCGTTTCTAGAGTCAAAACCATCTCCTCTCAGCCTCAGCCAAGCCTTTTCGCTGTCATCGAATTTGAATCTAGCGGCCAACCACGTCGGACTTTCTGGCCAAGTGCAGACAATCCCGAACGCGATAATATGGGGCACTAAGCCGAAAATTGCAACGGTTCTCCAAGAGTAATAGTGACCTGCAATGTGGACGAAGGTGTTTCCTACGCAGACGGCAGTAGTCTTGAGGTTTAAAAACATGCCTCGGAGGTGTGGGCTGGAGTATTCCCCTATAACAACGGCTCCTAGGGTTACACTTGATCCTGCTGTGATGCCGCACAGGATCCTGCCGGCCATGAGCGTGGAAACGTCCTGGGCGAAGTATATCAGGATCCAGCCGACTGCGCCAGGCAAGATGACCAAGGCCTGTGTGACCTTCCGACCCCATAGCTCCATGAAGAACGCGGAGATGATGAAGCCGGGGAAACTCGCCAGGCCCACCACGGAAGCTAGAATGGAGATTGCGGTTTAAAAATCACAACATTTTAATCATATTCCTTATTGGGCAATACAATACGATTATCGATCGTAGTGCTAAGTGACGATTGTACTATAATCCTGAAGACAAACAGTAGGGATCAGTATGTTTGATCGCACGATAATGTGCAGGTTAAACTGGCTGTGATGCCGCGATACTGAAGGCAAGATGGGAATAAGCCACCAGTCCTTCTAATCAAAATCAAATCATTGCACTCATGATTGCAAGTATGTTAAGACGCCGTAGGTTCATGGTATTATCCCAATATTCCCAATCCCTCTCACTGAGCATAAGCGTGAGCGGGATAGAAGTGCGTGTTCGGAAGCGCGGATATCATGTTTTTTAATTTAAATTTTTTTGTGCGTTTTTATAAATAAAAAAGTAATCACTAAGTTCCCTCAAATGTGCCTCAAACATGATATTGCCGATTTTTTGAACCAATTTAATGTGTTTAGCTTTTGTGCATAATTTGTTACGAATGTTTTAAAGTGTATCTTAGACCTATGTTCGTGATTTTTTTCTATCGAGCGAAAATTGCTTAGTCATGACTCGAATCACTCTGCAACAATTTCTCTGCAGAAAATCCTCAAGATTACTATTCGTATTTTTTTGAAACCATATTATTATAATTAACGGGACGAATTATATTGTTTCAAAAACTCTGTTCGCTTAACTTCGCTGAACCTACGGCCCTGAATAGTAATAATGTAATGTTAGTTGGTGTTAATTACTTAATATGGAAATTTAGCATTTAGTAGTTATTTGTAGGATGATATTGATATAGTTGTTATTTTCTAAGCCGTCCGTTCTGCAGTGCGGCGTTCTTTAGTGCGGAACGGACGGCTTAGAAAATAACAACTATACCTACTTACTTAGTTTAAAATATACACCTGTGTTAAAATACCAAGTGTAGATAGAGATAGATTAGTTTTGGCGTTATATTGCAATGCACTTTTCAGAAACATAGAAAAGCGAAATTTTGGAATGTAATTTGTATGAGTAATATTGTATTCTACGTAGAGAAAAACTGATAAACAATCTTTTAATCTATGCTAATACCCGTTATATTTAAAAAGGTAATCTTTACTAATATTATGCATAAAGAGGTTTTATGCTTGTAAAAACAGAATGTTGTTAATTTTCCATTGAAAAAAAACATTGTCCCAACCCATAATTATTTCGGTTAAATAATTTGATATCTAAGTAAAGATATTCTGGAAGAGCGGGTCCTCCTGATACAGGTGAATGCTTACTTACTAGGAGGTGCCAACCTTACGTGTTATTATTAATGTAAAGTTTAACGAAATAAATATTTTTCATTTGTTCATTTTCATGGGCGATTGTGCACTACACTGTCCGGCAGTCCGGTCCGATATGGCACGCCATTAAACGTACATAATAGTAGTTTGTGCACTATACGTAATTTTACCGTCCAACATTCAATACAAAAAATATCGGACCTTAAAAAATCGGACTGCCGGACGTAACATTCATTGTTCTGCACATTCATTCAATTCAATTCAATTCAATCATTTATAATATTTGCTCTAAAACACATTTCTCAATGCATGCAAATATAGTTATAACATACAAATAAAATTAACAAGTAGGGTCGTTTCGCCGGTTAGCGACCACTTAGCCGAGTTGCTCACTTTAGATTAGTAAAAATATACCTATTCAATATACACACATAATAGATGGTATTCGTAAAGGCTCTAAGTATAGTCAAGTTTTGAAACCTACAATAAAATATAGCACTTTCATCCATAGATTAGGAAAAAATATAGAAAAGGTTACAAAATAGCGAATTCGCTAGATAGCGACCGCTTTAGTCGGTTTGCGACCACCTGTTAGCTAGTTGGCGACCACTCTTGCAAATAGTGTTTAAGTAGTTAATAAAACGATTAATCATCATCATCATCATATCAGTCGAAAGACGTCCACTGCTAGACATAGGCCTCCCCCAAAGAGTGCCACAATGACCGGTTTTGCGCCACCCGCATCCAGCGGATTCCTGCGATCTTTACTAGGTCATCAGTCCACCTTGTGGGGGTATATCCACTCTGCGCCTCCCAGTACGTGGTCGCCATTCGAGAACCTTTCCGCCCCAACGGCTATCGATTCTACGTGCAATATGCCCCGCCCACCGCCACTTAACTTTAGCGATTCGGATGGCTATATCGGTTACTTACCTTGGTTATGTTGCGGATAGCCTCATTTCTGTTCCAGTGCCATACGTCATCACTGGCAACACACACTGGTCAAAGACTCGCCATGAGACACTGCGAAATACTTATTGGACGAAAATATGTGCCATAGCGTAGCTTCCCGAACGCTACCCAGGCGAGTCGGATTCGACGATTGACCTCTTTCTCTCAAAGTTTGACCTACCTAACTGCCCTTATACCACTACAAATAGGAGTGTAGACTAACCATTTATTATTAATCCAAAAAAAGAAGGCAAAATGATAAGCCTAAGTGACGAAAATCCCATTCATATATCTCCAAAAATTACGAAGCTACAACCGTTTTAATATTGCTTGTTAGAGAGAGAAAACGCTAGTGGATCGTGACGTCACAATCCCCGAGCATCATAGTAAATGACAATCATTTCATATGAAGGTGCGTTTTGCGGAAAATGGATAGAATACACCCCCTCTAAAAACTTTGGATACTATAACTTTGTGATTACTTAATCCCCTGCTCTTTTTTTTCTCCATTTGACGTTACATTTAATCCTTTTTCGAGAAAATTCATCATTATAGGTCATTTTATTTAGTGTCTACACCCCTAAATTGTTACTCTTCTAAATCTACTTTACATTGCTGTGTCAATGAAGAATAGAATCGAAAAAAGCGCGACTTCTCGCTCACACCATAGTGCTTTTATATATATTGATATTACAGTCACACATGTCATTCATAGTAGGTATCTAAATGCCACCTTTTTATAAGCTTTTATTTAACTTTTAGATTATATTCTACTTACACTAGCGTCTGCCCACGACTCCGTCCGCGTGGAAATCGTTTATATCGTAGCTTTATACAAACTTTCACCCCCTTAGGGGATTATTTCGGGGATAAAAACTATCCTAGGTATGTCTCTTCCCGGGACTCAAACTATCTCCATACCAAATTTCATCAAAATCGGTCCATTGGTTTAAGCGTGAAGAGATAACAGACAGACAGACATAGACACTTTCGAATTTATAATATAATTATCTCATATAAATTATTTATTATTATATAATATAATATATAATTATATATTATTATTATATTATATATACTATGGACATAACATGGATTGGCGCGGCTTAAATACCGACTCAATTTGCTAGCCAAGCTAAATATCGCGGGTGCCGCATAAGAATCCATAAGGAAAGAAAAAGAAAACGATGTGGTCGCTATCCGACTTCTTTGGTAATTATGTATTTGGGTACGCGACCACCCCATTTTATTTAAATCTATTTTTAAATATGCCGAATTTCAACGAAATTATTACAACAGCTTAATCATTTAAACGATCAATTAACTAATTTCAGCATAATAATAAAATTAAGTGACGTAACTAAAGTTTTCGCGCCAACTGTCGCGTTATTTTTTTTACAGATTCACTGCACGTCAACACTTTTCGGAAGCAATGTGTGAAATGTGTGAATTGAGGTTATTTTTTCTTGCTTTGGATTAAGCTTTGGGTTTTAAAGTGTATTTATTCTTATTCTGACACTATTCAAGAATAGTTGATAACTAATTATTTTTCTGTTGGGTTTGTAGAAATGTTAATATCTTTAATTGAAGCAGCCTAGTCCGTCAAGTGGTCGCTAACCGAAGGTGGTCGCGTTACCGGCGAAACGACCCTACAAAATTTAATTTAAACAAATATTATTAACTTACATTAAATGTCACAAAAGAAGAATATTAATTTTATAATTTAAATAATAATAATAATGCAATTAAGAGGTCAGTACTAATAAAGAAAAAAATAAAATTAAAAATAGCTGAATAAATAAATGTCAAGACAATTTTTCGAAAATTCTTGCATAATATTCTTTGATTGAATAGAATGGACGGGTCAAAAAATATTCCTTTACTTTTTTGTCAAAGGATCTTAGCTCTTGAATATTTTTTAGGTCGTCAGGAAGTAAATTGTACACTCTAATGGCAGTATTATTTAAACTTTTGTCAAAATGGGCACAACATTTAAATGCAGTCTATTTATTTTCCTAAGATTATTATTCGTAGTCTGGCCTCGCTGGACATACATGTTTATATTTTAAAAAACATAAATACATAAACGGTACAAATAGAGTGAAATTACAGTCAACATTTTATTGTCAACAAATATACTGCGGTGAGAGTCAGGAACATTAGCACATTTTTCTATTAATCTCAAAGCTTTTTTTTGTTTGAGGAGCACTAAGTTAATGTTAGTTCCATATCCCCAAACCTCGACACAATATCTAATTATGCTTTCAAAATATGAAAAATACGTGGTCAGTAATACATCTTTGCTGACTATGTTCATCAGTGATTTCATTGCATAGCAAGCACTAGCTAGTTTCTTATTAACCTTATCGATCTGGTCATTCCACCTCAAGTATGGGTCAAGATCTACACCTAGAAATGTTGTACATTTAGCTTTACATATTGGTATATTACAATCAAAGTCAGGACTAGATGTACTTCTACGAAATGTCATGTAAAAGCTTTTGCTACAATTCATGTTCAGCCCGTTAGCCTCAAACCATGTTAGGAGTTGCGTCCAAGAATCTTGCATATATTTACATAAGACTAAAGAAGATGGTCCGCTTAAAATAATACTAGTATCGTCAGCGTAAAGATAGGGGGTTCCATATCTCAAAAAGTCTGGTAAATCATTAATAAAAATTATAAATAGTAAAGGGCCTAAGACTGACCCTTGTGGGACTCCAAATTTAATAATTTTTTCAACAGATCTAGTTGGGTACTTACATGACTGGTCACTAATTTCCACGTATTGACAACGATTAGACAGGTATGATTTCAGCAACGCCAGCGCATTACCACGTATACCATAGAAATCAAGCTTGTTTATGAGAATTCTGTGATCCACACAGTCAAACGCCTTAGTCAGATCACAGAAAATTCCTCCACATGTAAGGCCAAGATTGAGATGTGTCATAACTTCAGTTACCAATTTGCTTACAGCAGCTAACGTGTTTCTATTTTTCCTAAAACCAAATTGATGGGATGAAAGTAGACCATGATGTTCAAAATAACTCTGTAATCTTTAATCTTTAACTCTAGCCACTGTGGCCTAAGGGGTAGTCTCCGGAAATAAACATTCGATTTAATAGTACATCAGAGGCCGGGAAAACACGGATTTCCGGCCAAGTAGGTATAGACGGATAGAAATACGAGGCCGGGAATCCGTTTTCACGCCGAGGCTATTCTCAAACATGCAATGAAATAAAATAAATTGGTAACGTCTGTAACGGGCTGTATTGTTAAAAACGACCATGAAGTAAAAGTTAAAATCAGCAGCACCCTTAGCGTGGGATTGAAGTGAGTCGCGTTTACTACTGACGATACCGCCTATCGTTAAGATTTAGTATGAAAAGTCTATACACCGCCCCTGGTGGTCACTCATAGAACTAAAAATCCAAACTGTAACGTGAGTCACTTATACATTACTAAATTCGCGATCGACTTCACGTTCGTTCGTAAAGTTTAATCGATTTTCCAATATTCAACCTTATACCACTACAATTTATCGTTTTAATTTAATTCGTAGTTTGTCGGTTATGACATTACAGAATACGCGCATCGCGATGTCGACAGTGTCGATACAACATGGCGGCGCGTGGGCCATTTATTTGCATTTTTAAATACAAAATACGCGACAATCCGAATTTAGCGGATATATGTTGTCAATAGGGAACATTACGCAAAACTCTTCGTAGGTGGCGACACTAGCAGCGTTGACATTATATCTCGTTCGCACTTGCGGTATTGTCTATGCAAGCATCCTTGTCACTCATTTGACAATCAATTTTGCATGTGTGTGTGAATCCCTATATTTCTATACTGGTTTACTATTAGTGTTAGTGCTGCCTCTGGCGGCAGAACATTGCAGTAATGTTCCCTATTCAAAACCCTTATTTTTATAAGTTCTTTAATTTTAGATATATTTTGATCGGATCTACGGTAACTCTTGACGGAATAATACGATATCACGGGCCATTTTGCAAGTGAAATAGTAAACTACAGTCGCGACGGTATTCTTCGATTCGAAATGTCTCACACTAATGATTGGTAGTACGAATCGAATGTTAAATTACGCATCGAATACTAAACGCTAGAGCCTAACGTTTTGCAGTTGGTTTCGTAGGACAACGGCACTGTGAGTTACGAGTTTGACGGGTCGAATCGAAGAATACCGAAGCGAGATCGAAATCTATGCAAAGTGCGTTTATTCGATCTCGTATGTAGAACAGTTACGTATCGTAAGGTTACGATTGAACCTCACGTTAGCCGTACTGTTCGTAAAACCTGCCGCCATCTTTGACGCTGTCTGAATGAGGTTGGACGTTGAAACAAAAAATGTTACTTTGCAGGCCTAGGCCTGAAACGTTGTATGAAATCCCATTTCAGGCCGCCTCGAGATGCTGCGCTCGAAAAAGGATACTTCCGAGTCTATTATAAGGAACGTAAAGAGAATATTTCATTGCATGTTTGAGAAAAAAATATTTCATCAGTATTATTCCGGGTCTCGCCCTCGGATCTTTATACCACGCGGGCAACTATTTACTGACCTATACAATAGCTTGTACTTATTTGATAACATTACCAGAAATAGGTACAGACTTTATACGTTAATACATAGAAGTTAGTACTCTGTTCTGATTATTTACTCATGTAGGTAATTGATTGAAGCCAACTGCCACTGGTGCTCAGTGGACGTGGCCCAAGCGAAATCTCTTGTGACAGCATCTCCTGATGGCGCTTCGTTAATAGGCAAAACACGTGTCTTGTCATTATTGGTGGTCGTTTCTTGTGATTATTTGCATGTTTAGATACAGTTCGCAAGGAAGACTGTGCTCCTGTCACCTTGAACGGCTTAGGTACAACTGCCACATCAAGACACCGTAAAGTACTTGGGCATGCACTTGGATCGGAGGCTGACCTGGCAGAAATGTATTAAGACAAAAAGAGATGAGATTAATCTAAAGTACAAAGGTCTTTATTGGCTGATGGGCTCCCTGCCGAGGTTTTCCCAAGGGACTACAGTATGGGGTTCTTCAAAAAAGGAGTGTATAAGTTCTTAAAGGGTCGGCAACGCGCATATAACACCCCTGGAGTTGCAAGCGTCCATAGGCTACGGTAGTCACTTACCATCAGGTGGGCCGTAAGCTTGTTTGCCACCGAAGTGGTATTAAAAAAAAATTGGGCAAAGCTCGCGATGGGCATTATAATTATCATCTACAAAACCATGATAACGCCAATTTGGACATATGGCATACAACTGTTGGGCGCTGCATGTGCAACCAATCTAATTATAGTAAGTACAAAGAATGCAGAACAATATACTGAGACAGATATAGAATGAACCTTGGTTCCTCAAAAATCAAAATCAAAATCAATTATTTATTCTGCAAATAGGCCACAAGGGCACTTTTACATGTCAAATGGTATTCTACAATATAATATTAATAATCTTACACAATAATCATTTTAAAATTGCAGATTTTAACCAATTAGTACCTAAATGGTTAACAAACTAAATGTCACTAAATGAAAACTAATAAAATCCAAAATTGTAAAATATTATCAAATACATTCGATATAAGGTCTGTATCAGAATTAACAATAAGTTTATGATATAATTTAGTACCCCAGAGATGTATAATGTCTCTGAGCATCCAAATACAATTAATAATTATTCTAATGTTCTTATAGAGATGGATACTGTCTCTAAGCGTTAAAACAGAAAAAAAGGATCATTAATGTAATATTGTCAGATATGTACAGGGTCAATAACAAAATAACAGAACATCACGGAATTCTCGATATGCCAACAGTCAAATAAGAAATTTCTTCTTACGGTGACAAATACAAAGCCTACAATCATCCTAACCAACTTACGGGGCAACTGACAATCCAAGAAACTATTCGTCGACTTAAAAAGAGGCGAGACATCTTTGACCAACTGACTACACGAATAAATGGGATGTAGGTACCTACCCGCCTAAAAAAAAGCATGTTTGCACGTGCAGAGAGAGGGTGGGCGCATTAAGAGCATGCAAAAATATGCAAATATGCAAGGTGCATCTCATCATCGCTAATAGACTTTTTTTTTTTTTTCGCGGAGGATACCTGCGTACCATGTACCCAATCATCGGGGGATGACTGGGTTATGTGGTATTTCTATCAACTAAAAACTCCACGGCGGCCGGCATCTGCGGCATATGCGGAGGACTCCAGGATCTCATACTGAACGCACTGGAGCCCTCCTCGCGCCTCGCCACATTTGGCTCGTCTTAGGATGATGATGGTCGCCTTCCCTGGGGTTTTTAGTGAGTGCCCCGGCCCCCGCCAGAAACACTGCGACCCCGATGTCCCCCTTTAGTCGCCTTGTACAGTCAGCATCAGATAGTTAGTAGCAGCCCATGTAGCCAAATATATCGCAACACGTCTTTATTACTATAGGAGTAAGGATGTGTTACGATATATTTGACTACTTTGGCTGCTACTAACTATATGACGCTGACTGTACGACAGGCGGGGGAGACCGTAGACCTATTCTTGTCCGAGTCGCTAATAGACCTGCACGTTTTTTAGCGGAATATCAAAGGAGTTCTCGTAAATTTACCGTTATGGGTTTTTTATTTTTTTATTTAAAGTTCCGAATAATTCATACTTATCGCAGAGTTTCATAATTAGGTGCTAAAGCCATTAGTGGCTTATTTACAGCTATAGTTCGGTCTAACTATTTACTATTTAAGTAGGTATGTGTTAGTTTACATTCACAAATAATTTTACAAAACGTAAACTCGGGTTCCGTATAATCTCCGAGGTGCACCCGAACGCGTTTGACACTGTTAACAGTGAAACTCATCGTACTGCGGTCGGCATTGTACAGTCACCAGCATTTAATATCTGCTGTTAGAAAGCAGGCGAAAATATCTGATACGTCCTAATCCTAATTGTAGAACGGCAGCGAATAAAGGCTATTGTATTTGTATAATCTTACGGCCCTAGAAATGGTCATCATCATCATCATATCAGCCGAAAGACGTCCACTGCTGGAAATAGGCCTCCCTCAAAGAGTGCCACAATGACAGGTCTTGCGCCACCCACATCTAGCATACTCCCGCGACCTTTACCAGGTCAACAGTCTACCTTGGGTGTTCCGGTCGCCTTCCGGTACGTGGTCACCTTGAGAACCTTTCCACCCCAACGGCCATCGGCTCTACGTGCAATGTGTAGAAATATAGTCGTGTCACATATTTATGTGTACTAATTGCACTATGTTGTGGCGGATATTAATCCTGGTGACTTCACCACGACGATGACACGCGAATTGAGGACCCTGACTAGATCGACGAGCACGAGCTATATGGGCCAGCACCCAATTGTCCATTCAATGTTTTCCTATGTCCATCAGTGGCACGTACCTAGTCACAGGCCAATGCCATTCGCGATTGAATTTGAATGGAGCCCACAACATTTCAGTTACTTAAATTACGTTGGTAGGTTCGTCACTGCCCTCTTAAGCAGACTAAAACGATGCAATTTGTAACACCAACTTGCTATAGGTCGTTGGAATGAAAGGTACCTACATATTTATATGCGGTTGATTGGGATGACATAACGTGAGTTTCTAACCGTCACAAATCGGTGTTGTTAGACAGAGGACCTTCTGTATGTATGTATAGTTGTTATTTTCTAAGCCGTCCGTTCCGCACTAAAGAACGCCGCACTGCAGAACGGACGGCTTAGAAAATAACAACTATACGAGTGTCTACTAATATTTATTTTGTCCTCATCTGCCCAGGCGTGGTGAATGACATGTTAGTCCCGTTGTAAATCCCTGGTTTTATGACATTTCCGCGGAGCATTGCGAACGAGCCTCTGTTTGCGTTGTTTGATAACTTTAAGCCTAAGTTTATCGTAGCGATGCGTACCTACAGCTACGCGCACGCCTCGTAGATATAGGTACATAAACAATAATTGTTTTTTTATTCTAGCTAATACAGATAATGAATGAGAATGTGGTGCTGTAAGTATAATGTTGGGAATCTCATGGACACAACGCCGCACTGTACGTGTCAATACTCAAGGAGCGTCAACACCCGGCTTTCAACTACATGCTTCCAGAAATTGATGACATTGGCCACGTAGCCCGCCTAGACCCGTCCTGCTTGGAGAAGATGAACGGTTGTGAAGAACTGCGCTTCTCGTGACCACGACCCTCAGCCTTGAGGGACCGATGAAGAAGAGTATAGATTACCCTCAGCTGAGGCAGGACTATCAACTATAGCAAATTAGCTTGATACCAACCTACTCACACTTAATGTGGACAAGAGCCACCACATTCCTTTTTCAAAAACGGTAGTTTCCTCTCCCCCGGCTACCTTTCAACTTAAAATGCACTCCTGTGGAACTCATCATGCAGGCTGCTCGTGTGACACTTTAAGCAGATGCAGCACAGTAAAGTATCTAGGTCTAACACTGGACGAACACTTAACATTCAAACATCATATAATCGCTCTGTCGAAAAAAACCAGGAAATTGATTTATTTAGTAAAACGTCTAAGGGACTGCTCACCTCCGGAGGTACTACGCGTAGTCTACGACGCGCTGTGCCAATCAATTATTCAATACTGTATTGCGGTCTGGGGCAGCGCTGGTAAGACAGCACTTCTTGACCTTGAACGCTCGCAACGTGCAGTTATCAAGGTAATGATGAGAAAACATTTTCGGTTTCCCACGGACACTCTTTATCAAGAAACAGGTCTACTTAGAGTAAGGCAACTGTTTATCATGAATGCTGTCATTAGAGTCCACAGAAGTACTGCAAAGTTGCCGCTTATAGAAAGCATCACGAGTAGACGCATATATAGAGTCCCCATTCCCTCTGTCAACTCGGCACATGCCCAACGCTCCGCATTCTTCATCCATCCCTTTGTTTATAATGCTGTCTGTAAAGTCTGTGACATAAAAAAGTGCACCATACGCAAAGTTAAGTCCACTCTAAGGAAATGGTATGCTGAACTCTCGTATAGTGATACGGAAGAGATTTTACGTCCCTGCATCTAAGGTTGCTTTTTCCAATAGGTACCTAACAATTCAACATACACTCGTAACAAACACTTAACACACTTAAACACTCCCTCTCACGCACACTAACACACTTACACACACTCTCATACACAAACTCTCTTTGTACTACTAAAACAGCATAATTTTTGTTTTTATTAATGATGAATTTGTGTTCCCATTGATAAGTTAGCAGCGCTCATATTATATGAAATGTTTAATTTTCACTTCGTTACTTTCATGTCGTGCTTCTTGAGACGTGTGTCTAATGAGATTTGTTAACCGACTCAGTGGGTCCCAAGATACAGGCTCAGCCTAGTTTGGAACCCCACGGATAATGTCTGTATAATCTGTAATCATGTGCTTGTCCAATAATAAATTATTCTTATTCTTATTCTTACGCACCGAGCCACGACATCGTTTCCAAATCAGTCTTGATAGTTGAATCATCAGCCTTCAGTCCTGGCAGCAGCACTGCAGGGAAGCTGAGGACTATGCCCTGGCCTAGCATGTTCAGGAGTACTCCTGTCACCGCCCATGACTGAAGCAAACAAATAAGTTTGTTTGGAGAATTTAGTTTTTCGCAGTATCCATATTATCAAACTGCGATTAGGATGATACAGTTTTGCTATATAAATAAGTTATATGAAGTGACGGCTATTCCAATACCACCCTAATAGCGGTATGATAATATATAAGACGATAATATATATTGACATGTAATTTATGACATTACCAATAAATATGATTATGATAAAGTATACTGTGTGTTTCGTTGGACCCATTTTGGCATAGAACACTAAAAATAAGTATATGGTTTTTGAAATATAGTCAACTAGCGACCCACCCCGGCTTCGCACGGGTTTATATGTATAATACATGCATGTATTATACATATTTAAAACCTTCCTCTGGAATCACTCTATATATTAAAAAAACCGCATTAAAATCCGCAAAAAAATAAAATATAATAATCTCAAGTATCTAATAAGTATATACGTGTTCGCTCGCTTTCCAGATTCATTGTCTTGTAAGTTCCCTACGGATCTACGAACATATTAGTCTGTATACAACCAAAAATATTCGAAATGATATCGATCGTTTGAAAAATGAAAAAATGAAAATGATTTATTTTATAGATTGCTAGTTACAATGAAAATAAGGTTGGGTCTTCCTAGTAAGTAGGTAAAAAATACCTGTGTCAGGAAGACCCGCTCCTCCATAAAAAAGCAGTTGGTGTTTATTTCTTAATATGTAGGTAAATACTTATAACTTAAAATAAAAACAAAGACGAACTAGGCATAGTGTCGTGACCCTAATGTTGAGTGTGTTACGCCATGTAATACGCCAGCCTGTGTGTGTGTGCGTGTGTGTGTTAGTGTATGCGTGCGTGTGTGTTGTTTGATCCCATTTTGTTATGGTTTACTAACTATAGAATTAAATTTAGATTAATACAAATTAAGTACCTAACAGTTCAGTATCTTCATAACTAAGCTTCTTTAACCATTCCGTTAGAGATCTCTTAAATACAATGATATTTCTTTTGTTGATAGATATTAATTTTAACATTTATTTTATTATAAAGGTATGCTGCACCTGTCTTATACTGCCTTTTAGCAAACAAAGATATACATATATGTTGTAAGTGGGACAACGGTGTTTTTACGTCTTCTAGTTAGAAGCGTTGGATTAAATTTTTGTGTTTTATGTAACTTTAATGTTGTATGGAGGATATTCAGTTTTGGGAAATATGTATGGCCTCAAGTACATTACCTTTAACAGACACCGTTGCCCTCGTTCAACCTCCAAGAATTTGGATTTAGTTGCATTTAGGAAAGCACTTCGCATTAGTATTAAGTAAGACGAAAGTACAAGACATCTCAACAAAGGTCAAAAGGCTCAAATGGAAGTGGTCCGGACACATTATCCGAGGCGCAGACAAGTGGAGCAAATGGGTCACCCAATGGTACCCCAGAGAGGGAAAGATAAAGAAGGGGAGGCCCCAGAAGAGATGGGAAGACGACATAAGGCAAGTGGCAGGATGCACCTGGAACAGGGTTGCACAAGATCGGAACGAGTGGAGAAGGCTGGAGGAGGCCTTTGCCGAAGGGCAAACAGACACAAAAAAAAAAGTGCGAAGTAGTAGAAAGATAGATTAATGTAATAATGAAACCAACTAATATAGGTACCTGTTTGACGGATGGCGAAACCATTTTTAATACACACTCATTCTTCCACGATCCGAAGCAAAATAACTTCGTAACAACGATTGAGGATTTCCGAGCCTCATAAATGCTTACGGTCCTAGTACAAACATGGTGAGATAAAAATCTAGATAATAGGAACGATTCGCGGCGTCTTAACCGTGCTCGTACAGCACTGCGCTGGTTCTGATACTTTCCTTAATGCATTGATGAATTATCCTTAAAGTTAGTAATGAGAGGTCTTATTAAAGTTGGCCATTAACGATTGCTCCAAGCGCATGAAGGACGAATTTTTTCGTATTTTTTTTAATGGGTCATTTTCAGATTTAGTTGCGCGGCGCTTCAGTGGACATTGCCAAAGTTAAGTGCTATAAAGCCTTATTTTTGGTTGAACTCTGAATCTGCATAAACGGCCATAATTCTATGCGATAACAACATATTATACATAAACATTGTTTATTAATCTATGTATATGAATATAAGTATGTATATCGTCGTTTCCCATTGTACAAGCTTTGCTTAGCTTGGGACTAGGTCGATGTGTGAATAAAAAATTGGGTCGCAAAATTGTAATTCAGCATCGAAACAAAAAAATGTTTAATTTCCAAACCTCACGCAGGTAAATTAACTTAAAAAATGTAGGTATATCGTACGTAACAACCAGTTATAAAAATCATTTAGGCACGAGAGATCCGTTTCTTAGAACATTAGATTTCTCAAAGATCCGTTTTCCACAACTTTCAAATCCCAGAACATCCGTATCCCACAGCATCCAAATTCTAGTAGACACATTTCCAGTAATAAACAAATCCTAGAAGGTCCATTCCCATAACATCTAAATCCTAGAAGAACCTGATTCCATAATATCCAAATATTATAGCACCCCTTTTCCAGTAAAAAGCAAATCCTAGAAGATCCATCATCATATTCATCATGCTCCTAGCGTTATTCCCGGATGTGCCTTAAAGGAGCCCGGGGTTCGCTTTGACACCTAAATCCTAGAAGATCCATTCCCGCTTTATCCAAATCATACAAAAACCGTTTCCCGTTATATCATTATCACAGAAGACCAGTTTCCCGTCATATTCAAATCCTAAAAGAACCATTTAATAAAATATCCAAATCCTAGAATACCTACCCGTTTCCTATAATATCCGAATACTAGAAGATCCGATTCATCATTCATTAATGTGTTTATAATGACATGATGGAGGCCCGTAAGATCTTCAAAGGGAGGTTGAGGTGGTGTCAGAACCATCAAGACCAAATTAAAACGGACTTGCTGGCATTCCGTCACTCTAGTGGAGATTTTAAGGCCTTCTGGAAGGCTACAAATAAACTGAACCCCAGGAATGGTGTGCCTGTGAGTGTCAATGGAGTTTCAGATCCCAAAAAAATTGCTAACTTATTTAGGAATAGGTTTACAATTGACTCGCCGCTAGGTCCAACATGTCGGGATATCGAAGCTGGTACTATGACGGGCGACGTGTCAGCTTGTGTTAGTGCTAAAGATATTCAAGCAGCAATTAAAAAAAATGAAAGGGGACCTGTCGCCTGGAGGTCGTTGTTGTTCTACGTCCGTAGGAATAACCCTAGAAACCCTACACGTGACCTCCGGGTGGTGCTAAAAGAACAACAAACTCGGCAGCTGCACTGTTCCTTCTGAACCTCGCAGCGCACACTGGAACTCTATCAGCGACATCAATACGAATACATATACTCGTAACTATGTACCAGTGTGTAACCGCCATACGATAAATAAATAAGTCGCCTGGACATGACGGCTTAAGTGTTGAGCATCTCCGAAATGCCGGCGTCCACCTTCCTCGAGTACTAGCCCTATTTTTCAACGTGTGCCTCTTATTTGCCGCCTGAGCTGATGGAGACTCTGGTAGTGCCTATTATTAAAAATCGAACAGGTGACCCTTCGGATGGGACAAATTACAGGCCTATATCATTAGCGACTATTATAGCGAAAGTGTTTGACAGTGTGCTTAACTCCTACCTAAATGCACGCATTAAACTGCACGACGCTCAGTTGGTTTTCGGCCTGGGTTGTCAACAAAGACGGCCATCCTCAGTTTAAAGCACACTGTCAAATACTACACAGACAGAAAAAACACCTATATATGCCTGTTTTTTGGACTTGACGAAAGCCTTTGACCTCGTATCATATGATGTTCTGTGGGCTAAGTTGCAGAGGTCGGGGTTACCGCCAGAGTTAATCCATCTGCTCAGGTACTGGTATTGACCATCCACGTCTGTAATGTGATATGCAATAAACATTTCTATTTCTATTTAAACCAGGAGAACCGTGTGAGGTGGGCGGGTGAGTCTGCGGAACCATACAGGCTGGAGTGTGGAGTGCGCCAGGGTGGTTTGAGCTCACCCCTACTATTTTGTATGTATGTGGACGCGCTTGTTGAGCAGCTCAGCGGCACACATGTCAGCTGCCATGTTGATGGCGTATGCCTAAACAACATCAATTACGCGGACGACATGGTGCTGCTGGCTCCCTCCATTGATGCGCTACGTAGACTTATAGCCATATGTGAGGCCTACGCATCCTCGCACGGTTTACTGTATAACGGCAAAAAGAGCGAGTTTATGATATTTAGGGCTGGAAACAAGTGTCCAAAAATTGTACTCGTGTAAGAGTCACTCGCCTCAAGTATCTCGGGCACATTGTTACTGACGATCTGAAGGACGATGCTGATATGGAGAGAGAGTTTGCTAGGTGTTCAAGTGCGGTAAAAATTACACTGTTCAAGGCATAGTGTTCATCATTTTACACTGGCAGCCTGTGGGTCCGATATACCCAAAAGTCATATCATGCTATTAGGGTGCAGTACAACAACGCCTTTAGGATGCTGATTGGTCTGCCCAGATTCTGCAGCGCATCCACGATGTTTGCTGAGTCACGCACCGGGTTTACTGCAATTTTGCGAAAAAAATCAGCGTCACTGCTGAGCAGACTTAGGTGCAGCTCAAACAGTATCCTAAGGATGATAGATGATCATGTGTGTTGTCCTGTAATTAATGAAATAATATTAAATGTCAAATCTAACTTAGTTTTTAAGTACTAACATTTTTAAGGCTTATACTAACAACAATGAGATCAATGTTATCTTAGAAATTAAATAAATTGAAATTGAATTGAAATTAAAATTTTGCCTCTGCGACAGTTTTTTTTAATTATTATTAATTATTCGTTAGTAACAGTGATCTTAAAAACTATGTTAGTAGGTATTTTATTTATTTTATTTTATTTTATTTATCAGTTGAATGCCCTATGCAGCCTTTCCCAGTGGAACAGGAAGGGACTATCCAGGCGCACCGCCACCGTCTGCAGGAGGCTGTTTGGGCTGCCGCGCAGGCGCCTCATCAAGGCCGCGACACGCGCCCGCTTTATGGCGTGAAAGCCATCCGTGTGCGCTTCGCAAAACATCCCCGATGCACTGCAATGGCGCGACAGCCCCAACAACATCCGAAAGCCATTATATATTACGCGCTGTCAGCCTTTTGCGTATAGTTGATCCATAGGCTGCAGGTGTAAAACGATTGGCAGAACGCCTTAAAAAGGGTAATCTTTACGTCGGTGGTACACCTTGCAAACCTACGAATCAACATGTTGCTCCTGACAGAGCACCCTACGCTCCCTCTCCACGTCCTTGTTGTCGCTCTGGGTCTCCGTGACCCAGTGACCTAGGTACTTGAGTTCCTTTACCATTTTCAGAGGTGTGCCGTATAGATAAGCCGGTGGAACGCGTGGATATAATTTGGCCCCCGCCTTAAATACCAGCAACACACTCTTGGAAGTATTATACCTGAGCCCATGGGACTCCGCATACTCTTCGCATACCCTGAGCAGCTTGTTGAGGGCATTGACTGATGGGCCCAACAATACCATGTCATCTGCATAACTAATGTTATTCACAAAATAAATGTGCCATCCACAGAGCATCCAGTCATAGTGTTGTTGAGCTCATCCATCAATCAACCGATTAACATACAGACTGAAGAGTTTGGGCGATGACAAACCCCCCTGTCTCACCCCGCACTCCAGCCTGTACGAATCAGATAGCGAGTCGGACCATCTGACAACATTTTTCTGGTGACCGTACCTGAACAATTCAGTCAAATTTGTCTCTCATGTTATAGGAATGTGGATGTTTTAGGAAATGGGTATTTTAGGATAGGGATAATTCAAAAAAGTTACGTTTTTGGAAATTTATATTATGTTGCAACTTTGTAACGAATGTTTTGGGAAATTTACTTTATGTTGAAACTGACATTTTGGGAATTAAACCCTAACGGACGTTTCGGGAAGTTTATTTTATACGGTAATGGGCGTTTTTGGAAATGAAACTTCTGGGAAAATTATGTATTAAGCTGAAAATGTATCTAATAGGGAAATGGATGTTTTGGTACATGGGTTTTCTGGGAAACATAGGTTTTAGGTATATGATTTTTTGGGAAGTTGATGTTATATAATATGGATGTTTAGTACCTACACTTTCTTAGGAATGAGATATTTGCAACCCGACGGATATTTTAGAAAACGGATCTCTCGTGCGCCTAAACGATAAAAACGTTTTCCTTATCATACTTTATTGCAATTTCAAACAAAGATAAGCAGAAGCCTTTTATGGGTCTGCAATTGCTCAATTTTCATTGCTGTTGCAACCAAATTGGTATTATAATAAGACTAATTTTATAAACAATAATATAATTTATTTGCAGAAGAATTATAAGTTTACATGTCTTAGAGTAAATACATTATTGTTCCACCTTTTCCAGCTGTTACAAACAGCATACAAATATGTACTATTATTGTAATTATGGTGGTCCTTCAATAAATTCAATAATATTTGAAACAAATATGTAAGGTAAACGTCCGAGTGCTTGACGCTGTAGGTACTAGTATATGGCATGGGCACTTTATGTCAAAGCAATATGGGTTACATTCGAACTAACAGGATATTATTCATTCGAATTTAAGCCATGTCATTTTGACATAGAGTGCCCATGCCATATGTACAGCGTCGAGTACTCGGACGTTTACCTTAATTATAATATTGAAGAATTTCACTTTTGTTTAAATATGCGCCTACATGTAACATTGTAACCTCAAGGTTATTTCGGACAAAATAATCTTCTTTTGTAAATTAACATTATTTGATTTTAGTGCTCATTCCGACTATGAAAAAGTATTTTGTTTATTAATTAAACAGGCTATTGTAGAAAATCTTACTAGAAATCATTTATTGAGCCGTCTGTGACGCAGGCAGCATTCTAAGAAAGAAAAATCTATCGCGTGGATAATTATCAAAGTCTAACATTGTTACAATAACCCCGAGAATCTGCCTTTAATGGTTGAAAGAGGTGAAATCACAAACAGGTCTAAACAACTCTGTGAATAGTGAAACATATAACCTCCTCCTTTTTTAAAGTCGGTTAATTGCTAGTCTTCCTGTAAAACCGTTCTACATACTAGACCAAATGCCTGAGAGAACTTTGACTGCCATCTTGAAGAATGCAAGCTCCAAGTCAGAAAATGTATAACTACAACTAAATTATCGGATGACTGCACCGCCGATCTGCATTATGCAGCTTCAAGGAGGTCAACGATAACGTAGACATCAGCTCCTCCGGCGACAGGGGCCGCCCTCTGAACTCATCCTCGATATCCTGCAGAGTCCTGTCCTTCGTCTCGGGCAGCGTCATCCAACAAACCACCAGACAGTAACCAACTATCCCAGCATACATACAGTACGCCCCTTGAAGACCCATCGTTGCAAAGAGATATGGCAACGTCTTCACTGTCAGGAATAGGTTCACAGACACGAAGAGTACGCTGATTCCACCGGCTAAACTTCGATATTCCAGGGGAAACAACTCTCCTGCTACTATAAGAGGTAGTGGCACAGTTCCTGTTGCGATCGAGAGCATGTGGGTGTGAAGAAGAACTACACCGATTAGAGGATGATCAAATGGAAGGCACTCATGCTTCTTTGCGTAAGTATACGCAGCAACAATAAGGTAAGCAGTAATATTGATCAGACATGTACTTAACAACATGGTCCTTCTCTTGATCTTCTTAACGACGTATATAGCGCTCGAGTTGGATATGATTCGCTGTGTTCCAAGACTTATGATGATCAGACCGTACATAGTGCTAGGTCCAACGACACTCTCTAAAATTTTACTGGTGTAAGCAGACATGATATTTGCTCCACCCCACTGCCCTAAAGTATAAAGGTGCATCATTATAAAAATTGGTTTGTAGAATTCTTTCTTTCTCACCGTCTCATTCAAATATACGAAACCGCTTTTTAGTTTCCATACAATAGAATCGCTTACACCCTCATCTTCTTTGGACTCCTTGATGATTACACTAGTTTCTATCATCGTCTGTAACTCTTCTTCCTCTCCATCTCCTCTAAGCCACCTGAAGACTCTTTTACTCTCTTCATACCGACCCTGGTCAGCCAACCAGCTTGGTGATTCAGGGGAATATAGCACTATCAACAGATTAGTGAAAGATATAAAAGCACACACAAGTGCCGCAGTCTGCCAGCCGAAATAGGACCCTACAGTGTGGACGGTTAAGACTCCAATTGCGATAGCTAGAGATAGGGTCATAAGGAACGCTCCTCTATTGTTTGGGCTGGTGTATTCTCCTATTAAAACTGGTCCTAGAGTGGAGATCATTCCCATGGAGACTCCTTGAAGAAACCTGGCGAATAGTAGCCCAGGCACACTGGTAGCATAGAGGATGCTAAACCATCCGACCAGCATAGGCAGAATGCTGATCATGTTGGCAGTTTTTCGGCCACGTTTGGCCATGATTGTGGGCACGATGAAATTGCCGGCCACGAGGGCGAAGCCGAGGATTGAGGCTGGAATGAACAATATGCATTGTTATCTTTTTGAGATTTATGGGTATTATGAAGTGAGCCTATCTGAGCGTTCAAGCTACATAAATAAGTGAATGAAATTGAAGTTTGGTATAAAATGTGTAGCTGTAATGAAAATGATTTAATACTGTTGCGATGGAATATTGTGTGAATGCAATGTTGAATTTTAAGTCATATTTGCTATTAAACTTATTAAGGAAAATTCACCCAGACGTGCAAAATTATGGGAATCCAATCTTTTACTTTTTTTATTCTAAACGATATCATGAAGACATTGTGTGTCCTTCATCAACCTTCAAGCGTTTTCCCGGCTGTATCCTATAGGATCCTTGGGTCCGCTTCAGTTCCAAATCCCAAGATAAGGCGTAGGAACCAGTTTTACAAAATCGACCATCCAAGCCAGAAGGAAAACTCAACCTTGTTGGAATGGATAACTATACATTTATTTTCCTCCGGCCACGTGGTCCGATTACTTTGTCCTATTGATCGGACGGCATGAACTTTTTTTTCCTGTTGATCCGATTGACTAATCGGAATACAAGAACTATTTATTTCTTAGGCCACATGGTCCCACGATCGGACGACGTGAACTTTTGTTTTCCTGGTAGTTCGATTAACTAATCGGACTACAGAAAGTCAGAAACTGTCGTTTTGTTAGACCACGTGGTCCTACCGATTGGACCACGCATTTCATTTCATTTATTTCATTCAGTAACAATATACATTGCATTTGAACATTATGACTATAGTGAGAACATAAAAAAAAAATCATTAGACATTTACACAATAAATAAAATATACAATAATAACAAAAATAATAATAAAAAAAAACATTCGTGGCGTTCAGACGCGTAGTCCCTGACCGGACACGAAATTAACTAGATACGGGAAGGGCCAGGTTTTCATACACGATTTGTTAAGTTATTTGCTGAAACCGCGAAACGTCTGGTTGATGTAACTGGTGACCGAAGAGCTGGCGACTTTCTCGCGCTATGCATCAGCATTGCCATTCAGCGAAGAAATGCCGCCAGCATCCTAGGTACAATGCCTAGAGGGCCTTTTTAGGGTTCCGTAGCCAAATGGCAAAAAACGGAACCCTTATAGATGTCCGTCTGTCTGTCCGTCCGTATGTCACAGCCACTTTTTTCCGAAACTATAAGAGCTATACTGTTGAAACTTGGTAAGTAGATGTATTCTGTGAACCGCATTAAGATTTTCACACAAAAATAAAAAATAAAATATTAAGTTTTAGGGGTCCCCATACTCAGAACTGAAACTCAAAAAATTTTTTTTCATCAAACCCATACGTGTGGGGTTATCTATGGATAGGTCTTTAAAAATGATATTGAGGTTTCCAACATCATTTTTTTCTAAACTGAATAGTTTGCGCGAGAGACACTTCCAAAGCGGTAAAATGTGTGTCCCCCCCCCCTGTAACTTCTAAAATAAGAGAATGATAAAACTAAAAAAAATATATGATGTACATTACTATTTATTTTATTTATTTATTTGACTCAGGCAACAAGGCCCATATTTACAAATACCTTACAGACTAACATAAGTGTCACTATGTAAACTTCCACCGAAAATTGGTTTGAACGAGATCTAATAAGTAGTTTTTTTTTAATACGTCATAAATCGTAAACCGCAATTTATTTCACGGAACCCTTCATGTGCGAGTCCGACTCGCACTTGGCCGCTTTTTTTTAGATTTAACTTAGTTTTCATTGAATTTAGTTAAGGTGGTTCGATTGCCATACAAAGCGTTATTTGACATTCGCAGGCTAACGGCGTGTTGGCTTCCCATTTGCGCCAAATTCCCCTTTTCCTAGAATAAACTTGTACAAACTAGATTAATTTGAGAAATTGGTTTGGGACGTGATATTTTGGGAAAACTATTTTTCTCAAATGAATCTACTTTATACAAGTTTATGCTAGGAAACAGGGAATTTGGCGCAAATGGGAAGCCAATTGATGAAAGTTTGTTACATAAGTTTATAATTAATATCACGCCGTTAGCCCGTGAATGTCACATAACGCTTTGTATGGCAATCGAACCACCATAATGTTGGAATTGTGTGTCCTTCATCACCAATATCATAAGTACCTATCCAGGAGCCGCTGACGTCATCCACGAGGATCGAGGAGCCAGGTTTCTGTAGTTGGGGCAACAGCACCGCCGTGAAGCCCACCACCAGGCCTTGTCCCGCCATGTTGAAACACACCCCTGACGTCACGAAACACTGGAAGCCACAAATTAATTAATATTATGGGATCTTATTTATAAATGTTCTTAAATACACTTTTAGCATCATCATCATTTTCGGTCTGTAATCACCCACTGCTGAGTTCGTTCGTTCCGGTCCTCATCTAATCTTACCCAGGAGTGTATTTTGATCTTCCTAAGGCATCTTGCTGATTTTTCGATGGGGAGGCGTTAGGGCCTACTCATACGCAAGCTGACGCGGGTGCACGGAGCGGGCGCACGCGTGCGGATACCCGCCTGCACCCGCCGTAAGTTGGTTAGCGCTGCTCATAATTTTTCAATAGGCGTCCACCCGCTCCTTGCAAACCGCGTAGCTAGCGTCGGCCCTGTCCAGGCAATGAACTGACAACTTATATGGAAAAAATAACAAATTTGGAAATAATTTATAATAGCTGATTTTTTGTATAAAATGGATATATTATCAATTAAATAGTTACCTAGCGACAAAATCCAGACATCAAAAAAATTATAACTCAACTAGCTTCTGAAAAGTCAGAAAAAATATTAATAAATGGTTTTATCTTTATTTTGGTCCATTTACATTTGCTCTATAATATTCAAAATAAATAATAAAAAAAACAATTCATGATTTATATAAATCTATATAAATACTTCCGGATAGAAAGTTTGTTGGATTTTTGTATAAAGCATCTTAGAATAATGTTTTAAAATTAAATAAAGAAAAAAAACGCTATTATAAATTAATATTTTTCAAAACCGTATTTTGCCTGGAGGTATAGTAAGCTGTAAGAGTCGAGTCGGTGCCAATTCGATACTGTGCGCCACATTTAAATGAGTGCTTGGCTGGCGCCGAAGCGGGGCTACGAATGCAGTATTGCAAGTGCACCATCCCGCTTCCGCGAATGATATTACTACTGACTGCACAAATGTCCTACGTGCAATGTGGGACCACACGTAGAACCGATGGCCGTTGGGGAGAAAAGGTTCTCGAGTGGCTACCACGTACTGGAAGGCGCAGCGTGGGTAGGCCCCCACAAGGTGGACTGATGACCTAGTAAAGATCGCGGGAGTCCGCTAGAAAAACCGTCGTGTGGTGAAAGACCGGTCACTTTGGCACTCTTTGGGGGAGGCCTATGTTCAGCAGTGGACGACTTTCGGCTGATATGATGATAATGATGAAATGTTATCCTGGCAGTCAAGTGTGGTAATCTGTGCGATATCAGTAAGCTCACGTCAAACTACAAAATATCGATCCCACCGTGCCAAGTCTGGCATGTGCCTAATATCATCAACGGGTCTATAATACATCGAACTGGTGAACGTCCGAATCTTCTTTTACCAAAATGTTGCCACCAATCAGAGTAATCCATCATTTTAAGTCCACCTACCATAAATCTGCCACGCATCTCGCTTAGCGTCCTACCCAACTAATAAAAATATAGCCTCA
The DNA here is from genome assembly GCA_963854355.1 of Epinotia brunnichana. Lineage (NCBI taxonomy): Eukaryota > Metazoa > Arthropoda > Insecta > Lepidoptera > Tortricidae > Epinotia > Epinotia brunnichana. Next base: position 1,462,380 of record OY977959.1, on the reverse strand, counting down.
GTAAAGCATATAGGTATTTCTTACGCCAACTTACTTGTCTTTGAAACGGAGAAAACCAAATCTGTGTCATTTTCCAGTATCTATGTCATTCACAGCTAACAGTCAAGTTCATAATATTCACCTTCGTCAATCCAGAAGGCCTCTCAAAATATCTACCTCTTAAAACTAATTGACATCATCATTTCTTCATTAAAAACATTACGAGAAACTCAACTTTGAATAGTTACTAAGTATACATTAGCTTTATATGTATTAATTGCTACTATTATTTGCACGACTTGTACACTTCAAGTTCCATGATTGAATGAGTGCAATAATGTCGATTAGATATTCAGTGGCGGCATTTTTACAACCTTTTACAATCTTTTACGATGTTCGATGCGTACAAGTGAGATAAACGTCAAAATTAAGAATCCTTGTCATGAGATAACATTTATTGCAACCATGGTATTATAAATGCTTACGTACTTACATTAGATAATTTACAATTTTGATACTAAAAAAGAACTACGAACTAGACTTATAAACTAAATATAAAATTTCCCACTCAGTTCACCCGCTTGAGGCATGGTCCCTTGGACGCTGGCTGAATTGCCCCTTTGCACCGCTAGGCTCAGATGCTGGGCAAAGAAGGAACAGGCCATGTGGTCGCCTGAAACGCCAATGAGTCGGACCGACACCTCTTTCATAAATTGTTTGGTGTCCGACGACCAAGGGCCCAGAGTCTCCACCGCAAGTATCGCGAATTCATATTCATTGGTGAGAAATGCGTACTTGCGGCGTTTGGACATTTGGGCTTGGTCTGCGGCAGTTCCAGGCTTCCAAGCCTAACCTTTCGACGTGGGACGGAGCCAGCGTGTCGACACAGGTAGGGTCCCACGCTAAAGGGCGGCCTAGGCTCCAGGGTACGAGGGTGCATGCATCGGGTCTCTTCCCGTCAGTAGCAGAAATGCCCGTTGGTTCCAGAGTTGCAGGGAGAGCTGCGGTGCTGAGTGAACGGCGAATGAGGTCGTTTATTGTGGCGTGCCTGAATAGACAACCGGCGGCAGTGCAAGCCATGACGACCCAGTGAGTCTACGGGTTGGGTACAGCGGCTGCAAGCGTGAAGCTCACATAATTTGAGGCCCAGGCGAGAAGGCACACTGTTATTCGCAGCGCAGAGGGGTCTAGAACGAAGGAAGTAGAAGGTTACGTGACGGAAGCGCGTGCAACCAGTGCCTCGATTCTTTTTCTGAAACCGCCATTAGTCTGGCTCGTTCGTAGTTATTGACGGAATCGTCGAGTAGGGACGGGAAGGTGTTTTTAATTTTGAAAGAATCCCAAACAGCCTGGTTGGATTTTTCGTCCGGCATATGCTCGTTAGGATTTTCCGCTCTCCAAGCACATTCTGCGTCTGTCAGGCACGACACCGGGACATTGATAGTTGAAGGTACGTTAAGAATACCACCAATGAGGGTGAGCGTGCTGTTGACAGACGCAAAAAATGCCGGGAGAGCCAGACTGCCTGTCGAGCGGACACCGAGGCCTCCAAATTTTATAGGGAGAATTGCTTGTGACTAACTGCGAGAACAAAGTGTTATATTAATAATTTTGCAAATTGTGTCTTTTAGAATTTGGTCTATATTTGCCGTGAGTGAGGGAAATTTCCAAACTGGGGAATATCGGAGTATATACATAAATTTGGGTGAAAATAAGCAAAGTCGCAGAATGTAAATAGCCACGCATGTGTGGGTTAATCTGGAAAAGATGTTCTGAGCAACTATGAAAATGGTCAATTTTGGCATTTATGGACATTGGAATTGATTCGTCGAAAATGGGAGCTCCTAAAAGTGTGAGTGTCCAGAGAAAGTACGGAAATGTTTGGTGTGAGGATGTTAATATCATTAATGATTGACGTGCGGATGTTGGGTGGGATGATTTCTCCAATGACAATCTCACACTTATTGAAGTTGATTGTCAAGCCGATTTCAGCAAACCGATCAATAATTGTTTGGAGATCGGCCAGAACTGTCGATCTTTTACCTCCAATAGTGCCGTCACCGAGATACCAGATATTTAAATCAGATGTAAGCTGGGTGATAATTGGGTGGATGTCTAGATTAAAAATGACCGGGCCAAGTGGGTCTCCTGAGATAACATACTTTAAATTAACGCCCTCAACTAATCGACATGTATCAATATGTGTCGATTAGTGGAGGAACGTTCTATTTAAAATGAGTACCTACATAATATTATTTTATTTCATATTATACAATTTCAGTTTCGGTGAAGGAAAACATCGTGACCGGGTCTAATCTCTTACAAGGTCTAGTTTCTCCTCTGCACTCTGGGTTGGACTGGAAGGACAGATGTTCACTTTCGTAAAAACGATAATTAACATTAACTAAATTAAAATAAAACTAAGTTAAATCTAAATAAGTTGCTGTCAAAAATGTAATTTTTGGTACAAGCTTTTATTTCCGACTGTACTTTTCTGTATACCATCATTAACTACTTATTGAGACGATTCTAACGAGCCCAAACTCAACGGGGTTACGTCGTCGGTTAAGTACTGAATTCCCATGGCCACCTTTTGTCTCGATCATCTGATCAGCTCGATGGTACCATAATATTGAATTGTCATCCAAACTATACTAATACCCAAAAGCGACAGTGAACCGGACACTGGCGCAGCATTATGCTGAAGTGTCAGTCAGCCACCTACAGCGCTGCAGATTTGCAGCCAGCACCATTGGTGACTCACGGAAACGTCATATGAATCTAATATATAAACTACCTTTACCCTTTATAAGGCAGAGGGAATATTTTTCCCACCATATATTTTGACGTTTTTTTTCTGAAACGAATCCACGATCGGTTTTTATCTATGGCAATATTATTTTGGGAAAACCCCCTTAACAATATTCATTATTCATTAAGGACTTATGAACGGTCGACATCACTTTTTTAGACTACGACAGCTGTCAGTTTGGAAATCAGTGAATTTCGGCCCCTCTTGACAAATCTTTGTTAATCTCAAATTTACGGGACGGGAAAAATGTAAGTTGTTATTATTCTTATTATGTAAGATACAAGGTACTTCGAGTCAGTCATATTTTTAATTTAGCATTTGAACCTTTTTTTTTATAAGATATTTTTGTGGTGGTAAATATATTCCCTCTGCCTGTGTGGAGCATTTTGGATGGTGGTAAAAATATTCCCTCTGCCTGTGGAGTGAGCATGATGTGCATGTTTTTTTTTGCGTGTTACAGATTATGTTGAAAATGAGTTAGAGTAGACGAATAGGTACTCAATGATTTAGGGAGTATAAATGGATTAGAAGAGATTTTTGGCCTCTATGGTAATCATTGGTATTGGTTTTGATGATAAAAAAATGTTAGGTTGATTATAGAAATAGAAATAGAAAAAACTTTATTGTTTAACCGTGTAACTTTAAACCCTTTATAGGCAGAGGGAATATTTTTCCCACCATATATTTTGAGGGTTTTTTTCTGAAAAGGGGACTGATTAGTACGTTTACAAGCAGAAAACGGCGGTCAATCGGTCACAACTGTATCTTGAAAAATAAATCTGTCACATCAGAGAACCGTCAAAAGGCTTTACAGGTTGTCGCATAAGAGATCACTAACGTGGCACACCACCACATGCCCACAAAAACGCCCACATATACATGCTGCAATCCTGCACCTTTTGTAATTTTTTTAGTGCTACACGGATGTAAAATGACTAAAGGTCTAAAATAATTTGCGAGAAATGTGCATTTCCACGTGTATTAGCACCTTGCTTCGTTGCTTTCTACAGAGAATAATATGACATACTTACTGAGGCAGAGTAGATCCAGACAGGCAGAGGGAACATTTTTACCACCGTGTTTTTTAATTTTTTTTGATTATTATTTTATTTTCTGAAATAAGAAAAAAAAAAGCAATCTAGAAACATAATTAGTTTTATTTTATCACCTCTAGATGCTTATTATGCCTTATAAAGGGTTAAATACTTGGAATAAATTGAAATTGATAGCAGCACAGCAGTTAGTAGAGTTCAAAAGTCATTTGTGGGTACTTTGTACACGCTAAACACTATGATAGGGAGCGCCTTGACCTGCGAAAGGGTTGTTGCAGATTTATTATTTAATTTCCATAAATTTTTTCTTTTAGTTTTTTCTTGCAAGAAATAAAAGGCTATTTTATTTATAGTTCGATAACTACACAATACAGTGCAATAATAAAATTGCGGGGGTTTGCTTAACATCGAAAATAATTAAGGTTTAAACTTTAATAGTTAAAATTACAAATATTTTTCGGAAAATTTTGAACAAAATGAAAACTAGTGCACTCTGCTTAATTCTAAAAACTGTTCTAGAGTCCTGGTGAGCTAATGCATTCAAAAGAGGTGTCAGAAATAGCCGCACTTACAATATTTACTATTTATACAGGTATACACTAATGGGATCGTATTTTCGCGCTCTTGGGAGTTATCGAAGGTGCATTCGTTTTACTTACGCCTATCACAGCTCAAATCACACACAGCTCAGCTGTTATGCAGTTTGGCGCAAATTTTACTGTAAACATTACTGTGTAATCATATTGTTTTGGTTAAATAAAATAAATAAATAATAAATAAGCACCGCGCTTGAACCGCTTCGCTTCCACACCCGACCCGCGCCGCGCCCGCCCCGCGCCACGCCCGACCCGCACCCGCGTTCGGTGTGTGGAGGCCTTTACACTTGGTATATCGTACTTGATCGCAGCTACCGACCAGCACGGCTATTACAAGACGGCCGCGACATACTCTCGAGCTCTCTCGCACTATCCATCTCTTTCCAAGTGGTCTAATTAGAGAGAGACGGATGGTGCGAGAGAGCTCGAGAGTAAGTCGCGGCCGTCTTGTGATACCCGTGCTGGTGCCGTAAGTGTGACATACATGAGATAGGCTATGTTTTCGACTTCCATGGTGATATTGGTGATTAAGTGCTAAGTAGGATGAATTTATGCTTAAGACTTTCTGGACTTTTCAAGTCTCAACGCATTGTGACGCACTACCCACAACACAATACTTATTTGACACTTTATTATTTGTAAGAACGAATATTTCTCAGTTCCAACGCGTGGACTTACCAGGGAAACAGCTTCGTTCTCGGGGCGGCTGAGAAGGGTTCCTCGTCGCATGGCGCTTTCAACAAAGAACCCTCGCGTCATCGGCCCTACTTACTATGAACGATTACCCGCCGACATCAGAAATGAACAATCTGACGAAACATTTCGGCGCAAGCTGAGAAATCCTTTGTTGATCAACCCTCTGTACCTACTCTGTGAACGAGTACATGGAACTTACGTTTTAAATTAAGTACTTATTATTATATTCTGTTCTAAGTTTTAGTGATAGGATTGTTGGGAAACATTAAGCACATCTCTATATGTTACATGGCACGTCACTAACGTAGGCGATATTATGTTATCTGTGGCTCTCTTGCTTCAAGACCTCCGTCAATGGCGTATGTAGATTAAGATACAAATATGTAAAGTGTTTACTAAAATAAACAGTGTTTAGATAAAAACAATATTTTCAATCAATCACCTACCAAAAGCTCAACATGGTAGCAGAGCGTGGTTGATTTGATAGTGAAGGTAAAATTGGGTTGCGATCCACGAAATAAAGTAAGAAAAATGGCGGGCGCTGCGGTGTCTAATTTGCCGTGTTTGGATGAAAAATCGAATTTCAGCACATGGAAATTCCGATTAAAACTAATTTTACAAGAAAAGCAAGTGGAATACGTATTATGCGAAAGTGAAATATCTGCGGAAAAGTCTAAAAAAGACGACGCTAAAGCTAAGTCACTAATAGCACAAAGCGTGTCTGACAAATATATTGAAATCATAAAGAATGGCAAAACTGCTAGAGAAATGATGGGCCTACTTGAAAATATCTTTGAACGAAAGAGTGTTTTAACAGATTTCACCTGAAACGGAAACTTATCTCTTTAAAATGCAATGAGCCGCTGCAACAATATCTAATAAAGTTTAGTTCGATTATCAGCGACCTGGAGGCCATCGACGTCAAAGTAGATGAAGAAGATCAAATTTGCTACCTGCTCTCATCACTGCCGAAAGAATATGACCCTGTAATTACATCGATAGAAACAATGGCGTCAGAAAAGAAGTTGAGTTTTGATTTTGTCAAGGCCAGGCTGTTAGATGCCGAAACTAAGATCAGCACCGATACAGTGAACGAGGAGAACGCATTTATGATGTCCTGCTACACATGCGGGAAACCAGGGCACAAGTCTTATGAGTGTAGTACTGGTAATAAGGAACAAGGAAAATACAGAGGAGGACGGAGCCGAGGTCAAGGTCAAGGTTATGGTCAAAATCGCAGAGGTAGAGGCAGATTTCAAGGAAGACTATCCCGAGGCAGAGGCTTCCCGGGACAAGGTGCTACATCATTAATGAGTGAATCGGAGATCGGTTTTATAGCTAGTGAAAGTGTTTTAAGTGCTAAAAATGAAGATAAAGACTGTGATATCACCTTCATTGTGGACTCGGGATGCACACAACATCTTGTAAGTGAACAATTTGAAAAATACATGACAGACATTGAAATATTAGATAAAAGTGTAAAATATTAGTTGCAAATGGCCAGTACATACATACTAATAAAAAAGGTAATTTAAAAATAAAATACCAAAATGTAAAAATCAATGTTGATGCCTTAATTGTAGAAAACATAACCTACAACTTACTTTCAGTCAAAAAGATAACCGAGGCGGGATTTGATGTAAAGTTTGATAAAGATAAAGTTGCTATTATAAGAAACAAGTCAGTTATTACTTGTAATTGTGAAGGAAAATTATACAAATTAAATGCTAATGTATGTCATGAAGTGTGTAATGTCAGTAAAAGTGAAAACCAATGTGATGATGCTCTTTGGCACAGACGTCTGGGCCATTTAAACAGAAAATGTTTAGGTATTATGCACTTACCAACAAGTAACAAAGCATGCGGCCCATGTATGGAGGGAAAGGCAACCAGAGGACCATTTAAGCAGACGTCAAAACCGAGATCAAGGAGAGTGGCAGAAATGCTACACACTGACATAGCGGGACCCGTGAAGGAGTGTGGACTTAATGGTGAGAAGTATTTCATGACGGTATTGGATGATTATTCTCATTTCAGTGTGGTGTTCCCTTTAGTGCAAAAATCTCAAGCAACAGAAAAATTGATTGAATATATAAGAAGGCTAGAGAACGAAACAGGAAATACAGTCCAACGAATAAGGTGCGACCATGGCGGGGAATATACGGCCAACAAGTTAAAAGATTTCTGTAAGATTAAAGGTATAAGTTTGGAGTATACTTTACCATATACGAAACAGTCTAATGGGGTCGCAGAACGCTTAAATCGCAGTTTATGTGATAAGGTAAGAACTTTATTTGCAGAGACAAATTTGCCCAAAACTTTATGGTGTGAAGCTATACAATGTGCTACATATCAGCTGAACAGGTCACCTTCTTCAGCAATAAATTATAAAACACCCTGTTTCATGAAATATGGAACATGTGACCTATCAAGACTGAGAGCTTTTGGAGCAAAGGCGTGGGCCACAATTATACCTAAACTAGACAAACTGAGTAAAAGAGGAAAGGAGACAAGAATGGTTGGCTACAATACAGTAGGATACAGGTTGTGGAATCCAGAAGAAAATTCTATAATAATATCCAGAGATGTGAGATTCGATGAAAGTGATACACTATATAAAAAGGAAGAGAACAAGGAAAGAAAATATATCCAAGAAGAAGAAAACCAAGAAAATAAAATAGAGACAAGACAAGAAGAGAAACAAGAAACTGACATTATGCAAGGAAAAGGAAATGAACAAGTAACTAATGAGGAAATTTTAAATGAAGATTCAACTAAAGAGATAACTACAAGATCAGGAAGAATAGTAAAACCACCTGCGCATCTTGATGAGTATGAGACAAATATAGTTATTTGCCTAAGCGCAAATACACCTAGCTCCTATGAAGAGGCAATAAATCATACAGAATGGAAAGAAGCTATCAATAAACAGTTACAAGCACTTGAGAAGCTAGAGACCTGGGAAGAAAAAGAATTACCTAAAGGAAAGAAAGCAATCGATACCAAATGGATTTTTAAAGAAAAAGATGAAGGAACCAAAAAGGCTAGACTAGTAGTGAGAGGATTTCAACAGCAGAAAGGAGATGTTTTTGATAACAATTACGCACCTGTTGCAAGACACTCTACAGTGAGAATGTTCCTATCAAAAGCAGTCCAAGAAGACTTAATGATTACTCAACTGGATATACCTACAGCATTTTTAAACGGGAAACTAAAGACAGATGTATACATAAAAGTTCCTCAGGGATTGGAATTAAAGAATACAAATACAGTATTAAAACTGAGAAGAGCATTGTATGGATTGACTGAATCACCGAAGTGCTGGAATGAGACAATTGACAATTTTGCTAAGAAAAATGGTTTTCAGCGATCAGAATACGACTACTGTATGTACTTCAAAGCTGACACCTGGATGTTAATATATGTAGACGATATTTTAATTATCGGAAATGGACAAGATACGATAAATGCACTGAAAACTGAATTTAATGCTAAATGTTTAGGCGAAGTAAGAAAATTTCTTGGCATGGAAATTGAACGAAGTGTCAACACCTTGATAGTAAAACAAGAAACCATGATAGAGAAGATACTAAAAAGGTTTAATATGACTGACTGCAAAGGAATAAAGACACCAATGGAAATACAATATAATATACAAGTTAATGAAAATGATGAAATACTGGATGTGCCTTATCGCGAATTAATTGGATGTTTAATATACCTGACAGTGACATCACGACCGGATTTGACATTTGTTGTATCTTATCTCAGTAGATATCTGGATAAGCCGAATGAGAGTCTATGGAAGGCTGGCAAAAGAGTCCTGCGCTATCTTAAGGAGACTAAGGACAAAGGGCTTGTTTTTAGAAAAATAGAAGATACAAACTTATATGGATATTCAGATTCTGATTGGGCTGGAGATAGAAGTGACAGAAAGAGTGTGAGTGGAGGCATAATCTTACATGGAGTGAATCCCATAGCCTGGTTCTCGAAGAAACAGTCATGTGTTGCTTTGTCGACTGCAGAATCTGAGTATATCGCTGCTGCTGCCACCGCACAAGAGTTAGTTAACCTTAAGGGCCTGAGCAAACATCTTAACAACAACTGTGATGCTTTGTTACTTGTTGATAATATAGGTGCTATCTCTATGTCTAAAAGTTATGAAAATTCTAAGCGGACCAAACATATTGATATTAGAGCCCATTTCCTTAAAGACATTGTTGAAAGGAGCGTCATCTCAATAGAGTATGTAAACTCTAATGTCAATTTAGCTGATTTAATGACTAAAAGTTTGTGTAAAGAAAAGTTTGAAAATTTTGTTAACCAATTTATGAGTTAATTTTTTTTTTGGAGGAGTATTTACCTTGAGCTGACTAACTAATTGTTAACACATCTAAGATATACATTTTTGTAACATGTTGTGTCTATAAAGTATAGTTGAAAAATTAAGATAAAAAAACTACATAGTACTTTGTTGTAACTTAAGTTAAATTTTTCTGAACGTGCTTAAGTTTCATAGACAAATTTAATTTGTTGTATTGAGTTAAATTTAAGGAGGAGTGTTGGGAAACATTAAGCACATCTCTATATGTTACATGGCACGTCACTAACGTAGGCGATATTATGTTATCTGTGGCTCTCTTGCTTCAAGACCTCCGTCAATGGCGTATGTAGATTAAGATACAAATATGTAAAGTGTTTACTAAAATAAACAGTGTTTAGATAAAAACAATATTTTCAATCAATCACCTACCAAAAGCTCAACAAGGATAGTCTTTATTGAGAGAATTATGTTTTGACATTTTTATATAATTTTGTTTTTATGATGTCTACATGTGAATAGTTTTTACATGGCAACAATATTTTCTGTCACCCTTAATTATTAGATGTGTCACTAATCTGCAATACCCTAATTATAATATCTATTTAATTAATTATATTATATTAATTACTCACCAGTTTAATCAAAACTGTCTCTAAGTAAAATCACCTTTTTTCTATAGCCTGAATATAAGACACGACAGACCGACGCACACAGACACACACAAGAACACACACAAACCAGCCTAGTGTGAAACCTTAGCCATTCTGTTTTTTGAAATACTCTTTCGTTAATAAATATATTTTCATTTTCATTTTCTCAGAAGCTTAAAAACCACTACCTTGAAATAACTTACAAAGTTGAGGAAATCCTCGTTTTCGACCATGGTTTTCTACTATGCCGCTGAACTGAATTGTTAAAATGTATTGGTACACATTACACGCATAATGTCATGTTTTTTAATTTCCTAGTGAGTAACTTTTCGCTATGATACACCGTATAGAAGCTACGAGTGAGAAACCAAAAAAGGTCCCAAAATTTTGAGGATTTGTGGCTGCCAAAAGTTGTCCTAAGATATCTGGTGTAACCATTTTTGATATTTGCTTCGTTGTATCGATGTAAACAATATATAAAAAAAAGAGCGGAAGGCCCAAACTAACATGGATGGGACTCGTTCAGAGGAACCATAAAGATGCTAATTTATCACCAGAGACGACCCAGGACAGACGTTCCTGGCGACGCCATACAAGGAGAGCCGACCCCAAGTAGATGGGACAAGGCTAGGAAGAAGAAGAAGAAGTACACCACCTTTTGCAAAGCTACTTTACGGTTACCCCCGCGCTTTGAACCCCTACGGACTGGCCTAAGTATATGCGGTATTTTGTATTTCGACTTGAGCTTACTGATGTCGCACGGATTTCCTCACTTCTCGGTATACTGTCAGTATTACGGTTGCCAGGACAGTCAGGACACGAAACACTTATTTAAATGTTGGCGCGGAGTAAAAAATCGGTTCCTACTGACTCGACTAAAGGTGATTTTCCACTGTCGAGGCGATACGAGAGGAGGCGAGGCGAGAATTGAAATTTGTACTTATGGCACTTACTATTTCCACCGAAGATGCGCTAGGAGGTCGCCTCGCCTCGTATCTCCTTGCCGGTGGAAAATCACATTAACAGTTGTCACTGCAATAATTCCTAGCATCATTATGTAGTTTTCGACCTATCAATCAATCAATTATTTATTGCGAGAACATAGTTGACATAAGAGGTGGAGTGGATCCCATGTGTATGCATGTATACATCTTGTAAGTAAGAGCCTAGTTTTGTCGGATCTACTTACTAACCACCATCTGGTCTGGATTTTATACCAGCTTATGTGCCACATTTTTATATAAAATAAAGATTTGTATTTGTAACCATCCGATCCTGTAAAACCGGATACTGTGGTCACACACATAAATGCCCAGTTTTCGGATCCGGTTCTGTTTTTTTGCAGGACACTTGTTCCGAGCTTGTGTCAACAAGTATTGAAAAACTGTTGCGACTCAATCGGATTCGGCATTTTATGGAATGATCGCAGTCCGATTTGTAGTCGCAAAATCGGATGACACATTTTGTAGGATCCGTTTCCGGATCCTGCAACCGTATGCTTGTGTGAACGCGTGCATTGAAAGAATGTTGCCACTAACTCGGATCCTACAAAAAACAGTTCCCGCAAAGAATCGGAAGTCTCCGTGTGAACGGTCCGAAAGACGTCCACTGCTGGGCTGACCTCACCTACGCTCTTTACCCTATGTGTTAACGGACTAATTGAGGCGCTCAGCAGAACCCATGTCGGCTGTCATGTAGGTGGAGTTTGTGTTAACAACATAAGTTACGCGGACGACATGGTGCTGCTGAGCGCGTCGGTGTGTGGGCTGCGTAAGCTGCTGAAAATTAGTGAAACATATGCAACAAATGATGGCCTTAAATATAACGTTGTTAAGAGCCAGTTCATGGTGTTTGAGTGCGATCGCAAGAAGACAGTGGAAGTTCCTGCCATTTGCCTCAATGGTACCCCTATGGATAGAGTGGACCATTTCAAGTACTTAGGCCATGTGATCACGACCGACCTCAAAGACTACCTGGACATGGAAAGGGAACGAAGGGCCCTGTCGGTCCGGGCGAATATGATCGCCCGCAGATTTGCAAGGTGCTCTAAAGAGGTGAATGTAACACTGTATAGGGCGTTTTGCACCTCCCTCTATACCTGCAATCTGTGGGAGCAGTATACGCAACGGGCCTATGGGGCCCTTAGGGTCCAGGATAATAATGCGTTCCGGGTGTTGATGGGACTGTGTCGTTTCTGTAGCGCATCAGGGACGTTCGCGACGGAGCGCGTGGACTGTTTTTATACGAGCATGCGTGCGCGAGCAGCATCCCTGGTGCGCAGGGTGCGCCGCAGTCCCAACAGCATTCTGCGCATGATAGCGGACAGGGTTGACTGTCCCTACATGTGGCACTGCGAGGGACTATACTCCCCTGTCAGTGTGGTTTTGTTTTAAATATAAGTTTAGCTGTAACTAGTAACCCCTTAGTTTTGTAAATTCTACTAACAACATGTGTCCATGGTTACACGAAATAAAAAAATCATTTAATTTAATTTCATAGGACTCCCCCAAAGAGCGCCACAATGACCGGTTCTGCGCCACCCGCATCCAGCGAATTCCCGCAACCTTTACCGACTAACACAACACAGTAACATTCAGTTTAGTCATATTTGTCTCCCTGGCATAATGAAGTGAATCATCGGAATAACACAACTCGTTTTTGCTTGAAAATAGTTTATTTCCATTCTCTCTTTCTCTTTCTCTCTCTCTGTATTTATTAGCTTATCAAGTATAGACACTGCTTTGCAATTTCTTCATTACCTGTTTGTATATATTTTATACTCGACAGTAGATAAGCCATGAATCGAGAGAACTATGTTATCAACTTTTATTTTTCCGTACCAAAATTGGTCCAACAGAACATTAATTTGTCTTATCTTTAGTCACTCATAGACTAATTAGCTCATTTCATAACCATAATAAATACTTAACTATTATCTAAAATTATATCACAGGGCTGCTACATCGGCGATCGGTTTTATACTTCATTAAAGAGTGCAAAGACTGCACAGACTTAAGCTCTTCAGGCGACAAAGCCCCGCCTCGAAACTCGTCTTCTATATCCTGCAGTGTCCTGTCTTTGGTCTCTGGAAGGAAGTACCAGGCGACTACCAAGCAGTAACTTACAATACACGCGTAAATAACATAGGCGCCATGAATGCCAAGAGTCAGGAAGAGGCGTGGAGCAGTCTTGATCGACAAGAACAGATTCCCAGACAAAAATAAAACGCTGATACCACCGGCAATACTTCTGAACTCGAGAGGAAACAGCTCTCCAGCGATGATAAAGGGGAGAGGAACCGTGCCTGTAGCTATAGAGAATATGTGGATGTTAATCAAGACGATGCCTATCATTGGGTGGTCGAACGGTAGCATGTCGTGCTTCTTCCCATAGGAATATGCAGCGATGGACAGATACGCAAATATATTGATTGCAACAGTAGCCAGCAGCATTGTTCTCCTCTTCACTTTCCTGATGACAAAGACGGCACATGAATTGGATACAATCCTCTGTATTCCCATTGTGATGACCAGCACAGGAATGTTCGAGCCCTCGCCGACGACTTTCTCAAAAATATCAACGGTGTAAGCAGCCATTATATTAGCTCCAGACCACATACCCAACGTATAAATGTGCATCATGATAAAAATAGGCTTGTAGAACTCTCTTTTACGAATCGTCACCCTGAAATATACTATGTTCCTTCTTATTTTTTGAAAGAAAGTCTCTGATGAGCTGACTTCTGCCTTGGATTCTTTAATGATTATACTAGTTTCAATCATTCGCTGCAGTTCATCTTCTTCGCCGTCGCCCCTGAGCCATCTAAACACCTTTCTGCTCTCATCATATCTCCCTTGATCGGCAAGCCAGCTCGGAGTTTCAGGTGAATATATCACAATTAATAAATCTATAAATCCTATGACAGCGCATACTAGAGCTGTTGTTTGCCAGCTTATGAAAGAGCCCATGGTGTGAACAATTAGGACTCCCGTAGCTATGGTAACGGAGATGAACGCCAAGAATGGTCCTCGATTTTTGGGGCTAGTGTATTCTCCGATGATGACAGGTGCTAGAGAGGAGCTCATGCCCATGCAGAGTCCCTGGAGGACCCTGGCGACGAGGAGGGTGGTGAGGTTCTGGGCTAGGAGGATGCAGAACCAGCCGGCGAGCATGGGGACTATGGAGACGATGTTGGCGGTCTTCCTGCCGTAGTTGGCCATGATGGTGGGCACGATGAAGTTACCGGCGACCAGCGCGAATCCCAATATAGAGGCTGAAAAGAGAAATTTAAATTAGGTAAATGTGCATTTCCTTCTCTAGGTACTCACGAGTAAGCTCTTTGAAATTTGGCGATAGCTATTAACGCGACAGTTGATAACCGCTAAGCGTGTTAGAAAAATCAAATATTGCTTATACTAACTATGTCCGATATTTAAGATAAATCGCAGGTCTTTGTTAGTTTATTTAGATCAAATTTCACCAACTTCTAAACGTCATCTTGTTCAAATGTTGTATACCTGTGTATGTATGTAGGTATTTAGTGCTCTTTTTAACCGACTTCAAAAAAGGAGGAGGTTCTCAATTCAGATGTATTTTTTTTTTTTTTTTTTAATGTTTGTTACCTCAGAACTCCGTCATTTATGAACCGATTCGTACAATTATTTTTTTAACTGAAAGTATATGCTTTCAGATTGGTCCCATTGTCCCATTTCCAAAACCCCAGTTGGATGATGGGAACCATGAGGAATTGAGGGAACTCCTCAAATCTATTAGGCACGCGTGTAGTAATTTCGGTATTTTCTATTATAACTCGTGTATTTACACCTGGAAATCATAAATTTGGTGAAGTGGAAGTGATGATGAAGACCACAGAAGGCTTGTGGCTTGTGTGATGTCTCAATGATGTACTTCAAACTATATAAGTACGTCACAGATTCTGATATTATTCCGTTGAAATAGCAAACAATGAAGTGCCAAAGGTAATTCTGAGATCCTTGAGGAATCGACGGAAGTCCTCAAATATTATCGGCCCACATACAGCGATTTGGTTCATCTAAAAATCAACGCTTTTGTTCTCGGAAATCAGTTCATGTGGTAAATTGAAAAAAAAATGTGGAAATGTTAATGTGGCTTGGCGGAGTACTGAATTGAAGTCGGTTAAAACTTTGTTTTGAAAGTAAATTATTCATCAAAAAATGTTATCGCTATGGTCCATATCCATTGCGGGTTAAACAGACACCTCACCTATCCAAGAGCCTGACGACTCGTCGATAGGGATGATGGAGTCCGGCCGTCTCAGCTGCGGCAGCAGGATCGCGGCGAACCCCACCGTCAGCCCGTGGCCCGCCATGTTCAGACATGCTCCCAGCGTCACGAAGCACTGGAACAACAGTTTTTTTTTGGATTTACTAAGTTTAGCCAAAGAACAAGAGTTTCTTTTTTTTAAACTTTCTGCCCGCGCGGTTTCGCCCTCGTATTAGGCCTGAAACACACTGGCGCGGTGTGCGGTGGCGGTCAATAGTTAACTTGACATAAGCTGTGAAATTTACTATTGGCCGCCACCGCAGACCGCGCCAGTCTCTCAGAGACTGTAGCTGGCCATTCATGACCAGCACAAGCCGAATCGAGCAGAGTCGCGCCAAAATCAGTCCATGATTGTTAAAATTGCAGGGTTTAGGCCTGAATTACACCGACTCGGCCTGCGGTGGCGGTCAATAGTAAAAAAAGGCCGCGCCAGTATGTTGCAGGCCTTAAAGATGCATAAGTTTTATCAGGCCTATCCCACTGTAATTTTGGCAGAAAATTAAGATTATATATGGTAACCTCCGAGGCCCTAGCCACAGATTAATATTTGGTTACTCCGTGGCCCTAGCATACTAGGTTTTATGTCACGTCTTTTTACGCCGATAATGTACTGAGACGTCACGTAAAACGTGACATTAAACCTAGTGTGCTAGAGCATCTGGTGTAGGTTTAGCATTCTGCTGCCAACCATAGCAGGATCGAGAGAATGTATTAACCTATAGCCCTACCACTCACGTCGCTTTTGACTTTCAACAATGACCCGTCGACATTTAATTGCAGCGTCCGCGTTGTGTCTTGTTGCACTTCACAATTATGTGAATTATTAAAAAGTCCCATAATAATTTAAGGAAACGGTCACCATTAGACAGGCCATACTCTTGCAAGTCTCGCAACCACCTTGCAACCAAAGGTAATAAGGTATCCCGTAAGAGTTAACTTGAGACTCGAGCGCGTACTAACGTCGTACAAACGAGGTCTCAAGTGAACTCTTGCGGATTATAAGTAGTTTTAGCTGTAACGTCAGACAGACACATATCTCGTACTCTGCAGGGGCAGGAACCGACTCAGTAAAGCCTTGTTCGGACTAGGCTAGTATTTTAGTGCGAGTTCATACATTTATTTCAAGTGCGAGTAGCTTTTGTATGGACTCGCACTAAAATACTAGCCTAGTCCGAACAAGGCTTTAGGGTTCACACGAACCGCAACCACACCACAACACAGCGGCAAAAAGTAGTTATGGTACAGTCGACGCCAAAAATATGTTTACACTTTTGCACCTTATTCCATTGTAATAAGGCGAAAACTGTAAACATATTTTTGGGGTCGACTGTACGTCTGAATATACCCTAAAGCCTGAGTAACACCAACGCGGCCTGCGGTGGCAGTCAATAGTAAACTTGACAATTGCCAAGATTCAGGTTTTAAACAGTAGGCTGATGGGCCCTATTTCAGCATCTTCACAATTGTCACCTGACAATGACAATTCCACGTACACGTCATTGGGGCAACATTTATACAACTCGCTCCCACAAGACATATCTCAATTGGATAATGATACACTCGCGAGCAAAAAATCGACTCACGCCACATTTTGTTGATAATGGCAATTTTTTCGAAACTGGGAAATGTTACAGGAAAAATGAGTATACCACGTTGTTATAAATTTATTCAGCTTTAAAAAACACCATCAGAAAGCTGATAAGGTCCATGAGGAACCGTATCGAGTGTGTAAGAAACGCCTATGGTGGCAATACGCGGTATTAAAATGAAAAATAAACGGTTTTTCCTCCATAAAATTTGTTTTCTTTCAATGTTGTGGTTATGAAATTAACCAGTTTTCCCCCACTTTGTGAAAAATCACGTTTTTTTTCAGAACCTGAAAAAAATATGACTTGAATTTGATATTTTCTGGAAGCTTACATTTCCAGCTTTCAGAAAATGCTACTATGCTACGAATACCTATATTAGTTTTAGAGATATTGCACATTGAAATCCAAAAAAATGTTGAGTCGATTATTTTGCTCGCGAGTGTAGATTATTTAAAATAAAACTTAAAATGATATTAATTGACCGGGCATATTAAATTAGCATTGATGAGTTTTTCGGATAGCGTTGCTGACAAAAGAAAAAAAAAATTAAAATACGACTACTAGAATAAGCACCTATGTAACCATGCACAATGAAAAATATCACACGATTAAATTTTATTGACTGTAACATTATTTAAAAATGAAATGTATATCATTATATTTTAAGTTGACATGTAAAATACAATATTTTATCAAGAAATAAATGAATAAA